>JAMLFY010000007.1:21806632-22446041 GCA_030441495.1 Dalbergia oliveri
TTTTGGCCAAAGCTGGAGTGAATGTGGTGCTTTACGAGAAGGAGGGCTACTTGGGAGGGCATGCCAAGACTGTTAATGCTGATGGGGTGGACTTGGACCTTGGTTTCATGGTCTTCAACCGGGTAAGCACACATATATAACTCATTGCTGTGTTTTTTCTTGTTACTCTCTAATTCTCACTTTGTTGCTATGTCTCAATTTGAATGTTTTAATTTGTTCATGAGGATTTTGATTAGCTGCTAGCTTCTGACATGAGGATAGGACTACGAATTAATCTTGGCTTCAAAATCTTGGTCACATTATCCAAAACAGTAAAGGGAAAGCTTTTTTTTTCTTTTATATATATGTACCCAAAGAAAGGGAAAGTTTTTGGTTGTTTTCTATTTTCACTTAAGCTTGGAATTTGTTTCTCTCTAGCTTGTGTTTTAAATTAAGATATCTTAGATGTTGTCTTTGGGAGAGTTTTTCTTTCAAAATTCTCAGGTGAAGTTCTATTACATAGAGGAGGAGTATTAGTAAAATGTGAATTACATTAAAATATGTTCAATATTAATCTAGAAGGAGGATAAGTAATAAAAATTTGAGTGGTTTTTCAGAGAATTAGTAAAATGAGAATAATATTCATCATCTTAAGATGAAAAAAATAATGCTTATTTTGTACTCATTTTAATTTCGTCTCTCACCGAGTATGCACAGATGAATATATGATAAGTTGTTATAATTCTCTTAATCTTATTCATTTAGGAAATAAAAGACAAAGTTGCAATGCAATTGATAACAAATTCATGATGCACCATTGATAACATAGATTAGGCTGACTTGTCAAAAGGAAGAGTTTGCTTTCATGCTTTGAGTAGTTTGCCAAAAGTAGGCGGTGAATGAAACTCAGTCAGTGTTTGCAGTGTTGGACGAAAAATTCTCAGAAGAGCACTAGTATTACACTTTATTTTTGCACGTATTTACGATAAAATTAGTAGGTTCCTTATAACATAGTGAGTGTATCATAAATATAGACCTATTTTTATTATAAGTGTAATGGATTCACTTTTATTATAAGTATAAGGTGATTTTTTATTATGAGAATACATACGAAGTGTTAAATTTGTGCCTATATATATTTAGTCATATGCAAATATAGAGACATCCATGTTTATTTTTTCTCCTGTGAAGAAATCCAAATTTCATTGATGCATTGAATAAAGCTAATTAACTACTATTTTTTATTTTATCAATCTTCTCATTTTATAAGAGTCAAATCCTTAGCACATATATAAGTTGTATTAATATTTAATTAATTTAAGTGACATAATACTTATCTTCATCAAATAAGAATTTAAATTTATATAAAATAAATTAATTGAACTTAAAATCTTATAATTCATTATTAATAATGATAAAAAAAAAACTATATCTCCATAAAGCTTATTACATTTTGGGCAATCTGAAATATAACCCGAACTTAGACCAATATGTGCTTGGTTAAATTTTAAAACCCAAACTCATTCCAATAAACTTTGCCGATATTAACTTAGCAATTTCCAACACCCCTTGTGATCCCCATCACGCTCTGAGCCTCATTTGGGCTTCCTTTTCTTTTTTGGGTCAAGAGCTACCTCTGAGCCTAAAAAAATAGTAGTAAATGCTTTTGTATTTGATGGTGATAGGGGAAAATGAATAATAATTGAGAAACCTAAATAGTAAATTTCACTTAATGATAGAAAGGTTAATATAAGAAGATAAAACTTTGTATAGATAATAAGTGAAACTAACCAATAACCAATCTATCTAACATAACAAGAATAAAATTCATAGTGGGTGGTAAGGTTCTTTTGCAATGTTCAGAGGAAAAAAACAATAATTAAGAGAATTGAATAATAATTTCCACTAAATGATAGAAAGGTTAAGTAATACAAGAAGATAAAGCCTTATATAGATAGAGAGTGAAACTAACTAATAATCAATCTCTAATAATCTAACTAACACAAAAATATTTCTAATAGCTTTATTGTAATATACTAATATAATATCATTAAAGCATGAGTGATAACCATCATATTCATATATACTATAACAAAAATATTATTTGTACCTACAGAACATTAGACACTATGTCAACTAACATCTTATTCACTTAGATAATGTGTGATTTCTATTCAATGAGGTCCACACCCCATCCAATGATGGATGAGATGTGAGTTGCACAATATCTCATATATTATGAATTTAAATAATATAACTCATACTACAAATATATAAACCATGGTACAGTCCTTAGAATTTTCACAATTTGTACACAATATGTCCACGACGCCAGATATAATAATATAATATCATCTCATATAAAAATAATATATAAAATCATCATAAAACATCATAAACTAACTAAGAAATAATAGAATTGGGTCATCTTATGGTTTTTTCGTTTTTCACATTTTCATTTTCATTTTTAGTTAGTATAGACACAATATATACAAGGCTAGCCTTTATCAAATTCTGAGGATATCCCACCAGAGCTAGCTATATATAATGATAAAAAAATTATATGAAAGTAAATTTGTAAATCAGCAGTACTGCATGCAATACGGCAAGTAGTTTAGATTATCCTTGCTTCTTAGCATTATTTGTTGAAATGTTTGGGTTTATTTGGTTTGCATTTTCATTTCTCGTTTATATTTTATGTTTTTTGTTTTCAAAATTTTGTAAAGAAAATAGTGAAAATATAAAAACATAATTTTATTGTTTTCAATGTAAATTTCACACAATCCTAAAAATAGAAAATATAGAGAATGAAAACAGAAAATGAAAAGAGAAACCAAATAGATACTTAATTATTGGATGCATTTGTGTGTCTTGAAACTAATCGATTTTATGACAGCAAAGATATTAAGTGATTACAGCAAAGCTATTGTGAGGCTGTTGACAATGTAACATGGGACAATTGAACAGGTTACCTATCCCAACATGATGGAGTTCTTTGAGAGTCTTGGAGTTGACATGGAATTGTCAGACATGTCATTTTCTGTGAGCCTAGACAAAGGCAAGGGATGCGAATGGGGCAGCAGGAATGGCTTGTCCAGCTTGTTTGCACAGAAGAGCAATGTACTCAATCCATACTTCTGGCAAATGATCAGAGAAATTATCAAGTTCAAAGATGATGTTATAAGGCAAGTTGTTACCTATATATGTGTACACTCTTATTTGATCAATGGTTCACACTTCAAAGTAACATTTAAGTTCAATCTTTGTTTAAGTGAGAGGGTGAACCTCGGTGTAATGATAAGGTTGCTATTTTGTGACCTGGAGATTACAGTTAAATTCTGGAAACAGTTTTTCCACTTACATACATAAAGCTGTATGCATTGGGCTAGACTCCACCAGGTGGGAGCCCCGTGCATTAGGCTGCCCTTTGTTTAGGTGCTTGATTGTTAGTGAAATGAGGAATAATGAAGTACATGAACAACTAAAATTGAATTGTGGTTTGTTTTCCAGAGTTATATGCATCCATTGACACAAAATGGCATCCCAGTTATTAAGCTTTGTGGACAGAATTGTTTCTAGTTCAGCTTTCTCTGTCACTTTCATGCATGATTAAATTTGAAACCAACTGCAAAAAGTGGAAAGTTGAGAGAAGAATCCTAATTGGCAGTGTAGAGTAGTCTTCTTCTTTGTGTCATGAATGGTTTTATCCTGATAAATTAGTTGGTTTTCTCTTTTCCCATCTACTCTGCAGCTATCTTGATATGCTCGAGAATAACCCAGATATGGACCGCAATGAGTCCCTGGGGCAATTCATCAAGTCAAGGGGTTACTCAGAATTATTTCAGAAAGCCTATCTTGTGAGTTCAATTATATCTTAGGCTGGTTTTTTCTGTATTGTCTGCAGATATCATCATTTTTTTTTCTTTTTTTCCTTATTGTATTTTTATAACATGGAATACTTGTAGATTCCAATTTGTGGTTCTATTTGGTCCTGCCCTTCTGAAGGAGTTATGAGCTTTTCTGCTTTCTCAGTTCTCTCATTCTGTCGCAATCATCATCTACTTCAGGTACTAGGACAATGAACTCTATTCCAGATTTATATAATGATGAATTATCTATTTTTATCCAAGTAATTAAAGACTGCTTCTTGATTCACTTGGTCCTCTATCTGCAGCTCTTTGGCAGACCACAGTGGCTAACTGTCAGATGGCGCTCACAAAATTATGTTAAGAAGGTGCCATTTATTGATTATGATACTAAGCCTTAAATTTAGGCCTATGTTACTTTGAGGAGTAAGTTATAGTGTCACTTATTGCTACGAAAAAATTTTCGACATCAATTATTTGTCATAAAAATCAGGTTAAAGAAGAGCTTGTGAGTAGAGGTAGTCAAATAATAGCTAATTGTGAGGTGCACTTGGTTTCAACATCAGAAAAAGGTCAGTAATTAATCCATCCCTTGTTCTGCTTTTGATTGGTTGGCCTTTCATTTCCTTTTCTCACAAAAATAATAGTATTGAATTGACTGAATAATGCTGTCGTAGTAACAAGGATAGAAAAAATTGTTGCAGGATGTGTTGTGCACTGCAAAGATGGTTCTCAAGAAATGTATGATGGCTGCATAATGGCAGTACATGCACCTGATGCTTTGAGATTATTAGGAGATGAAGCAACATACGATGAGAGAAGAATTCTTGGTGCTTTTCAATATGTGTACAGGTAAGATTCATCCAAATATTTCTAATTGTTGGCTACCCTCCGCACATGCAATAAGATAAAACAGCATGTAGTGGTTACATCTTACATTTGAAGTAATCAAGTTCATGCATTAAAGTATCTTTGTTTTATCATTAATGTATGCTCATAGAGTTCGCATTGGATAATAATCTTTAATCACTTTTTGGATAAGTTGTCTTTGCACCAGAAGATGACAGCACTGATGTTCTTTTCTCTTAGGACCTAGTGCAGAAAATTAAGTACATCGGACTGGATGCATTTTTGTTAGGGAATGAATTCATGTGTCCATGTATGTTAATGGCTCAAAAAATGTAAGAGCTAAAATTGAGAATCTTATTGTCTATGTTCAAATAAGTCCAAATGCACAATTATTGTTTGATCTGTATTGGCAGTGATATTTTTCTTCATCGTGACAAAAATTTAATGCCTCGAAACCCAGCAGCATGGAGTGCATGGAATTTTCTTGGAAATAACAACGACAGAGTTTCTTTGACATACTGGCTCAACATTCTTCAGGTTGGTAACATTTCTCTATAAATGCATTGGCCATAAGTGAAAACTATTAAAGTTACTCTAACTGCATTGAGCAATGTATAAACTTGTTGGTTGATCTTTATTCTAATTTGCAGAATATTGAAGAAACAAGTTCACCCTTTCTTGTAACTCTGAATCCAGATCATACACCAGAAAATACCTTGCTTAAGTGGTCAACTGGCCATCCAGTCCCATCGGTAGCTGCATACAAAGCTTCAAACGAGCTAGAACATATTCAAGGAAAAAGAAGAATTTGGTTTTCTGGGCTTACCAAGGTACTTTCCCGGTTAAGCATTTAGTAGTCAATACTACAATAGCGTTGCAGATTAGGTATGTACTATGCACATCTAATCTCCATCTTTCTAAGAACAACCTTTACTATGTTGAGGAATTTAGATCTAACTTCAAATATAATCGTGATCTAAACATAAATTTGTGCTTTTCAGGTTATGGTTTTCATGAAGATGGATTAAAGGTAAAGCTAACTGCATCATAATGAAAAAAATATACTTTTTTTGCTGAAAATAATATTTTTCTTGTATTTGAGATAGATCAGGCCTCTTTTCCATTTTCAGTAATGGTCAACATAAATTGCAAAATTTCTTTAAAGAGTTTTCTTGAGCAGAAATATATATTTGTCAAATGTCACCAACTTTCTTCAAAAGAAAGCGAAATACTGAACAACAATAAGACTGAACTTTCAGGCTGGCATGATTGCTGCACATGGCATTCTTGGAAGATGTTGTTCCCTTCAGACCAACCCAAAACACATGGTGCCTTCTTGGAAGGAGCTGGGAGCACGCCTTTTTGTGACTAGATTCCTGAGTTCCTATGTCACTACTGGTTCTTTAACGTGAGTTCACTTCTAACAGTGTGTAGACATTATTTCCATGAGTTCTCCAAAGAGTGCTGCGATTGTAATGAGCCTCTTCTACACTTTCAAGTTGGTTGCATGATTTTCATGAAATATTCATAGCATGTCAAATGGGATAATTGGAATTCATTTGATGAACAATCAAATATTATCTTTATATTATTGATGACATCAAATTGAAGCACGGTTATTCCAAAATGAAAAAGATCTTTGGAATTGCTACTTCTTAAAACAATAGTATTGTGTTGATATCATGCTCTATAAGATCTTAGCATAAATTTATTTCAAAGCTTGACAATAACCAGATCCAAAATATTCCTTCTACTTCATGATCTGTGGATTAGACTTTTGTAAAAAATGACTGAGTCACTGCTACATCTTGCCTTGAGGAGTTACAGGTTGTTGGAGGAGGGAGGAACAATGTTTACCTTTGGGGGAACTGAGGAAAAGTGCACTGTGAAGAGTGTTTTAAGAATCCACAGTCCCCAATTCTATTGGAAGGTATGTACTTTTTAATTTAGGCGTGAACTAAGATTACTGATTGATATTAATTGTTCCGACTGTAGAAGTGACATGACTTTCATGACATGCTTATCTTTATGATGCAACTCTAAAATCAAGTAGTTCACAAGAAAATAAAACTAAACCATTTTTATGTGTTTATTAGGTTATGACACAGGCTGATTTAGGCCTTGCAGATGCATATATCAATGGAGACTTTTCCTTTGTTGATAAAGATGAAGGTCTTTTGAATCTTTTTTTGGTAAGCATAATCATCTCAATGAATCTTACATAGAATTGTATCATTTGGAATTTAGTCTTCACTTCCATGTAACTTTGTATTTTTACTACAGATTCTCATAGCAAACAGAGATTCAAATGCATCAAACTCAAAATTGAAGAAGAATAGGTAAGTTGATTATGATAAGTTGAAGCTGACATTGAAGCATTAAAATTGTATTTGCATTTCAACCCTTTTCTCATTTTTATGTCTTTAGGGGTTGGTGGACACCAGTTTTCTTTACAGCAGGTTTAGCATCTGCAAAGTTCTTCATTGAGCATGTTTCAAGGCAAAATACTCTCACGCAGGCTCGGAGGAACATCTCTAGACATTATGATCTGGTATAAGATAATTAACTATGGAAGTTTAGTCTTGACATTAAACCAATCCCAGAAGCTTACCATAGTTCTTTGGTGTGTTTCTAGAGCAATGAACTCTTTGCACTATTCTTGGATGAAACAATGACATACTCATGTGCTGTATTCAAGGCAAGAACTTCGACTTTCTGTTACTTGAGTCCAACTTTCTTGTAAAGGATAATTTCTTCTGCAATTTCTGCAGTATATCTGGTTCATATTGTCCTTTGTTTATTTGTTGAATTATCTGATAGAATGAAGATGAAGACTTGAAGGATGCACAAATGAGAAAAATCTCTCTTCTGATTGAAAAAGTGAGCCCCTTTGATTACAATTATATCAATATTCCATTTGCTATCTTGGAAAAGGCCTAATGTTATTGTTGTTTAAATAAATCAAGGCTAGAATATCCAAGAAACATGAAATTCTTGAGATTGGATGTGGATGGGGAAGTTTAGCCATTGAAGTTGTCAAACGAACCAGTTGCAAATACACCGGTATCACTCTGTCTACAGAGCAATTGAAACTTGCAGAACAAAGAGTTAAAGATGCTGAACTTCAGGTATTGACAAGCTGTTGTGATTTCATCAATTTCATAATATAAAATGTGTTAGATTCATGGTAAACTTTATATACTAGCCAAATGAAATGTATTCGGGATAGAAGTTGAATCTCCATCTTTATTCTCTTTGTTATTGTGTTCTTGCAATATGTTAGTTCTTTCCTTTTGCAATTGAGATATTGTTCTCATTTTTACTTTCGTGCTAAATGTTACTAATTCATGATCCCAGGACCATATCAAATTTCTCTTGTGTGACTATCGCCAATTGCCCAAGACACACAAATATGATAGGATTATATCTTGGTGAGCTATTTTTTTTTTTCATTTTTAACTTTTCAGAACCACATACAATACCAATATTTCAAACATATTGCATAACCTGTATAAGGGGTATTCCAGTGAAATGGTAGAAGCCGTAGGTCATGAATTTATGGAAGAGTTCTTTGGTGATTGTGAATCAGTATTGGCAGATGATGG
Organism: Dalbergia oliveri; assembly: GCA_030441495.1. Lineage (NCBI taxonomy): Eukaryota > Viridiplantae > Streptophyta > Magnoliopsida > Fabales > Fabaceae > Dalbergia > Dalbergia oliveri. The sequence goes on from JAMLFY010000007.1 coordinate 21,814,932, forward strand.
ACTTCTAGTTCTCCAGGTATTTAAATAAAACATTAAAACTTTTACTTCACCCTTACTCTACCAGTATAATTTTTATGTAATGCTTAGATTATAAAACTTTCTAGAGGGTAATAGTCACTATTAGGCTAGTACATTTTTCTTTAGTACTAAAGTTGCTGCTAACTATTGAGGATGTTTGTGATGGTCTACAGTTCATATCAATCCCAGATCAGCGTTATGATGAGTACAGGCGCAGTTCTGATTTCATAAAGGAATATATTTTCCCAGGAGGCTGCCTACCCTCTCTAAGTAGGATAACATCAGCCATGGCAGCTGGATCCAGATTTTGGTACAAGTTATCGTTGAGTTCAATCAATGAGCAGATAAATTCATAAGAGTTTTGTTATGTACAATTCATTACTCAACATATCAGTTTTTAAATGTGTCATTAGTATCGCCCACTCTCTCACCGTATATGATGCAATAGCGGATACAAAGCAAAATCTCTATTTTGCTCTGAGAGCATATAAGAATCTCTCAAGGCGATCATATATTTTTCCACCAAGCATTCCTTTTTCATTCTTTTCTCTTGTTGAGGAAGTGAACATTCTTGAATGCAGTGTGGAGCACATTGAAAACATTGGAATTCATTACTACCAAACACTAAGATGTTGGAGAAAAAACTTCTTGGAAAGGCAGAGGTATATCATTAATTTGGTTGAAACTTACTTCTCCATATCAAATTTAGTTACTACTTACACTGACTAATCATTGAATATTTATTTTTATGCCATCAGTGAAATTTTGGCCCTCAAGTTCAACGAAAAATTCATCAGGACATGGGAATACTATTTTGATTACTGTGGTGCAGGTTTTAAGTCACGTACACTTGGGAATTATCAGGTATATTACACTGCTAGTATTAAAAAATCTAGGAGCAATTTGATGCTATCTAACTCGCAAGGCATGACTTGGCATAGCCATATGCATATGGTTTAGTTCTTGCATTTGTTATTGCAGAATTTATCTAACCGGAAATCACTTACTAGATTTTTGAAGAATTTAATGCAACCAGAAATCACTTAGATGCAGGATCTTTCTAAATACTGCATTACTTCACATCTAACTGTGCAACACATCACCGCATTCTCCACTTGAATTTGTGACTTTGTCTTATTTAATAAACTTCATATTATTGTTGATGAAATTTAGGCTACTCCTTAGTAATCAACAGTTCCATTCATCATAATTAATTTCAATTAGTTTGCTTAGAGTTGGAATTGGATCAACAAAAAATGATTGGTTTTATGTGCCATGTAGATGGTGTTCTCACGCCCTGGCAACCTCACTGCTCTAAGTGATCCATACAAAAGCTGGCCCTCAGCATGTTGACTGCAGATTTGTCTTTCACAGGAGGCAAGAAGCCTCAGCATAGTACATTGCATGTTGGTGCCTTGTACCTCATTTCTTTGATAATCCCAGAGTGTTTCTTTTGTTATTATTATTTTATCTCATGTCAATTGTTGAATTGGATGAGCCTGAATTAATTGCTGCTCCAAAACCAAAATTGCAAACGGTTAGATTGGTGAGGTTTTTTCTTATTGAAGATTTTTTTTCGATAAGTTTTCATAGATGAGCTTTTTGTGTAAAATCTTGTGAAAATTATACATAAAACCCATCCATAAAACTTACCCTTGATTTTTATCCCGTAACTAAACACACCTTTATGGTCAGATTTTAATTACTTTAAAAAATTTGAGCATAACGTATGTAAGTATCAGATATAAAGAAACTGCTGTCCCTGTGTTTGTCATTACTATTGTATCATGAGAATTTTCAGTTCCTCATTCGTTTAATACATTGGTAGTGAAGTACATTGGTAGAACATACTAAGCAGAAACAAGCAAAGAAGAGGATATTTTTCTCAGTACATTGCAAGGAAGTGAAGTTATTGATTGGCTGAGTTTACTAGCAACAGCAACCACATACAACAGAAACTCGCTGGAAATGCATTGCAACATAATATACTAGTACTACCAAGCTGAGTTGAAGTGATAAGGAGCTTAAATTACCTAAAATAAAGATGTGAATTTAAATATTAAAGAAATAATTATTATAAGAAGAATCACAAAACCCCGTGATACTAAGATCATATGAAAATCGTAAGCGATAATAAGACAATGGAAGTATACCATCACAGTCCATCGAAGTATGGGAGAATGATTTTAGCATTTGATTTTTTTAAATTTTTTTATATTTATTATGCTCATAAAAAACAAATTCCCACCTTGATTTTTAAAACTAAGAAGAAAGAGGTTTCCGTTTCTGTTTTTTTTTAATACCCAAATTTGTCCGCAAAAAACCTATCAAGGGACATTATTCTCTTACATTTTAAAAAAAACAAATTATTTCCTCCATATAATTCCGTATAGTGTGAAGGACCAATTTATTGTGCAGAACTATATGAAATGACCAATTTAGGATCAGTTTATCCATTAATATATTTTTGAGAGATCAATTTAAGTACTCTGTCTTTTCTTTTTTTTTTTCCCAAGCTTAGGAGCTGATTTATAACTCAATTGGAAGGAATAAATCATCAACTGCATAATTGAAAAGAATTATCGTAAGAATCAATTCCCTGAACTTGCAAAAAAAAGGATTCTGTCTACGGCGAAAATTTACAACATTCCTTGAGTAGCAACACATGAAAAAAAAAACACCTATAGCAGATGAACTGCCACACTAGGCTGACTTTACCTGATATAAGAAGGCGAGTTCTCATGTGATGCTTCATGTGTTTGGCACCACATGGTTCCAGTGAATAACAGACAAGTAAGGGATCGATTTATAATTATGAAAGTGTCTCAAAAGAGAAAAGAAATACACCCATTAGCATTGAAATCGAGAATACTAAACTACTTTACCAAGTTCTTCATCACCAACCTAAATCTGGTTCCATTGCATTGCACCATATCCATCTCTAGCACTAAACAATACACACGGCTTACAAACTCAACTTTGTCTCGTGTCCTTTTATGACCTCATAGTTGACCAGAGACAGGAAAAAAACAATGAATCAAATATATCCCATCTTCAAATGGAATCGCCTCCTTCTCCGACAACAATGGAGCCAACCCCAGAGTCGTTGTCTCCTCTTTCCCCACTGATCTGAGCTCGATCAAGGTGAACACCATGACGGAGGCTGACCTGAGAGGGAACGGCATCCGCAGCCTGCAAAGGACCAAGATTGTGCGTACCATTAGCCCGACCACAAGCAGCTTCAAGGATCTAGTGGTTTCATTGTTGCCATTATTTTACCTAACACCTAACTCCAATGCAATTACAAGTGTTAACTTACAATTAACTTTCTAAAATAAAAAATGGTTCACACTACAATTTTCATTTTTTGATTTCCAGCTTTCCTGCTATCAGATTTCTAATTTCAAAAGTAATAGAAAGGTATGAAATCTTAACTGTTGAAATCAGAGATAAATGGCCACGATTTTGTCGCCATAATGGTTACAAACTCATTAGTCACCACACAAGTCTTTGTCGAAATAAGAATAACATCCTAGAGTCTTTACTTTGAGTTAGACTTCACCAACTTACCACTCCCGACCAAGAATTGCATTAGCAATCCGTAGGAACAAAAGACATAACCTATCATTGAGGCCATGTGAAAGAAAAAGAAATAATTAAACAGACAAGTTTCTATCAATGAACCAACTAATTGAGCATTAATTCACTCAACAAATAAATGATCAGATATTGTGCAAACATAAAACACATCTACAACGTGTTGGTCCTTTATCTTATGTAACATATATATTCGCAACTCGAGTGGGAAAAAACAGGACTAACAAATTATAGAATAAGAGATCCCAATAATCGGAGGACTGCACGAGTTTGCATTTTTCAACAATAATCCTCAATACCCAAACCTATATCAAATTATGAAGAATAGAAAGCACTTGTCACGTGACAAAAATGCAAACCAAGAGGAGAAACAGAAGCTAAATCAAAATATACCCATAAATGCTAGGAAAGGAATGAACGCATAATGAAGAAAAGTCTACTAGAATAATCTAGCCTGAATATTCAAACAAACTTCATTGCATGAATATTCAAACAAAGCACTGCCAAAATCTAGTTTATCAATCAACTGGACAACCAAAATTCAGCCCAAAATTCCAATTAGTCTCAGCCAACTACTTTATTAGGTGTGCCCCAAACCATTTCCCTCAATTTCTGTTACTCATCACAAACCAAATTGAAGGCTATAAGATTTTATCACTTGGGAAGCCAGGAATCTCCAAATTTGATGACGTACTGCACAGAACACACAACACAACTGAACATCACTCATTCCTTAGCCATCTTGGACACTTGGCTCCCCTTCATCACTTGTGCACCTCTCTTCCAGTACAACACAAGTGCAAATACAGGCGAGAAACAATTATGCCATCTTCAAAAACACAATTCGACCAAAATTTCGTTCATTCTTTAGCTATGAGTGGACAGTTGGCTCCACTTCAAGACTGGTGCATCTCTCCTCCTGTACAACACAAGTGCAAATACAGGGGAAAATGATTATGCCATTCTCAAAGTTTTCACTATCACTACCATTATTGCTACCCATTATGAAGTGACCAACCCGTGTCCACTGCTATCAGTAAATACCTTGACTATACCTTATTTCTACTTGCCATAACAATTAAAGGATGTGGCTACACAATATTAATTCCTTTGAGGAACTGTAATAAAAAAGAATTAACAGAGGAAAGAAAAAAGAAAAACAAACGAAATGGCAACATAGATAACTGCATCAAACCATCATAAGGTAAAATATGATACTATAGTTGAAATGCTACTACAAGAACTGACAAATTCAGATCAACTAATATCACAAGCACGCAATTTAAAGCTACACGCAAAAACAAGGACTAAATAGAAAGTAGCAACTAGAATCTCTTCAGCCATACTACTTATTAGAAACTAAGAAAGCAGATACTGCAAACTACTGAGATTCAAGCAATCCCACCAATCCTGTTGTGTATCGACATCAAACTTGAGTCTCTCCTTTACTGCTGGGAAAAATTCATTGGAAGGTCGTAATCTAGGATTAAAGGGCAGGGACCCACAAATTTAAGTTCAGGAACCAGTAAGTGATTTTAAGGTCGAAATTACTGCTATTTCGCTTATCAAGACTGAGCACCACCATAGCCACCACCGTAACCAACTTGCCCACCATGAGATCCCTGAGGAGTCCCATAATTTCCAGATGCTTGAGCTTGCTCGGATCTCCAGCCTGCATTTCCATAACCAGAATTTCCATTAGCATCACCATAGCCACTGCCCATATAGCTCCCACTGCCACCACTTCCTTGTAGTTCACTCCCACCAGGACCGCTAGCATTACTATTTGGGGCACTCCCAGTACGCCCTCCAACAGCACCATATGCACCTGGATTCCCATAAGAACTATCGCCTCCACCATACCCACCATATCCATATCCTTGATTCCCATATCCAGCAGCTCCACTAGGGGATTGACCTGCAGTGGCTGAACCAGGGCCACCAGCCCCAGATCCAGCAACACCACTTGGAGCACCCCAAGAAGCAGTGTTCCCATAGCCCATAGACCCATAACCAGAGGGAGCCTGAGCAGGCCATGTACTCCTTGGGCCACCTGGTGGACCACCAGCATAAGCAGCATTAGCAACATTTGGATTCCCGTATGCTGCACCAGCAGGTCCACCATACCCAGCAGTGGCACCTCCATAACTTCCATATGCACTGTAACCCATGCCATTATTAGCCGGACCATACCCATACCCAGGAGCATTGTAGCCAGAAGAACCATAAGGTGGAAATCCACCAGCACTGCTTTGAGGCTGCATATACCTACTAGAATCCATACGACCATCATAAGCATTTTGATTGCCACCAGATGCCCCATACCCCTGATACCCACCAATTCCTGCACCACCACCGCCACCACTGCCCATCATACGGCCACTTGCACCAGGATTGGCGTCCTTGGGAAGCGCACGCTTTACCTCAACTTGTTTACCATTTAAATCATGAAATGACTTGTACAAAACCCTATCAACTGCCTCCTCAGAGTCGAAAGAAATAAAACCAAATCCGCGTGGTCGTCCAGTGTTCTGGTCAAACATGACTACTACGTCAGTCACATGACCAAATGATTCAAAGTACTGGCGGAATTTTTCTTCAGTCAGGGTGGGAGGCAACCCTCCAACGAATATTTTTTGGTCCTCATATTTCCTCCATTTCCAGAATTCCAACCAGAATTGGAATTTCCAGATCTGGATGAGACAGAAATTTGCTGATCCTCTCTTGATAAAGCCCTCTTGGCGTCAACCTGAATAATAGAATTATAAAATTACAAAATCAATTGCTGCTTACGCCTATAATTGATAAAGCAGAAGAAAAACAAACATGAATAAAACAAACATAAGATCACAATTTGATTTCTATATCCCACAGTTAACAATATTATCAAAATTCAAAACTAATCTTTTAGGCTGAGGCTATAAGTCATGTTTTAAGTTATTCAGAGAAATTCAAAAAGCCTTGCGAACCAAAACATGATAAAAGTTATCAATGAATCCCATAAGAATCATCACAGATACTGCATTCAAGCAAGGCCATGCTAACTAAAAATATATATCGAAGTAAACACAAGCATATCTTAACACAAGCATTTTGTTAAAGGAAATGGATCACATAATTGAAAATTGAAAAGAATTTTATTTAGATTTCAAGATTAATAAAAAAGGATTTAAATTAAATCTCAAAATATCAACACTACTGTCATCAGTCAGTCATAAGCATATACAAGCATTCTTGTTTCAATTTCTCACAAAACAATCAAGAGATATGGGTAGTATGGGTACAATGCAAAGATAACACATTTGAGGCAACAATTCCAAGTAATGCAGAAATGCAGCGAAACAGAACAATCCACTAAAGATGAACAACAGTAGTATAGTTCATAGTGGATACCAATTAAGAAGATTAAAAACCCTAAGACAAAAGCAACCACTCATTCAACAAAAACGAAACCCATGACTAGTTTTATTTTATATAAAAAAAACAAAAACAAAAGAACAAATCCCACGTGCAATTCAGAAAAGCAGCAACAGCAACAAACACACTAAAAAATTTTGCAAGATCAACTTTTCAAAAAATAATTTAAAAAAAAACAGAAAAACAAACCAATAGACAAAAACAACAACAGCAACCTAGGATCAGCAACAACCTAGAAACAACAACAAGGGTAGCGGAACACAAAGGAAAAAAAAAACTACAAATTATGATAATTGAAGAAAAAGGGGTGGGGTGAATCAGAGACCGTTCTGCCGTCGATGACGTGCTTGTCTTGGAGAACTGCGTCGAGAATGTTTGGATCTTGGAAGACGACGAAAGCGAAGCCTCGGGGCTTGCCGGTGTTCTTGTCCCTCATGACGGAAGCGTTGGTGACCTCGCCGTAGTTGCTGAAATGCTCCTTCAGCTTCTCTTCATTTGTGTCCCACGATATCCCTCCGATGAATAGCTTCCCCTGATCCGAATCCATTTCTACTCCCCTCTCTCTTACACACACACACACACACTCTCCGTATAAATACGGAATCTGTGTACGTATGAGTATATGTGTATGTGAGTTGAATTGGAGAAAAGAGAGGTAAGGGTGGGAATTTGGGAAGAAGAAGAAGAACAGGAAGAGGGTTTGTTTGTTTGGTGGTATATGGCTGGGGCTGGGCTGTGAAAGAAAGAAAGAGGAATGAGAGTGTACCTGTTTTGTGGAAAAATTATACGATAAACCCTATATGTTTAGTCTATTATAAACGCTCTATAATTTATTATTGATTTATTACTATTTTTATTAAATAGTTTAATCAAATAACTAATAAAAAATATTCATGATGAGTCTAACCATATAACGTCTATTATAAAACTCATCATGTGTTTTTTTTTTTCCCATGTGAACCCTTCAATGTGTGGACTAATTTTATGATTTTGTTTGTTTGCAGCGTCTGTCCAAAGAAGTATTTGCTTCTAAGGGATGAGATTTGTTTCTTTTTTTTTATTCAACATCTCATCCTCATCCATTTCAATTCAAACAATTAGTGTAAACATAGGAAAAAGAAAAAAAGGCTTCTATCTAATTTTTAAGGGGGTTTGGATTGATCTGGTAGAGAAAAAATTTCTAATTTTAAAAATAGTTTTATCACGTTTGTTTTTCAAAGAATAGTGATACTCTACTTCTGAAAAACAAAAAAGCAGAAGTGTTTCTTAATTAATAAAATTATCATTTGAAACTATCTCTCACTATTATTTATAATTACAATTATATTCTTTGTCAAACTCTCAAAAAAGACTTCACTCTCATTGTCACATTCACAACTCTCATAAGTGCCAAACATATCTGCAACTCTCTACTTTGGCTTCATTGTTTTTTCAATGTACACCCACGTCTACTCAGTGGTGGAACAAAGCTAGAGCCCCCCACCCACAAAACAAAACAAAACACACACACACACACAAAAGAAAAAGATTAGTATGTATGTGTGTGTTAAAGAGTTCATATATTTCATTTCATAAAAAATTATAGAGATTAATAAAGAGTTAATACGTCTCATTATAGAAGAGGAAAAAAACCATTAATACATTATAAGTTCAAGATATTTTTAAATCATCTCATTTGCATGGTCCAGGTGTTTGTCATTGCTATTGTATCATGAGAATTTTTAGTTCCTCGAACGGTTTATACTTCGCTTGTAAGGCATCTAAAATAGCAGTGAAGGAAAACATTGGTAGAACATACCCATTAGAAACAAAGCAAAGAAAAATATAGCAACTACCAAGGGAAGTGAAATTATTGATTGCCCGAGTTTACTAGCAACAGCAACCACATACAACGGAACCTCGCTGGCAATGCCTATCAACATATTATATCATACTAGTGCTACCAAGCTGAGTTGAAGTGATAAGAAGCTCAACTTATCTAAAATAAATAAGTGAATTTAAATATTAAAGTAGTAGTTATTATATTATAAGAAAAATTACATAACCTCATAATCCTAAGATCAAATGAAAATCGTAAGCGATGACAAGACAACGAAAATACTCCATGGTTCAACAAAGTATGGGAGATTGTTTTTAAAATGTTATATTTTATAGTTTGATTTTTATTTTTTAATTTTTATATTATGTTCACCGAAAACACGTCCCCACCTCTAATTTTCAAACTAACAGGAAAAGTGTTTCCTTTGCTATGTTCACTTTCCTTGTTCAGCTCACTTATAACTCAAAACTGAAAAGAAAATTGTCGTAAGTGTCAATCCTCTCGAACCAGAAAAAAAAAAAAAACATATTCCGGCAAAACTTTATAACATTCTTTGAGCACCAATGCACAACAACATAATCTATTACCACTTAGAAGTGGTTCAACGCAAGTAAATAAACAGCCACACTATGAGGATGGCATCCTAGAGTCCGTATGTTGAGGAGGACTTTACCACTTCCAACGAAAAATTGCACGAACAATTGTTAAAACCAAACAAATCATTTGGCCATAGGATAAAAAAGAGATAAGAGAAGAAAAATATAGTTAAACAAACACGCATTATGTCTACGGCGGGCAAGCTTTCGTTAAGGAACCAACTAATTGAGAATTAATTAGCTCAATAAATAAATGATCAGATATTTAAATTGTACATGCATAATACCCATCTATAACATCATGCCTTTTTATCATATCATATGCAACATATATCGAGGTTAGTAAAAAAACAACACTATTGAGTTTGTAGACTCAATGCTAATTGTTATGACTCAAACAGACCGTGGCTAGGTAAGATGAACTCACTTAACCATACAAGTCTTGGGACATATCTCCAATGACGTAAATTAGTAACCCAATCACTTTGGTTACGAGAAGTTCGGTAAAACTTTCCCCCAAAACTGAACAATTCACACCAATATTAGGAGATCAGGACTGCGCGAGTAAAATCTATCAAAGTGATGAACAGAAAGCACTTGTCACGTGAACGAAAAAAACAAAAGCAAATCAACCCCTACAGAGAAACAAAGGGTAAACCAAAATATAACCATAGATGCTAGAACGGAATGAAGACAAAATGAAGAATACTCTACTAGAAAAATCTAGCCTACAGTAAAAGTGTTTCAGACATCATACTTCATTGCATGAGTATTCAAACACTGCCAAAATCTAGATTATCAACCAACAGGACAACTATAATTCAGACCAAAAGTCCAATGCATCACAGCAAAATACTTTATTTTATTAAGTGTGCTCCAAACCATTCCCCCCACAATCTGTGTTAGCCTCCACAAACCAGATTGAAGGCTATGAGGTTTTATCACTTGGAAGGCAAGGAATCTCCAAATTTGTTGATGATGTACTGCACAGAACACACAACACAACTGAACAATGCTCATTCCTTAGCCATCTGAGGACACTTGGCTCCCCTTCATCACTTGTGCACCTCTCCTCCGGTACAACACAAGCACAAACACAGGGAGAAACAATTATGCCATCTTCAAAAACACAATTCGACCAAACATCGTTCATTCTTTAGCCATGAGTGGACACTTGGCTCCACTTCAAGACTGGTGCATCTCTCCTCCTGTACAACACAAGTGCAAATACAGGGGAAAATGATTATGCCATTCTCAAAGTTTTCACTATCACTACCATTATTGCTACCCATTATGAAGTGACCAACCCGTGTCCACTGCTATCAGTAAATACCTTGACTATACCTTATTTCTACTTACCATAACAATTAAAGGATGTGGCTACACTATATTAATTCCTATTGAGCAACTATAAAGAAAATGACAAACCAACTAAATGGCAACATAGACAACTGCATCAAACCGTAAGGTAAAATATGATACTATAGTTGAAATGCTACTACAAGAACTGACAAATTCAGATCAACTAATATCACAAGCACGCAATTTAAAGCTACACGCAAAACCAAGGATTAAATAGAAAGTAGCAACTAGTATCTCTTCAGCCATACTACTTATTATAAACTAAGAAAGCAGATACTGCAAACTATTGAGATTCAAGCAATCCCACCAATCCTGTTGTGTATCGACATCAAACTTGAGTCTCTCCTTTACTGCTGGGAAAAATTCATTGGAAGGTCATCATTTAAGATTGAAGGCCAGGGATCCACACATTGAAGCTCATGAACCAGCAAGTGACTTTACTGTCGAAATTACTGCTATTTGGCTTATCAAGACTGAGCACCACCATAGCCACCACCATAACCAACTTGCCCACCATGAGATCCCTGAGGAGTCCCATAATTTCCAGATGCTTGAGCCTGCTCAGATCTCCAGCCTGCATTTCCATAGCCAGAATTTCCATTAGCATCACCATAGCCACTGCCCATATAGCTCCCACTGCCACCACTACCTTGTAATTCACTGCCACCAGGACCACTAGCATTACTATTAGGGGCACTCCCAGTACGCCCTCCAACAGCACCGTATGCACCTGGATTCCCATAAGAACTATCACCTCCCCATACCCACCATATCCATATCCTTGATTCCCATATACAGCAGCTCCACTAGGGGATTGACCTGCAGTGGCTGAACCAGGGCCACCACCCCAGATCCAGCACCACCACTTGGAGCACCCCAAGGAGCAGTGTTCCCATAGCCCATAGACCCATAACCAGCAGGAGCCTGAGCAGGCCACGTATTCCTTGGGCCACCTGGTGGACCACCAGCATAAGCAGCATTAGCAACATTTGGATTCCCGTATGCTGCACCAGCAGGTCCACCATACCCAGCAGCGGCGCCTCCATAACTTCCATATGCACCGTAACCCATGCCATTATTAGCCGGACCATACCCATACCCAGGAGCATTGTAGCCAGAAGAACCATAAGGTGGAAATCCACCAGCACTGCTTTGAGGCTGCATATACCTACTAGAATCCATACGACCATCATAAGCATTTTGATTGCCACCAGATGCCCCATACCCCTGATACCCACCAATTCCTGCACCACCACCGCCACCACTGCCCATCATACGGCCACTTGCACCAGGATTGGCGTCCTTGGGAAGCGCACGCTTTACCTCAACTTGTTTACCATTTAAATCATGAAATGACTTGTACAAAACCCTATCAACTGCCTCCTCAGAGTCGAAAGAAATAAAACCAAATCCACGTGGTCGTCCAGTGTTCTGGTCAAACATGACTACTACGTCAGTCACATGACCAAATGATTCAAAGTACTGGCGGAATTTTTCTTCAGTCAGGGTGGGAGGCAACCCTCCAACGATATTTTTTGGTCCTCATATTTCCTCCATTTCCAGAATTCCAACCAGAATTGGAATTTCCAGATCTAGATGAGACAGAAATTTGCTGATCCTCTCTTGATAGAGCCCTCTTGGCATCAACCTGAATAATAGAATTATAAAGTTACAAAATCAATTGCTGCTTATGCCTATAATTGATAAAGCAGAAGAAAAACAAACATAAGATCGCAATTTTGTTAAAGGAAAAGGATCACATAATTGAAAATTCAAAAGATTTTCAGTCAGATTTCAAGATTAATCAAAGATTATTTAAATTAAATCTCACAATATCAACACTACTGTCATCGGTCAGTCATAAGCATATACAACTATGGGTAAAATGCAAAGATAAGTAGATAACACATTTCACACAAAAATTCCAAGTAATGGTATGTCAGCAGAAATGCAGCAAAACAGAATAATACAATAAAGATGAACAACAGCAGGATAGTGTGCACAGTGTATACCAATGAAAACTATCAATCCACCGAATAGAAAATCACAATGAGCAAATGAGCACCAAAGATAAGAATAAACCTTAAAAAGATTAAGAAACCCTAAAACAAAAGCTACCACTCATTCAACAAAAAACGAAACCCATGACTAGTTTTATTTTATCCCAAAAAAACAAAAAAGAACAAATCCCACGTGCAATTCAGAAAAGCAGCAACAGCAACAAACACACTAAAAAATTTTGCAAGATCAACTTTTCAAAAAATAATTAAAAAAAAACAGAGAAACAAACCAATAGACAAAAACAACAACAACCTAGAAACAACAACAGAAACAACAACAACGGTAGTGGAATACAAAAAAGGAAAAAAAAAAACTACAAATTATGCTAATTGAAGAAAAATGAGGTGGGGTAAATCAGAGACCGTTCTGCCGTCGATGACGTGCTTGTCTTGGAGAACTGCGTCGAGAATGTTTGGATCTTGGAAGACGACGAAAGCGAAGCCTCGGGGCTTGCCGGTGTTCTTGTCCCTCATGACGGAAGCGTTGGTGACCTCGCCGTAGTTGCTGAAATGCTCCTTCAGCTTCTCTTCATTTGTGTCCCACGATATCCCTCCGATGAATAGCTTCCCCTGATCCGAATCCATTTCTCTCTCTCTCTCTTCCTCTTCCTCTCTCCGTATAATTACGGTATGTATGAGTATGTATTATGTATGAGTATGTAGGTATGTGAGTTGATTTTGAGAGAGAGAGAGAGAGAGAGAGCGAGGGTGGGAATTTGGGGAAGAAGAAGAAGAAGAAGAAGAGGGTTTGTTTGTTTGGTCTTGTGGCTGAGCTGTGAAGGAAAGAAAAATGAGAGTGTGTTGTGTGTTTATTATCGTGTGAACTGAAATCAGTGAAAATGTGAAGGACTAGATTTGCAATTTTGTTTGTTTGCGGCTTTCCTCGAAAAAGTATTCACGTTTAATGGATGAGATTTGTTGCCTTCTTATTCAACATGCCATCCTCATCCATTTCAATTTTGATTTAAACAGTCGGTGTACACATAGGAAGTTGTGCATTGTGTAAGCGGATCGGGCTAATACGACAATGACAGATGATCCGAATCAAACCAATGTGATCGCACCGGTTCAATTCAAGTAATCGGGTCAATCAGTACAACTAAAACCAATCATATATTGGTTTTGATATCGGATTGTCATTTTGAAAACCAAACTTGAACTGAACCACCTAATCTCTTACAATTCATTTGTTTTATTCTTCTATTATACTAATTGTTAACTTAAATTACTACTAATACAAGCATAAACCTCTCTTCTGCTTATGTTCTCACTTCCTATTATTATAAGTTGTTGATGTCTTATGAGTTGATATTAGAATTGTTTTGATATTGGAATTGCTTAAGTTGTGGTATTAGAAATGGAATTGTCTTCATACTTGTGGGATGAAGATCTTCTTTCAAAACCATGTCTCTTTCTTGTCTCATTGCCTTATATTGTCATATAAATATAAAAATCAAAAGAGATTTAAAAATGCAAAATAATTGCCTAATACATAATATTATTTCCTATGTAGCAATACATGATTGGAGAACTGAAATGAGACATGGTTTGAGAACTGAAAGTTAACATTCCATACTTGTCTCTTTTTATGGTATTTTTTATTGAATTGTTGGGTAGAAATTGTAAGAAACAATAATAGCTAACTCCAATGACTCAATCGAACCAACCCAAATCTATTTTTTCTTTGGTTCAAATTATGCCCAAAAAAAAAATTGAATCCAAACTGATTAAACATTGATTGGTTTGAATTTGTTTTTCTCAAATCCAATCCAAACCAACCCATTTACACCTCTAAATTTTTGTGTGTCCTAAATTAGCTTTTTTTTTAGGAAAAAAAATAATTTAAAAAAAACTAATAGAATACAGGTGCCACCACACAAGTTGCAATATCATTGATTGTTAAGTAATTAATTATATTTTCGTATTTTTATATCTTAATTTGATATGAATTAATGGCGTGAACAAACAATAAAAAAAATACAAAAAAAATAAATGGTTTTCTCGATGTCATTTCTCAATAAAACATATAAAAGGAAATCAAAATCTAATCCCATATTTTCTTTGCAAGTCCAACCAATCCAAACCCATCTCTCTCTTTTCTTCCACTCATTTATACCTATTAATTTTGATGAACATAGACATGCTTAGTTCATCCACCATACCCCACCAAACTTGTTACATGACTATCCTCCTCATATATATATCACCTGGTATTATTCTTACTTCAAATTACCTCAAAAAGTTTTCTACCATGCACATGTTCCGTGACATGGCCACTTCCTTACAAAAGAATAATATCAAACCCATGCCAACTTGGTTTAATATTGAGACACCTTATCTGAACATTTTTAACATTTTCATGGGAAAACCTTTTTTGGAAGAAGATATGTGGTATCTCTAGTGTGTCTCAATGCTATACTCCTATCCCATCCTTTGTCAATACTAGAAAATAGCCTTACCAAGATTTTACTAATAGATTTTTCTTGCTACAAGCAGAAAAATTTGCTATAGCAAAATTACCAGCGAATTATGATACATGGTAATAACGTTATCGAAAACTATTATCGACAACTTTTTTCCTTCAGGAACTACTTTCAGGGAATTGCCAGTGGATTTTACAAAAAAATGATCTATCGAAATATAATGAAAAATTGTAAAAATTTGTCAATGGACACATTATTGGCTAATTTTTTTTACTTACATGCGGATTTTCCTTGGTAACGTGCTTGAAATAAAAAAATTAAAAACCTAAAAACATTGCTAATGGAGAAATCCATTCATAATTTTTTTAAAAATTATATTCTCGAACTACCGACGAAACTTCTTTTTTTTTTAAATTTTGCGTTAATATTAGCGCTTACAACCACCACAAACCTTTGTCGCCCCAACCACCACAACCTCCGCCTTCCACCACCACTACCATAATCACACCTACACCACCACCACAACAATAACAACAATCACTCCTCCCCACCTCTTCCTCTGCCATGCCCAATCACAACCACCATCTGATTCAACCATTCCCAACCACAACCACCATCGCAAGGCTCACCTTCGTACTTCTTGAAACATAAGCTCTCCAACAACCTCTGGAATACTCCATAGCTCTTCCACAACCACAGGGCCTTCATTTCCTCTACCAGCTTTCCCTGCAAGACCAAGTAGCAATGATAGTGGTGATGGATCTACATAGAAATAGAAAATAATACATCAAATAAAAGAAAACCGATTAAAGAGAGTAGAGAACATCAAGAGCAAGAAAATGGAGGTCTCACAACCAATGGCAACAATGCCTCGATGAGAGAAAAAGAGAAGGGAAGAGAGAGAGTGGTAGTGGGTGAATGAGGGGGTTAGCCGCGTGAATGATTTAGAGACTGTTACTAATGAATTTTTCTTCAGGATGTTGACCCAAAAGGCTGTGTTTCATTAACTTCATTATTTGTGGAAAAAATCCATCATTAATTGCAATAGGAAAATAAAAATTTAGAACGTTATTACCTTTAACGCGAAAAATGGTCAATAATTATTTTTTTTAAAATACTATTACCAACGGAGTTTTCCATTGGTAATTACAAAAGAAAAAAAAAATAGAACAGCCTTACCTTTACCTAAAAAATCCGCCAATAATTTGAACAAAAGACTTTCCGCTCTATGGTGTCATCATTACTAATTTCCACGAAAATCCGCCAATAATGAGTTTCCCTTTTCTTTTTGAGTTTGATTGATGCTTTTCCGTTGATAACTCTCGGAAAAATCAACCGGAACTCATTTTTCTAGTAACTAGTTGTTTGACCCGTGCAAAATACGGAAGATAATAAAAAATAGTTTATTAATTATTATAAAATATAAATGATGATTTATTTAAATGTATTTTATAAAAAATGAGTATATAAATTTATCTTAAAAGTATGTTAATAGTTAAATAATTAAATAAGTGGACAAAATATAAATATGTTATTCTATTTTATATCTTATATTGAATATCATGTTTATAAGGTTGAAAATATCTCAATAGATGACCTATAACTAACAACAAATAACCTATTTTATGAAAATTTTGCACATTTCGAAAATTGAAATTACTAAATAAAGAGAATAAATAAATAATTTTACTACATCATGAGTCATTTTTAGGATGACAATGAGTATTACGAAAGAAGGACATATCTCACACTTCCCGTTGTCATTTAGAATTTTGTCTCTTATTCCCATAATCATCTTCTTTATGGGTCCCCATTTCTCATTTCCCATTTCGCGTGGGGATTTTGAATTCATATGATATTCAAGGGTTTATTAACAAATTTCAAAAAGAGAAAAATTTTGAAAATATTTTACAATTTGGAATATAAACATCCATAATAACAAATAATATTAATGCAACATAATCCAAATTAAAATTAAAAATATATACATAATGTAAATATAATAAAAATAATTAAAAAATAAATGTGTGTTATCCCTGTCTTATTCCATTTAACAAAACATAACCCCCATTGATCATCCTTATAAAGGCAAAATATGTCCCAATTCCTTTTTCCATTAAGGGTAATTCTCGCAGTACCCATTTTTAATTTTTTTTAATTATCGTAGTCATTTATATCTTTTTAGTAAATTAAAATATTTAATTTATAAAAATATAAAAATGTATTTTCTAATTAATAAAAATAATATAGAAATTTAATTTATACGATTTCAATTACATGTTCTTTTCTTGTATATCCTTTTAATAAATTAAAATATCAATTTTAAAATATATGTCATAATTAATGTGTAATAATTAGTAAAACATATTTATAATTCTAATTTATATAATCTCAATTATTAGAATAGTATATCAATTATAATATTATTTTTAATAAAAATAATATAATTATTTTATTTTTAAAAATTAATAAATATTTAATATTATTATTAAAGAAGTGTAAATTGTGGAATTATTTTTTTAAATATTTTAGTGTTGAAAAATTAAATGCATTTTTTTAAAAAAAAATTAGTATGAAAAAATTATGAAATTGATAGATTGAAATGTTCAAGTTGTAAAAAATTACATAGGATATAGTGATATAGGTATGTAGATGATTTTTTTTATTATGATTTTCAAAAGTTTAGATTTGAAATTATAAAATTTTCCTTTAATCCCGTCTTCATTTAGAATTTTACCTTCATTATCATACACATCCCCATCATTGTCCCCATTCCTTATTTCATATGTAGATTTAAGTCCCTATTAATATTTACAAGTTTATTAAAAATTTCTAAAAGAAAAATTTTAAAAATACTTTGAACTTCAAAACATAAATATCTATAACAACAAATACTACTAATACAACACAATTATAATAGCTTTATTATCATTAATACTATAATTGTATATATAAAATTTTTATGGTATAATATATTAAATTATAATTTTGTTTATGCTATTTTTATATTGTTTTTGTTAATGGTAAAGAGATATAAAGGTATGATTGGAAAAAATGATTGATAATTAGAAAGTAAATTAAATTTAAAAACTTACTTCAAGTATTAAGATTATAAAAATGATGAGGTATAATTTTTCTATGAATAACACATGAAAGACTTTTTATGCAATGAATCTTAAATATTAGTATTATATCAATTATTATCATATTTGATTAAGAATAAATTATTATGTTAGTATTATAATGGGTCTTAAATATTTGATGAAGAATAAATTTGGCGGAAATTGAATTTTGAATTATTATCATATCAAAATCAATCAATTAGCAATTCGTTAACAATTTGACCTACTCATTTTCTTTAAAAAAAATATGTTGATTTTAAAGCTTATTTATTTGAAAATATTTTATTTATAATTTTTTATATTACCTTCATAATGTGAGGCTATTAATGGTTCTTAATTTAATTGTAGATCATAATTATATTGACATAAGTTCTCTTTTAGTGCAAATTATAATATCTAATGATTGTAATATTTGATTCTTTAATGATTGTAATATTTGATTTTATTTCATATGAAACATAATTAATAAGAAAATTATAAATTAAGTTAAAAAAATATTTACACATAAAGATTGAGAAAAAGTAGCCTAAATCACTTATTAATTACACGTAAGGCCTAAATTGTTATATGAATGACACGTATAATATAATAGTTTTCATGAATTAAGTCTGAAATATTGGTATAGTAGATAGATTTATACAATCAATAAATTTTATATGGAATTTTAATCATTAATAACTTTTAATTATAAATAAGATTCTGATAAATCTCTATCATATATTTTTTTTTCTTTTTCAAATCTTCTCCAATTTTTTTAATTTTTTTCAACACTAACTTTTTTTTTCCAAAATTCATTCAAATCTTTTAAAATATAAAATTATCAAAATTATTTGCAATAGTTCAAAGGTTATTGAAGGTATAATTTTATGATCATCCTATGTGATCTGATTGCAATAGTTATCTCTTCTATACATTCATTGTCCAACGTGTAAAGGAAAAACCAAAAGTAAGATCTAGACATTTTCATTTTTCATGTTTTTCTTTCCTTTTTTTTTTTTCGGCAAATAGTCTCATTTTTGTTGATTTGATTAAGGCATTCCACTTTTTCATTTTTTCCATATCACACGATTTTTTGTTGTAATGGGCACAATGATTCTTAATTCTATATTTTTTCCATTCTTAATGATTCTTAATTATAATTGTAGATCATAATTTTAATGATTCTTAATCCTATGAATATATCTCAATGATTCAAATTTTATTGATTCAAGTAATCTTTAATAATTGTAATATTTGATTTTATTAATAATTAATAATTAAATTATAAATTAAGTTAAAAAATTTATAGATATAAATATTGAGAAAAGTTAGCCCTAAATTACTATATGAATGACACGTGTACCTTAAAGTTCTATATGAAAGATATGTGTAATAGTTTCTATGATATGACTTTCAAATATTAGAATAGTAGACTCAAGATTAAAATTTTAGTAACGGATAAGATAACCAATGAATATTTTTTCATTTTAGTTAGAATTTGAAATTATTGTCATATATATTAACATTAATTAGATTTCATACTCGTTAAAATTGAGTGTATCAAATTAAGTTGATATCAATTAATATTATTAACACAATCAAAAGTATTAAATATTTTTTTATGATATTTATTATGAATTAGAATACATTGATTATTTGTATGTATTTCTAAATACTTTTAATTAATTTAAGTTAAACAACATTATATCATTCAAATAATACTACCAATGATTATATAATTATTCTGATTCTAACCATTTTATATCAATAATATTACTTTTTGTAATCAAGATGATAAATTATTTTGTGAGATTGTCAAAAAAATATATTAATATTTTGATTGAATTTATTAAGTTAATTAAACTAAGACATTTTGTTAAATCAATAAATTGATAGATCATTAAGAACATAAATATTAATATTTTATTTAATTGATATCAAAAGGTTTTGTAAATTCAATTAAAGCGATAAATTGGTCATTAAAATATAAATAAAAATATTTTATTTAAGGATATTCTATAAACAAAATCAATAAATAAACATAATGTAGATTTTTAAAAATATTTACCATGTGATATTTATATTTTTATTGTGATTGTGATATATATGTTAATAGTTTAATTTTTAAACATTCAGACTTTTGAAAGACATTTTATTTTCTTTCATTTTCAAATATATAAATTCCACTTTTCAAATCATATTGTACTTATTTTACATTGATAATTGATAAAAATAAAAAGCCTCAATTATTATGTTCAATATCTTGATTCTTTTCACTCTTAATCTTTGAATAATAACATTGTAATTATTTTAAATTGACAATCAACAACAAATAAAAGACCAAAATAATATTAGTCTAAATAAGAGACAACATTTTTATTGAATTCATAACTTGAATACATTTTAGGAGCGATATTCCAATTAAAATGAAAGTAATTTAGAAAGAAATATAAAATGGCAAAAAAAAAAAGATCATGCCTAATATTATGTTTACATAATAACATGGTCTAAATTAAACTCTTTATCCCTAAATCTAGCACAAATTGTTTAATTTATCATTGGTCTCTAACTCCTGTTCATCATATCAGATTGAAATATATCAAGATATTAACAATAATTAATAATTAAATGAAATATTGAAAAAAGTTAGTATATAAACAAACACAAAAAATGGAATGAAATTAGCAAAATAGTATTACATGATACTTACCTGCACAATATGTATTAGAGTTATACTTGCAACCAATGGCTATAAACCATAGGAACATGATTGTAGATAATTTGTTCTCACCCCAAACATGTGAAATCAATTCCTTCAAGACAACACCACATTCTTACATGTATAGATTATATTAAACAAAGGACACTAATGGCTATAAATCATGATAGTTGGTAATTTGCTATCATCCCACATGTCAAATCAAATCCTTCAAAATAATGCCATATTTTTACATGTTTATAATTAATAAAGAGAATTATATAGGAACATGACAACCCAATTAATGAGCTATCCATTCAGAACCTAGTATATCATAGCAAAAACAATAAAAAGAAAAAAAAATAAAATAGAAACAATTACATCACACTAATAAAATATTAAAGCATAAACGAATATGTTACTTACCAATTCATCTATAAATATCATCTCAATAGAATTGTTGATATATGAGTTGTTGAAACTCAACAAATGCCAAAGTCTAACAACTCATCTTTTTACTTTCCAGCATTTCTAACAAATCGCATGAAGTAGCCATGGAGAAGAGCAGAATACACAAAGCTCATCACTGATTGGAATTATAAATAGATTTGAGTAGTGTTCCAATTTTAAATTTAGCTTTTAAAAAATCAAAAATAGATTTGATCATATTATAATTTCTATTAAGAAAAGATTTGATCACATTATAAAGAGGGATGAAAGTGGTCACACTATGAAAAGATTTATAACATAATATTCAATTAGGCCTTATTGTATCAAATTAGATCAGATTATGGAAACTAATATTAGTTTTCATATCAATTTATAATCAGGTTTTATTATATCAAATTAGATATCAGATTGTGCAAATTAGTATGAATTTATAATCTTCAATGATATTTTAATTAATGATATATCAAGTTATGAATTTTATTTTTTAAAAATGATTAATGTTTAAGGTTTTGAAAATTGTGTGGGCCCTAAATTACTATAAAAGTGACACCTATAAAACTTTCCTTGAAATAAGTCTTGAATATTAGTATTATAGATGTGTCCAACCACGAAAATGAAGTTATTCCTAGAAGAACAAAGTAATAAAGAGTTGTTCTTGTGCAAAACTTTACAATAGTTTGCACCTATGATATAGTAGGAAAAGGGGATTGACCAAGAGTTAGTTGGATGAAATGCTTAGAAAATAGATAATGCCCAAGCAAATGATCTTGTTATAGTAGTTTTTATCATCCATCGTCCATATTTTCAAAATCCACAAACTAAACTTCTATGGACACAAAATCATGCTAGGCAATATGAAACATTTCTAAGCTTGAAGATGTTTTGCAAGATGCTCATTATCCCTTCTATAAAGAAGAATTAATTGTCCACATTCTTAAAATTAATAGTCTAGATGTCAGAATGCCAATTATAAATTCTGCATGTATCAAGCTCGATCCCTTTGAAATAATTTGATTACCAGATAAAGAAATAGAGATGTTATACACTCATACAGGAGCTGCACCGGCTACAGAAAATTTGATAACTGGAAAAATCACCAACAGTCCAAGCAACTTTACTTGGATAATTATGCAAGACTCTCAAGACCCATATGAAGGCACAAAAGAGAGAGACATTGATGCAGTTTTGATAGATTCGAAGATACGATACCACAAGAAAAGACTAAAGTGTGAAGAAGCGGTGAAGAAGCTTTAACACTCAACCTATTTATAAGTCATGAGCCTATCTTTAAAAGAAATTGAATAGTACAAAAAAAAAAAAAAACTGAAAAAGCTATTACTCTACAAAAAGTAAAAAGCTACAAGAAGTTTTGACTACAATTTTTGTCTTGTTTACAAGTCATATTCTTGTTCATAGTTTTGTCTTTTATGAGTCATGTCCTTATTGTACCTAGCAAGTACTATGAGTAATGAATCACGTACCAAGCTTGGTGACTCATATCCTTTGGCATTTACTAAAGTAATAACCCTTGTACTAGAAGGCTATGTCATGTAAGAAATAGTTAGAAGCATGGCATCGTAAAATGATGCAGCCTCCCTTTCCTTTTCTGCATAAAATGAAAGGTTGGATTCACATGTAATCATCAAAGCTTAAAATAAAAATTACTTGTGTTCTGTATATAAGTATGTTCTTCTAAAAATCTTCTTCTTCCTGAAAGTTTAATTTCTTATACACAAAGTCTTCTCATAAATATAAGGAATACGGAATAACAAGCCATTGGAGATACAAAGTATGCTTTACATTGGCCATTGCAAGAAGATCCTGTATAAAAAATGTATCCGACCAAAGATTCATTGATTTTGGTCCTCATTATCTTGGATGTATAATCTTTATGAATAGTTAGGACTCCGCTAAAATATTATAAAGAAAACTCGCCTTGCCAAATTAAAGGAGTACGGATCATTTGCATCAGTTTGCATTATTCTTTTCCCTTCTATGAGATTTTGAGAAAAGGAGGATTTTGAGCTACCTTCTTAAGAAACTTAACAACTTATGTTTGTTTAGGTCCGATGGAGAATGATTATTCTATTTCAAGAGCCTTGGCAAGGAAGCATCGCAAAAAATGCAACCTTGATTTCCTTTTCTCTATTAAAGTAAAGGTTGTCTTCACTTGTATTCAATCAAAGCTTGAAATAAAAATTACCTGTGTGCTTTCTATAACCATGTTTTTCTAAAAATCTTCTTTTTTCCTAAAAGTTTAATTTTTAATGTATAATATTTTCTCATAAGTATAAGGAATAATGGAATATAACTACCCCAACTCACTCCTTCATTTTTTTTATCTCCCTCTTTATGTTAATTTAATTTTTAAAATAATTAAAAAAAATACAATTTAAAATATAAAAATAAAAAATTAATTACGATTCTTTATCAACAAACTTTTCATCAGTGGTTATGATATTTATCATTTCTTTCTAAAAATAAATTAGGGTTTAGAGCAAATTACCAACAGATTAATTCATTAGCAGTGATACTTTTTTTTTTTTAACAAAGATAAGTTATCAAATATATTTTCGCTGATATTTAGTTGAATTAGATGAATATCCATCAATCATTTTGCAAGCCTGAACTTTAGTAAGTAGATTAGAATCAATAAGTTGAAAGAAAATGAAAGATTCTGTGCTTTATAAATATTTAATTTTAATTTATAATTAATGTGAAAACATTTACTCTTATCCAATTATATGACGTTTTCACATCATTAAAAATATTTTATTTATAGAATAATAATTTTAAAAATATACAAAAATCAATGTGTTATTCGTTAAATGTTAATGACTTAATGGTATAAATTTTTATGTGAAAATTAAATTCATTTGTCAGAATTTATTTATTCATTTTTTTCTTCATAAACAGTTCTTAGACTATTTTCAAAAATGCTCTTCTCCCTTTATATTTTATTTTTTGAGAAAATTATACTAACTTCCCACAAAATTTAATGTATTTACACTTTATATTCCTCTATTTTTGTAAAACTATCACTAACATCTTTTAAGGTTCACTAACATTATATTGACCTTCCTTATAGATACTAGTTCATTAATTTAAGTAACAAAAAAAAGGATAATATGTGATATATATATATATAATCATTAATAATGAAATTATAATATTTTAACAATATTTAACATAGTAATTAAATAAAATACTTTTTTATCAAATGAATGAAATTTTTAACTATAAATTATGATAAAAAAGAGATATTTTAATTAATATATATGTTAAATATTATTCAAATAATATAATTTTATCACTAATAATTATGTATATATATCTTATGTTATCTTTCTTTGTTATTTAAATTAATGAAGTAGTATTAATTTTGTCATTAAGTCAATATATATGTAATTTTTATTAAATCATTAAGTCATTAAATATAAAGGATTTAAGTCAATGTAATTTTAATGAACTTCAAGGTTTGATAATTTTGTAAGATATAAAATCCTAAGTGTAATTATACTTAGATCTCACAAGAGGTCCATATAAATTATTATTTTATGTATTGGAATTAACACGTTCGAATTCACATTAGGTGAACGTATTTGCTAACATGTCATTAAAAGAGTTTTTCATATATGGATTTTATTTTGTCTTTTATGTCTTCCTTTTATGGTGCTTTTTTCTTCTTGCAATGCATTTCTTTTATGGAAAATTTAGTCATAACTGCATTCATGTTAGTATATTGTTATTTATGATCGTTTTGTCATCATTGCAAGTATATGATTCACAGTCCCGAAAATTGAACGTTTCATCTAATTTATTTATGGATTGATTCCTCAATAATTTGCATGCTTTAGTCAGAGGAAGAGCTCTCATATACATTGTTTAGGATTTACTTTTTCTACCTTACATTGTTGAATGAAGTGTATACTTACCTAATCCCCGTAAGGGCCGTTCAGTTGGAGAGGTCACAGTGTCCAAGGTCCCTATTATCCATAATATGAACATATCTTTAATTCGGGTAGTAAATTTTATTGTTCTTTTTTTTTAAATAAAAAAAGTGTTTTATTGTTGTCTACCTTTGAAAAAAAATAAAAACGAGACAGTAACTCTTAATAAAAAAAGTGATAGATTCAAAGTGGGGAGGCTCTCATGTTAAGTATAAGATGGCCCTACATAGCACTATTTGGAGGGACGTTAGTAGGAAAATGGTGTGTGCATTCATGATGGTGCAATAACTCCTGTATATCAAAAGCAGAATGTGTTTCTATTTTCTAGCTTCATTTGAATGCTCAAAGATGGGTCATGTGGCTTGGATATCAACAAAATGTGATCTGCTGGGCATTTAGCAAGACTTTAATTTCCTTTTGTTTCCAAAGCACCACTTTATTTTAAAGAGAGGGGCAAAGTGATTTAGCAATGGATTGACTACCTCTTGAAATCAATTAGACAAAGTACTGTATGAATACTAATGAAGGTCTGACATGTCTGTTTGCCAATTAAATGTTTAATTCGATTATTGACAAACTATACCCCCACATTTATAGTCATATTACTTTGAGAGTAAATGTTGATTTTAATTTCTAAAATTATATGTGTAATTTACTTTAATCCTTAAAATTAAAAAAAATATAACTTTAGTCATTGAAATTTTAAAAAGTAATTTAACTTAGTCATTTTAGTAATTCAAATTAGTCCTTAAAATAGTAGTATAATGACTAATTTAAATTACTTTTTAAAATTTCAGGAACTAAAATGATATTTTTTAATTTTAGAGACTAAATAAATTATATATATAATTTCAGGACCAAAGAAAACCTTTCCTCTTTAATTTGGATCAATTAACTTGTTAGCTGATTAAATTAATGCGTTTCAGGTCAATATTTTCACAAAACTTTAGTACAGTTGTGTGTGCTGGTTATTTATTTGAAGTCATCCAAGTGGACTAGCTAGTTTAACCAGTTGAACTTTTGGAATGCGATAGGCTTGCCGGAGCCAATTTCTCGGACATCAACCAAAAGGAAAAGAAAAAAGAAAAAGAGGTAAGAGCATAATTCTCAGAAAAGACAAAAGGAAATAAAAATAAAGAGTTTTTTTTAAATCGTCTCAAGAGTTGTAACCAACAAAAAAAGGTTGTACTATACAATATTCATAACTTAGTACATTAACCATCATAACCAATTAACCAATATATTGAAATGCAGTAAAGTTGAAGATAACAATAGCCTAGCCAACAAAACTAATGTATTAAAAAATATATATATATAAACGATAAGAGCACAATATTTGTTTTCCCTTGTTTTTTGAGTATTTAGGAATTTCTTAAAAAAAATAAGTGAAGAACATGACATGTATATATAGATAAGAAAGCGGTAAGATTTATGCAGCAGTTTACATTTTCAGATCTGAGAGACACAGCAGCTGAGTGCTTTCTTTCTGTCCCTACTCTTGCCTTTTATTATTATATATATAGTAGTAATAATAATAAACAAATGAAAAAACTATTGTGCCCACAATCATCATTAAATGTCTAACGTTACTCTTTTCGAAATTCCTTGGAGCCAAACGGCCTTTAAACTTGGTCACATGCTCTCGCCTCTTGCCTCTCTCTCTCTTTTTTCTCTGTGTGGCATGCAGTGACATTTACTCACTGAGTTGCTTTCATTAGTATGCCACCATAATATAATCGTATATCAACATTCAACAACAACATTCCTCACCCTCTTCCTCCTCCCATTTAGAGAATGGGTTGTTTTCTTGCATGTTTTGGTTTATCCAACAAGAGAAAGCGCAGAAAGACCCTCTACAAGGTTCTTGCTGGAAACCAAGTAAGCACAGCCCATCCATCTTCATGCTCTTCATCATGTTATGGATATAACATTCCACTCTTTTGTTCATGCCATGATCTGTGCTGTTTTTGGAAATATATATATATATATATATATATACCCTCCTCATGTTTTCAGCTAGATTGTCAGTTAAAAGATTTGTGTGTTCTCCTTTCATGTTGCAGAAATATGGAAACTATGAAGCTCTTGCCATAGCAGAAAAATCCATAGTCCCATATTCTGATTTCAGGTTAGTATTTCTCTTCCTTTCCCTAATTAGTATTTCATGTGTGTATATAGAGTTATGTTATTTGTATACTTTATTTTAGAGACACTCACACAAAAAAAAGGTGCGTCCTGCCGTCTTCACAATCTTATCATTGTTGCATTGTACTTTTCCAACTCTAGTAAGTCTAAATATTAAGAGTGTCTATAAGCTGTCTCTAAAATGAGATGTACAAAAAAACATTTTCCATGCATATAATGGATTATTTATTATTGAATTTATTTATTTACTTTATTTGTTAGAAAAAGAGATGAGTGTAAGGAGCAGAATAGTGTCAAAAGCAAGAAGAAGAAGAAGAAAGTTACCTTTAATTTGAATGTACAGATATATGAGCCAAACCCCACAGCTTATCAGGTATTGGATAATGAGGAAGAAGAAAATGAGAACACAACTGCAGAATCAGAGGGGAAGAACTCACCTTCTTCCATCTTGGGAGAAGGATCTGTGTCCTTGACAAAGAGATACCCTCCAAATTACAGATACTATAACTGCAGTGAAGACTATGAAGAGGAGGATGATATAGCATATGAGGAGTCTGATATTGATGAGTATTATGATGATGATGATGAGTTTGACGATGGGTATGATTGTGATGATGGTGGTAGTGATGAAAGTTTAGAGAATGACGAGGCTGAAGTGTATGATCACAACACAAGACAGAAAGAGTTGTCAGATCCATGCTATTCTTCTGTGGCAGAAGAGAGGATAAGGAATCAGATGCCACTTTCTCCAAGTGACACTGAGCTGAAGTCCAGTTTAAGTGGACAAGACAGAAGCACAAACATGCATTCCGTGCTGAGGCCTGTAGAGAACCTCACTCAGTGGAAAGCAATCAAAGCAAAAGTTGTAACATCAAGCAAGCACAGGAGGAAGGAGAATGTTCCATCATCATCAGAGCAAAAGACAAGCATGCCCTTGGTCTCTGAAGCAAGCTTGAATTTCTCACCTTGCAGCTTAGAATCAAATGTCCTTCAGTCCAAGCCTCTATTGCCAGAAATTGCAGTTGATGCTAGTCTTTCAAACTGGTTAATTTCTCCTAATTACAGTGTCTCTACAACCACAATTCATTGTCAATGATGCGTGACCTTGAAAGAAAAAAAGAAATAAAAGACTTGGTAAATATTAATTGGTGAAGACTCACACAGGAAAGGGCAACATAATACCACCAGACAGCCTATTGGCGGAAATCAAGTTTAAAGGAGGACTCATCAAATTTAGATTCTTCTGTTGATTATTCATTCAGCAAATCAGCATGTGCCAGTTGGGATGATTTTAATTTATTTTATTTGAGTGTGTAATTCTTGTTCTTGTGTTTTGTTTTGTTTGATGAATGGTGGTATGTGTGATCAATGGGAAGTTTTTTCTTTGTTTCTGGTTATGTCTGTCTACATGTTTGAGCTATGTAGTTTGAGATATTCTCAGATCTTATTATAGTGATTACAGATAATATAGAATTCATTTTATGCATAATGGCTTACAGGAATGATTCATATGAGATTATGAGAAAGTGTTTATGGAACTACACATTCTTGAGATGTTACTTATAAGCTGACTTTGTCTTCTTGAAGACATTCTGCAAAGCAATATTCTGTAATTAGAGAAAGGAAATAAGAGCAACGTATCTCCACTTTAAATTGAAACATAATTCCTAAAGAAACAGTGCATGTAACATGGAAGCCGTGCTGTGTTATCAGCACTTTCCACCCAGCAATATGTGCACTTTTGATCTGCATGGAGAAACTCACACCCCAGCAAGATGAACCGGACCATATATTGGCAGACACAAGGAGCTGTTTGTCTTGGTTATTGGAGAATTGGTCCCAAATCAGAACAAAGATCAAACGTGTGGATCCATCACGGTTTGTTGGCACCCGAACTTGCTCCCTCAATTTGTCCAGCAGAAAGTTTGAGACGGCCAGAGAAGATTATTTCTACATTATTGAACATATACAAGAATCGTCATCCTCATCATCATCGTCTGAGTCACTGACATCGCTGCGCACACAATTGGGAGACAAAATGTGAGATAACTTTGGACACATGACACATCGAAATTTGATTACCATATTCAGTTTTGTTTTCCTACATGGAAGCTGTACTGGCAGTACTGCAAATAATTTCAATTTGTATCCGAATTAAGCAAGAAGACTTTGATTCCCATAAATTATAACCTTTGCATTAACTACACAT
Source organism: Dalbergia oliveri (assembly GCA_030441495.1). Taxonomy (NCBI): domain Eukaryota; kingdom Viridiplantae; phylum Streptophyta; class Magnoliopsida; order Fabales; family Fabaceae; genus Dalbergia; species Dalbergia oliveri. The sequence continues at coordinate 21,844,777 of JAMLFY010000007.1, forward strand.
CTAATTGAACATTTATGTAAATCCAAGAAAAAAATCAGATGAAATTAGTGCAATTTTATCTCAAAAAGTTTTTCATCAGTCACCCAAAGTAAGATGGTTACTATGTTATGCCTTCCCATGCCATAAAACAAGGACAATTCTAAAAAAATTCCCACTTACTTTGTTAACTCTTGCTCTCATTTGATCCCATAGTTTTTATAAGAATGGTAAGTTTGTCCATGCTAACAGATGCAGCAAATTTTATCCCCAATTCCACATAGAAAGGACTGAAATTCTTTTTCTCCTAGTTTTTATCAGTCTCATCAAGCACCTAAGCCATATATTTGCTGTTTTTTATGGTTCTGCTTTATCATTTCTTTAGTTTTAGAAGCTCTGTAAAATAAGCCCATTTCTCATTCCTAATTTAGAGCTTAACCAGTTTTTAAACCTTATCATTAGTTGTACTTTAAGCTCAAGTATCTTCTTGTATCATTTGCCAAGGTGTATTTCATTATAGCTATATGCATACTATAACTGATTGCAAATGTTTATGCTCATGTGGTCACTAGCAAGTAAAGAACAAAGTCACTTCCCACTTCCTAAGACCCTAGAGGACCATAAGACAATATTACCATTTTCAATTATACACCTCTTCTTCTCTCCATTTTATGTTTAGTCCGGGAATGTGAAAGAAGTAAATGAATCCATGAAGGAAAATTGTGGTACCAGAAAATGATGAAGAATTAACAGGGTGCTTATATAGGAATAGCAAGAATGCCTAACATACAATAAATCTTTGGTTATAAAGGGCAACTACAAAACTAGCCATATTGATACTTCCAAAAATGAAGTTACACTTTTATAACAATAGAGGACATTAAAGAAAAAAGCAAGACCACATTGCATTTCAGTGATGCACCATTGCATCAGGCCAATAAATATAAATTCAACGGAGGCATACGTGAGCTTTCTAAATAAATAGAGTCTAAAAAACTATGGGAAAAATGTGGCTCTACCTACTACCAATATCAGAACAAGAGCTTACACAAGTCTTCTCTGGTTAGATCTAACCTACTGAGGGAAAAGTACTCTCTGATATTTTACAACTCAGCACAAAGTCTTAACCAATGCAGCTCCTTTTATAATTTCCACTTTTTATGTAATGCAAGATATCAACTAAGTTGGGAATGATTGAAAAATAAAAGAACAGACAAAAAGCAAGTAAAAACTAGATCACACTAAAATGTGAAATTATAATTTCATATCTTGGAACTTTACAGCACTGAAAGAAAACACCAGAAAAAATCTGATAAGAAAAAGAAGCGGAATATATCTAAATTAAGAAGAATATGTTGGTTCAAAGAACTTCTAAAGGCGCAAACTAAGGGAAAAAATATATATACTACAAGATGGTGCAACCCAAACCCATCAGCTCCTCATTCCAATTATTACTTGTAATTTCAGAGACTTGAAAGCTGCATCAACTTATGTTGATTCTGATTCTTATACCCTTAAAAGTAAAATTTAGGCATTTTGATCAGAAAAAGCTCTAACCAGAGCTAACTCAAGTAACATAATTCAGACTTCAGAGATAATGAAATGAAGATAACAGACACGGTAGTTTCTGCAGACTTCATCAAACTTGTGATAAAAACAAAAAAGTTACAAAAGATTCCAAATGCAAAATTAGATTACAAGACAAGTAAGTCATTATTACTTCCCAGAACACAAACTTAGCAAAGAAAATCCTCTACAATTTTCGCCAATTGCACTAAAATTAAGAAAAACAAAACCATCCCAACTTTATTATTATTGTTTATATTCACATCAATATACAACCAAACTTAACCACCATTGACAACCACTTAATTAAAGTTTCAGTTATAGCAGGTAACAAAAATGGAAAGTAGTTATGAAAAAACCAACAGCCCACCCAAAAAAACAACAATCAAAATAATAAATCAAAGGAGAACAACAAAATCCAAATTTCCAATCAAAAAATTATGTGAGTATGGTGTCATTGACCAAAAATTTAGAGAGCGCGCGCGCGCGCACACACACACACAAAAAGTTACCTTGGCTCGTATTCCAACACCTCAACAAGCTTGTTTCCATTCTTATCGTTCCACTGCACTTTCCTACTACTACACCTTTTCTTCTCTGACTTCCGTGACATTCCTCCTTTGCGGGGTGGCAACAAGGAATTGGAGTCACAATCATCTTCTCCTCCATTGGCAACGGCATGTCCTTGTTCTTCTTCAACCTTTACACCATCCAAAGAAGCCACAGCCACAGGCTTATTGTTATTGTTCACGCAGCCACCATTAGCATCCTTGGTGGACTCACTATCCATCAACAAACACCACCACCGACAACAACACTCTTCGAGAAACTCTCCCAAGTCCCTTTGTTAAAAAAAACAGACAAAAGAAGAACCACAAAAAAAAAGAGGAAAAAAATATTCAATCCGAAATTCAGAGAAATTTTGGATTTTGAAAGACACCCATTTGGGCTGAAAATCAAAACCCAGCTTCTGAATCCCATCAAAGAATCAAAAACTATAGTGGAACCGAACATACGTGGTCAACGCTGTGCAAAAAAAAAAGGACAAAAAAAAAAAGAAGAAAAAAACAGGGGAAGCTCAATGAAAATGGAAGAGGAGTGTGAGAATCTTTGTGTCCAGGGAGAGAAAAAAAAAAATACATATATATTTCTGTGAGGAAAATGATGGAAAATTTTGATATGGCTGCAAAGCGGAAACAATCCAGAAAGGAGGAATCGGAATTGATGCGGCACAGCACGCGCAGTGGAAACAAACAAACAACAAACACTTTGTTGAAAAAACGAGAAAAAAAAAAAAAGCAATTGGGATCACTCGCAGATCACAGAACAAGTTTCCGCAATTCAGATTAAGAAAATATAATGAAAAAAAAGGAGATATTCACACCGCGCTCTGAAATTAGATGGTATTATTATAAGAAAACCAGAAAAAGGTCAAGGACGGTATTTTTTTTAAAAAAATTAAAATTAATAGCCTCGTAAAAAATTTGATTTTAATTTTGATATCTTAAACATTTTTTTTTTGGTCCACAACCACCCAACATCCAAAAGGCCACTAATTTGGATGCAGATGGGAAGACTGGCTGTGCCCATGGTGCTTCATATCTTAGACATTTATCTACTCAAATTTTCTCAAACTTTCACTGCAAATTTTTTTTTTAAAAAATTAATACCAATAATAATTAAGTCTTGTTTCATTGGATAAGGTTGATCACATAGACCAAACAACATTATACTGCTCTATTATGATCCATGTAGTTTCTTTATATATATTTTCAATGTATCAATATTAAATTAAAATAAATTTTTGAGTAGTAGGTGTAAATGTGAACCTTATTTATAAATATGTAATATATAATTAAAAGAAAATATAAAATTATATCAAAATTATTTTTTGCTACTAAAATCCTACTTGTTCAAAATTTTCATTGATTTAATTCTCTATGTTTTGGTATGTAATTTCTCTGTTTAATATCGTCAGAGAGATTTTTTTTTAATGAAAGGTTTATTTAGATATTTTTAATATTTTGATGCACTTTTTTTATGTTACATTCTCAAGTAATCAGATAATATTATGTTTAATATAATTATTATAACAATTAAATACTTTTATATTTAAAGGGCACCAAAATTTATTTTTTAAGTGTCTAAATATTTAACAATATTATGAGACTATACTAAGTGTTATAATAATATATGATTAAATAAATATATAAATTATTTCATATTCAGTTTACATTAAAATTGAATTTTTATTAAATATTGTACTTTATAATTTTATTTATATTTAATTCTATGTTTTTATACTTAAATATTTAAATTTTCTAGTAATTATTTTAAATTTTATAATAATAAAAATTAACAATGTAAAATTTTAAATGACTATTATACTAAAATTAAATTATAAAGTATTGTGTTTTGAAGAAATTAATTCCAATATACAGTTTATATTATATAATATTTAAAGTAGTAAAGTATTGTATTTTAAAAAATTTTACATAAATATTTAATCACTATTGTTATATGTACAAAAAAAATCAATATTTTTAATTAATTTTTCTTTTTTTTGGGTATTTATTATTGTCAAGAGTTTTCCTAAAAGATTAATTGTATTAATTGTAATGTGCCTTGTGATTAATATTATTATATTAATAAAAATAAATCAATCATTTATTATTTTAAAAATTTATAAATAAAACATGTAATTAGTATTTTTATATAATATATTAAATGTCAGAACTCTTTTATATTTACAGTATATTAAAATTCTTTTTTATTTTAAAATAACAATCAATTTTTGTTGTATGCTGAAATTCATCGTCCCTGAGATTATTTTACTATTTTATCAAATTTGTTTCTGTTTTGGGACTTTGGAAACTGTGAAAAATAATTTAGGTTGTTGGAGTACCTGTTTAGATTCCAATCGAACGGTTATAAATGGAAGAGGACAGAACATGTCTCAAAATGGCAATTGGCAAGGGGGCGCACGTTAGTTAATCTCGTTGAGACTTAGCGGTGAAATGGGCTTCTGACACCTCAAAAACTCTCTATTTTTTTGTCGGATAGCAGACACAAATATTGGCACTATTTACGGTATATATCATATAAAGGAAAGAAATTAGTAAAGTGAAAAAATAAGAGTTAATTATCATTAGATGAATAATTTTTATCATGTATGGATTTTACTAAATAATTTAGAGGTGATTAAACTATTATTTTTACAATTTATCAATATCTTTATTTTCGTTACATTTTTGTAAGGTTTTAATTTAGTTTTAAAAGTTATTTTTATTTCTATTTACATTTCTATCATTTTCAAAATAGGAATGATATTTAAAATAGACTAAATACCCATTTTAATCCCTTGAAATTATATTATAGGATAAATTATTTTTTCAAAATTTAAAAGTCTCAAATCAATCCATTAGAATTAAAAAAAAGGGGACAAATTGATGCTTTTGTAAAACTCCATACAATTAAAAAATATTTTACAAAATTGTATGGAGAAACTAATTTGGAAATGATATATTTCTGACGATCAATTTGAGTATTTTATCTTTAAATTATGAACAAAAACTTAACATTTTATGTTTTGTTGGAATCCCCTTACCATTGTAGTTTAACATTTTATATTTTGTTATGATTCCCTAACATCCTAATTTGATATCTACGTCATGTTTCTTTTATAATTTGGATATTATATATTAAAATGTCAAGAGTAGCAAACAGAAGATTGTTGTGACTTTTAAGGTCATACTTAAATCCTAAAAATAAATTTTTGTAAAATAAAGATCCAAGACTACATACATCTATCCTCCTTAGGTATACTATGAAACATATTGGATTGAGAAGCACTATAAAACATATTGGAATGGTTGGCACCATCTTCCTCGTAACATGATAAGATGGTAGTCTTAGAGAAGTTGTGAGCGGCAGAGCTTTAATTTGTTTCCCAAACACATGTGCTGCTAGCTGGTACAAACCCTTAACTTTGTAAATCAAGAAAGGCTGTGTGTTATGGTTCCAAATTGAGAAGAGAGGCTAGCTATGGGTTTGATTTGGGTTCCAAACTATAGGGAGTGTGATTTAGGGGAAGAGAGGTTTGGGTTTAGGGTTATTTTTAGAGATAAGAGAGTGTAAGATTAATTACGGGTCGAGTTGAACTAGGATGTCGAAGATGTTGGAGAGAAGTGACCACCAATGACAAGAATTAGTTGATAAAAAAAATTTGACAAAAGTAAGGTACTTAATAGGACTGTGTTTTACATTTTTAAAAGCCAAGGAATAAAGTGTACATTACCTATGTTTTATTGAGTAATATTACATTTTTCTTAGTTCATAATTAAAATTTTACTAACTTCAAAACTCAAAGTGGCATTGTGTATTTGTCTGCATACGTTAAGTTGACGAAATAGTATATTAATATTCAAGGAACCTTTTTTTTCCTCATTAAATGACTAGCAAAGAATTAGTTAAAATTGTAAGCTATTTATTTAAATGGAAAACATGGAAAAAAAACCATTTATTTTTAAAGAAAAGGTCTTTGCAATTAGAGTTCAGTCGGTTATGCACCAAATTATTAATAACCTTTCAAAATATTTATGTCATTATTTATTTACAAGGATAAAAAAAAATTTCTTAAGAAAAATTCTAAAACATTAAATTGTCATGATTTATGTTCAAAATATTGAGTCAATAGTCTAAATCAACATCCTTATTTGAAATAAAGTAAGAAATTTAAATTTAAACATATGAAAATAAAACTCTCTTATGAATTATAAATATTTATAAATAAGATAAAAATTTATTTTGATACTTTCTATGAAAAAAAAAATAAAACATAAAATAATAAAAGAAAATTTAAGAAAATTTGAATATCACTTCATACCATATGTCTAGAAATAAGTTAACAAGGGCAGTAAATTAACATTTTATTTGAAATAAAAAAATTTTAACAAATAAATGACCAATTTAAATTGAATATAATAGAAAATTTTATGAATTATTTACAAACAAGATAAATGAAATATTTTTAATATCTTTTTTATAAAAGGAAAAAAAAATTTTCAAGAAATTTTTGGATCATTAATGTTAAAATGTCCGAAATATTAAGTTAATACACGATTAAATTAACTCTATCATCAGAAAATAAAACCATTGATCCACTTTGTTAAAATTTAAATTAAAAAAAAATCTTTTATTTTTAGAGACACTTTCACTTTTTCTTTACTCAAAGCAAAACACACAAGAAGAAAAAAATGAATCCAAACAAAAAACGAAGCCCAAGTATTTTGGGCCAAAAACAAAAAACAACTTAAAAAAAAAAAAACAAACATCTCTCTCTACACGCTCACACACACTCACTCACATTCACACACGGACTCCCTCTCTCACACGCACACACAGACACATCTCACAAACACACACCAACTCACTCACTAACACACAGAACAAGAGAGAAAGACCGAGAGAGAGAGGGAGAGAGAGAGATGAGGGCAGCCCGCGAGGGCACGCGGACGAGGCCGCGCCCACCGCCTGAGCTCGCGGTGGAGGGTCGCGTTCAGGTGGAAGAGGCATCAGCGCCAGCGGCTCGCGATGAAGGCGCGTCGAAGGCAGGAGACGCGTGGCCCGAAGCTGAGAGAGCCGCGGCGGTGGTCAGCTGAGGTCGGGTAGCGGGGTGGTGCGATGCAAGATCGGGAGGAGAGGCGGCTAGATCGAGGAGGTCGCAGAAAGGGAGCTAGGCGGTGGTGCCGGAGGGAAGCACATGTGGCCAGGCAACTGCCGCGAGGCAGGTTTGGACAGTGGAGGAACCAGGCTGGTGGGCCTGGTTCGAGGATGAAGACAGATCTAAAGCATTGGAGGTGATGGTATGGAGAGGAACGACGCAAGGAAGCGTGCGACTCATCCCGTCCCACTCCTTTTCCTTTCGGTTTCTTTTTGTTTCATTTATCTTTTTTTCTTCTTTTTTGTTTTTTGAATGCTGAATATTATGATTGTTCTAGATTGGGATTTTTAATTGAGATGATGTTGATGAACTTATTTTATGAATTGAGTTGGGTATTTGGTTTTTTATTTGTATTTGGCTTAGGATGTTGGTATAGAGGGATGATTTCTGATTTGATTGATATGGTTTGGCTGACAATGGAAAATGGACACTTGAAAAGAAAAATCAAACAACTAATAATTTACCTGTGGTTCCGTGATATTTCTCTTCTGTGTTTGTTCTCTCTCAGCTCAATCTCTAATTTTTTTTAGAGAATGAAAAAATGATCTCCAATCTCCCCATAAAAATGATCTGAGAGTCCTCATTTATACCACTGTGCAATGAATTTTGAATTGATTTCATGGGATTTTACTTTGAATGCTTTGATTCTTCTGTGTTATTTGGTGCCTGCATTCCTAACTTATTCTTGTTAATGCCGCTTTTTTTCACTTCGATGCACGTTATCCAACTTTGTTAGGCGCTTGCACGCTCATCTACCTTGATTGTTTTGCTTGACACGTTTTCTCTTCTGCTTTTCTTTCAATCAACATGGTAAAATGAATTAAAAATAAAATGAAACGGCTGAAATCCTTTTTTTTTTAGCTCAAAATGAAACAGAATGGCCCCCTTTTTTTAAAAAAAATCTTTTTACCTAAAAAAGAAAATAAATGAAAGGGACTTACTGAAATGGAAGACTGGAATTTTTCTTTCACAACAACAAACAAAAGACAAATGGGTCTTTTTGGTTAACAAAATGACAACTAAAAAATGAAATGAACTAAAAATTCTTCAAAGGAATGAACTGAAATTTTTGTTTTTGGACAAAATAGTTCACAATAAACCATCTAAGTTGGAGTCTAGAATTCTAGATATGATTGTACGGTTTAGATGAATGAAAAAAAGAAATAGTGGGTTAAAAAAAAAGAAATTGGATTTTTTTAAAAATCAAAATGGGTTTGTATCATTAAGGTTTAGCATTGCAATTGACTTTTTTTTCCCCAAAAAAAAACAGCAAAAGACTTGCAAAATTTTTTTGCGAACCAATATGAGTTTTTTAATATGTAAATATCTTTATATCATTATTCAATACTAGCTTCTTTTTTTTATTTTTTATATAAGGTACTAAAACTGGGTCGGTGTTGAGAGATTTAGGTCATTTATTATAAGTTCAAATTGTGATATATTTAAAATTTTGGTGTAGCAAAAGAAAATTAGAAAAAGTATACTAGCTTTTCAGTCCTAAGGTGAAAAGCCAATTATTATTTGATAATAATACATATTAGGATATATATATCTCAATAAATATATTAAATTTAACATGAATTAACTCATAGTTATCAGTAAAATTTGTAAGTTTTTGTAAATCTCTCTCATATATATAAAATAAACTCTTATAAATTGGTCACTGACAAAAATATTACTAAACAAATTTATCTTTAATAAAGTATTTGAGAATTAAAAATATAAATTAAATTATTAATTCCTTTTAAAAATAGATTAATCCTTAAGAAATATATATCTCTTACTGAATGTATACATCCCAAAAAATGATTAATCTGATCTAAATTTTTTATTCTTGAAAAATATGATAAAATTAATGATAAATTTATCTGATAATATTTTGGTCACTGAATCAGAATAATTTCATTTCATACTTATAAAACACACTCTTAATTAAGAAAATAGAACTAAAATCTGAGTGCAGTAACATCATACATCACCTGAAAAAGGGAAGCTGAAGGATACTCGCCAAACGAGGGGCACTTGTGTTCGATTTGATTTTGGCCGACACGACTCGCGAGTAGTGTTTTCCAGCTAAGAAAAAATGTGGCTGCATTTATGTACTGCAAACTTGGTGGCTGGGAAGAACTATGAACAAGAAATATCACTATCTGCCTCATTAATCAAATAACTTACTTTTTAAAAGTGTAAAAATATTATAACTTATCCTCTTTAATGTTAACTTTTTTATGACTGCCTGCTTCCTATAATTTTATTAATGATTAATCCAAATGAAGTTTGGCGTTTTGACAAATAATTTGTTGTGATTTTTAAAACAACTAATTTATTTCACCCTCTGCCATTTTATTATATATTATACAATCATCGCTACCAAAAAAAAAAAAAGTTATAATTATATGATCAATTGCGAAAACAAAAAGCAGGACAGTTTATCATACACCAAAAGTTTTAATAACTGTTTGGGTAAATAATACAAAGTACTTTTGAGGATTTTACAATATTGTACTCCACCTCGAATTATAAGTTCATAACAAGAATTGCACTTCATCTCATCTATTAATCTCAACTAACAACTAAGGGACCACCGGATCTGGTTCGTGTGATTTTGCCGGATCCAAGTACCATGGCGGTGTTAGAGGTCGTAGACGCAGAGGCGGACAGCGTTACCATCGCGGTGGAAGTAGTGAAGCGCATTGAAGTTGAAGCCACATCGCAGGTGGAAGGTCCTGCAACTGTGGTGACCGGCCGAATTCCAACCGTGGAGGAGGCCAACGAAGGCGTTGTCGGCAGCGTCGGGAAGGAGTGGATGGCTGTCAACTTCCTAGGATCTGGTGTGATGGAGGCAATCGTGGCAGCAACAGTGAAGGTGATGGAAGGTAAAGTTGCTGCGGTGGTCAGTGAGGAACCATTGGCAGCGTGGAAGATAGCTACTACACTTAGCGATGGTGGAGTGCTCCGGAGAAGGATCTAGATGGGGAGGAAGAAGGAGGCTTGGGTAGACCTTCTTCCTAAACCAGGATTGGCCTTTTGGGCCAAGCCCATGGTTATAAAGGGAGAGCAAGTTGTTTTCCCAAATTGGGCTTGCCTCATTGCCGCAAGTAAGGTTTAATGACACAAGTGCTAGGCTCAAAATTAGGCTTTGACAGTGGGCCTTTATTCATGTATTCAACCCAAACAACTAAGGGCACAAAACTGATATTCAATTTGGACTTGATCAATGAGTCCAAATTAGAAATTAGGGAACAATTGGCCTTAGGTTTTAGACAATGGGACCCTAGTGGGAATTTTATTTTTGAAGTATTAGAATAGAAATAATTGATTTTAGGATTAATTGTTTTTTAATTGTAATTAGGAGCCATTGTAACTAGAAATTAAAGTTTTTTGTTTTCTAGCAACCTTGAGGGCAAGGTTGATTTGAGGGGGAGGGTAATGATGAAAGATAAAATTAGTATAAAAAGGATAATAGTCTCATTTGTAAATCATAGAAGTGAATTGTTAAGTCATAACCCATTCTCTCTTTGGTTAATTATTCTATCATCTCTATTATCTACAATTACCAAATTATATCCACATCACTAACAACTAAGGGAAAATTATTAAAACCAAGGTTGTGTTCTGAAAAAAAAAAAACTAATCATTAGAAAAAAAAATATGGATATTTGTAATTTGGTTTGGTCAATTTTAAGTGAAAAATCAAATCATTCCAATAATATAATTTATAATAATTTGCATTGGATTGATTTAATTTTAAATTTAAATTCAATATATCTGATTTAATTTTTATCAATTTGAATTTGATTGATTTAATGGATATATAACAAAACTAAATTTTAAGTTTAGAATATGATAAGAAGTTAATTTAGATAGGTTGTATAGTGACACATTACTAAAAATATTTGATTCAACCACCTATTATTTTAAAAGTCTTGTAAATGAAAGTTGGGTTGTGAGTTGGCATTCTGCCTCAACAAAGTTGATGTTGTCAGACTCAAATCAAGTCGTGACACTTGATAATAAGATTAAGTAAGAAGAGATATGTCTTCTCTAACTACTATAATTTTTAGCCTCCTAATAAATGCTTAATCTATAAGTAGTATAAGAGCTATTGCCATGGTCATGGGAGTGGTAAATGCTGGGAGGAAATGTTGGTTATAGACCAATATTCCGCTTTGATAATATTAGGTGGATGAAAATCAAATTGAATTAAGGATCCGATTCTTAAAAAGGCACCGACTCCGAATAATAGGCACTGTAGTGGGATTGTTTGATTGTGGGCAAACATCTTATCAAACTTCGATACATTTGAGCTTTAAAGCTTCGGTCTTAACCTTTGTTTTTTAATATTTATTACTTCTTCTATTTTATATTAATAATTATTCTTAAAAAAATTATAACTAAATATATTAATTTTTTAATATATCAAAATTATATGATTTTTTAAGAAAGATTATTAATATGAAATTGAGAGACTAATTAGACCCGAGTATTTTTGAGTGAAATCATGTTTTTAATTTATCTGCAATATATACCTCAGTAGCCTTTAGTCCATATTCACATAGACATTTCATGTCTACATACTATGAATTGAAAGAATCATGTCAGTGGTTTACTCAGAAGTCAGAACAGAAGCGATGGTATAGGACCGTAACAAGGATATCCGCAGAGGACAGGCCACCGACAAGTCAATTACATGTATCATATCCTCAACTTGGCGCAATATCCACAGCAAAATCGTGCATGCATGCCACGTCACTTGCTGTGCTATTGCTGGGTCTGCCTTCTGTGTCCATCTATATATGCTAGCTTCTTTACTAAGTAGTGCTATATATGCTCCTATGCAAATAAAAGCAGGAAATAAAATTTGAATAGAAAAAACTTGGAAGGAGAGATTTCTATAGAGAAATGGCTGCAGAGATGGAGAGGGAGTCACTGATAACTGAGGCTTACAATGCACCTGTTACTGCTCAGAGAAGGGTCAGAAATGACTTGGAGAAATCTCTTCCAAAGCCATGTAAGTTTTCATTTTTCATAAACTAGTTTGTCATTCACTCCCTTGCCCCAAAACTGATTAGGTGGCACAAAAATGTAAATGTTAATGGAAGACATGTGAACAAAAGGCCACATGCTATACACACGAGTTTAATTATGAGGTGGACCTTAAATTCATCATAATTCCTTATTATTAATCATTAGATAGATATTATTTTTATTAAATGGTTTAATCTAATGTGGCATTTATGATAGAGCTAAAAATAAAAAGTCCATCGTAAAATGCACCCCTTTGTATGATCATTATTACCAATTTTGTGCAAACTGTTTTTCTGTATTTTTGTTCCTATAGTTTCTTCTGGTGATGGGTTGTTTATGCCCTTGTGGTTCATACACACATGTACGTGGAAGGGTCATGCCATGAACTTTTTTTTGTCAACTTAAGACCATATCATATTACCAGTATATATTGGTTTCCTCTAATATCAGAGATGTAGATGTTTTCAGTTTTCTTTTTCCAAATTTATCATATTTATATTAGGATAGAACACAAACCAAATAGACTTTTAAACTTAATACCTCATTCATTCATGATAATTTGATAAGCATCAAAGGAAGGTGTGGATGGAACCGCCCTCAAAAGCTAGCTGTTAAGGGGAGAATCACTCTCTTAAATGCAACACCAAGCGGCCAATATACTACTCGATGTAGGACTTTGGCCATACCGTACTATACACAGCACACTTACTACTGAGAAAGACCTTAATTAATAGCACAAGCCAAGAAGCAATGATGGATCACCTAAAAATAACATCGGTGTCGAGGAAAATGTTAAACCTGTTTATTCAACAAAATCAAAATACACTCATCCATAGAAGTCCAAACCTAGAAATTCTAATATTATTCTCTAATTTAAGCTAATAAAAGGATGTAACTTGAAGGGGTTTGTTTTACCTTAAAGGAAAAGTTGTTCCATGTCCTGTTTGTGGAATCATTAATTAGTATCAAGATAATTATATTAAGAAAATGAGAAATCCTTAGGTACACTGAGAGTAAGAAAAATCATTTCTCTGATCAATTTATTAATTGACGTATAAGTTTTGTGGGTCATTATTGTCTCCACTTCTCATTTTTAATCCAATAGTTGATTTGTCAATCAATAAATAAAGCAGAACAAATACTTTATCTTAAACAAAAGCATACAAAGTAGAAAAAGAACCTTTCACTAATCAGTTATTTGAAAAATTGTGGATTAAAATTCCCTCTTATTGTTGTCTAACAAAACCACATTTTAATGTGACATTTTGACTCAGACATGGCAAGAGCATTGGCAGCTCCTGATACAAGCCATCCACATGGAACACCAGGTCACAAGCACTACAACTTGTCTGTTCTTCAGCAGCATGTTGCTTTTTTTGATCAAGATGACAATGGGATAGTTTACCCTTGGGAAACCTACACGGGTAATTAACAGAAAAGAGTGTTGATTTCCAACTGGCTCCTTAGTCATAGCTATCATTTATTATTGGGTTTATCTAACCAGTGCCTTCAAGGAGTTAAAGTATAAAGTTTTTATTTTGGGAAGGAGATTTTTGTGTTTTCAAAGCTAAATCTTACTTAAAAGTCTTGAAAGTTACTTTTTTTTTATCCTTAACCAATTTCCTTAGAGTACTGATTAGCAAAACTCTTTATTATTTTATTATCTAAAGGTCTTTGCAGTGATGAGGCTTCCAAAAGATATATATTACTTCTTTCTTCTGACCTTTTTCAGGGCTGCGTGCTATTGGATTTAATGTCATTGCATCTGTTATTATGGCTATTGGCATCAATGTTGCATTGAGTTATCCCACTCAGCCTGTGAGTCATTCTTCTTTTCCTTAACAACCTAAGTAAAAAAATAAAAAAAAAAAAGATTAAAAGAAGAATTATATTGTGCTGTATACATTAACATTCCCTTTAGGGAATATCCTATTTTAACTTCTGGTTTGCAAAAACAACCCAGTTGGGAATTATATTTATAGCCCTTGACTTAATCAGAATTGTAATTTTGCAGCATTGGTTTCCTTCTCTGCTCTTTCCTGTCTACATAGACAATGTACACAGAATAAAGCATGGGAGTGACTGGGAACCTATGACACAGAAGGACGGTAAGTGATGCTAATGACTATAAACAATTGTTTTGCAACAATCTATAATGTAACTAAAGTAGAAAACTAACTACTACTTTGACATTTATCTGTAATAATGGAATGAAACCAACAGCTATGTACCAGCAAATCTTGAGAACATTTTTAGCAAGTATGCTCGCACTGTACCTGACAAGCTCACACTTGGAGAGATTTGGGACATGACTGAAGGGAACCGAAATGCATTTGATCCTTTTGGCTGGTGAATAGATATTTGAACTTTGCTCAAAACTACTTTCTTATATCTAGAATCACTTGATTAAAATTTGCTCAATTGTGTTAGTTACCTACTGAAATTAGTTAAATAAATACACATGGAAATATGTGTTCTGCAGGGCTGCAGCTAAATTTGAATGGGGAGTTCTTTATATTCTAGCTAGGGATGAGGAAGGTTTCTTGTCTAAAGAAGCAGTGAGAAGATGCTATGATGGGAGCTTGTTTGAATACTGTGCGAAAATGCAGGCTAGTAATGCCAAAATGGGTTGATGAAACATTTGTGTGTGTGTATGGTGTGAGAATCTACTGTTTTTGTATACTGTGAGAGAAGTTAGAGATGTAATGTAAGTAAAGAAAAAAACTTCTTAGTACCTTTAGGTCTGAGATTGGCCCATAGAATAAGGTTGTTTTCTAATGAAGTCGTTTCAATAATGCAGTAGCAGCATGTGACTTTGTTTTATATGTTCATGTAATATAGTCCATAAATTTTCTTGTCTGTGGAATGCTACCAATGTGTTAAAGTTTTGTTTAATTTCTACAAGGTTCAGATAAGTATTGCGTGATAAAGAGGTGCAAAATAGAATGATCAATTGCTTACACTCGTAGCCTCTTAATTTTACTATTAGTTGTTTTTGGTCCCTTACAATGCTTAGAATTTAAATAAGAACAAGGTCTGAATCTGCACACTTGGCGTGGGATCATTTACATGGCATGGTTTGGATCATGACTAATGAATAACAATGATCAATACAATGTGTTACGATAGAATAATTATTAGAAATAGAGAATATTCTAGATTTAGGACAGGGATTGCTAATGATGAGAAATGATATTTGATAGGAATATTCTATAGTTTGAAGGTTCTATAATACCCTCTCCCCTCTATATGTAATCATTTGATATAAAATGGGATAAGAGAAAAAAAAAGAGTTAATCTAGTCTAGCTTTAGCTTATAGATTAACTAGTTGTTATTAATTCTCCGTAACACAATGTTTGTTCATCCCCAACACAACACATACTTGGCCAATGCAAATCCATTTGCTTGCCCTGGAGTTCTGTAGTTCGGATTCATATTTTAGATATCAAATAAACATATTTTAGTATTTGAACTCAAATTTTAGATGTCAAATAAACTCATATTTTGAGACATGACTAAAAGAAGATCTTTTTAGTGTGAGATTTAACAAGAGACTGAATTATGTGGATTGAGTTAGACCAATTTCAAGCATGACTTAGACTTTACCGATTTAAATTTCACAACTCAAATTTGGGTGAATAAACTTGAGTCGAAACAAGTTAAATTCAAAGTAAAAATGAAGAAAATATTTTTATGAATAAGTTTTATCTTTAAACTTTATGTGTAAATTTAGATTAAATTTATACATTAAGGCTTTCAATAAAAAATTTTACTCTAATCAAACCCATTTTAAGATCTTAAACTTTCTTGTATGAAAAGAAAATAAATTTTTAATACATTTAAATAATTTTTAAAAATAATCAGAATCTTAAGATCAACCTTCAGTTTTCTTAATTATATAAAAAATTTCAGCTTCTTAATATTTTTTGTTTTAAAATCCGAAACAAATGCATTCTTAATTCAAATCATACTACTTGTGAAATTATAGATTTAGGATATTTTTAGTTTAGACAAAAAAAAATTCTTAACGAGCAAGTCTTATAAATAGAGATGTGTAAGCTAGGGATCATTTTATGGAAGTTAAATCCTATTTAAAAAATAAAAAAGGTTATAATTTCATCATTAAAAATAGAGTAAACACCTAATTGACCCTTACAATTTTGTTGATGGACAAATTGATAGATAATAATTATAAACATCCAAATTTGCCCTCACAATTGTTAAAATAGGATATTATGGGTCCTGACCATCCTATCAATGCTCTGAGGAGGCATAGGCTGAAGCTTGGCTGAGAAAGTGAAGCTCTAAGAAAGAGAACTCGAGAGAATCCAAGTTCAGAGAATTAGGTTCAGCTTGACTGATAGGTGGGAAGACTACCAGACTGAACTCATTCTGCCATCTAGCTTGCCTTCAGCCAAGCTCCGCCTCCTTGATTCAGAGCTTCTTTCCTCTAGACGAGATCTTTTTTCACCTCTGTCTCCTCCAGCCTTAACCTGGGATTTATAGTGCCCTATTTTTTATTTGTGAAATTAAGATGTTTACAATTATTAAGAATTAATTTATCTATAAAAAAATTATCAGGATCTATTTGAATATTTACTCTTAAAATAAGAAAAAAATTATGTGTGTCGATTTGATAGGATAATACCGTGACAATTCACTCCTCACCTATTATCAAATAGGATTTGAACTTTAATCGAACGAGATGTGCACTCCGTAAACAGAGTGTCATATGCTAAGTAAGTACAAATATCTTTAACTCTACAAATAGAGAGACAAAAAGGTTAAAGAGGCTGCTGCTTGATTGTGCTCAACGTGGGATCAGCCTTCACCAAACTGAGAAAGCACAGCACAGCGTATTACTCCGCTGCCGGTGAAGTAACGCTTCCTTCCTTCCTTCCTTCCTTTTTCTTGGAGACAGTCTCTTATCATGTGCTCGCTTCGCTTTATGCAATCCCTTATTTCTTTGGTTCAATTCGATGCGCAATCCAATTCACATGTTCTCTCCAACTTGTTTCGCTGATTTTTGTTTATTTGTTTTTCTTTTAGACGTGGGTTTGTCTCCATTTTAATATATCATCATTTATGTTCTCTGGTTCACTCGGATTTTCTTTTTTATTTTTCATTTTTAACTGCGGCGGAATCAGGAGTGGAACTGGAACTGGAACCCGAACCGCAGTGCCTAGTTTATAAAAATTGGAAAAAATAAATAAATACATTGGGATTTGTTTTTGTTGTTCTTATGAGCTAGGTGAAGCATGGAATTTGCAGATTTTAATCTGGGAGATTTTGTGAGGCTTTTGTTAGAAATTGTGATTGTTAATTGTGAATGCGATGTTTTATTCGTTCATGAAATTCTGACTCGTGTGATTTATATATCACACCACACACCTTGGCATCATGCACACACACACAAACCCTAGCAAATAAAAGTTTAGTGTAGTGGTAAGCAAGTTACACTTAACACTTTCAAATCAGTCAAACGTTAGGCCTTGAATAAAAACGATTGTTAGGAGAGTATTTTAGTTGCAATATAACCCGAAGGGCTAGTCTCAAATAATCAAAGCAACTTCTTTAGGCATAATGAGGTCAAAGACCCAGCTATGTTTAAATCTAGATCAGTTTTGTAATGAATGGAGGTTTTCTCTTTTTGGCTGCAAGCCTTAAAATGTTTGATAAACGGCCT
This sequence comes from Dalbergia oliveri, assembly GCA_030441495.1. Classification (NCBI taxonomy): domain Eukaryota; kingdom Viridiplantae; phylum Streptophyta; class Magnoliopsida; order Fabales; family Fabaceae; genus Dalbergia; species Dalbergia oliveri. Next base: position 21,862,756 of record JAMLFY010000007.1, read on the forward strand.
CAATGCTGCATATTTATGTTGATTGTTGGGATTTGGCCTCTTTAAACTATGGAAGTTGGTAAAGTGAGAAAGTGAGGAGTTGATCACCATTAAATCAATAATTTCCATTATGTATGGGTCTCACCAAATGGTCTAGAGTGATTAACCCCTAGCTTTCTTGCTTTACCAACCTCGTCACTTTAGAGGAGCAAAATCCTGGTTGTTGATAAATTGAGATATGGGATACGAATCTTTTCCACTTGACTTTGCTAAATTTGAGAAATTTGATTTACGTTAAAGATTTTGGTTATGGGAACTGTATTTGCAATTTTCTGTTGTTTACCTATTGTGGGGTTAATTGTGATTAACAACTCAAATCAAAAGTTTCATAGGTCTTCCTTGTTTTTATTTTAAAGAGTGTGGAGCATATCAGATAGAAGAAGTGCAGCTGAAGTCGTATATTAGAGATGGGGGAAATTTGGTGGTCAATTTTGGGTGCTGCAATCCCTGTGATTGTTGCAGGACAAGCTTTCAGGGTGAAGAAAAGCCGCGCAGAAGAGCAGCGGTTGAAGAGCGCAAGGGGAAGAGAAAGGAGTTCTGATGAGATCTTTGTCTGTGAAAGGGTCTGTACGTCAAAGAGGATGTTGAAGAAGGTTGGCTCATTTTCGAAAGACCCAATTCCTGATACTTGTGTCACTGTCTGTGGTGTGTCTGACCTTGATGCATGTGCTGATGCCTGTGCCCGCACTGTTTGTGTTAACCAACATCAAGTACCTAATTGGAATGACATCTGCCTTAAGAGGTGCCAGAGTGAATGCCTGAAACTCTCTTCTCAGTCTTCATAGGAGATAGGTGCATTTAGGCAGTGCAATGTGTATGCATACTGAGTTCTGTTATGATGGTTATTGTTTTGTTTCATCATTTTAACATTTTAACTCAAGAATGGGGTATGGTCAACTTTTTGGAAATTCTATTGAAATGCTAGTGGGGTATTGTCAACTAGTTACAGACTTATACAGTTCATTTTTGCATTCACTCTCTCGAGATCTAAATGCTTGCTTCTTTTGCTACTTTATTGGTGCATGAAATTTCTTTGGAAGCATTGTGCAGGATGGGGCGGATCATAAAAGGGGTAAATTATACTTTTTCTCCATTATTTTTTTTAATGATGATCAATGCAGAACAATACATTTCAACCTCTTCATGGTTTACAAACACCCCTTCAAAATCCAGAAGCACTACAACTATTTATAATTTGGTTATAGCTGAAACTATGCAGATGATCTATCTTGTTTGCATTTTGCCTTCTTTTTTTATTTTTTAAACCCGTGAAAACTGGCCAATAGAATACAGAATTTTTTTTTAAATCTTAATGTTTTTACTATTTAGGACTAGCATTACTTTGGAAACTCCACATCTTATTTTTCATCCTTTGCTTTAGTTGCTTTTGTCCTCTTATTTTTGCCTCGGATTATCCAATTTGTGGGAGTTCCAAAATTTTATTTGTTAATTGGTTAAATCAGAGTATCTGAAGGCTTTCTGTTGGATCCTATCCATGGTCAGTCTCCATATTCTAACAAAGGTATGTAATGCTGTGAGCAAATAAGATCTTTAACTTTTCTTTTCCTCTTTTATTCCCCTTCAAAGAAAATGCACAATATAGCTAATGACAATTGTTGATAACTGTCGACTTTTTATTTTTAAGACTGAAAAGATCTGAAAGATGGCATGTAAAATAATAATAATGATAATAATAATAATAGTCCTTAAAATGGTGCAGCCTTTAGAAGTTTAAAATGGTGAAGAAGTAATGCACCTACAACAGATAATACATTAGGCAACATGGTACATTGGATTTGGAAGTTTAAATGCTCTTATGCCGCTTGGAGGCCCTTCAATGCTGCTGTATTGGTCACCTATAATTCCCCAAATGCGGTAGCCATTGTTAATTAATTGTTTTCTGGCATCAGACTTGTATTTTTCCACGGATACCAACTCATTAGCAGAGTCTCTGCATAGAGAAAAAACAAAACAAAAGATTAAGCAAGGTATTGAGGAGCAAAGAGAATATAGTAGTGAGAGATCAGTAAGAGAGAGAGCATCATTGTACTAACCTCAGGATAAGACTGGTCCATCCATGATAACCAACATTGACAAGGTTGTCAATTGTGGCAGATCTAAGATGCTCCCTCCTTGCAGAAATCAAGATGATCTGGATTCCTCTGGATTTAAGGTCGTTGAAGAGTTTCAATGAGTAGTCAAGAGCAGGGGCATTTCCCTTGTCCATCCATTCCTCCAAAGAAGTCAAATTCAGTTTCTTTCCCTATTGTCAATTACAAAAAGGGTCGTCAGTCAGAATGGTAGCTTCAAGAAAACAAGTGTAGGGTTGAAGAGTTTCAATGATAGTCAAGAGCAGGGGCATTGCCCTTGTCCATCCATTCCTCCTAAGAAGTCAAATTCAGTTTCTTTCCCCTATTGTCAATTACAAAAAGGGTCATCAGTCAGAATGGTAGCTTCAAGAAAATAAGCAGGAATAGATCCTCTCATGTGACTTATTTATGTGTAGATTTTATCATTGATTAGGAAGATGGGCTTAACCTAGGTCCTATGATAGAATTTCATCAATAATGAAAATATATAAATAACTAGATAACGTGAAATTCTAGGATCCACTCTCAATACCAACTAAATATGCACAAAATGACCAGTAGATGAGAGTGGATTTTGGATTACCCGTATAGATTATTCTTGTAGAAAGGAATTGTTGAAAGCAGTGTCATCAATATCAAAAATCCATGCATCTTTGCCATCTTTCTTTAGATTGCAGCTGGTGCTGAGATAAACCAAGCATTCTTCAGTCGCCCTTTCAGAGTCCACTGTGTACTGAGTCGACTTCATGTATTTTCCAATGTAGTCAGTGCATTCTTCAGGCACAACTTCAAAACCTCTAATGTTATGCAGCTCAACATTCATCCTCCAACCTTCACAGTAGTTCTTCAGGCTGATCTTAAATCCATTGTGTGTCTTCCTGTGATTCAATATGTTCCAATCTGCAACAGTCAAAGGAATAAAAAAACATATGAAAACCGAACAGCAGCCAAGTGTTTTCCCCATTTCTTCTTCACAAGAAAGCATGAAAGTAGCTGTGAAGAACAGTGGGAAATAAATGGACCCAAATATTCCTTTGATGCATGCAATGGATCAAGACTGTGATCTGGCCACATGGGTCTGAGGGTGCATAGTTGCTACAAACCTTGATCTGCATCGCCGTCACTGCTTCCATGTCTGGCAAAAACTTTAAATTAATAAGAAAACTCCATTATGAGGGCAGACATTCGTACCAGATGCCTATGAAACTCACAAACTTGCATATATATATATATATATTCATCCGTTCCAAATTTGTTTCATATTTGAAATAAATATTCAGGAACTAGACCAAAGATTTTATTATTTTTGTAAAGGGTAAGGAGACTAATCTTTTCGAGAGTTGTTAGACTCGTCATCCTGATTGTTCTCTCCAAGAATTGAACCGAGATCCTTTTTGGAGCCGTAATGGATTGCTACTCTTACATCTGTTTAGGTGAATACGATGAAAGATGAGTCTTATTGTTGTCAATTTTGGCTGAATAGTAAGGTAGTTGTTACGGAGTCTAAACTATGATATTAAATATTAAAATTTAAAGGTTTTTCTAACAGCATGTTACTAAATTACTAATACAGATGTACACCAAAAAAAAATTACTAATACAGATGTAAATGAATTTAGTGCAATTGATACCATCCCAAAATCCTTAAGATAGACTACAACCTTTTTATTTTATTTTAGTATCACATGAAATCTGTGTGTGTGAATGTTAATGAGGGAAAAAAACGTTGAAAATATATTATCATTAAATTTAAAATCAATGTAATTTTAATTTTCCATGCCACATGTTACATTTAAAACTAAATGTATATTTAGTCTTCCAATGATATATGTGACATCAGACTTTTTTATTTATAGATACCTTGAATTATTTTCCAAGGATACATGTGAGAGTCGAGACCTGATTAGTTCTATGCCATATTTTTGTTATCAAGTTCAAAACTTAAGGTTGAAACTAATAGCATAATTATTATTGAAGGATCAAATTAATACATCGACACATAGATGACCGAGAGTTGGTTATGGCTGCTGTAATCCTCACCCGAGCTCACACGGCCACAAGTGATCAAATACTTAAGCTACAGTTGTTGCTTTCATATACTGTAGGCTATATTAGCTGCTACCTAATGCATCAATCAGATCCTTATTGACTTCTTCAATATCTAATTCTCTGATTTTCTAACTATGAGAACCAAATTCTTGGAATAATTCCACAAGATATACTTGTTAGTCAATGACGTAACACCTCTACTCCAGATACTGACTTGAAAGGGTTGGCTTGGCTACATTGCAATTCGAACATATTGATCAGGCTTATGTAAGCATGATAGTAGCAAGAGAGCCACAATGCCCCTCTAGTTCTTCTCTTGTCGAGTTAAACAAGAAATGATGAAGCTTGTCATAGCAACAATACACTAATAGGTATGAAAATAGTTGACATGCTCATACCTGATACATACCGTATGGGATACTTTATCAATAGTTTTAGATACTCTTAATTATATTTTATATATTTTTAATTTGTTTTATACTATATCTCTGTATCATACTCGCATCATACCAAATACTTGTACCCAATCTGTGCACCATAGCTGCGTAGTAGAAATCAATGTCAACTTGTCAACTATTAGTATGCCATTTAGGCAGCATTTATGCTTTTTGCAATTCCCAAATCCTCTCTGTAGGACAGAAATCTGGCCTGTTAATAATGTAACGAAAATGAAAGAGTCCTAGTTTCATGTTGTAAGCTCTATAATAATTCAGATATTAGCGCCAAACAAGCAACATATGCTTAATCAAAATCAAACTGCATAAAAGATAGACACAACACAAGCAATCAGAGAGCAGCCATTTCAGTATAGTGGGATAGACAAATAAAAGCACCATTTCTATAAAGGCATAACGTACTCACAAATGAAGATAATAAAAATTGGATGTGATTTTGCAGGTATCAATCCATTAATCAAAATCAAAAGGACTTCTTGTCTACTTCTGATAATGTGTCCAGTTTAAAGGCACATGTTTGTCCTTGGGAAGCATGCAAGTACGTAAAGTGCAACAATCATTTGACCACCACAGCACCACTACAGGCAAGAATCTCATCATGATGTCTTCAATGCTAAAATATCAACTAAAGCACCTTTACAGTGAACATAAAAATTTTAGGTTTTACTTATTTAAAGAAAATTGATCAATAGTACGAAAACGAAATGTGACAAATGACACGGAATCAGTTGTCTTGTGTCTTCCATCAAAATCAGTTTCACTCATAACTCCTCTTCATTCTAAATCTCCCACATTGTTATTCATACTGAATTCGTGAAAAATATTTCGTGCTGTCTAAATAGTATGAAACACTTTTCACGAATTGAATACGAGGGACAATGTGGCAATATAAAATAAAAGGAGTTGCCATCTTTGACGGAAAACGGGATGGAATGACTGGTGAAGGGTTGGCCATGTCATTCGTCACAAATTCGTTTCCTGCTGCAGAGAAATTTTCTTGTTCAATTCTGCAATGGCACATTTGAAGCAGAGCGGTTTTTGTATGAAGAGTAGGCAAGAAAGAATAATAAAAATATGTTAGAGAAAACAAACAGTTAGTTGTTTGCAAGGTGAGAACATGACACAGAAAAAACCATCAACTGCAGCTTCAACAAAAGATCTACTTTTTCAAACTAACCTTCAGGTGCAATATGACTTAACATGAAAAAGATAAAAGGAAGAGCTCACAGCCACATAGGTATATCAACTGCTGATATGCAAATGCAATACACATCAAGAAATAAGTAATGAGGGACTTTATATTTAATTTAAGCTTAAATTATTATTTCCATAAACATATTTTAATGGATAAATTTTCCTATCAGATCATATATGACATTTTTCTTTTGTTCTCTTCTTTTTAATTGACGTGGTAACTGGTAAATAACCAGGACCATTTGTATTATCCTTCTGCCACTACCTGCCAGTGAAAATTATATAAACATAGTAATATTAATCAGTAATCACACCTTATAGAAGAAGTCAAGCATTTACCTTGCTGAAATGGTCATGAAGTGAGAACCCTAATCCATTCCTGGTCTTATCACAAGATAAGTTTCTGGAACAGAAAAGCTGTAAGATGAAGATAAAATGTGCAAGAAGCCATTCATGCAATTGCAAGCATTTTATTCAAAATAACTAAGAGAGGTGTATCAGCATTGTAAAATTTGAATGCAAGGTGCATGCAAATTATACACACACAAATAGCCATTGAGTGGTCCTGCTTATTGTTGTCCAATAGATTCTACATAGAACTGGTGATGCTATACAGGTAGCAATTGGATCATGCAGGACTTTTGTAAAATAAGTAACACTGCACAGTATTTTTAATTAGAAAAGTTGGCAGTTGGCACTATGAACTACTGTGATTCATTTGCCAAGAGAAATTGAAAGAAACAAATCTCCAGTATGCTTCATATCAAAGTCTCATGAGTCATGATCCATTATTAAATGGCTATTATCAAATAATTATTCTTCAGATCATGTGCAAATTCCACTTTCTTCTCATCAACAACTATATCAAACCCAATCTCAATGTTACAATTTACTAAACTTTCTTCGACAAACCCTTTACATTCTATCCCCTTTGACAAAAAAGAATGAGGAAAAAGATGGTTACAAAGTTCTTGCCTATGAATTGTGAGAAAAGACACATAGCTAGTTCTCCTAAATAAGATAACATCTGCAGTATAAAAAATAACAAACCTAAACATAGGAATGAAAACCCAGTAATGTATAAAAAAATCTAAATTTCTTTTCAATTGTTTTTATGATAGGAAGAGTACTATCGCTGCTATAAAACCTTAAACTACTACTTTAGTCATCACAGCTCCCATGCACTATTGGGCCGAAGAGTAGGACTTTGTGCATGAATAATTGCCACGGCGATGGAGAAAGCCTGTATTGCGGACAGGGGTGGCTGAAAATGAATAAAATATAGACCTTCATAAACATTTACCATCCTCAGGGTGGGGCTGAAATCACTTGAACCCTGAAATATGTGGCATATGGTCATCTCATTGGATACTTAGATAAATAGTTATGAATTGTTTACAAAACAGAGAAAGTAAATACCGGATAATGGATACATGCATGTCTAGAATATAACAATATAAAATGGTTTTTGGCTCGAGTTTGAGACTAAGAGACAGACTGCTTTAGAATATTACATTTAACCATAGGTGGCCATCAAATTTAGCAATGAAAAAATTAGTCTCCCTATCACTAAATGGTTCTAATAGAGCCCAATGGTGTCCAACATCCACATGGCCAACACTGCGGAGTCAAATAATGCTTGGTGGTTGTTATTGTTGTATGTAAATGTCAGTAATGGATATAACTAGAGAGATCAAATGTGAAGGTAATCATAGAGGAAAAGACTTCGATGTTTTAAGGAGGAACACAGACAAGAAAAGCACATTTAAAGAAAACCATTGCATATAGTTTGCATACTCTTTTGCCTGATTATATAAGATAACTAACATTGTCTATTTAAAGAGAATAGAAAAAGAAGAATAATAGAATATGAGATAACAGACCTGAGTAACTAAATCGACTGACTTGCACTCGCCTTGTGTATCTACTTGAGATGGAACCTCTGCTTTGCTGGATCTTCTCTGAAGTACTGTCAGAGGACATCCCTCATCCCAACCACCACAGTCACAGTGGCCCCCAGATCTCCATCTATCTATCAGACTGGATGGACCACCATTTCTGGTTCTTGGACCACCATGAAGGCCTGCAGGAATCAGAATGCTCATGCTAGTTGAGCAATTACCATTATTTTGATTACAACTTTCAGAAGGCAACGTGATTTGCTTTGTTCCAGATTTGTTGAGAAACTTTAAACCCCAGCCACCTACTTTTTCTGGCCTATTACAAGGAAGATGGTCTTTCGCCACAATGGCAGCCAACTCAAAATTAGGAGGAACATTTGTCGCCAATAAATTGGTCCCACCAAGGGCATGTGGCTCCCATGGACAACTTTCCTCAATGGCATTTGATCCACCAAACTTTGATAGTGTCCTGCGTTTTGATGATGGACTAGATTTGAACACTTTTGACACCTTCTTCGAGAGCCCCTTGTTCTTCCTTTGAGAATGGTCCGATGAATGCATTTCCTTGTCATAAATTTCCATGTTACCAAATAATGTGAACTCGGTTTCCATTATTCTACTATTGTTCGGGCAGAGGGTGAAACTTGTGGACACATTCATCTTACCAACAAGATTCAAATCGCTATCAGGAATCTCACGACCCTTTTGGCCACCTTTGTTCAAGTGAAATTGGTACACATAATCCAAAGCCTTATCATCTGCTGAGTCTACCTTAATCAATTCTGCTACATAGATCTCCTTCTGATCATCTGCATTAAAAACAAAATGAGGAATGCCTTGATTCCACGTACATTGGATCATTCCTTGGGAAAGAATGGAAGAAGCCGAAGACAACCAATCAGAACAATTAGAGGTGGTGCTAGACGTAGAAGCAAGCCTTTTATGGACAGGAATGGAGCCATACTTATGACTTCGCACCAAATGTGTTTCCTTTTCTGGTTTATGTGATGAAGATATGCCCAAACCACAAGGAGAGTCCATAAAATCATAGCATGTCAATACTTTACCATCAGAAAAGTTCATCCTGCTCAAATTGTCATTTCTATCTGAAACACCAAACTTCTGAAGAAGAGCACTATTCAATATATTAATCATACTCTTGCTCCCCATTACTGTACCTAAACTCCACTGTTCTCCAGCATTAGCACTAATAACTACACTCCCAGGGCATTCGAAGACAAACTGTCCTGGATCACATGCATTTCCACTGAAAAATTTAGCTGTATTCAAGCTTTCTGACAAAGTCACCATGTTTGTGGCTTTGAAGCTTACAGGTATGTTGCATTGAGCTGCTTTTAATGCAGTGTTATGCATGAATTCCAGGCAGCGATGAAGATACTTCTCATCTACACTCACCATATGCTTTGGAATCCTATTGTCTATTCCATGAACACGTCGGAGGAATAAATCTTTGAAGAAAACTTTGCTAAATTGTGATTGGATAGCATTCACAACTACGGCCCGGTGAGAATTTGAACTTCTAATCAATTTCTTCAACTGCGATTTTGAAGAGTCTTCATCTGACAATTCCTTATCATTGAACAGGCTATGCAATGAGTCCTTTTTCCTGTGTCCCTCTTTTTGAATCCATAAGTCTGTATTTTCCATCTTTTTCATCTTGTGAACTATTCAGAATCGATGGCAGGAACCTTCTCTCACATTCATCTTCCTTCACCAAAGACTAAGAAGCATAAGATCCATAACCTGAAAAACACACCCAAAACCAAAAATAAGAAGGGTTACTTACCGAATGAAACATTGTAAGCGCAAAAATAAATATGAAGGCAGCACTGCTGCAGTTTTGCTCTAATGATAATAAAAAACTATCAGAATCTTCTACTATATCAGGACATGCAAATTTTAGACTGAACTAAACATAAATGAAACCCAAAAAAAAAAAAATTGTGCAATCCATAGGTATACAGACTGCATAAGTCCATGTTCATGACAATTAATAAGAATTTGCAGAACAAATTCCTAACACACTTATGACTTAAGCAAATACCTTGGATTATGAGATTCAGAGAACATAAAATTCCATATTTAATAAATTAATATAATCAACAGTACACTCAGTTATGCTAAAACGGATGTTTACTCTCTACTATTTGATAAACCAGAAAAAGCAAAGAGCCTTTAAAAGAAGTGAGGATGAAGAAAAGAGCAAGGTTCAATCTTGCCGCATCTTACAACCTTAAATCCCAAAAAGGAAGGTTCAATCAACATCTTGTAACAGAATTGACCGAATTAAATCCTCACAAACGGAAGCATGGAAAGTGCTCCAATATAACAAATAAACAAATCCAATAAACAAATGCAAAAAAGAACAAAAAAACACAAAAACACAAAAGCAAAAAATATCACAAAATCAAAGAATTAACTTTTTTTATTACCTGGATCCAGAAAGAGGCAACAAGAGCACCTCAATGAAGTGAACACAAACCCACTAGCAAGCTGAAGAGAAGTAGCTGATTTTTCACACCCCAACTAGTTTAAGTCCTAAAAAGATGAGCTTTTGTACCCCAAAACCAAGGGAAAGAGAAGAAAGCTAAGGTAATAGACAGACATAAACAACAAAATAAGGTGAAGAAAACCAAGTCAGCACATGGGAAACAAAGATCAGCACAACACAACCACCACAAGTAGTAATGATAATACTAGGTACTTCCAAGAGCAAAATACTACTGTGTTTTTATAATCTTTCAACAAAAGGGTGTAATAACTGTATTTGTGTTTGACACCATTATATAGAGAGAGAGAGAGAGAGAGAAACTAAAAAAGAATAAAAAATAAAAACGAACTAAACTATACCAAAGGCAACAGTGGCAGAATGGAGGCATGAACATGGGGGGTTTCGTTAGTCACGTCCCATGGTTGAAAATTTAGTACACTGAGGAGAGAAGGTGTTTGTGTTTCACACCTAAAAATCAGGATGCTCTTGTCGTAGGGTCCCACTTCCTTGTTGTTGCATGCGCTTTTATGTGTAAACCAACATTATCATTTAGGTCTTACTAAACAGTTTAATATTATGCAGCGATCATATTAAGATATTTTATTCAACGGCGTAGGTTCGAATCCTCTTATCAATAGGAGAATCTTATTCGTGAGGCGATATATAGTTCACCCTGAAAATCTTTGATGAAATTTGAGGGTCTTTCATGGTCTTAATCTATACTGGCACTTATTCCCACTAAAATTTTTCTTAAAAAAATATTTAGAAATTTTATATGATTATTCAATTAATTCTTTTATTTGCATAATTTTTAAATAATAAATATAAAAATCAATTACATTTGTTGTAACCCATCAAAATTAAATATTTTATTAAATCATAATTAATTTTATGAGAAATTATATTGATCTTTCTTAAAATTTGATGAAAAATCTCAACTTTTTTTTCATTTATAAAATTTGTTTAATATGTCCTTTAATTTAGGGAATCATTACATCGACCTCCTAGATTCAAAAATTTTTTATATCATCTTCTTTTCATTTGTGCATATCTCGGAGTCTATTTACCTTAATTTTATCTAGGATCAAGTTAATTTCTAAACACCAATACTTTTATTCATAAATTTTCAATCTAAAATCTTTCTTAGAAAGATACATATCAAACTAATTAAATCAAATCAATCGTTATTATTGATCCATGTCCTTTGGCAAAGAGTGTACCCAAACCATTCCAACATGGATAAAGAAAAACCAGGGAAGATGGACAAGAAGGTCAGAGAGATTCATGAGCTGGTGCGCATGATAGCTATGTGACTCCACTAAAGCCAAAGGTGGCGCCACTTGCAGATGTATTTCAGCTCTTGCCATTTTCTTTTTCACCTTTTTATTCTTTCATTTCCATTCAGACACCACAATTTATTGAATTTTATATTTTTGTTAGCCATGTGATGGAGAGAGAAATTTGGGGTGGTAACGTGGCATTTGGTCAAGTTACATATATACCTTAGGCATGCCTATTGACCAAAAACTTGACCATATAGCATTGAAGGGTACAATTGCACACAGTTACACACATGACATGACAGTTTGACACATTCCTTATTCTTCTGTATGCTTTTTTTTTTTTCAGCTGAGTTTATTTATTACTGCATTTATTGTGATCATATTCATACCTCTTGTTTATTTATTTCTTGGACGGCGTTACAATCTAAGCTTTTTATTGAATACTATTTATTATTGACCTTTATTCTTTGGTTTGAGGCAAATCACCTCTCCTCCATAAATTGGCTTTTTTATAAGCCGAAATTGTAGAATGTATATGATTTTGCTTTTTTATCTTCTGACTTCTACCAAAGATGAAATCCTTTGCTTTTGACTTGTTTAATATGAAAATCTTGGTGAGACAAACAAGAAATCAACTCAGCATATTTAATTCGCAAATTTATTAATACATTGTATGATTTGGTTAGAGTTAAAATTTATATGCGGATTATATACTTAAAGGAAAGATTAACAGTTAAATCTTGTAGGAGTCAATTGTGGAGAAAAAAAGAAAAACATCACCGCATTGTCTAATGAATTAATTTTACGATAATACTTATGGATATCCCTGTTCAAAGACAAAAGCAAAAAATTAACCTGTTATCAGCCTTATTTAAGCATTTATATGCTAACATCCAAATATGTAATATTATATAAAAATAATTAGATTTTTCAAATAATTAACCATTAAAATGATGTTTCAAAATAGTATGATAATACATTACTAAATTGTAACTATCAAAGATTCACAGTGAAATTCAAATTTGAAAACTATGAAGGAACCAAGAAATGTATAAAACTTATAGCATACCAAGTTGCTTTTAGGGTCTATTTGGATATTATAATTTTTAGTTTTTTTTAATTTTTTAAAAGTTAAAAGTCATATTTTTATTTTTTATCTTATTTTATTAAACAGTTTATTACTTGTCTAAAAATTATTCTTAATATTTTTTTAGAAGTTAAAATATTTAACTTCTTAAGACATATTTTCTAAAATACTAAAAATAAATATTTTTATTATTATATATTTAAATATAAATTAATTTATAAAGTTACATCTATATAATAGTTTAAATAAACTATCTACTCGAATAAGATTTTAAGTAACTAACTTGGGGCTTATTTTATGAAATTAATAAAAGTCTATTTTGTTGGTAACGTGGAATCCAGCCTTGGAGGGCCCAGTGAGGATCGTCAAGTGAATGTGTCAGGGTTGGGCGGATACATTGACAACTTCATTTATTTAAAGAAATATTAAAAGGTCCAGACCAAAATAGAAATATTAAAAGGCAAGACCCAAAAAAAAAAAAGATAAAAAAGAAATATTAAATGGAGCTGTTCATTCCCACTTGCCATATGCCCTCTTCATCATGCACACCAAGAACAAAGGCATTCAAGTATATGCTGCTACTTGTGTGGAGTAGTACACTGAAGTCCGTGTGGACCCTCTCCACTCTCTATTGCTGACATTTATGATTTATTTGGAAGATGAAAGAAAATGAGGTGAGACAAAGAAAATGAATTGAAAAAAGATAAAGAGTTAGAAATGAAGAGGAAAATATATTTTTCATTGAAAACAAAAGAGAGACAAAAATATAATTGTGTTGAAATGAATTTTATATAATTATATTTTTAATATCCAAAAAAAAATTATACGAATAAAATAATAATTTTGCCATAAAGCAATGGGTCCACCTTTAATTTCCTTTCCTCGCTCAATTTTCGATTGACCTAAAGGGTATAAAATTCCTTTTCATGCTATTTTCTCCCCTCCAATTTCTTCTCTTGTTTTTCACTTATACAAACAGTCGCTTACGTGGCAATTAGCAAGAATATAGACAGGTATTTTAAATTTTAAATAAAAACAACTACGTAGAAAAGAAAAATAGATAAAAAAATTGATTAAATTTTATTTTTATTTTAATTTTCCCTCCACATAGCTGTAGACTTTTGTTCAGATATATATTTTTTCTGGTATTTTCTCTTCTGGAAGCACGTACAATGAGATGTTGTTTATCAACCTAAAAAGATTAGTTTTCTTCTTTGGGCCTTAGAGCCCTCCTCAGTACAAAAACAAAAAAAAGACACTCGTACGTCAAACCAAATTTTTCTACATTTTTCTGCATGTTTGGAGGGATTAAGAAAGAAAGGAAGGCACATGACTGAGAAAAGTATTCCTTTTCCCGAAAGTGATTGATATATAATTAATCTCTTTGGCAATAATTCTAAAGGTAGAATTAGATGCTATTTCTGTCTGAGGTTAACTCTTGAGTATCCTATAACTATAGTTAGTTGGGCATTCTGATCACTCTACCACGACTATCATTAAAAATTAAATCAAAGATGAGATTAGACAATACGAAAATGTGATTATTAGGAGGTGTAAGAATATCAGGACTTGTATATAATTATATATAATATATTATTATAAAATTTTGGTTCAAATTAAAGAGATATGATTTGGATAAGTCAATGGATTTAAATTATCTCGTTAAGTATGAGCTCAGTATGTGTAGATATCATGCTATTCAATTATTAATTTTATGATGGGTTAAATTAGACATAGGATTTACATAATTACAAAAGGTTATGGTTCAAAATTATACGTATGTCTCTTTTCTTGACATTCCATCATTAAAAAAGAGAATCACCAACTTTGAAGGATATATATCAACTTGGAAGATCAATAGCTACATACCTGAATGTCAATCAACTCCTATAAATGTTCAGATATGCTTCTATATCTAATCTTTTAATTTTCTTTATGATTTAATATGAATAATTTTGGGATTATAAAAAACTAAATTTTTAACAGAAGATGCTATGAAATCCAAGGCTAGCTCCACGTGCTTGTAAGGTTCTCGGCTTGTTTAGAAATTCAATAATATATCTAACCCTAAATATTGCATTATATAAAGCTCGACTATATAATTGGGTCATATATGGTTGATATGGAATGTGCTTTAAGATTGTATATGCTTCGTTAGAATTAATATTAGTTCTTACTAAAATTTCTTGCCAGGGCTAATTTACTTTTTAAAATGAACGAGAATAAATTAATCAGGAAATGTGACTCGATTAACACCTTAAATTATCATATCGGCATTACATTAGAAGTACCTGTAACTAAGATCACCTTGAAAACAATAATTCTCTTACTAAAAATAATATGAGAGGAATCCAGGGGGCCTAAATTTTCGGTAAGTAGTCTCAAATGGCCTAAACTCGAACGAAAATCATATATTTCAAATCTTATTTTACTTTTTGTCCCACTAATCACTTTTTGGTGTAATAGAAAAAAGGGATATGTTGGGAGACACAGGTGAGGCTCATTTTTTTAACAATAATGTTATACCCAAATACCATACTCATAAAATATATGAGTCTCATCACTTATTTTTTCTCAACTTATCTCTCTTCATCACTACTTTCACACTATTATAGGTGCCTACACCCATATGAGTGTTGAAATAACATTTTCCTCTTCAATATGGGCTTTGCACACAAAATTTGTCATGAAACGAGTTTGATTGGATATTTACATGAATATGAGTTGTGAAATTCAGCCAATAACAAGATTTCATTAATAAAAAATTATAATTTTTATTTTTTAAGCCAATCTCAAAAATGGCGATACATCTTTAATAAAATATAAGTGTTTTAATGTAAATTTTGCCAATAGCAACATTTTGCTAATAAAATAGAATCTTATCAAACGAAATCTTGCAGATGCCAATATTTCATTAAATAAAATATTATTTTTTGGAAATAAAGTGACTAGAATTTCTAAAAACGTAATTATTTAATATAAAGTTGTCAATAGTAAGGTTTGGTAATGTCCTATCTAGTTCAAAACCACGCATTCAACCCGCACATTCCCTAAACATGCAAACCTCACCAATGGCAAAGTTTGGCTAATCATTAGCTGTTGTTTAAACCTCGCCATTATAGGTTTTGTAATATACCATAGAAGGGTAATTTTTCCCATAATCTAATATATGAAGATTTCTTTAATTCATACCCGGCCCATAAGAAAAATGAAAAATCCGCAAGTGATTTTGTCTCTCAAACTCTGCAAAAGGGAGAGGGGCAATTAAAAAAAAAATCAAAACACAAAGAATAACAAGACCAAAAATATAATAATAAAAACCAAAAAACCCAAAAGACTAAAAAACAAACAACTCACAAGGCATGATAATGCATGAAAGGTTATACAGTCCACAATTGTTGGTTTTAGATTATGATTGGCAAAGAAATGTTTATTTGAGTCCGAGCCGTCTTACCAACAACCATTTTGAAATTTGAAACATAAAAAGCATATTTCATGAATATTACCTAATTTCTTGGTTTCCTTAACTAAATTCATATCTAATGCATATATATATATATATTTTGTCCGATTCACAAGCGCCTAATTGTCGTGGTCTAAGTCTAATAAATATAATATAGATATGTGGAGGGGGCGAATTTCAAACCGAAGAAAACGACATTTCGCGAGTTAGTAAACTATTTCAATCATGTTCTCCTTCATTTCAAAATATATTCATATCATTACATTTTAATAATGAAAATGTCAATCATACACAGCACTTGTGATGGTACGTCAATTTACTTCTTATCTCAAAATATATTATAAATTAATCATGTAACATTTGTGAGGCTAATTGGGAGATCAAGCCTCTTGTATATACGCCTAAGAGGTTGCTATTTCTCTTTGCGTGAAGTATTGGTCATAATAATCTCCTTGATTGAAGTATGGTGTCTCCCACTAATTACCACGTCTTAAGTAGCTACTAGCATGTAGTGATCGCTTTGGAACAATTCTTTGCATATAGTAAGTGATCCGTACTGAGTTATTATATATGAAATTATAGCATAGAGAGCATGTTACATGAGAGAGGTGATTTATTATGAAAATGAAAGAAGTAAATCTGACTGGATAACCATATATGTATGGTAGGATTGAAAGTTGATTAATAATAATTAATATTCACATGCTTATTTAAAAAGTCAATTACTTCATATTTTAATCTTAACCATTTATATAAGATTTAACCTTCAAGATTCACTCTCTCAATCTCACAATAAACCAATCTATGTGTTCCCTTATACCATATATGTCCATGTTGATACACATATATATCTTAATATTCGTATATTCTTACATTTATATGTAATGTATATGCGATATCCATACTTCATAATTGAAAAATGACAGCTCCTTTCATAGATTACTTCTAGGGTAACGAGACCCTCCACTTTACGATAAAAATGCGGGAGGCAGGCGGTGGCTAGTCCAATTAGGAGTGCTACCATTTTCACGTAATATTATGGAAGAAGACCAACTTGTATTAATAGAAAATATTTTTTCAGAATTCTTATAAAATGAAAAATATGACGTTGATGACTTTGCTAGAAAGCAGAGTGCCAATTTTATTCGATTTGTGTCAACTGAGCAATTAGTTGGTGATGGCCCAGGCCCAATCGATGACAACCTGAGCCCAACTTAGTTATTTGAGCATCATTAGCTCTTGACCACAGAAAAGAAAGAAACATTATTAGCTATTTATTCCACGGGAGGCATGATTCTCTTTCCTTTTAATAATATCATCTAAATAGTCTTTATAAAAATTAGGACAACACTATGTATATGCTATGTTTTAGAATTGAGTTAGGCCTAATCAATTCGAAGACAGAATCAAAATTTGATTTAAGCTCAGAATTTCAATTGAGATTCCATATGAGACATAACTCTCTTAATATTGATTTTTCTATATCTAGTATTGAACATTTTTCCATTTTTTTCTCTCTAATCTAAAGTATTCTGAACCTATTGAACTCTAATTACTCTTACTATAACTTTTTTCATTCTCATAACTCGAACCTATGAATTTATTTAACAAAAACAAGTGTTGAATCATTTGATCAACCAAGCCTCATTAGTGATTCTACCACTTTGATTTATTCAACAACAATCCTAACAAATTATGGCTAAATTCTTCTCCCCTTTCTAGCATTACTCTCAAATCATCCCTTTCTATACGGTCTTGAAACAGCATGAGATGTCTTACCCAATATTGCATTAGGGGCAGCGGTGTAATTTACTGCTTGTTTACTAATTAAAAAGAACTTACTATAATTAATCACATTGGAGGGATTACTCCAATATCTTCCTTTTGTCAACCAAATCATCTATTTTTTGGGTCAGAACCAAATCAGATTCAAGCAAAACATATCTAGAGCCAGTAAATTACTTAAAAACTTGGGCTTAGGCCCTTCATTGTAAACAAAACAGCTCAAAATGTAGTTCCTAAGTACTATGAAAGAAACTACATCAATGAGCTCCACTAGTATGTGTGGGCAACCGAAATGTTTTTATGGGTTGATACAACTTGTGATTCTTAGCAGTAGGTACAAGTAATGAAAGAAAGATAGTATCTGCAAAAATGTATATTTGCTTACTTTCTATATATATATATATTTTCTTCTTCTTCCTTTTATTGGTATGGTATTAGGACCCCAATTATTCAGTTTCCTCAATCCATCAGACCCATATAGGAGAACATGGAGTGGGACAGGGCCCTGTAAAAATCTACAGAAGCTAAAATGTAGGTATACTAGTCAAACTATTGAGTCAAATCCAGGACTGGATGGAAAAGTTGCATTTGAAGGAGTTCACCCCACTGATATGAGCAAAGATATCTGAGGAATCAACCATATCATCTTCATCTTTGACAACTACCTGCAAGTACAAATAAAAAAGGGATGTCGGATTGTGGAATTAAACCAACAAATAGTTGAAAAAGGTTTAAAGTGATTGGGAGTTATTTGACTTAGGCAAATTGAACAAAAAAAGTGTCATGTTAGTGGCTTTAATAATTTAATGTTGTCAAGGAATCTTACTTCTTCTTCATCTTCTTCTTCATGGTTGCTACTAGCAGGTCTATGAGTATCTCCAAAGTCATCATTCTTAGCAAACCTTCCTCTAACCCGAGGCCGGCTATCTGCAAGAGTTTTGCGGCAGGCATACTGCATATTTGCATGCATTATTAGTTGAACTTGACAATATGCAGTGACAAAGTGGTTCATTAGCAAGTAATGCATGTTTGGTAACAACTTAATACTGGGAAGCAATCACTTTTCTGAAAAGCTGTCTCAGAAAACTTTTGATTATAAACTGTTTGATTTTTGAACCTATTACGTGCTTATCCAAACACTAACATATTTCATATTCATATCTAACATGACAGTATTTCAAGTTTGTTCGATGATGTAACTGTTTTTGTGGCAAGGGAGATGCTTAGAGTACCTTAATTTTCTTGCTGAAGTTTCTTTCATTTCTTTTCTTCATGTATCTATGAATCTTTTCTTTCCTTTGCTCAACAGAAAGTTTTCCAACCTTGAAGCTAGAGTCCTCCAAGTTTGAGATTTCAGGTGTCATGGCAGAACTCCCAGCTCCAGCCACTAGTTGCTGACTCTCAGTACTAAGCGCCTGTGAAAGAAATCACAAATAGAAAAACAGTTAATTTCCTAGCTCAACACAATGGGAAAACATGCAAGCCACTACAAAACTATTATGAACTTCAGACAGAGATTCTGGAAAGCGATGTCAAAAAAGAACCACCTATGAATTTGGTCTTTTCTAATGGTTATGCTGTTATATTATCAAATTTTGTGTTGAGAGAATTGATTCCTCCCTGCTACTAGCCCAAAGTTATGCTACTTTTTAGAAGTGAAATTATAAAGGGACTGATATTCCAGCTACTGTTATGATATGGATATGAGTGTCTATCTTATAAGGGGCATCAGCTTCTTAGAAATTTGTGGACTATGATCCTTTTGCAAAATTTACACCTCTGACAAATCCTCTCCTTAACTGTATTTTGTTAACGATATCACTGCTGCTACCTTTCAAATGGATATGTCCTAGTAATATTAACTTTTGGACTGAACATTTTTCATTTGGTTTGTTGAGTGTTAATAAATAGAAATGAAAGAGGACTTAACTAAGGTAGATTGAAAATTGGCCACACCTGAAGTTCTTGAGGGTTAAACACCCGCTGAATTGAATCTGTACAATATATTCCACCATTTTCTCCTTGGTATTCAAGCTCTTGTCTCTGAAGCTCAGAACCAAGAAGCATGCTCCCACCAAACAAACCGGCACGGTCAGCCGATAAGGAAGTGCCAAGTGGACCAGGAGGCATGTATGGTGCCATGCCAGGGTTGAGATAAGAGCAAGAAGGAGAAGAAGGGTTGAGAGGCACATAAGAAGGCACAGAAGTTATGCAATCCTCTTCAAAAACAGAAGGCAATGGAGCCCCCATGAGGGGTGCAACAGTGTCAGTGGGAAACTGAGAGAAGCCCTCCACAACTGAACATGCTGCTAGTTGCACCTGATGATGAGGCTGCTGCTGCTGCTGATGCACAGAAGAGAAGTCAAACTGTTGTTCTTGCTGGTTTGTGACTGGAAGAAATGGTGGAACAGTGAATGCTGGGGATGATGAGAAGTCTATGGAGGCTGAGATGTCATTGTCAAACTCTTCTTGGGAGTCAAAGATGATGGAGAGGTTACTACTGTTGTTTGTGTTGTTGTTTGTGGTGGTGGTGCTACTTGGGGTGGTGACTGTGTTATTGCTATTGCTATTGTTATTATTATTGTTGTTGAACTTGTTTTCTACATCTAATGCTAGAGATATGTTGTTTGTGGCATATGAGGAGTTCTCTTCATAGCAACAATTTGAGTTTGAGGTGACCTCAGAATTCTGAAGTGCCTCTGGGAACAATTCTGACTCGCAAAGCTCAAAAATCCGATCACTAATTGGGCTTGAAATTTCCTCCTGCAGCCAGTGCAACAAAAGAAATGTGAACAACATGGTACCAAAATACAACTGAAAAAACACACTCACAATAATTTTTTCATAGGCCTTTTATAACACAAGTGGAAGACTGATTCTACACTTTTTTTTTTTTTCAATTATGAACATGAACCCAATTCTCTTTTTGTTGATAGAAAGATTATATTCTCTTATCAGGTCAAACTCATTACATTTCTTCATCAAATAGTGAGTAACATGCCTGCAAATATCATTGTGTTCATCATTATTTGCAAGTCCCTTTTCTACAAGAGAACAAAATAGACCGATGTACAAAACCCCAGTGGGCCATTTCTGCATACAAATCTTGTTAGTTGCATGGTCCATTCAGCTGTGTTTATATTTTGGTCATAAACAGATAATAAATTCTCCAAAAGGGGTTTTTGGGATATTTATGGTTTGAAAAGGATGTGTGCATCTATGCCTTCATGTGAGTAGTAAGGAGCCAAGGTACCAAATGTTTGTACCATAGACAGTTGTGTAAAACAAAGAAGGAACCTCATGGCATGCTATGTTACTTTTGTTTACTGTATGGAGATTATACATAATGGTACACACGTGAACTACTTAGTTCCTTCTCCTTCTCTAACTGAATAAGAATATCAAATTTAACACAGCTTAGACAAGCACAAAAAAAAGACACATATTCCATTATAATCGAAAGCTACGGTCAAATGGCTATCACAAAGGAAATTATGCAGAATGAGATTAAAATATGCAGTTTACAATTTGCTCTCAGAAAATGACACGGCATTGCCTTGGATTGGATAGGATCATATCAGAAAAAGGGAGCAAAGCCAAATTCTTAAAGAATCTGTGATTCGTTCTTATTGCCAGTCAACAAGCATTATTATTCTCACCAACTTTATAAATTGTCAGAAAAGAACACGTTCTTTCATGCAAATTGTCATGGAAGCCTGGAAAAAAGAATTTGAGAATGGCTGCTAGATTTCTAGAATGGCTAATAATTCTAGCTTCCTGATAGCTCCGGGAATAGCGCCATTAGAAATAATATTCAACACTTTGAAGCAAGAATCAAATTTGCAAAACAAACATAAACAATGCAACATCCATGCATGAAAAGAACATGTGCATCACGCATGAAACATTTCATGAGAAATATATATATCTTAAAATTGTACACCAAAACAACTTAGACTTTGATCCTAATTCTAATAAATGAGTGATTCCAAAAGGAAAAAAACAAACCGCCTTCAAAACATATTTGTATGAAAGTTTCACAAATTCTAGCACATAACCCACATAGAAAGAAAAAGTTTTGGGGTTAGGATCACATCATGACATGACCCAAAAGCTAGCTAGAGCACATGCATTATCATAACATAACATCACATGATGGATCAAGATTCAAGACTATATAGCTTGAGGGCATTACAATGGGAAGTTGCTGCTCCGCCTTTGGTGGTGGCAGTGGCTGATCAAAAACATCCTGCAACATGGTGTATGTATATATGTATGTATGTATCCCCCTCTCACATGAAAATTAAGGCACCCCACAAAGAGAAAAGGAAAAAAGCTAATATAGTATTATGGAGATATATATATGTTAATAAATTAATTTGTTTATACTAAACATGAAGTGCAAAATGTAACAATAACTTGGTGTTGCCCTTGCACACCTCTGTTGGTAACCAAAAACAAGGCAAATAAAGAACACTCCATATCATAGGAACAAATTTAATGTAAGGAAATTGAAACAGCAAAGAGACAGATAAGAGAAGATTAGTTTGGTTGTTAATTGGAGATGGATAGAAAAGGGAGAAAGTTTATGAGTAGTTAGCTAGGATGATGGAGACTATGAGGGTGTCAAAAGACAGACTCAAAGGAATTAGTTATTATGTTATGTTGATATATAGGGGCCATGGGGTTGTCCTTTAGAGCCGTCAGCCTGGCACTCTCGGGCGTCAACGCGAGGTTCACGCTTGGCCATGAATTGCCTGCAAACCCCCTCTCCGGGTGACACGTGGCACTGTCCTCATGAGTTGGATTTTGGGTTGACCAAGCCTTATTACAGTTATATTACTATTCAGAATCATTGTTGTTGTTATGAATCTATGATGATCTTTTGTTTTTTTTTTTTTGTTTTAGGAAAAAAAAAGGGATGAATAGAAAGTGATGAAAATTTTCATGGATAGTGATTATTATGATAAGGAAAGTTAGTACAACTGCATGGAAATTATTATGCTTGATTCGGCTTGCATGTGCAATTTAATTTCTGACAAATTCTTAAGTGGTTTAAAAGCAAAACAAGATACTTGTTCTATATAGTTTATATATTACTTTTATAGATCATTATTATCTCATACTCTTTTTGTATTTTTTTAATATAATAATTGATATATCAATTAATATATAAGACAAAATAAATGTCATTTTGCCTGCGGAGTACATAATAATTTTTCTTCATTTTCAAACACTGTTTGGTGACTCTTTGGGCCCTTGTAATATTAGTTTATAACACCTTTTATTTTGATTAATGGTTTTTTAAGCAGTCACGTACGGTATGCATGTGATATAAATTAAATTTACTGAGATTAGAGCCAGAGTTTCAAGAAGTCTATCTTAAAAGATTTATTGCTAATTCTCTTTATTCAACCATTTATTTTTTCAAAGTCACCTTTCATTGAACGAATTTTATTTTATTTTACTTTGTGGGCAGAAAACAGTTTTCTGTTCCATTATCTAATCAGTGATAACTAATAATGGCATGGTCTTTGATGCATGGTGGTAATTTTAATGAAATTCAAACTTCTGCATTATTATAAGTAAAGTCCACTCACATGATTTGATAAATGAAGCCTAAAAAGTTGGTATATGGACTAACTCGGCCTAATCATTGACAGGCTTATCTTAAAAAGGGTAGATCAATCTGTTTAATAAAAGAATTGATAGTTTCATAAACATTTATTAGCAAAATATTTTATTCAACTACCCACTAACTAGAAAGCCTCACAAATAGAAGCGTGTAATTGATTAATAATGTAAAAAAATTTTACACTATGAGTATATCAAAATTAAAACTCAA
This sequence comes from Dalbergia oliveri, assembly GCA_030441495.1. Lineage (NCBI taxonomy): Eukaryota > Viridiplantae > Streptophyta > Magnoliopsida > Fabales > Fabaceae > Dalbergia > Dalbergia oliveri. Next base: position 21,886,459 of record JAMLFY010000007.1, read on the forward strand.
AGAAATTTATTAAAATTTAATTGTGAAATGAGAAATACCATTCGCATTTGAATAGATATTGCATATATCCCCAAAACAAGCGTGCTTGTGAATTCTATCATGTTACCCTAGTAAGGATAGAGTTGTTCCAAATTTTGCGGACTCTAACTCAAAAAAGGGGGAAGGTAACGTGAATCAAGACTGAAAAAATAGCTTTATCTAGGAAATACAGAGAGGAAGCATACCAAACTTTGGTGATGGATCTTTATGACAAAGAAGATAACTTCCCTAAAATAGAAAGAGTGGAGCATAGGATATATGTGTACGATAAATTTATGGCTCTCACATGAACTGTTGAGCTGCTTTATATAGCAGTAGCAAAAAGACATTATTAACCCGCTTCTTAAGACATATTCCATGCATGTATAGTATACTAATACTAATTTAGCCCTACAGGTATATATTACTATTTTGTTTGCACATGTTCAGTTTTTCTTTCTCCCATCCCATTTTCTTTGATCTCTTAGAATTCAAATCCCAACTCATTAAGAGCGAATAGTCTTAAGCCAATAATAGGAAATAGTCCACTTACAATGAGAAAATGGCAAAAGAAGATCATTATGAATATTGAGTAAAACTAGTTGGCTCATTTTTATAGAAGCACATAAAAAAAGCAAGTGAGGATTTATAATTTGAACAACTTTAGTAAATTTTTTTTTTATAATTTATAGGTGTGGGGTTTGATCTATCAATGAATATCCAAAAACAAAAAGGGCTTTGTTAGATTCATCTCTATATAATTCATCATCTTTTTTTTTTTCTCTTTTGTTTTGTCTTCGGTGCATACATTTTACAAACTCTCAGATCAGTCCTTACAAGTTATAGAGACTAGTGTATGTCTGATCAAACAAATTGACATGCTCATTTCCTTCTTTAAAGACAAAATTGATTTAAGTGAATGATCAAACATACTATATTTGAGAAGACAATCGACATACATTTTATAATCTCAAGTGAATTCTTAGTATGTTTGATCCTTAAAGTGCTCATTCCAAAGACTAATGTAAAATTTGCAATTTAAAGACACAACTGTTAATTTATTAATTTCAAAAGCTGCAGTAAAACATAAACAACTTTATAAAAGTAATGCAATACTTTAATGTTATACTACTTATTTTCTTCTATTTTTGTGCTTTATTGTTAACTTCAATAGTTTGCACCTAAAATATTTGAGAAATTGTCATGCTCAAATTCTATTCCATTTTATTTTTACTTAGGATCACGATGTCATAAAGTATAAGTGCAAGTGAAATCAAATTGGTGACCACCACCGTTGCTCAGGGTTCAACCGGTGTGAATATCATCATTTTCTTTTTTCCTTTTTTTTTTATTTTTTTGGTTGCCTCTTAATTTTGTATGAGGGTTGTGGTGTAAGGCGAATAAAGAATCCATTTTGGACGAATCCTAAGCAACTCAAGCAAAGCTCACTTCCCTGAGCATAAATCAATAGGTGACAAATAATTTTATTAAATCTCAAAAGCAGTCTATAATTCATCCAATTTGTTTTTCTGCGATGTATCAGACTTTGACTAACATTATATCCAAATCTAACCGAAAAAATAGATATAATCTTACACCATGAGTGTATTTCACTGGGATAAAAATGAGAAGCAAAAAAAAATCATGGATAAATTTTGCATAAGTTTAGATATGGAACTCATTTGTAAAGATTTTCTCCATATTTTTATCTCTTAACCAAACACCCCTTAAGATCAAAAAGTTTTAAGGGCATTCATTCATAAATTTCTGCTACATAAAGAATAAGAGCCAGCTGTGGCATGAAGACCTAGAAGCAGATTATTAAAATTTGCCTCCCATTCATGTTTACATTGGTGATGCAAGCATTTGGAAGCAAAAAGGTCACCTCAGAAAGATTAGACATACCGGTAACAAATGAACTGCCATCTCATTGGCAAACTCTCTAGTTGTCTATACTGAAATAAGTCACATAACCAGTAACCAGCAGCTACAAACATTATTCTCACCTAAATATAGTCATCATATCATGCCCATTTTGATAACATTACTAGGAGAAATTCTTGTATGATAAAAAACCTAAATTGAGTGGTTGTGCTTGTGCATGCTCGCAAAGCATGCATTAAATGTGCTCCAACCTGCAAAAATTTCTCCATTACTAGTGCTACTATTTTACACCCACAAAATGAATTGCCTCTATCATTTGTCTAATTAATTTGTACAGCACAAACATGTCATGTTACACCTGGCCTTGTAGTTAATGCCATGGGAAAACCGAATAATGCATGTAAAATAGGCTGCTTGCTGCTTTTTTTCTTGATGGCTTGAGTGAGCAGATTCCATCCCTTACATTAATTCTACTCTACAACCTTGGTGTGTTGGGACCCCACAAACTCCAGCTTTTTTTGCACAATGGAATTTCAAAGCATACAAATACAATCTACTGATAAGAACTTGGGACAACATGTCTGTCTGACACTCAAATTTATCAATCACTAGAGGGCAAGAAGTCAACCTCACAAAATGGGTACACTAAAGGGTGAACTATGGATAAATTGCTAGCAAACTAGAAGAAAAAGAGAAAGGAGGTGGAGGCTAGAGAGAAGTTTCTTTTGGACGTCCAGACAGAACTATCTTATCCTTGGAAAGCATGTGCAAAACCCCATAACTGCACATATTAGAAATATGCAGTGAATAAATCATTGATTATCGTAACTTTATAGTAACAAGAAAATGTAGAACAATCCATAAAGGTAGTACAGATATAAGCAATGTACAAAATGAATGGATGATGGCATATAATAAACTATCGCAGAATATGGAGTTGACATGATCAAACTTCAGATATTTCATGGCTGCCCATTACGAGTTTATTGTTCCTTGTTTCTTAGATACAGAGAAAACAGCTTCTGTGCCATTTGATTTAAACCTTCAAAGTATCCTCTATATAGGAAACATCAATATTTGCAAACAGTTACAAAAGATTGGGCTCATGAATTTGATACCATGCATAAAGACACGAAAACATTAAAAATTTTGTTTGCATTGTCTTTCATCTTTTTCATGCAGGGCAGGTTCTGGATTACTGATGTGAAGCAGGGGCATAGAGAGACATTAAAAAAGCACACAGAAGAAAATTGACAAAAAAAATAAAAACAATTGAGCAGCAGCCAGCAGGAGAAGATGGCCACTCATTCATTTGATGTAAGCTAGATAGTAAATGTCCATAATAAGAACATTACCTCAACATTCTTCAACTCAAACTCCGGAATATGAGCCAGACATAAGTTTCCAAACGTGTTGCAAGGTCCACTAGTTCCAGTTAACCTTTTTCAACCAGAAGGATACATTCAGGAAGAGATTCTACCACTGATACTTCAACTATAACAAAATGTACTCAAAGAAACTAAGCAGCACTATTGAAATACTTACAAATCTTCATCTAAGCACAAAGCATAATTACCCCCACCACCAAGTGCAAGCAAGTCACTCAAACACATGTAATAGTATCGGTTGGCACCTGCACAAAAATTTATTTAATCTGAACATCACAAGTTCAAAGAAAGTCAAAAGGAAGGAAGAAAAATAAAAAAGCAACTTCCAAGCTTGAAGTTAAAAGAGTTAAGATAATATATTTTCTCCTGATTCATGAATTAGATTAAATAAGTAATGATTCCCAACAGTTGCAATTTCATCCACCAATTAACCTAACTTGTCAATTGTCAAAGACTCAAACACTGAAACATCCAACATTTTTACTGGTAGTAAGTAACAACTGACCAATGAATACTTTCTTTTCCGCTTCCCCTTATGTGTGAACTACCCGGCCAAATAAGTACAATGATCGAACATACTAAATCAAATTGACATGCTCATGAAAATGCCTTCTTTATTTATTTTTTCAAAGAAACAATTTAAAAGGATATTACGCTCATAAAGCATAAAATATCAGTGAAGAACATATTTGTAAACTGCAGTAGTTCTCCAATGATACAGGGTTCAAAAGTAAAGTGAAGAGCACATGTTTGCATTATGTATAAAAAATTGATACCAAATGATCACCACACATTGATGCCTAATCTTTCTTAATTGCTACTCAAACTGAAGAAGGTGATTGTCAGGAAGTTAGTAGAAAATTTAAGAGGCTGATTGCCATATTTCATCTATATTTTACACTTTAAAAGTATTGTTCTCATGGTGAGTTGACGTGCTTTCACATCATACAAACCCATGTCCTAGAAAATAGTGATAACTGAGATGCCTAAATTACAAAAAGATATTTGACCCGAATAACACACATAAATGTCACTCTTGATGATAGCAACCCAGGCAATACATCAATTTATGACAGTTGTCTCAGGTTCAAAATCTTCCAACAAAATATATGCATTTGCAAAATGAGAACCCTTACCAGTAGGTCGAAACAGCCTTGGCTGACCATATATTGTTGTAAACACAAAAGTTTGGTTTGTCCCCTATCACCACAGTAGACAAAATGGAAACATACTTCAAGATATAGAAGTTGATTCATAAAGAAGCATTCTCATTATGAAAAAGAAACCCAACATACTTGATATTTTCGCTTTGGTGTAGGTTTCAATGGGCACTCTAGCAGCCCGCCAAACACAGCACCTTGCATATCTCCAACAACCTAACCATTTAACATAATAGATTATAAATCCATGGTCAAGCAAAAGAACTTATACATTGATCTGCATTCTGCAACCAGTAAATATCATATGCACACCATTATTGAAACATGTATGCATCTCAAAAAGGTTTCCATACCAGCAAACCAGGACCGGAAAGTTCAGCACTCTTGCGAATAAGTGTTCGAAGTGATGTTCCATGTTTCAACGTACTGTCCTTAATTTAAAGAAAAAATATCGAATCAGTATTCCAATCAATAGCACAATACTGTTCAAAGCACAAACTACAAAAGTAGAGAGCAAAGATGCCTGTAAAGTAAGACCCACTGACGTCCTTTTACGATATTAGGGAGGCATGATTCAAAAAATTCATACAAATCAGGAGAAATAAAAGTAGAGTCATCAGTAAGGTTGAGTGGAGATTTCTTTGAAGTTGATGGAGTTTGCTGCTCATTTGCTTCTTCGAAAACTTCAGAACTGCTTCTGCTCCTTCTAGAGGTCTGATCTTCATAAATAGTTTCATCGTTCAATAAATCCATGCCACTACTTGTGGTATTACAATCAACATTAGCGTCCATTGGAATATCCCGATACTCAAAATTTTCATGATTATATGTAACAGATTCTGATTGATTTGGTTTAAGATAATGTTGATGCTTGCTTGTGTTGGATCTGCCAGAGCTGATTGAAGGGATAATGTGAGAAAAATATGATGACCACGATTTACCTTGTTTAGAATATGGGCTACCCTACACAAATAAAAACTTCATGTGAAACATAAAAGAAAAAGAAAGGAAAGTTAAGGTGATCATTTTTCCACTTGGAATATGCAGAATTAGTTAGTAAAAGGTTCATATCATGCAGTGCTTATGTATCACATTTTTTGAACTTCAATTCTATATCACTTGGATATAAAATGGAATGAAAATGTACGCATATATCTTTTCTGTTTAACCCGTCCTCTGACCATGAGATAAAGGAGTGAACACTGAAAACAGTAAAGGTATGTGACATTTATGAGCCAAAAAAATATTATATCTTGGTTATACACTTTGCAAATGATTAAGCCCATGGGTAAGGCAACCATACTCTAAATGAGGCTTATTGAGCAATTGAAAGTTCCATCTTTCTATTGTGATAAGGCTAAATGTTTGCAGACCTAAAGAGATCATTCAACTAAATATCCATATATGTCAAAGTTAATAAAAGACTAAAAAAGTTCACATAACAGGCAACAACACAAAAGTGCACAATCGATTGGACCCATCTAGGCCAAAACTCCACATAGTTGCAAAATCTATGCCATTAAAGAGGATATTAACACCTTGTAACACAAAATAACCCTACAATCCCATATAAATCTAAACCAAAAGTGATATATAATACAAAAACACCATCACTTGAGCCAGATCGGATTGTCAAGAAAAAGTCAAAGAGCAACATTGGCAAAGTCAAGTCCCGTAAACAAAATTGCCAAATGTCTACTTTCCATAATTCATCAAATGATAAGCTGAGCACAGACAGTTCATATTCCTGGAGTAGTAACACATTACTCATGAATGAAACATTAAAAACAAACTTAATCTTATTGAACGCGTTAGATATAAAGCCATTCATGTGCCTCTCTACCCAATAACTTAAACTTTTGGTAGAAATAGTTTATGAAATGGTATCAGAGTTTCAATGACTAAATGGTCTAGAGTTCAATCCCACTTGCCCCCATTCTTCTAAATAAAAAGATAAATTTTAGTACAAGGTAAGATGGTTTGTGCATTGTTGACACTTCAAATACAGTGGGCCCTTGTGTGAGGGAGAATATTAGATATAAAACCATTCATGTATCTCTATCCAACAACTTAAATTCATGACAAAACTCATCAGGGAGTTGAGCCAAGGATCAGTTCATTTGAACTAACAACCATTAGTTTGCGTATAGCCAAGGATGACAAGTGGTTGATTCATGTATCTCTCTCTACCCAACAGCTTAACCTTCTGACAAAACTGTATCCGTGCAAACACATGGTTTCATCATCTACCTATAACCAATCCCAACAAATAAAGTATGTGTCTAGCTCAGAAAACCAATTTTATATCCTCCGGCAGTAGCAGCTAGTTAATTAAATCCCTGAAAAATGAAGCTCGCAGGGTAACAGTTTACATCCACACTAGATTTATCACAGCAGAATACAAATCAAAGGCCATAAATCCACTTCCTAATGTAACGTGAATGCAAAACAATCACGGATACCCACTCGGTGACAATTCAGACTATCATTAACATTCCCCTCCCCAGATGAAAATTAATGAAACCATTCAACCCCAGATTCAGTTTTTCTGTTTTTTGCAGAGGCGAGATCTAAGTTTAAGGGGGTCAGGGTGATGAAAGCACATCTGCACATGTGAAAAGGAGAGAATAACAGTGCCGATCAAGCTATTCCCTATTTTTTTTTTTTTTTTTGGGGAAAAAATATTGGGGATAACAATTAACAAAGACAACCAATGCAGATCAGAAAAAGGGGAAAAGAATTTATAAGGAGAAAAGAAAGAAACCAACCTGGGTGGGGTGAGGAGGAGGAGGAGGAGTTGGGAGGATTAGCAAAGAAATTGGAAATCTTGTCTGATACTCTGTCTTTGAAAGAATGCATCATGATGATGACATGAAGATAATAGGACTAAGAGAGCTTGCTATATATCCATGCCTGTGAATGTGATCCCATCATATATCAATCAATCTCAAAGGGAAGAAGTGTTGGCACCAGACCACATAGATAGACCGACAGCTACCGACGTAAAATTTGTTTGATTGATTGGAATGGCTGATGAGGTGAGGCGAGGTGAGCGTGAGCGTGCCACTGTCATTTCTTTTTTTTATTATTTTGGGTCTATAGGGCTACGTGTCATGCCCTCCTTCTCCCCTTCACGGAATTTGAATTCATCGTACACGTCTTTCTTTCTTCCTTCATCACTTTCTTGGCCACCTCTCTCTCTCTCTCTCTCTCTCTACTCATCATTTCACTTTTAAGGATATTTTGGGATCAGAATCTTATTATTGAAAACGCGATGCTTCTTTCATGAAACGGATATTCTTAGCTGGTTACTGTTCTAAGCTCTTGTATTACTGCTACGGATATACATATAATATCATTTAGTATATGTTATGATAATATTCGTATGATTAGTTTATAAAAAAATTAATTACGCTCGCTTCTCCTAAAAGGTTTGTCAAAATTCAACTTATCTTTCTTTTAATTCTCCAACCTATACTAATCTTCCCCTCATTTATCTTTAGGATGGATTACCAAAAATGTCACTATAATAAGCTCACCCTTTCTCACTCACTCACACACTCTTATTCTCTCCGCTCCCTCCTTTAGGCATGGCAAGTTTAGTGAAACTATATTTTTAATCCAATTCTTTCTTTTTGTTATTTATGCAAAACCAATTCTTTCAATAAGCAATGACGTTATTACTTATTAGGCTTGAACTAGTTTTTACAAAAGAGTAACAAGTTCATATTAATTAATTTTTATCCCATGAAAAACCCAAAATTAATTGCAGAAAAATAATGGAAACCATGCAAAGTTGGGTTATTCTTCTCCTTCGTTTTTTGGGAAATTGAATTTCACAACCCAAAAAAAAAAAAAATGAATTGTTGAAACGAGTTGGCTACACCTTCAACTCAACACCTAAAGTTATATGAGAGAGAGAGATGTTGGGAAAGAGAGCATTGAGGTCAATTTTGCGTCGCTGCAAAGAACCTTGCCAAATTCATAGATTCAGAGGCACTAGTTGGCCACCCTGTTATGACTCTTCAACTCATGAATCCTCCTTCAAGTTCTTTGCCCCTTCCATCACCGGGCATTGCTTTGGCACTTTTCGATCCAAGAATTCTCCTAGACACAAGAATTTTAATTATTTTGTGTGGATGATACTTGTGTAGCCGAGCAAGGGGATGGAGAGAAAATAGAGAAGAGGAGTGTGAGAGAGAGCTGAGGAAGGGGTGAGGGTGTGGATAAAGGCATTTTCGGTAACCCCATCTAAAAAATGGATAAGTTATGGGAGGTTGGGCATTGGATAAGTAGGGATTTGGATTTTAGAGAGTAAAGTGATAGAATTTTGTCTTTGATCAATAAAATTAGAAGTGAGTCTTTTTTACTTAATTGATTTAAGAATAAAAAGAGGGTTAACTTTTGACAAATCTCAAAAGAGGTAAATGTAATTTATCCTTGATAAAATATAGTCAATGGGTCAAACTTTGTTAAAATGTGCATGAGCATATAATATATGAGTAATGCTATATATCTAAAAAAATATGTATAGAATTTTTTCTAGATATTATGGTGATTATTGAATAAAATTAAATGGTATAATACATCAATTCATCTAAAAGCTAATAATTATTCTATATCATTCTGGATATATAAATTTTGAATAAGTTTTTGAATGTCTACCATTTTCCTAATATATTGAGGATACTTATCCTATTTAATCTAAAAAAGTTATCTATATTTTGAGTTCATCCATGTTTAAATTACGAGTAATTTAATGTTATTAATATTTCGTTAGGTCAAGTAATTGATAATTTTTTTAAAAAAAAAAGTCTCAGGTTGATGTTTTATAAATAGATAAAGAAAAAACATTGTGTAGAGAAATTTATGGCCCGCTTGGAAATGTTTTTAGTTTTATGTTTTTTAAAATAATTTTAAAAAATAAATTTAAGTTCAATTTTTAAAAATAAAAGAATGAAAAAAATATGTTTGAATAATTATTTTTTAAAATAACAAAACAAACAAAATTGTTTGGTGGCAAATGATTTTTAATCGAAGGTCACCTCTTCCAAACATGAAACACAATACAAAACCATGCTAGAGAAAGACCCTTCATGAGTCCATTATCATTGATTGTTGCTACAGGAGCGAATAAAATCACAACCCCATAGTAAACCCCGAAAAAAAAGTTGTGATTTTTGTTTGCAATGGAAGCTCAAACCATGACCAACTCCATACACTAGTGGCAATGGATTACGTGGTTTTGGTCTATTGCTTCTTCGATGAATATGGGCAAATAGAACTATGGGCAAAAGCTGGTTCACAATGGGGAACAAATTTTTCCGATAGTTCAAGTGAGCAAGATCCAATTTTTGTCAATAACATCTTTTCTTCTCCTTTGTGGTTAGAGACTGTGTGTTGGGAGAGAAAGAAAGTGAACATAGCTGGCTATGTTTGACTGTGTTGCTCAACCAAAGAACAAGAAGAGGAAGAGAAAGACACCGAGATGGAATGAGAGGAGGATGACATTCCCGGGAGCCAAGGTGAAGAGGACAGAAGGTGAGAGTTGAGGCAAAAGGGGCACAAAATAAAAGAAAGGGGGAGTTGTATAATGAGAATCGAGGCAAGTTCTTATTTGGTGCCAACTAAGTTGGTCACCATGTGGTAACAAGATCTTAGTCATTAAATATTGAATATGATGGTTGAAATTTATTTAACAAAGAAATTATATTTATGTGTAGAGTAGAGTTTATAAGAAAATAGTTTTATAAGAGATTACCAACTTTACCCTATTCTCCTTCCTCCCATAAAACACGGTTTCCTTCTTTCCTAGCTTTGACACTTCTCATCTCTCCCATCATCAGCTCCGTGCCGTCCTCCACTGCCGCTTCCCTCACTTCTCCTTATAGGCTTATACACCTCATCTCATCCACACTCCACAGTATCCTTTACTATACCGCCATTGCCAACCCTTTCTTGATCGTTGTTCACACCCATTCTTACTGATGGCGTCGTCGAGCACATGGAAGACTTTGAAGGTGGACAAGGAGGCTGGATACATGAAGAGGATAGTGCTGACAAGGGGGTGGCCTTGGAAACCCAGTTGGATAAAGGAGGAAACTTTTTTCCACTTTAAGGAACATTTAGTGTATGGGTTATAGAACTTGAGCAAGGATAGATGTTGTGCTTTTGTTGCAAAAAACTCATCAATTGGGTATTATTGGTTTACTTGGATTTTAACTTTATTGGTTGTATGCCTTTGTTGCAACAATAATTCTTCAACTAGCTATTATTAATTTATTTAGATTTTGATTTATGGAATTGAAGTCAAATATGGAGAGTTTCCATGTGGTCATGGGACAGCAAAATTGAAAAAGTGATACTCTCTGTGTGTGCCTAATGGGAAAAGTGACAAAGGGTTAGAGAGAGAGAAAAAAAGGGAGGCAGAGGAGAAGGACTTAAAGGTAATTGTAATAATTTTTTTGTTATTACCATAGTACTCTTAATCACACGGTCTCAAACTTAATAATTCCCACTTAAGAACTTATCTGGAAATTGAATAAGGGGGAAAAAATAAAAGAATATATTTACAAAAATACCATCATATTTTTCACTTCATCTTAAAACAAAAACACAAAACATGTTTCAACTGTATTGTGTTTTTTTGTTTGTAAAATACAAAATCTGTTTTTTAATTTTAAAAGTTAATGTCATAAAAGCAACTTCTCAAACAAGTTTTTTTTTTAACAAATCAGAAAACTATTTTCAATAACAGCTGTCCAATAGGCCCTTATAATCCAGTTTAGTTAGACTCAAAGATATTAGTTTAAATGAAAAAATACGAATTAATATTAATCAAGTGTGAATCCAATGATTATCAAATACTTGACATAAACTATGCTTTTTTTCCGAGTTATTATTTAAGAAGGGCTTTCACGTTTAAAAAAAAAGGCTTCTTCGTGCAACATATTTTTTTGGCTTTTTGGGCTGGGAGCAAGACAGCAAGTTACGCCTGTTCATGGTGAGCATCGAGAAAGACGCCTCCATTGAGAAAAGGACATGAATCCTCTAAGTCTTTTTTTTCTTTTCTTTTTTTCCTCTTGGGTCAGGAATTATCTTTTATTTTATTTTTTTGATACTTTAAAAATCACATTTATCGCAATGATATTTAAATTTATGATCTCATACATACTAATCAAACTCTGCTATTAAGCCAATCCTTGTGACTTGAGTCAAGAATCGTCTAAGTTCATGTTAATGATTTTCTATTAATTAAGGATGCCGAAATTAGTTGGGCTTAATTAATCGTTATGCATGCGTGTCACACTTGCATTGCATCCTCTATTTTATTTTATTTTATTTTTTACAGTAAACTTGCAATACATCCTTAATTAACTTTATTGTAGGACCGTGCTCCATAAAATAATGAAATATAGTGTTAAACGGCCCAATAATAAAGAAAAAAAGTTTTATTTTAATATATTGATAATATAAATATTTTTACTTAATCATCTAATCACATATTATTAAATAAGTAAAACATATTTAACTATTACTCCACTACTTCAATGAGAAACAATATGAGATGAAAATTTCATCTACCGATTTGAATAAAATAAAAACGTTACATATCATTGAATCTATAAAAAAATTGTCTTGAAATTTTTTGTTATGATAATATATTAGTTAATTATTATTATTAATCTTTAGATTTATGACTACATATTTGTTTTTCTTTCTTTTTGGGCCTAATTTGTAACGAGTATATATATATATATATATATATATATATATATATATATATATATATATATATATATATTATTATGTCATAGCATGAATTATTTCACTAAAATATTTTAATAGAACACTTCATAGCTCCTTGAATCATGTTTGTGAAATTTCATTGTATTTTCTAACCTTCAAGGTAGTGCCAGCGCGCGTGCGATGGAATGTGAACATGCTGTGCTGGATTTTTGGCTCTTTTGTGATGGAAAACCAACCAATGAGTCTGGCAATGTAATGCGGCGCAGGATAAGCACGAACGCAAATGGCAGCAAAATAGTACATTTAGCAAGTGTTCTGTTTGGTGCCTGGGATGCGTGGATATATAAAGCTCTATATTTTATATATTATGCTAGATATTTAAATTAAATATATGTACAGCGATGTTTCTCCATGTAAAAAATTAATGTGTGATGCCACGTTAGTATTGTGGTTGAGTTTCACTTTTACTATTTAAAAAATTATATAAATAAAAAAATTTAATTGAATAATAATGTAAAAAAAAATAATCTTTCACAACATCAAAATCAAATTCTTCCATTATTGTGTGTCATATTATTTTGTCGATGTGTCACATCAATTGATATATGTATATGATAGAATGACATCCTATTTAATATTTGTTAATTAAACTACATGGAAATAAACATAATTAGAGACTGTAGTATGAATTTTGCACCAAAATAACATTGCTACTATATTTGATATATGCTAATAATTTGAACCTGGGATTGAACAATATCATTTCGGATGTCAAGTATGTAGAATGTCAATTTGTGATAATATGTCATTTAACATAGCACATTAGTGGAACTGCTAATGCAGAGTAATATAAAATGGAGTGAACTCTAATTCATATTTTATAATATTAAAAACTAAAAAGTTAATTTATAAATCTTATAGACCAAAATGACTCGCTCATATATTTTTAGGAACTAATTTGACCCTTCACTTATGTCAATTTTGTAAGTTATAATTGTTTTAGTGTACAAAAAGTTTAGATGAGAGAAAAACTTTTCCTACTCCAAAACTAGGGAGAGCTCATCAAGTACTTACAGATAAGTCTGCAATAGAAAACTTTAGAATTTTTAAAGACGTATAATTTAATAGGTTTAATTATTTTATTGAGTTTGTATAATTTCACTCAATTTTTAATTAAATCCCTATAAGTTAAAATTTTTTAGTAAGGTCTTTATACTATATAAATTTTTTTAATCAAATGCCTCAAAGTAACAACTATTACAAAAGAACATAATATACTTGGAATATTTCATCTCCATCTCTAACTCTATACTATCAACTTGTGATGCGATCAAATTTTATCAAATTTAATAGAATTTCAAAATCATAATAATAATAAGATCACATAAATTTGAGAAATAAAATTATTTTTCATTTTTTAAACATTCAAATATAAGATCTGATTCACAAATAAAATCAATTGACCGTTAAATTATTTTATAAAACTAATTTAAATGTTAGACGAAATATAATAAGCATGCTATAACTATGAATTGCAGAGTATAAAAAATAAGTGTGAATTGCTGCTTGTAAAGTTATTAATAGTTGGCTTGTGATTCTGACTCACCACTTTGAACTATATAGGGTTCATTTTTTTAAATATGGGTTTCAATTGTGATATCATCATAATAATATGTGGTTTTGTAAACTTTATAGTAAATATGGTTTTCAATATGGGCTTCAATTGTGATATCATCTTAATATATGGTTTTGTAAACTTCATGATAAATATGGTGTTTTTTATACAGTTTGAACATAGAGTGCACAATTTTGTTTGAACTCGCTTTGTTTCAACCTACAAATAGTACTGTGCCAGCTAAGCTAGACTCCACTTCCAATTTGCTACCTTCTATGACTTAGATTTGATCAAAGCCAGGGCCAGCCCAATCTTTATGCTGTGTGCAGCTTCTTTTGCAAGGAACATTAATATATAAAGAAATGGAGATCTAGACAAGTAGTTGCAGAGGTTTAGCTAGTAGAAATATTTAAGGACAAGGCCAAAATTATTCAATGATTTTAAGACATCAATGGTTTTGACAATCTGCGCCATAATTTTTTTCAACACGTTGTCGCGAGCTTTTCCTCTTAATTTTCAGCTCTTGTAAAGTTTTTAGGGTCCTTGGTGTTAAAGAGTGACATAGGTGTGTGTAATCATAAAAGGGTATATTATAAGCAAACCAAGTTGGGTTTTTTTTTTTTCTCCAAAAATATGATTTTCTGTCTTTTTGGTACTTTAAAAAATATAATTTTCTTTTTGAACACACAAGACTTTTAAAAGTTTAATTAATTTAGGAGATTGATTTTAATATATTGGGAGTATTTTTCACTATTAATCAGAGAGATCTTTATACGTGTGACTTAAAAAAGTATTATAAAAATCAAATATTCATGAATTGTATATTTTTTTTATATTCACTATATATCAAAATCAATTTTTTTTTAATTTAAATTGTGATGAAACAGTTTTTGTGTGACCATGAAAACATGAGAATTATTGGCCTTTTAACCAAAAAAAGTACTTTTTGAAAATTTAAACTTGTGTTTTTGCGCTTAAAGAATAGGTTTGTCACCTCACCTCACCTCACCACATTTTTATGTTTATTTTGATTTTTGCCTCTCAACACATTTTTATTAGTTGTATAAGAAATATAAGAATAATAAATTCCCTTCATGTGTCCTAAACCTTAGTTAATTAAATAAATGTGGGGTTCAGTAGAATAGAATTAATTGAAAACACAGTACAAAGTTTCTGAACTGTAGCTAAATTCAAATCAAATCTTAAGAGAGCGAGCACGATGTGCCACAGTCAAACTGCATGTTCTTCAAAATCTGATTCCTTTGCTATTCATGCCCTCCTAAGACACAACCTTCTCTCTAGATGGAGAGAATATTTTTCCCCACCACTTTTTACCCTTAATATATTCAATAACTTTTGTTCTCATTCTCTTCAAATACTAAAAAAATATCACTCATCATTCTCAAAAAACACTAAAACATTATTATCGTTTTCCCTAAAATAACAATTGTATTTAAACATCTAACATCATGACATCCATTGTGATTTATTTACTCTCCTTATCGATCATATTAAATAAAGATAGAGTGGCTTGAATATATAACTAATATTTTTGTTCTTCAAAACTTACCCCTCTGCCTCTCTCTAAAGTCTAAAGCAGCCACGGAGAGGGACAAACAGTACAGTAAAATTTAAATGCACATCTAAAGAGGCGTTACTACTTACATTTAGACTATCCATCCAAGGGGAAAGTGAAACCAAAGGACCACAAAAACCAGAAAACTCACATCACATCATAGAATCACTCAAAACCAGAGAGAGAGAGAGAGAACAAACCCAACTCCTTTTTCCCTCCCGATTCATCAAAAAAGCAGTACCAACAAAAAAAATAATCCCAGCATCAACCACAGCCCTTGATTCTTTTCCTTATTCAGAAGCCCTCTCTGAATCTTATATAGCAGCACCACCCCACAACACAAAAACCCCTCCTTTGAAGCTCCCTTTTCCTCCAAAACTGAAAAACAAAATTTTGACCCCTCTCAACTCTCAATCTCAGCACCACAAACACAAACACACACAAACACAAAAAATGGGTTTTCCTAGGAAGTCCCTCTTCCTTCTCCTGTTCCTTGTGCTGTTCACAAATCTTGCTGAACCTGCTTCTGACTACACAGCCTTGGTCTATAAAGGTTGCTCCAAGAACACCTTCACAGATCCAAATGGTGCGTACTCACAGGCACTCTCATCACTCTTTGGCTCATTGGTCGCCCAATCCACAAAAGCCAAGTTCTTTAAGGCCACAGCTGGGAGTGGCCAATCCTCCCTGACTGGCCTCTTCCAATGCAGAGGTGACCTCTCAAACTCCGACTGCTACAACTGTGTCAGCGGGCTCCCTGTCCTCTCTGACAAGCTTTGTGGCAAGACCGTAGCTGCAAGGGTCCAGTTACTAGGCTGTTACATGCTCTATGAGGTTGCCGGGTTCTCTCAAATCTCAGGGATGGAGATGCTGTTCAAGACATGTGGGGCAACAAATGCAGGTGGGAGTGGTTTTGAAGAGAGGAGGGACACTGCATTCTCAGTGATGGAGAATGGTGTTGTGAGTGGACATGGGTTCTATGCAACAAGCTACCAGGCTGTGTATGTGATGGGGCAGTGTGAGGGTGATGTTGGTGATGCTGATTGTGGGGAGTGTGTGAAGAGTGCTGTGCAAAGAGCTGAGGTTGAGTGTGGGGGTTCCACCTCAGGACAGGTGTATTTGCATAAGTGCTTCATTAGTTATAATTATTACCCTAATGGGGTTCCTAGGGGGCACTCTTCATCTTCAGCTTACTCTTCATCTTCCTCAGGTAGAATTACTACCAATTTGGCAATTTCCACACACACACACAGAGAACCAAATGGATGATAATGACATAAATTTTTGGGAGAAGCGAAATCAGAAAGTGTCAATTTTTTGTTGTTATTGTTGTTGTTTTTGTGTCAAATTTCAGATAGGTTGCTTTTGTTTTTTGTCCTTGTCCCTTTCAAATATACAGATCTCATTTTGTGAATCCATTTCCCTAAATTGTCCTTATGCTCAGAGCAATGGTGGTGCTAGTTTGCTCAATGTAATAGTAATACTAATATCTTATGTTTGATTATTAAGTGATTTATATTTGGTGAATTGATGCAATGGCAGGTCAAAATACAGGGAGGACAGTGGCTATAATATTAGGAGGGGCAGCTGGGGTTGGCTTTTTGGTTATATGCTTGCTATTTGCTAGGGGTTTGATGAAGAAACATGATGGTAGGTCTTATATATATGGCAAACTTTAATGAATGATTTCTCTGTGGTTTAGGCTATAATCTATATGCCTGTGTATTGTATGAAGAATCTTAGTTTATGCTTTATAGTTGTACTTATTCTGTATTTTGATACTGTAACTTGGAATATCATTTTTCTTGCACAGATTATTGACTGTGGAAGATGGTTGGCTTGAGGAGGCAAAATTCTTCTTGTGGTGGATTGTTTCTAGATACATAGCTTTTGGATGAAAGAGATTGAAAGTTTTAAGGTAAATAGACTTAGCTGATAGAGGAAAAAAGGAATCTGGGAGGGTTCAATGTGGGGACTACTTCTAGTTTTTCTTGTAGTTAGTAGGTAAGAAGATTTTGTTGTGAAGAACAGTATAATTAGCTCATGAAATTGAGAAGAATTATTATTATTTTTTTGACATTTTATAAGGGAGAAAAAAATACCTAGAGGAATGAATGTTTGTCATCCTGAATCGATGAAAATTTTGTGGCTTACCCCCCTTTAGCCATGTGGGTGGTTCTCTTTTTCCCTCTTCTCCATACTATTGAGTCTCCATTTTCTTCACTAACTTTTTCAAAAGTTGCAAGTTGCAGCACCCTCTTCCTTCCAATACATATGTTTTGGGTTGTGTGATTCTTTATTTGGTGGATAGACAATGACAGATACATAACTTCAAGTCAATTTCAATAAACTAAACATTTTAGATTACCGAGGGGAGATGGTAAAAGTTGGCACAGTGTTTGGGGTTTCTTGATGGCATTAACCTGAAAAAGTCTGTTATAATAAAGGTTGATAGGAGCCTTCTAACATGGATTATAGTTGGTCACATTCACAAGTCAAGTATCTAAGAATTGAATTTATTTATGAATACATAGATTATCAGCATGTTTGGTTGCAAAGTCTATGGGTTTAGAATTGATTTTGGTTGGTTTGCATAACGTTTGGTTTATGTAAATTAAAATTGATTATTGTTTCTAGAATTAATTATAAAAAAAAGTGAAAATTTATTATTTTATGTCTGAATCAAAGTAATTGCCAAACATAAATTAATTTATTTTAAAATTAATTTTACCAAAATCAATTCTCCCTAGAATTAATTCTGTCAATGCAAATCAAACAGACAACTTGTCACATTCACACAGTATTGTAAAGTATAGAAGTAAGGGAGTGCATTTTTGAGTAAATTGATCGGCTCAATTTTATTGTGAATATATATATATATATTGACAGGAAAAGAGAGGTAAGTATTATTATGGAGGATAAAGCAAGTCCAGTATTATTGTTAATATATTTAGATTTAAATCTACTAACATGTTAGATTTGTGTTTGAATTTTAAAAAATGTTATATTTGCCTTTAAAATTTCTCCTATTGTAAAACAGACATGGAATCGTTTAGTTAGTATTGGGATGTGCCTTGTTTTCTTTCTTATTCTTTTCTTTGTCTCCACTATTCAACATGGATGCTAGAAAACGATGTTGAATGGCCTATTTGCTGCAAACTTTTTCTCTTAAAAATTTTTAAAAGGAAAAGAAAATAAAGGAGTAAATACCATTCAAACCATGAATGTATCTAGTAATCCATTTCTTTTTATTGTTAAGTGTGAATTTAAGAATTTATAATGTTTATTTGGTCATACATTTTTTCAAAACTTTTTTTTTGTATTTTTTTTATCCTTTAACTTCTCTCAATCTCCTTTTAGCAATATTAATCTTAGACACAAGAAACACTTATAGAGGGGAATCTTAGTATATATTAAGGTGAGGATGATTACTATATTATAAAGTTAAGGTATATCATAAGACTAGAAAAATCTTAGGGCCTGTTTGGTTTTTAAAATTTGCAAATTATGGTTTCATCCAATGAAAAATGTGATTTTTCCACTTCAATTTAAATTATGATTTGAGACTATAAATTATATTAAAAGGGCATACTCTTTCTTCCTTTTTTTGGGGTACATATTAACAAACAAATTATTGAAGAATGGGTAATCTTTTGAGGTCCCCCCAATGTGGCTCAAAATTTTTAAGGGTCTTTAAGTTGGGTTTGGCTTTAATAGGAGTGGCCTAACTTTGTCAGAGTACTGTCACCATCTGACCTCTTCCGATCAAACTTAATTCTCGTCCGAAGTCTTTAGTGATTCAATGCAAAATTTGAACAAAAGGTCCTCTACTTGGAAATGAAATTGGAATGAGGAATAATTTCTTGTACATGTAAGTTTGGAGGCATTAAATGTATGTGAGATTTGGATTATTTTCGCTCTCTTTTAGAGTTGAGGTGGCAACCGACCAAACACCGAGCTACGTTTGGCAAATGAAAGAAAGAAGAGAGAAGAAAATAAGAGTAAAGAAATTTGAAAGGAACGAAATTGAATAAATTTTTATTTGAAATAAATATGTTTGAATAAAAGAAAAATTATTTTGCTTTGTTTGTGTGGAAAAAATAAAAGGAAATATAAAATATTTAAGTGATCCCTTAGATATGTAGTAGAAGACAAATGAGTCCCTTAGAAAAATAAAAAAAATCTCTAATTGGTCGCTCACTATATTATTCTTTTATTAAGTAATAAAAGCACATCATCTTCCCTTTTTCTTCCCAGCATAAGAAGAGTGTGTACTCTTATCATTTGATAAAAGAATAATATAATTGTTTAATAGTTATATAAATCCTTAATATTTACAATAATGCCATTAAAAATCATGTGTTATACATCTGTGTATTGTTACGTCAAAGCCACCATTGGATTAGCGTTAATAGGGGAGGATGGTGTAGGATTTTTCAAAACTTAGGAAGTTGACATGCAAGGTTTAAAAATAAAAGGGGTGTGGGTTACATTTCATTCGTGTGCATTTGGATAGAGCAATTATAGAGGGGAATGTAATTTTTGAAAGGGTTTAAAATTTATTATCATAAAATATCCTGTTTGGATATTAATTTGGAAAAAATTACAGAATTTAAGGGATTTTCAAGATGAATTTTATTTGCCTAAAATCGAGAATTTTAATTTCCATCTATAGAGAAATAATTTTGGAAATCCATACACACACAAGTATATGCTTTTCTTATTTTGGTAAATCTTACTTTTATTATATTCCATTACATTTTCTTTATATTTATGAAATTTTTGTTTAATATTATTTTTAATTCATTTTGTTGCATTTTAAATTTTTTAATATTCAATTTATATTACATGATATTGTATTTACGTATCATTCCATTTTATTTATATAACAATTAAATTTTATAATTCAAATTTAAAATATTTTGTGAATGAAATTTAAGATAATTTACGAATTATAAACTCATTATAATTGATTTTATATTGGTTGAATATTGATTATTAATAAAAAAAATCTTATTATTTTTTTAAAAAAATTACATTAAGTTTTTGAAATAAAATATGTTAAAATCAAGGTAATATAATTACTTCATTCAAACAAAATATTTTATATATGAAAATGTAATTATCTATCCAAATAAAAAATTTTAAAATTTAAAGAAATTTAATTGAAGTATTTTAATTTTTTAGCATTTTAAATTTCCTTATATTTTTAAATACTCCATCCAAACACACACCCAAGGTTAGTGTAATTTTTCCAAAAGACTATTGTTATGGTAAACATATCTAGAACTCTTATAGAGAAGCGCATGTGTACATTCTTGGGTGCAAAGGTTCACACACGTTTTTGATTCACAATCATCCAAGTCCAACAACAGAAAGACAAAAACAACAGAGTATAATGAAGCCCTCCGTCTCTATTGATATCATAAGAATGCTTGTATTCTTGTTTGTGTACCCTCAAATAGTTCAGAAGACTGCCTATTAAGGAGGCCTTATGTTGATAAGATGTATTCTAGGATCATTGATCTTCATACGCAGAGTTGCTAAATCTTCTCTAACACTTAACATTTGAGTGAGTGCTTTGGGCTTTCTTGCACATTGATGAGGACTGAACAAGAGCCAATAACAGGATAGCAAATTTTGTTCATTCTCGCTTGAAAATAGCTTTGATGTTCATGCTGCTTAGGCCTTTAAATTGAGCACTACCTCCTACTTTGCTCCCCCAACCCCATGCCGACCACTGACCAATGCTTCCTCCATTTCCAACACACCACTCGCCACTCCCATTTAGGGTATGTTTGTGTGTTTGGGTTTTGGAGGAAAGGAAGGGAAGGGAGGACTTGTACACTACAAAATTCACCAGACGACTTGTTCAATTCACCAGAGGACTTGTTCATCCTCCCCTCCCCTTCCTTCCCCTCCAAAATTCACTAAACGACTGGCAAATTGAATAAGTGATGATTGCTGTGCCTGAGGCTGACAAACAATTGAAGCAAAAGCTGAAACAACAAATAAAGATAAACTGAAGTAACAATGGCTTTGACAGGTTTCCATCATCTAGAGTGCAGAAACAAAACTGAAGTTAATGGAAATCCCTTGTGGCTTCGGCATGTCCTGTTCAAACTAGTGACCGAAGAGCATGATGCACCACTGGAATTGTAAAAGTAAAAATTTGGGAAAAACAAAATTAAAATGGCATCCAAAATAGAAAAGAGCAAGGGATAGGAAAAAAAAAAAAGTTCATATTACCATTGGTCAACATGTCGGAGATCAATTCGGGGACGATTATCAGCCTCAAATTTGATTCCTGATTACAAAATGCCCCACTTAATATATTCTAAATCTGTTTGACCACTTTTGACATTAAAATCCTTGATGCTATCAAATAAGAGAAACCTCTTGCTACCAGTAGTTGCCGCAAGAACATTCACCATTTTTAAAGTGGTGAAACCTCTTCCTATCTCTCACAACTATCTCTCGCTTGACCACTCTGGAAATGAACTTGAATGCATTATGGCAGTCGCCACATATCCTCAAATTTTTGAAAACACGGATTGTAGCCCCTAAGGGAAGTTTCATAATTCCATAAACAACAGCAAGCTTTTCGCTATGTGTAGACAAGGCATATTCTTTATGTTCAGATTCCATATCATGTAATACAAACTTTGTATCAGGAACATACCCCAACTTCCTCATCTCAATTACCAGTTGCTCTAGGTATCTGTACACTGCTTGCACCTCAGGATGTACAGTATCATCAACCAAAAAGACATGGACCATGTTATCAACCTCAATCCAACTACAACCAGGTTCCTTCTTCACCCCTCGTTCCTTCATTAATTTCCTCACCCTGGCTACTTCATCCCACTGACCTAAAGTGGCATACATGTTGGACAGGATTATGTAGGTTCCATCATGCTGGGGCATAAGCTCAAAGAGTCGTTCAGCAGCTTGAATTCCTAAATCAATGTTCCCATGAATCCGGCAACCAGCAAGAAGAGCCTCCCAAATTGGTGCACCAGGCTCAAAAGGCATTGATTCAATTACATTCTTTGCTTCTGAGAACATTCCAGCACGACATAACAAATCAATCAGACGAGCATAATGATCCTCTCCTGGGGTTATACCATAAGAAGCACACATTGTATCAAAATAATGGTGTCCCTCTTTGATCAAGCCTGCATGACTGCAAGCAGAAAGAATTGTGAGAAAAGTTATCCTATCAGGCGATATTTCTTCCTTCAACATCTGTTCATAAAGTTGAATCGCTTCGCCACCACGTCCGTGCTGTGCAAGAGCAGCAATCATGGCATTCCAAGATACTGAATCCACGTATGGCATTGTGAGGAACACATTATAGGCAGATTCAACAAGACCACATCTTGCATACATAGTAATCAATGCATTGCTGGCTGAAAGGCTTGAGTCATGTCCCAATCGGAGTAGCTGAGAATGGAGCTGTTGCCCATTGTCTAATGATCCAAGAACAGCACAAGACGAAATTGCACCGGCATATGCATAATCACATGGTTGTAGTCCCTCTAACTTCATCTGGTTGAAAAGCTTCAAACCTTCTTCTCCACAACCATTTTGTGCTAAGCCCGATATCATCACTGTCCATGTCAGGAGGTTCCTCTCTGGCATCTCCCTGAAAATGATGTTAGCTTCATCAATATGCCGAGCATTGACATACGCAGACAAAATCGCATTCCATGAAACAAGATCTTTTACAGGCATCTTATTGAAAGTTTCCTGTGCCTCTACCAGTTTGCCACATTTAGTGTAGAATGTAATCAAAGCATTATTTACAGACAAAATAAAATGTTCAGAAGGTTGAAACTCTGTTCTGAGAATGTAAGCATGCACCTGTCTTCCATACTTGAACAGTCCAGCGTTAGAAGATGCACTAATTATACTAGTGTAAGCATACTCATCCAACTTAATTCCCAAAACCTGCATTTTTCTGAACAACGCAAATGCTTCATCATTGATCCCATGACGCACATAACCAGATATCATGGCATTCCAAGCAACAGCTATCTTCTCAGTCATCCCATCAAGAAGCTCGCGTGCTGCGCCAAGATCATCATTCCTCACATACCCAGCAATGATCGTGGTCCAAGACAATTCATCCCTCTCCGGCATCTCATCAAACAACTTCCTAGCAGAAGCCATCACCGCCGAAGAGGACACCAACGGCGAAGATGCACAATTCACATAAGCACTGATCAAAGCATTTAGAACAGACGTCATGCACACCACTCCCACTTGATCACCTCACAATGCAGCTGCTGGCAGTGCCTCTCCTCATCCGCTATCAACGACAATGCCCCCAGCACGCTTGCGAAACTAAACGGGTCCGGAACAAACCCCTCCATCCTCATTTCCTTAAAGAGCCTAACAGCAGCATGACCATCATGATCGCGCAAATATGCAGTTATCATAGAATTGTAACTGACAGTATCGCGCATGCTCAAAGGGGTGGCATAGAACACTTCCTTAGCGAGCCTTATGTTGCCCGTGGAAGAGTACGCTGCAACCAAAGTGGTTCTAGCAACAATGTCCGGTTTGGGAACTTTATCAAACAGTTGGCGGGCATAACAAATATTTGAAGATTTGCAATAGACATCAATGAGACGGTTGAGGATGTGAGGGGATGGCGTGAAGCCAGAGGTTAGAATATGCGCGTGGACGACACGCGCCAGTGTTTGGGTGATTGGGGTGCGATTGAGTTGGGCCATGCAGCGATTGGCCAGCATGCGAGGGTCCATGTGGGAAGAGTGTGTGATGATTATAGTGAACGATGGTGATGATGATGATGATTTGGTGTGAAGGTTTGAATGCAAGTTGTTTTGGCATAATTATTGGATTGTTGTGTGTTCAAGTTCTGATAAAGTATTTGGGGGCAATGAGGTTGTTGTGAGGTGAACATGTATGTATGTTGTTGTGTAATTTGATTTGATTTCACTGAGGTTTTTATTGTTTCTTCGTATTGGTTATTGTTCAATATTGTAGGACAACAACAGTACCCTGGTTTCGGTGTTGAGAGGTCAGGCTTGGTTGGATCGTACTCCGACCACCGCCACCTCCGTGCCAATGCTAAGCTAAGGTAGAGAACTATCTCCGGTATCGATTTGTTTGGTTTAAATTTTTAGTTTTTATTTTTAATTTTTTAAAATTTTTAATTTAAAAAACTAAAACCTCAAACCAAATAATCTTATATAATCTAAAATGGATTATGGTGATTTCTTCTTCTTCTTCTGTTGCTGCTTTTAAAAAAAATCTTTTCTTTTCTTTTGAGGTTAGGAGGTGACGTTGAATGTTTTTTATTTTTTTATTTTGTTAAGATAACTTTTTTTAAACTAAAATTAACTTCCCGTATATTATATTTTTTAAAATAGGTAAATTTTTTTAAAAAAATTTTCAATTATATGTATAAAATTTAAATTTTTTATCAAAACAAAATACCTATTACATATTATAATATGGGCCCAATATCAAATGATTTAGATAATAATTTTAAGGTTTGAGTCACTTTAAAAGGATCACAAATAAGAATAAATCTCATCAAAATAGGTGCTTAACCGTTCCCATCTACACTCCTATATCTCTATTACATTTTACATCTCTCTAAAGAGTTGACAGAATATCTAATAACACAATAAAGGTACGCATATTTCCTTTATTCTTAAAGCCTTTTAAGCATTCCTTGACTCACCCAATCAAAGGAAATTAAAGAGGAAGATCATCATCAGCAGTTTCCTATGGCCACTCTGGATACCAGTATTCCTCGTTTGATTTACTACATCTAAATAGCACCCGAAACCTTGTGACACTACTTCATCCACTTCTTTTTCACGCAAATAAAATCGAGTCCAATTGTGATATCCTAATCCCATCCAATCAAATTCTTTTATTTTATATAAAATAAAATTAAAATCTTTTATTTATATAATATTTTAAATAATAGATAAGAGTATTAACTATTATAACTAATTTAGTTATACATAATTAAATAATTATATAAAAAATTAAATTTTTAACGCATATAAATTAATTCCATAAAGTTAGGTTGAGAGAGAATCTGTCATGGACCGTGTGGCATGGGTGGGAGGAAATTTTTCTTATAAATTTAGGATTTTTACATCTTAAATTAAATTCTTCCTCACCAGCCCATCCCCGTATCCGATATTAGCCAGCTAGCACCCATGGTAAGGGACAGATGCACATTGAGTAATCCATAAAATTTTTTAAAGGATTTTAATAATTATAAGAATGTTTGTATTTTATCCCCATTTATCAATTAAATTTGATCTCATATTAATTATAAGTAAGATAAAATAATAAAATATAATATATTTTATTTATTATTATGCTTACGATATTACTCTTGTGCGGTTATTAATATTTTTGAATATGGTGGATACTGAAAAATACTAAGATCATGTTTAGTTTATGAGTAAAAATAAGAATATATTTTTAATAATTAAATTTTATATATAGAATTTAATTATAAAAAATTTATTTCATTTTTATCTTCCACCAAATAAACCCTTGAAAAAAAAAAAGGAAAAAGAAAGGTTGACCTGAGCACGTTTCCAATTTGGGTGGCGCATGCATAAATAAGAATCCGATTCCAAATCTTCTGCTCTCGAAAGAGCGGCACGGTCTGAGTGGACCCCACCCCAGCAGGTGCTAAACGCGGCAGGGAATCACTTATTGCGGTCTTTGGCCTCCAAATACCAAACCCCATTATTCATGCATTCATTGATTCCTGTTTCATCACTTCCCCTCTCCCCTCATAACCTGGAACAAAACAACCAAAGTAAAATTGGCACAACACAACACAAACTCTTTTTTCTAGTGCAACAAAAACATCATCAGCCAAAACAAAAAAAACTCGCTTTCCTTTGGTTTTGTTTGCGGTTATGATCTGAACGCCCCCTCCAACAGTCTTCACCTTTTGTCATAATATAGTTTACTTGGCAAGCGAGCTTTCAACAGATATAAACAAGTGGGTATATATTCGACTTGTCTTTTGTTTTGGTTTTGGTTTTATTTTTGTTGTTGTCGTCGATGCCACCATATGTTTGTTTTTTTCTTCTTGCTGCTGTTTTTATGTAGCTTGATCTGAAATGGGTATCATGGTTTTGTTTGGGATATGATGTTCAGTGTATCCAAAGGTGAAGGTAAGACAGGAACCTAATCAAGAGTATGATGATGTAGGGGACCTTGGCTTGAAAGCTTTTGTCTCTCTATCCTTGCAAGGCTCTCGTTCTCCAGGTAATTCTAAATTCTAATTTACATGTTTACAAACCACCATCAACTTCTACTTTTATTTTATTTTATTTTATTTTTTTCGGGTTTGTTAACTATGACTGATTGAGTGTTATGAAATGATTAGATGTTTTGATGTGTCTTTAATTTAAAGGACTCTGTCTGCTTGGATGATTTTGAAGAAGTTGGCTATCCCCAAGAGGGGTAGCTAAGTAACATGAATAGATTCTCTTTGCAGAAGTACATAAACTGTTTTAACTGTTAAATGGCCATGTGGTTCCTCAGCCTAGATTAGTAAAGGTGTGTTTAGTTTCAGAAAGCAGTTTTTAGTTTTTATTTTCAATTTTCACTATATACTTCACAAAATCTTGAAAACAAGAAACAGATTGAAAACAGAAAATAAAAATTTAAAACAATTTTTTGAAACCAAACACGCCCTTACTCATTCCGAAAGCCTATAGGAAGCAGAAAAGGAAAGGAAACGCAAACCTCCCGGTGATATTTGCAAGTAGGCAATTGGTGATCATATCTCAATTCCAGCCCCCAACTTCCAATTCAGCATGTGGACTCGCAGGTTAAAAATTAGCCTGATCAAACCAATTGATGTCTGGCTCCAACCATTCATCCAACCAGAAACCAATTTCTCCTTACTTGCCAAGTCGCCATCCCGAAAATGAACATGGCCAAGCCTCCCCCAGTGAACTCCTACTCTCCAAATAATAGAATCTCCAGGCTTCATTTGTAATTGAAGTACTGCAACTAGGGCCCCTGGTAGCCTTAAGTTCTTTTTTAGAGTGGCCTGCTTATTACTGTTTCTTTGAACTAATTGTAATGATTACACTGACTAAGAGTGAATCTGGAGTTATGTAATACATTATTAGTGTGAAATTAGCTTTACATGGAGTTACCCTTGTTCTGTTATCCTCCGTGAGATTGTGTGAGGAAAGAAAAAAAAAAAGAGTCTTGTTTGCTTATTACATATTTGTTCTGCAACACTCATGATATGCAACTTCTTGTTAGGGACAGGATTGAATTGCTAGTAGCTTGGCTGCACATATGATCTTGCTCTTGTAGCTTTATTCTAGTTCTTCAATTCAGTCAAGGATGCTATTTACTTGAAATGAGAGTGTGCACAATGAGAGTGCATTTTATATTTCATAAATGCAATATTGACATCATCATGTTCATCTATTTCCACTGTGTGCACAATCTGCTTTGCAGGCAGTCAAACTGCCTGCAGGGTATTATCAATCCCCTTCTACTTACTCATACTGAATCACCATTGTCTGATTATGCAGTGGTTCAGAAGAAAGATGTCTCCAAACCATCTATTGTCAAAGTTCCAAAGTGTTATGTTCCGCTTGCACCTATTCCACGAGTACAAATAACTGAAAATTTTGGAGACTGCAGTGTAACATCTGATTCTTCAGGTTCAACAGGACCTGAGAAGGATGACAATGCCGATGAGAATAAAATAAATATAAGGGCTAGTCCAATTCCACGCCCTCGTGCTGTCATTTCTAGTCCTCGTAAGTTTCATGCCTTTTCATCATTTTGCTGTTTAGTAATATCAATTTATATACCAGATGCTTCTTGCAATTTGAATGCCTGGGTTTTATCTTAAGGTTGGCATAGATATCATAAGAACAATTGTGATTATAATGAAGAGATGAATGCATTGGTCTTCTTTTGATGGGAAATTCGAAACTTAGTGAAGTACTTTCTGATAGAGATCCTTTAAGAAGATATGCAAATAGGTTTTTGAGTTTGTAATAGTAACATTTACTAACTTACATCTGTTGCAAGGAACATAAGATCGTATTACGGTTTCGGGACATTGCTTTAAGAGTGTGCCAATGTGAAAGGCAGTAGTGTTGTTGTGTATCAGAAGTCCTCTATAAATGGAGGCTATGGGTCATGTCGATGATCACTAATTCTCAACAAATGTAATGAAGTCTTTCGTGACATACCACCTTCTTAAGTCCACTTAATTAGTAAAATTTTAATCTACAATAATGGAGGTTCTTGTCGCCATTGATTAATGCCTGTATTTTTGTATACAATTCCTGGAACAGATCCAAAATTCCAAATGTACATTTATTTCAAGAGAAATTTTTCTGTTGCTCTGTATGTTGAAGATATTTGATGAAACCAAAGCATTTCAGCCACTAAGACATACAAGTGAGATTCAGATGGAAGTTATATTTGCGTTTATTTATTTTAAAACCCATCTGTTAAACCATTATAGTTACCAGTGTTGCAGAAAATTTCACAAGTGCCAGAGTGAAACCTCCAAGTAACAATAGTGAAAGTATGTTTTGCTAGTGCTAGATGCTTCAATTTAACCATACCATGAAATTAGTTTTGGATAATTCTGTTATTCATTGGGATCAGTATTTTCTGGACTATCCTATAGCATGATTCTTTGTGATCAGTGTTCCAAGAATCACTCAGCCAATCAATTGTTGTCTACTGATTATAGATTCTTTGCTTTGAGATATGATATGAGATGATATCTGCTTGTAGGTTGATGCACGGTTTATTATGTTGACAATACTGACTTCTTTACTCTTTTTTTCAATGTTTTATTTAGATAACGACACAATGATCGGGAATAGAAACAGGAATAGAGATGGAACCCATTCTGCTTCGAAGAATGGTACTGTGCAGCAAAATAGACATGCACACTGTAAAGTTAAATCGCGTGACGAAATTACTGATGTTCCTCATGGCACAAGAAGATCCAAGGAGCCTGGATCGAATGATAAAACTGATCATCCGGTAGGGAAAATAAAGGTCAAGAAAGGCAGCGTAAAATCTGAGAATGTACATAGGGTCTGGAGGTTCTAGTTCCATTGGAATCTAGCAGCTTGACTTTGGCTAGTTACCAAATTGTTGGTTAAGCCAAAATGTATGATCATGTTGATCAAGGATTAGGTTCACTCCTGTAGAAAAAAAGAGGAGAGAAATAAAAAAGTGCATGTGTTGATGTAACCATACCGACATGCTTGTTTTGACACCAATATCCAATGTTTACCTGATGTGTGCATGTAAGATTTTCTGAGGAAGAAGGCAGTGCCTGGGACATCTTATATCTTCTTTTATTTTTCTTCGTACTTGAGATTCTTGTAAGATTGTCTAAGCCTTTAAGGGGAGAGAGACTGGAGGGGGAAAAAAAAGGAAGAACCAAATGCCTGTGATATCACATACCAGTGCTTCATGCTAACTCAAGTGTATATGTGCGAAAATGAATCCTTGGGTGGTAAACATAGAACTTACAGATTTAACTTGTGAGATATAAAATCATTCATGTGTCTTTACCCATCAATTTAAATTTTTGGGAGAAATGGTTTCTGATGTGGTATCAAAGCCTCTATTACCAAGTGATTTAGGGTTCAATCTATTACCAAGTGATTTAGGGTTCAAACCTCATTCTGATAAAATTGTTTGTGTGTCAAGTACAAAAAAAACATTTGTGTGAGGGGTATATTACATAACTCTTTATATTTTATGTATGCATCTAGAAAGCTCAAATCCTTAATAAAAACCCAAGCCTAGTGATTAAAAATCTCGAATACAAATAGATCGGTTCAGATATTCAGTATTCAAGATATAAGAATAAAAATTATATACAATTGATTTCTTAAGCAGTTTGTTGGGAGAATAATACAAGTTATCACTAAGAAGAGTTGAACAAATTACAACCCTGAGATGCACATGGGCTTTACCAAAGAAGAGCTGAGTGTTTCTAGGATATACTGTATCCTTGATTGTATCAAGTTCCACACTGTCTGAATGGAGCTCTTCTAGGCATGTTCTAAGTTCCACCTTAGTTTTTTGGGTTCAGAATTCTACCTTTATTTCCTAGCACTTACCCAACTCCATGCAAAATGACAAAACCCAACTAATAAAGAATTAATGCTTCATCTAGAGGGTTGCTAATGAAATGCTTAGCAAATAAGTCTGCAAAAAACCATTCATTAGAGTGACAGTGGCTTATGACATGCACAAGTAATTGAAATGTTATTTGTTATGGAAAAGTGCCTCTAAAGTATAGGGAAAAAATTCTATTTTTCTTTTTAATAATAAGAAGTTTCAATGGATTTGATATTGGTCAATCTTACTAGGGCCAAGACACGTCCTTCGGACTTTTTGAGCATATAAAGAGATTTTTACATGATTACCTATATATAGAGACCTCACAACAATCAATGGGAGTCAAACTCATATCATTGTGGGTTATGAGCTGATTCCATGATCATTTGTGTCATACTGCATCACTAATGTAAAAATTCTATTGCAAAACTATAAGACTACTTACGATGTGATGTTTGGATAAGAAGGAGAGTAGGACAATGTTAATTTAGATGAGTAGACAAGCTAAACAGAGTAAGAATAGAACTATTTGAGAAAGAAGGATAGGATAACACCTATTATAAATAGTTCATTTATGACGTGAAAATCTAGATAAGTTCTTGTAAGAATAACAAAGTGGATGAAATATACCCCAATAGTTAGAATATAATTAGAGGGAGGTCAAAAATAACTGTAGACGAAATTATTGAGAAGTTAGTCTTACTTTTTTTAGATGAATTTAGGGTAAACACTGCCAAAAATAATAACTAATTCTCGAAGTGTAAAGTTTACAAAACTAAAAGTTGCAAGAAGAAGTTGGTTTTAATGAGTTGTTTACTGATGAGATATAATAACATTATTTGTTTCATATAATGAAACAATAGTTTCAGTACCTAATTTAAAAAATGCTTAGCTGTCGTTGAGTTCATCTTTCACATTCTTTTTAAACCATCGTTTTCTTTTGGGTGTACGAAACGAAACCATCGTTTTTTGAAATTAACTGAACTTTAACGTATTTGATTAAGTTGAATTGACTTTCCATTCGGACTGAAGTTTACCAACACTAGCCTTTTTTTCTATTAGTATTTTTATTAAGAAGACTTAAATTTGAGACATCTTAATCAACCAATTCAACAAACTAAACGTTGATATTTTGTTAAAATAAGAGCAAATAGCATCCCGCCCACTAGAGATGCTTTTCGCACATAATCCTCTCATTTTTAAAATACATTCTCCCCTCTTATGGAATATGAAAATGCACTACGCTTAACTCCATTTTTCCCGTTGAATATCCATTATTTTATATCCACTATCTGACTTTTTTTTAACAAAATATCTTATTAGTATTTATGCAAATTTTTTCAAAGTAAAAGATATGTGACTAATTACAATATAGTGACATTATATATATATATATATATATATATATATATATATATATATATATATATACTATGTGTGTATGTGTTTAATTTTAATTCATTGAGAAGATAAAAAATGTTATTTAAATAAATTATTTTATTAGCTTGATCTTTTAAGTAGTGAATTATTGTTACTATTAGTTTAACCATTTTTGTTGATATGATAATATATGATTGGATGAAGTTCATAGAAATTAAAGTAACTTATATTAGTTTTATTTTTATTTTCAAATTATTATACTATGAGAGAAATTATGAATTAACAGAAACAAAATTTTGTGATCATTATTTTTTAAGAAAAGTAAGAATTATTTAATTTATTTTTTATAAATATTCTTAATGCTATGATTTATGATAACTAATGTTAAATGTGAATGTTAATAAAATATTTTTATTAATTTATCAAAAATAAAACTTATATTGAAAAGAATTTTATTTTAATGCTCTAAAACTCTTTTACATTGTTATATAATCAAATATTTTCATTTATATCACTTTTCAAGTAGTGAGGATGGAAATTAACCATATTTATTAATGTGGTAATATATGATTGAATAATTGAGTAAAATTTTTGACACGTCAATACATCAAAATT
This sequence comes from Dalbergia oliveri, assembly GCA_030441495.1. Lineage (NCBI taxonomy): Eukaryota > Viridiplantae > Streptophyta > Magnoliopsida > Fabales > Fabaceae > Dalbergia > Dalbergia oliveri. Next base: position 21,918,997 of record JAMLFY010000007.1, read on the forward strand.
TAATCCCATTGAAAGAAAATTATTGAATAAGGATTAAATCGAGATAAAATAAATAAGGATTAAATCATCTTAATTAATGTGGCATTAATATTACCCTATAGTCATCAAGATTTTATATGTATAAATAATAATTTAATAATGTTAAATAGTTTTTTTTTTGTAGAATAATGTTAAATAGTGAATGGTCAAAATAACATAAAATTTTTTAAAACAATATTAAGGCTTAATAAAATACACTGTATATGATAACTCCAGTTTATGGAAATATTTAGCTTCTAATTGGGATTGAAATTGCATGACTTGTCTTTCATTTTCCAAGTGAAACACTTAAAAATAAGAAGAATTGGCTCATATTTGTTTTAGAACTTTTGTTGAAAAATTCGATGTCATAAATCAAGACTATTGGGATGAATTGCATAATTCAAATTAAATTTTCATTGAATGATTTTTGACAAAGAAAATTGTAGAAGTTTGGAGCTTGAAGAGAATTCAAGTTGAAGCCAAGAGGAGGGAAGCAAAACATGAAGAAAAAGCCATTAAATTGAAGTTTTTGCTATTGGGTTATGACCTGGTTTTGCCTGGATTGCAACCTACTGGGCGCCTAAACATTAGATCAGTTTTGTGGTCAGGTCACGACCTACCATTTCCGTTGGGTCGCAACCGAACAGCCCAGGCCCATTTTTAGTAAGTAATTACCCAATAGGCAGCATTAGCAAAGACAGGTTTTTTCCTGCCTTTTCAGGTTTGAGAGAGGAACCCTAGGTTTTGGAAGGAACCAACACTAGAGAAGGATTCATATTGAAGATTGAAGGCCAAGGGCTAGGAGAAGGATTGAAGCCCCATTTGTTCATCTCTTTTCCTCTCTCTATGTCTTTAATATTCATTATGTCCCTTGAACTATTTTGTGTTTTGTTCATTGTTATGGATAGCTAAATTTGTAGCTAGGGGATCCTTTGAATCCTCTATGGATCTTGGATGTTTGTAATGTTGCTTATTTGAATGTTGATGATATTGGTTTTGGTTACCCATTTCTATTCTTAATGCTCTTATATTTTGGCCACCATCTAAGTTTAGTTGGGGATTCTCTTGAACTAGACATAGGAATAGAGATATTGGACCTTGGTATGGGTAATGTTTGTTCTTTTACACTTAATTGGCTTAGATGTGAGGATTAGTCAATGGGATGGAAACATACCCATTGACCTTGCATAGTAGATGTTGATGTTAGTTCTCAATGGGTTGATTTCACACTAACTCACAAGGACACTTAGTGTTTTAGGTGAAAGAGACATGGTTAATCGACCTAGACATAGGCGTTTAACTATAATTGGCATGTTAACAAAACCAATTCCTTAATGTTCAATTAAGTAATTTGCATGTCCAAGTGAAGTAGAGGGAGAAAAAGGTCCCCTAGGCCTTTTAACCTTGGTTGTTTCTCAACTTTAATTTGCGTTAGTGTTTTCTAGTTATTTGCCCTTTAGAATTTCTTTGTAACTCCATTAACTCGTTTTGCTAAGGCTGAACACGGTAGTTTAGTAACTCGATAGCATATCTATACTCAATCCCTATGGAGACGATACTCTTAACTCACATTATACTACTTGATCGACCCGTGCACTTGCGGTATTTTACCCGCTCTTGTAGGCAGCCATCAAGTTTTGGCGCGTCCGGGATTGGCTATAGTTGTATGCTACTTTTGATTTAAATTACTAGTTCTTGACTTGAACCTTCATTTTCTTTTATTTTCAGGTACCTCTATATTTGCATGCGACGCTCTAGAAGCTTTGAAGATAGTACGTTCGTGTGGATTTAGAAAGAGTTTTTCAATTTCCACGCCAACCTCGTCCTCATCGCACTAGACGTGACATGGCAGATCATGAGGACCCAAACCACTCCGTGTGGGATTATGCTTCTCCACAACTCCAGGATGTCCACTCTAGCATTCAAGGCCTGCCATCCAAGCTCATAACTTTGAACTTAAGCCTGCATTGATTCAGATGGTGCAGAACACATTCAATTTAGTGGGTTGCCGAGTGAAGATCCTGGTGCTCATCTCTCTAGCGTCCTGGAGGTGTGTGATACCTTCCGACACAATGGCATTTCGAAGGAAGGTATTCGTTTGCGCCTATTCCCATTTTCTCTAAGGGATAAGGCTAAGACATGGCTCTCCTCTCTTCCTGCAAACTTTATCATTACATGGGAGGACCTTGCCCAAAAGTTTCTTGCCAAGTTCTTCCCACCAATCAAGACAGCTAGACTACGCTAACATCATGTCTTTCAAGTAGCAGATGGTGAAACATTGTATGAGGCATAGGAAAGGTTCAAGAAGATGCTTAGGAAGTGCCCGCATCATGGCATTCTTAAGTGGCTCCAAGTTCAGACTGTGTACATGGGGTTACTTCCTCAAGAGAAAGCTACTATTGATGCCACTAGGAGGTGCTTTGATGGCTAGACCACTTGATGCTACTCTTGATCTCTTGGAAGAAATGGCTGCCAACAATTATCAATGGCCAACTGAGAGGATGAATACAAAGAAGGTAGTTGGTATGTATGAGGTGGATGTCCTCACTTCACTCAGCTGAAGTGGCAGCCCTTGCTAAAAGGTTGGACAATGTGAATGTGAATTCGGTTGAAAGCTCTTTTAGTGCTTGTGACTTGTGTGGAGACCCACACTCAAGTAATCAATGCCCTCACACCATGGAGAGTGTGCAATTCTTGGCTCAAAATCGCAACGGGACCTAACCGACCATTCAACAACAACTACAACCAAGGAGGACGGAATCAAGGCAACTATGCTTGGGGAATAATAAACAAGCATCTTTTTCTTTCACTCAACCCAAGTCAGCTCCAAACTTTCCACCTAGCTTCCAACCACAACCCACTCCACCTAAGGAGCATTTTCATGATCGAACTTCTACACTTGAGAGCATGTTCATGACCTTCATTAACAAGACTGATGCTTATATGGCCAAGACGGATGCTCACGTAGCTAGCCAAGATGCTCATTTGGCCTGAGATGCTCTTTTGCAAAGTCAAACCTTCATTGAGAAACTTGGAGACTTAAATTGGTCAAATTGCTCAAACAGTGAGTAATCGTCCTTTGGGAACCTTTCTTAGTGACACAATCAATAATCCCAAGGGTGGCAACAATGAGCAATGTAAGGCCATAACTCTTAGAGTGGGAAAGAAATTGAAGGAAATCCAAAGACTAAACTAGACTAAACTTTTGTATCAAGAGGTGAAGCATGAAAAAGATGATGTTGAAGAAGTGATGGTGGACAAGAAAAAGATGTGGAAAATGAAGAGGATAGTAAGAAGAAGAATGAGAAGCCTTCTACTCCTCCTCTCTCATTCCCCAATTGCTTCGCCAAACAAAAGCTTGATACCCAATTTCAAAAGTTCTTGGAAGTCTTCAAGAAGCTTCACATAAACATTCCCTTTGCCGAAGCTTTGGAGTAAATGCCAAGTTATGTGAAGTTCATGAAGGATATTCTCTCAAAGAAGCGAAAGTTGGGTGACTTTGAAACTGTTGCTTTGACTGAAGAGTATAGTGCCATTTTGCAAAATAAGCTACCTCCCAAATTGAAGGATCCTGGAAGCTTCACAATCCCTTGCCATATTGGAACTCAATTCTTTGGGAGAGCTTTGTGTGACTTAGGGGCAGGCATCAATCTCATGCCTCTATCAATATTCCAAAGGTTAGGTTTGGGGAATGCAAGCCGACCAATGTCACTCTCCAATTGGTGGATCGTTCTGACTTATCCTAAGGGCATTATTGAAGATGTCTTAGTCAAGGTGGATAAGTTCATATTCCTGATTTCATCATCTTGGACATGAAGGAAGACCGTAATGTGCCATTGATTCTTGGCCGTCCTTTCTAGCCACGGGTAGAACTCTCATTGATGTTCAAAAGGGTGAGTTGACTATGCATGTGCAAGACCAGGAAGGTAACATTTAATATTTTTAAGGCCATTAAATTTCCATATGAGCATGAGGAGTGTTCCTATATAGGTATGCTTGACCATGTTGTTTCTGATATATTTCATGATACTTATCCCATGATCCCCTTGCATTGTCATTATCCACTGCATGTGAGTATGTTGATAGCATTGTTGATGATGATGTTTTTAATTGTGTTAAACTACTTGACGCGTCTCCTAAGCTTTTCAGGTCACTTCGTTGAACCTTTAGAGCTCCCTTCATCTAAAACTTCTCTCAAGCCATCAATTTTAGAGCCTCCAAGTTGGATCTCAAGCCATTGCCAACTCATTTGCATTATGCCTATCTTGGGGATGCTTCCACTTTGCCTGTGATTGTTTCCTCTTCATTCACTGAGGAACAAGAAGAGTTGCTCCGGGTGTTTAGAGATCACAAGCTTGCATTGGGATGGACTATTGTGACATTCATGGCATTAGCCTAACCATTTGCATGCACAAAATCTTACTTGAAAATGAGGATAAGGGATCTATTGAGCATCAAAGGCATCTTAATCCTATCATGAAGGAGGTTGTCAAGAAAGAGATACTCAAGTGGCTTGATGCGGGTATTATCTATCCTATCTTGGATAGTTCTTGGGTTAGTCAGAGTGTGTTCCTAAAAAGGGAAATGACAGTTGTGCCAAATGAGAAGAATGAATTAATTCCTAGACAATCACGGGTGGAGAATTTGCATGGACTATCGAAACTCAACAAAGCCACTTGGAAGGATCATTTTCCACTTCCTTTCATTGACCAGATGCTTGATAGACTTGAAGAGCCTTCTACTACTTCCTTGATGGCTATTCAGGATATAATCAGATTGTCATAGCTCCAGAAGACCAAGAGAAAACAACATTCACATGCCTTTATGGTACTTTTGCCCTTAGGCGAATGCCATTTGGTTTGTGTAATGCATCGGCAACTTTTCAACGTTGTATGATGGCTATTTTCACTAATATGGTGGAGCAATCACTGGAGATATTCATGGATGACTTTTCTGTGTTTGGGAATTCTTTTGATGAATGCTTGCAGCACCTAGCTTTGGTCTTGCAAAGGTGTGAAGAAACTAATTGGGTGTTAAATTGGGAGAAATGTCATTTCATGGTCGAAAAGGAATAGTTTTGGGCATCGGGTTTCAAGTAAGGGCACTAAAGTGGATAAAAGCTAAAGTTGAGGTTATTGAAAAGCTCCCTCCTCCAAATTCAGTGAAAGGAATTCGAAGCTTCCTTGGGCATGCCGGCTTTTATGGAGGTTTATCAAGGACTTCTCAAAAATTGCCAAACCTCTTTGTAACCTGTTGGAGAAAGATGTGCCATTCAAATTTGATGATGATTGCTTGGAGGCCTTCGAGAATTGAAGAAAAAACTTGTTTCAGCCCTATTATGACCACTCCAAATTGGCACATTCCATTTGAGTTAATGTGTGATGCAAGTGATTATGCAGTGGGAGCAGTGTTAGGCCAAAGACCTGAGAAAATTCTTCACCCTATTTATTATGCAAGCAAAACTCTCAATGATGCTCAATTGAACTACACCACCACTGAAAAGGAGCTGTTGGCCATTGTATTTGCTTTTGACAAATTCCGGCATACTTGGTGGGCACTAAGGTAGTAGTATACACAGATCACTCAGCCATCAAGTACCTGATAAGTAAGAAGAATGCAAAACCAAGGCTAATTCGATGGGTTTATTGCTTCAAGAGTTTGACCTTGAGATCTGGATAGAAAAGGATTGAAAATCAGGTAGCAGATCACTTGTCAAGGCTTGAGAATGTTGAGTGTCAAAATGAGCCTATAACAATTAATGAGTCATTTCCTAATGAGCAACGTTTGCAATTTCTACCTGTTCTTATCCTTGGTATGCAGATTTCGTGAACTACATAGTTACTAGAGTGTTGCCACCAGATCTGAAGTTTCAATAACGGAAAAAGTTTCTTCATGATGTGAGGTACTACCTTTGGGATGAGCCATACTTGTTCAAACAGTGTGTGGATCATGTTATTAGAAGGTGCATTCCCATGGACAAAAGTGCAAGATATTTTGGAACATTGTCATGCATCACCATATGGAGGTCACTATAGTGGGGAAAGACTAAAAGTGTTGCAATCTGGCTTCTTTTGGCCTACTTTATTCAAAGATGCAAACTCCTTTGTGGCTAGGTGTGACCGATGTCAAAGGACCGATATCTCTAGAAGGTATGAAATGCCCTTGCAATCCATTCTGGAAGTGGAGATCTTTGATGTTTGGGGCATAGACTTTATGGGTCCATTTGTTCCTTCCTTTGGCAATCTCTATATTCTTGTAGCGGTGGACTATGTGTCAAAATAGGTGGAAGCATGTGCACTGCCAACCAATGACTCCAAGGTGGTAGTCAATTTTCTCAAAAAGCATATTTTCACTCGTTTTGGAACTCCAAGGGCAATTATCAGTGATGGAGGAACTCATTTTTGCAACAAGTATTTTGCGGCATTATTGGCTAAATATGGAGTGACTCATAAGGTGGCCACGCTTATCACCCTCAAACAAGTGGTCAAGTAGAGGTCTCCAACAGGGAATTGAAGAGAATCTTGGAGAAAACAGGATCCCCCACTAGAAAAGATTGGTCAAGGAAGCTTGAGGATGCTTTGTGGGCATATCGAACTCATACAAGACCCCCATAGGGATGTCACCCTATAATCTTGTGTTTGGAAATGCTTGCCATCTTCCTGTAAAACTTGAACATCATGCCTATTGGGCAATCAAGCAGTTGAACTTTGACTCACAAGCCGCTAAGAGAAAGGCTCCTCCAACTCAATGAGCTTGATGAATTTCGTCTTCATGCTTATGAGAATGCTAAACTTTACAAGGAGAAGACAAAAAGGTGGCATGACAATCATATAATGGTGAAGAGCTTTGAACCAGGCCAACAAGTCCTCCTCTTTAATGCCAAGCTTAAACTCTTCCCGAGGAAGCTCAAATCTCGATGGTCAGGTCCATTTTTGGTGGTAAATGTGTTTCCCTATGGTGCGGTAGAGCTTGAAGATCCCAATTCAAAGTCAACCTTCAAGGTTAACTCTCGCGTCTTAAGCTGTACTTGGGTGGAGAGGTGGATCGTCAAAAGACATCTCTCACTTTGACAAATTCCACATGAAGGCAGACAAAGTCTAGCCAAGACTATAACTAAGGCGCTTTTTGGAGGCAACCCAAGTTTCTAACTCTTGCCTTTTTAGTTTTTTATGTTTCTAGTTCTTTTTGCTTAATCGCATTGTGTTTAGTTGATATGTAGTAAAACTTTGTGTGTTTTAGCCAACTTTCAGGTTTTCTAGTGTTCTTAGTGATTGGTGTTTGTGTTCTAGTAATTGGTTCCTTTTGTCTGTGTTGTTCTTGCATGAATTGGTTGTTTAGCTTGTGTTTTTCTGGTTTAAAGTGAGCACACACTTTGTTTGATTAAAGTCATGTTCCTATGCCTTGTATTATGTTTAATTCCTGGTGTTTGCTCTTTGTATATAGGTTATCATGTTCTAAGCATGTTATTGTGTTGAGTTGTTTTGTTGTGTGGTGTTGAGTTTAAGTTTAGTGTCATAGTGTTTAATGTGTTCAATTCACATGCCTTATGCTCCTTGTCATGTCTAATTCTTGTGATTTGATGATTTCATATGAATATTAGTGTTAATTGTGGTGAATGAGTGTTTTTCATGTGTTAGAAATTGTTTTGTTGGGAAGAAAAGAACTTCGAATGACTAAAATTCTTGCTGCATAATTTGCCTTAGTGGGTCGCAACCCAGAAATTATGACTGGGTCCGACCTACACAAAAAAAAAAATCCAGATTTCAAAATTCAATATATATATATATATAAGATTTCAACATTCAAAAAAAAAAAACTCTGCCAAAAAAAAAACAACTTTAAAAAAAAAAGCTTACAATTCAGAACCAAAAGAAAGGGGGTTTAGGTTCTGAAACCACTCACACAACACTCACACCACACAACCCGCCACCACCAACCCCCAGCAGCTGTGGTTCCGCATCGCACGCCACCCCCGGCGCTCGCTTCCCTTCCTCCGCGTGAGCTCGCGCTTCCCTCCCCACCGCATGCTGAAAACTCCCAGCCCCGCGGTTTCGCGCACCCTTCCTCTCGAGCTCCACCGTGGTCCCGCTTCTCTCTCCGTCGCGGCTCCGCGCACCCGTGTCTTCCTCTTCCTCGTCTCACTCTCGGGCGTTGCGCGCACAACCAGCGCTCCTCCGCGCGAGCTCCGCGTCTCACCACCACCACCGCGGAGGCTCCCCGCGGCCGCACTTCCCTTCTTTCAGGCGTGAAGCTTCACCACCCAAATCACCTAAACAACATGAAGCATCATCCCCCTGGTTCACTCATTTTTTCTTTTTTATTTTTGTTTCATTTTTGTTTTATGTTCTTCGTTGTAATGTTGTCCTGGGTTATCGTTGATGATTTGTTGTCATGATTGATGAGCATTGTGATGATTCAATGTTCATTGGATTATTTTGCTGGTTTGTTTTCTAAATTATTGGTCCTGGAGCTTACATTATTGGAGTCTATTTCTAGGTAATATATGCCGATTATTTTCTAGATAGTGTTCTATTTCTGGTTGGAGTCCTGTTCTTTTGATAGGTTCATACCTGAATTTAGAGCTTACATTGTTGGATTCTCATGTTCCTTTAATTTTTGTATTGTGCTCTTTCCTAAAATGCTGAGTTGTTGAAATTATGTTCAACTTAATGCGTTCTATTTTTGTTTCTGTTCTTGATGCCTTGTTATAATTGTGTGCAACTGAATATGGCAGATTGTATGGAATTGTTGGATGCCATTGTTTCTTTGAAGTGTTAGGAACTTTGTTAGGCCTTGAGACCTTGGATGATGCTTGATATGGGTTTTGATTGGGCTTTTGTGCCTATCTAATGGTAACTACTTCTTCGGCATGTGATTTCAGGTTCTCCATCCTTAAATCATGGTAAACAAGAAGTAGAAGACTGACACTAGCTTCTACATCTGGACTTAAAAAAACAAGGACAGAAACGGAAACGAAAGTCTCATGCTCTGCCCACTTCGACACCAGTCGCTTCCAACAGTGAAGCCGAGCTCGATTCACGCTTCTGTCGTCCATAGGACCTGTTCCTGAGAGAAGGATTTCCTTTGGTCGTGCCAACCCACGGACATGGTTCAAACCATTGACCACTATCAGTGGTCTACCTTTTGTAACCAACAGGATCGCAATTCTTAGCTTGGTGAGGGAATTTTATGCCAATGCTGCCTTTCTCTGGAATATGGCAAAGTCTTTGTCAGGGCAGAAGTGGATATCCTTTGAGCCCCATCAACTCCATTCTATCTTAGGGCTTAGTGCACCTCCACCACATTGTGAATACAACCAATTGTTGAAAGGGGAAGTTAACATGGAGGCTGTCATAGCTCGTATTTGTGGTCAAGAACCCATTCCATGGCGGAATCCGAAGGGTGAGTTCAAGAAATTCTCTCCTCGATATTTACTACCTGTGGCTCGAGGGTGGTTCCATTTCATGATCGCTCGTCTCTTCGACCTCCAATTCATCATTTGTCCACAAGGACAAGGCCATCCTCATCTATGCCATCATGGAGCGCAAGGCCATTGATGTTGCTGCAATGATTCATGCAGGGATGCTTCGCACTATTAGCAGTTCTAGCTTCCTTTTGTTTCCATCAATGATCCAAGACCTTTGCGCTCGAGCTAATGTCAAGTGGCAAAACACCGAAGAGCTTATCCATCCGAAGGAGCCATGGCATGATTTTTATGACCGTGTTCACTTCCCCGATCATCCGCCTCGTCAGGATCGCCCGCATCGCCGTGCTAGGACCACGTAGCGTCTAGCCACTATTGAGCGTAAACTGGGTGGTTTGCACCATTTGATTCAGTTCCAGTATGATTATTATCATCAGAGTTTCAAATGGTTGGCAATACAGGCTGGGTTTGATGTCTCCACATTAGCAGATCCTGCTTATCTAGCTGAGGAGGATACTAATGATGCTTCCGATCTTTCACCGCATGACTCACCATAGCTACTTGCCCAGGGCATCTTTCTTTTTTGCCTTTTCTACCTTATTTTCTGTTTATTTTCTGCTTTTTGGTCATTGTGCTGATAATGACACTGTTTTGTTCAAGTTTGGGGGTATTTAGTAGACTTATTAATACTTTTGTTAATGTTTTAGACTTCTAGTATTGGTTGATGTTACTCTCATGTTTATCAGTTCCTGTTAGTAGTTATCCTTTCGTTTCTTTTTCTTTTTGGTTTTTCCCCATTTGGTTTTAGTAAAAAAAAAAAATTGTGTGGAATGAATACTTGTTGGCAACTTAAGTTTTGGCATGCTAGTTGTTAAAATTGAATATCCAATGATTGCATGGATTATGGATTGACCTCACTTTTTGGGAATACACATGAGTTCTCTTGATGGTGTTTAACTTTGTGCTTCAATTGTGTATGAATGTAGTTCCCATTTGTATGTGTGTGAGACCTTGGCATTTGAGTAGATTGACATCTTTGGAGAAAGTGTATGAGTGGCATGTGTGTTGATTTGTATTGTTGTAAGTGTTGTTGTAATCTCTCTTGAGGCGAAATTCTAGGCAATGCATGATTGAGAAAATGATTAGCGCATTCCTTAGACCGTTTGAGCCTTTGAAGCTAACCTTGATATGTGATTATCCATAGGTCCCCTTTGAAGCCTTGAATATGTTTGGCCTTTATTTTCTTCTTTTAACCACATTTTTCCTACCATTAACCCCTCTAAAAAAAAAAAAACCTTTTTCATTTACCCTTGTTGAATGTATGACATGTAAAATTCTTTTGATTGGAGCCGATTGTTAGTTTTCTTGTGCATTTTGTGAGTTGAATCAATAATGGAGAATTGTCAATCGAAAAGTTAAAAAAAAAGTTAAAAAAAAAATTTGAAAAAAATAAATAAATAAAATAAAAATAAAGTTATTTAAAAAAAAGAGAAAAGGAAAAAAAATGTGTGAATAATCAGTTGCATGGTTCCTTTGCATTGAATCTCACAAATTGCAACTTTTAATTTTCTCTTGGATTGGCTCAAATATTAAGATTTTTAGGTTTATGCATTTTAACTTTTGATTTATATCCTTACTTTTCCTTCTTAACTATTCACCATTGGCCTCACATTACAAGCTTTGAAAGACCCTTTTGATTCTTGATTGTGCATTTGTCTACATTAGTGGAGAGAGGGTGGAAACAATCCTTTTGATGTAATGAAATATGCATGTGTTTTCTCATGGACCTATCCAAGCTTGTCTTTCAAAATTAGGAAGAGATCTTGCATGCATGCTTGTTAGAAATTCATTTGTGCATGAAAGTTGCATATGAGTGACAACATGGTCTTGGAAGTGCATGTGTGGTACTTTTCTGTGAGGTTGTGAAATAGTTCTTGAGGATATGTATGACGTTTTGACCGTGGCAATGCTTGAATTTGAGTTGCTTTCATTTTTGGACTGCTTGCTTCCGTTGAAAGTCCCTAAGTGTTTTGCTTTGTTTTGGATTATTTTGCTCGAGGACTAGCAAAAGCTTAAGTTTGGGGGTGTGATAACTCCAGTTTATGGAGTTATTTAGCTTCTAATTGGGATTGAAATTGCATGACTTGTCCTTCATTTTCCAAGTGAAACACTTAAAAATAGGAAGAATTGGCTCATATTTGTTTTAGAACTTTTGTTGAAAAATTCGATGTCATAAATCAAGACTATTGGGATGAATTGCATAATTCAAATTAAATTTTCATTGAATGATTTTTGATAGAGAAAATTGTAGAAGTTTGGAGCTTGAAGAGAATTCAAGTTGAAGCCAAGAGGAGGGAAGCAAAGCATGAAGAAAAAGCCATTAAATTGAAGTTTTTGCTATTGGGTCGCGACCTCAGTTTTGCCTGGTTGCAACTCCTGGGCGCCTAAACATTAGATCAGTTTTGTGAGTCAGGTCGCGACCTCATAATTCCGTTGGTAGCAACCACTACCCAAGGCCCATTTTTTAGTAAGTAATTACCCAATAGACAGGATCAGGAAGAAGGTTGGATTCCTCCTTTTGTTTTGAGAGGAACCCTAGGTTTTGAAAGGAGCCAACACTAGAGAAGGATTCATCTTGAAGATTGAAGGTCAAGGGCTAGGAGAAGGATTGAAGCCCCATTTGTTCATCTCTTCCTCTCTCTCTATGTCTTTAATATTCATTATGTCCCTTGAACTAGTTTGTGTTTTGTTCATTGTTATGGATAGCTAAATTTGTAGCTAGGGATCCTTTGAATCCCTATATGGATCTTGGATGTTTGTAATGTTGCTTATTTGAATGTTGATGATATTGGTTTTGGTTACCCATTTCTATTCTTAATGCTCTTATATGTTTGGCCACCATTTAAGTTGATTTGGGGGATTCTCTTGAACTAGACATAGGAATAGAGATATTGGACCTTGGTATGGGTAATGTTTGTTCTTTTACACTTAATTGGCTTAGGTGTGAGGATTAGTCAATGGGATGGAAACATACCCATTGACCTTGCATAGTAGATATTGATGTTAGTTCTCAATGGGTTGATTTCACACTAACTCACAAGGACACTTAGTGTTTTAGGTGAAAGAGACGGTTAATCGACTAGACATAGGCGTTTAACTATAATTGGCATGCTAACAAAACCAATTCCTTAATGTTCAATTAAGTAATTTGCATATCCAAGTGAAGTAGAGGGAGAAAAAGGTCCCCTAGACCTTTTAACCTTGGTTGTTTCTCAACTTTAATTTGCGTTAGTGTTTTCTAGTTATTTGCTCTTTAGAATTTCTTTGTAACTCCATTAACTCGTTTTGCTAACCTTGAACACGGTATTTTAGTAACTCGATAGCATATCTATACCCAATCCCCTGAGACGATACTCTTAACTCACATTATACTACTTGAACAATCCGTGCACTTGCGGTATTTTACCTGCCTTGTAGGCCGTCATCAGTATAATAGATAGTCTGTCAAAATTACATACATATATTATTTTAAACAATTGAATGGCTACATTACCAAAAAAGAAGAAAAACCAATTGACTGGACCCATTGGAGTAGATTTAAAAAAGAAATAAACAGGCAACGAATAACGTGGACTTAGACATCTCATATATATATATATATATATATATATATATATATATATATATATATATTATGTTTCATGTAGTGTTTATCGCTAAAAGTAACTGATTTTTTTTGCATCCGTAAGCTCATTTAAAAGGATAGATATTGATTACAAATTTTAAAATTGTTCAATTGTCAAGATAAAAATGAATCATTTACAGTTCATGTTAATAAAGAATAGAGCCTTTATCATCTTATCGCAGTCCATGATTAAAACATCTCATATTTAACTTAAGCTATCAATCTTGCATTAAAAATAAATAATAACAATGATAATGATTGGAGAAATTTGAGAAAGTAAATTCAATTCTAAACACCAAAAGGGTAAAAAACAATTTCTATTATAGCAATTTTCTTTCCAGATTAGTTAATTTATTTAAAACTCTCTTGTTTTTTATCTAGTAATTTATTTAAATTTTCAAAAAAAAAAGGAAAAAGTTAATTTAGTAACAATTTAATTAAGATTTTGCGGTGATGTGAGCATAAGTGGAGAAAAGAAGAAAGAAACCGAAAAAAAAAAAAAGGTTCCGCAAGCTAAGCTATCTCCAGCAATATGATATCAACACAGCACGGACACAGACAAAACAAAAACAAAATAAAAAAACAGAACAAAACCCCCCCAACCACACCGCACAACAACACAACAACATCTTCTCCCTCGAAATCTCATTCTCACTCTCTCTCTAAAACCCTCTGTGTATTTTCTCTCTAAACCCCGCCTCTTTCTTTTTTTTGAACTTACCCAGAATTTCTGGTTGTGGTTGCAAGTGCAGATCTCAAAGGGGCCATTTTGCGGATCTGAAAGGTGAGGTTTTGATTGGGAAGGGGACCTAACTGCTCCATTTCTAGGGTTTAAGGCTGCTTCTCTGCAATGGCCACCCCCTTTCCCTTTCCCTCACTGCTGCCCAGGTTCACTTCTTTCCTTCCTGTTTTTTCTCATTAGAAAAATTTATTTGCTTTTTCAGTGTTTGGATTAGCTTGCTTTTGTTATAGTCAAAATGTTGAAAGTTAGACTTTTTAGCTGAACAAGAAAAAAATGACTTTTTTATGTGAATCCAGACACTTACAAAGCTATTTGGCTGTTGTGGGTGGTTTTTCAGGTTGGGACTTACTTTGTGGGGCAGTACTACCATGTACTTCAGTACAAGCCAGAGTTGGTGTACCAGTTCTATACTGATGCCAGCACCATGCTTCGAATCGATGGTAATGCTAGGGAGACCGCCACGGCCATGCTGGTAAACTTTGTAGCCCCAACTTGTTTTGGTGGTAGTTGTTGTTGTTACTATCAATTGGAAGGGATGACCCAGAAGAATTTCATGAGATACTATTTGGGAAAAGGGTCTTAGGGTCCGTTAGGATGACAAAGCTCGTGACTTTTTTTTAACTTTCTGGAAGTTCAAAGTCACATTTTAACTTTCTTTTCTGAATGTCTGTCCAGCATATTACTTCTCAAAAAGTTATTTTTAATACTTTTTGGGAATTTAAAATATCTAACTTCTTAAGGATTACATTTGAAAACACTAAAAAGAAGCACTTTTGTTATTATGTATTTGAAATACAAAATAACTTATTCATAAGTTACTTTGCATAAATGCTTAAATAAGATTTTTACTCAAACAGGCCCTCAAAGCAACGTGTTGTATTGAAAATTTGGTTTACGATAGTAGATCATAATAGTGGTTGATGAAACTTTAATTTGCAAGGAGATGCAGCTGCAGTTTTGTTGTGTGTTGGTGGGCTAATTTTGTAGGATGTTGGTTTCTAATGGTTTAAATGAATGTTTGTCTCTTTATGGTGACATTATGTAGTATATTTCATTATTTGTCATATTTTACTTAGACCTTGCTGGAAATTGTAGATTTATTTGTCAGGGATAAAAACTTTTACTCTTATTAAATGTTTAATGTTTCAACAATTGGAAAAATACAAATTACAAGATGGAAACTATAGTTGAAGTAGAGTAGTCAATATCAATAGTGGCCGGAGCAGCTGCTATTGTGCCAGAACAGAGCAGGGCCGAGCTTCCCTCTTGCTCCCAGATGCTTGTGGTGGAGCATTTTGCGCTTTGGCTAGTGCGGCATGAATTGAAATAGTGTTCATAGTTGTTGCTTTGTCAAACAGATGACATTCTCTCTATATTTTCTCTTTTTGTTTGTTTACCCTAAATTAACTCCTGGCTCCACAAAAACCTGGGTTTTTTGGTCTCACATGATCCATTGATTCAGAACTAGTTTTTCATACTAGTTCTCTCTTGGTATTCTATTAAAATATTTCTTGTTCAGAAGTAAAATAATGAGAGGTCCTCATTGCTGTTTTTGATTTCTTAGGGTTTGTTAGCTCCTTTATTAATTGTTTGAATCAATTTGGAATTATCTCCCATTGTTTGTGGTTGTACAATTATAGTAAAGCTCTTATTTCCCCCAGAATTAAACAAATTTCTCTCTGGGCAGCAAATCCATGCACTTGTTATGTCACTCAGTTTTACTGGAATTGAAATCAAGACTGCACAATCTCTGGATTCTTGGAGTGGGGGTGTTCTTGTGATGGTTTCTGGATCTTTGCAACTTAAGGACTACAATTTGAGGAGGAAATTTATGCAGACATTCTTCCTTGCACCCCAAGAAAAAGGCTTTTTTGTGCTCAATGATATTTTTCACTTTGTTGAGGAGGAGCCTGTTCATCATCACCCAGCAGTCTTTTTAGCCCAGAACAATATTGATTCAAAACTGAATGCTCCTAGCACAATTAATATACCAGGTACGTTCTTCTTCAGCCTCAGTGTTCTTATACTTGAATTTATAATTGTTTTTTCATTAGTTTCTGTAATTAGAAGATAAACACAAAGTGAGATTTTGCTTTTGCTTTTGTAGAAAAATAAATTTGATCAGAACAGAAGGAAAGACTATAAAAGAAATATTGTTCTGATGGTATAATTTGTTGTTAGTTGTCTTTGTGACTGTGTCGATGGGTTCTCCCTGTTCTTTGATGTGGATTGTTGATCCGCATTTTGTTAATCCACTTGTTCATCCTACACTCCTCAATTTATTACCATTTTCACATCGGCTGCTTCTGGCATGACTGATGCATTTGCAGCTGTTAATACACGCGTCTTGTTTGTAATATATGCTTCACATTTTTCACATCATTATAATCATTTACTGCCACTGGTCATTTTTATCAGTTTATCACATTGAGAAATGAGAATTGTATCCTTCTTGTTAACAAACTGAAACTTAGCATTCAGTCTCAGTGATGTATGATGATAAGAGAAGACATACAGTTCTAGGACTTGTAATCAATGAGTGTCTAGCTGAAGGCTTAACCATAGATGGCAAGTGGTTGGCAGTAGTTTTATTTCATAGTGTAAAGTTGGAAGTTGAAAGCGAAGTTAGTAAAAGACTGCATTTATTAGTTCTAAATGTTTTCAGAGGACATATATTTTTCAGGAAGTTTGGGAAATAAGCACCGTGGCTGATTATGTAGCATAATTGATTTTTGGAACTGTAATCATATAAATAATTGAGAGCTATGCCTTTTTCAGTCTCCAGCTACCTGCTGGGTGGAGATATACAGGCAAGGGATTTTGTTGTTGCCAATGAGGTTAAGGAAAATGGTGCAGTTGATAATTATGGATTTTCTGGGCAACAAATGCAGCTGGTCCATGATTCTGAACATATTCAGGAGGAGGATGTTGCTGAAGAGTCACATGGCTCACTTCAATCTACTGTGAATGTTGTGCAAGACCATGTACCTACTGCTGAAGAATCTTCAGAGGAGCCCCAAAAACATACTTACGCTTCCATTGTATGTGTGAACTAACCAATAGATTGATGCATGAATGTTTTCTTTTGAGATTCATTTATGACTTAAGAACTGACCATGTTACAAAACTGTTGGAAGTTACGTGTTGCTAAAGGACAATCTACACCAGCTGTAGCTTCTCAGCCATCTCAAAAGAATGTTTCCTCTTCGGAATGGGATCATACTCTACAGACTGGTAGTCAACAAAACATTGCTTCCACTAATGTACTTGAGAGGACTGAAACTGATGCTGTGGAAGAGGTCCCTACAACAGAAGATGAAGGTGGTGTTGATGCACATTTTGACGTCTCGTTCTGTCTTCCATTAGCTAATTAATTAATTTATTTATAAGAATCCTGAATGTGCTAGTCTTAGTTTTTAATGTGTACTTATTTGTCAATGGCATATTTTGATTTGATTGGGATTGCTTTCAGATGAAATCAAATCTGTTTATGTGAGAAACTTGTCACCCACTGTGTCTGCTTCTGAAATTGAAGAGGAATTCAAGAATTTTGGTAGGATCAGGCCGGATGGTGTAGTCATAAGAAGTCGCAAGGTAGGTGTTTGCATCTTCGAAGAACCGTATTAGTTAATTTATATCCCATTACAAAGCTAAACTTACTCACTTTTATCCAGGATGTTGGAACTTGCTACGCATTTGTTGAATTTGAAGATATGACTGGCGTTCATAATGCAGTCAAGGTTTGGATTTGGTTTTAAATGATTAGCTTATTATATCTACTGATTATGAATTATGGTGCAACTTACTAGCTCCTCACAATGATCAAGGGTTTTGTTCTGCATTTTGAATATTAATCTAACGGCCTCAGACTGTGTTATATCTTTGTTATAGAAACTTTTGTTTGATTTCTGTTTTTATTTGCTGTTTTTAATCTATTTCTTGTTTTTAGGATTTTGTAAAAGAAATAGTGCAAATAAGAAAAGAAAATAGGGAACATAGTTTTTTTTTTCACTGTTTCTTTCGCAAAATGCTGGAAAACACAAGATGAAAAAAGAAACCAAACAAGCAATTAATTCTCCTGCTTTGCACCTTACAAGTCATTATCCCTGGGCTATTGTCCGATTTCATATGTTGTAGACACATTTTTGTTTGTATGTTTGCAGGCAGGATCTGTGGAGGTAGCAGGTAGACAAGTGTACATTGAAGAGCGGAGACCAAACAGTAACATCCCTTCCCGAGGAGGAAGTATGCCTTCTTTTATCCCCTTATTTTTTGATATTTTATGTTTTGATACTGCTTTATTTTTTCCAATATTTTTGTCACAATTGTCCCTGACTTTTGAGATATATACATGTGCCAATTTGCAAGTGAGAGATTAGTTATGGGAATGGCAGTGGATTCTCAAATGAAAGTTTTGAGAAATTACAAATTAAGTTATTATATGATAATGTATTATAATGATCAAATTATGTTTGTGATGGACTGTGGTAACTTCACGCTCAAATCATTGTCGACCGCACCGTTTGATGGTCTTCCTAGTGACATGGACAAAGATATGTTATCATTTGATCCAAAGATATGTTATTCAAAATGATACTTTTTCTAGTAACAATTTAACCATTCATGCTGTCTCAATGATGGTGTTTCACACTGGTTGAGCAGAGAGATGACTGATTGCCGCCTTTTGTTTCCCTTTTTATAGTCGAAACTATTACAAGAGATTTGGATTTCAATGTCTTGAATGTAGACATGATTTGTGACAAAACATCATAGCACTGTCCGATCTTGGTAGCCAATCCCACTTACTGGGACAAGTCTTTCTTGTGGTTATTGTTTTTTGTCTTCATAACTGAAAACTGTTTATAAACCATTCTCTTTGCATCATTAACAGGAAGAGGTAGAGGCAGGGGTAGCTATCAACCAGAGGGACAAAGGGGCCGTTTTGGTTCAAGAAACTATGGCAGGGGAAGTGGTCAAGATGGAGGTGAAAGGGACTATAACAAACCAAAAGGAAATGGTTTCTATAGACCCAATCCCCGCCAAGAGAGGGGATTTTCAGGGCAGCATCAAGTGCCAAGAAACAATGGTCAGAATCCTGCTGAGTCATCATAAAGTTATAGCAAGAGTACCAAATTTTGAGTGCAGAAGATATTTCAGCTCTAAATAGTCAGTTTCAATAGATATTAAGAACCCAATATTGATAGGTTTTTTTAAGAGTCTTAAAGGTGATCCGGGAATATGATTGTTATATTTCGTTTCTGATAATTTTTTATTCAAGGGGCTTCTTCTTTCCACTGGGGTTTAATGATTAGTAGGCAGTGTCTAGAGCATGTGACATTGGTTACCTGACCATTGAAGTCAAGTTAATTTGATCAACATCAATATCACTTGGGTGTTTTATATTTGTTAAATTACATGATATTGGTCTTTGCCCTTGCCTCCCTTGCGTTCCTCGCTAATTATTGGGTTTAATTTTAATTCACTTAGTGTAAAATTTTTTTTTGCTCTGTCATTCAATTAAATCTTCTTATAAGTATTGAGTATGATACTTAAATATTTTTGTTGATTTGATAATAAACAATTGGAAGATAACATAAAATTAAACTCAATTGAGTTTACCCTTTAGTAATACGCATTTTCCTCTAATATATGTTCTTGGAACTTGGAAGCCATATGCCAAAGGAATTGTTATTTGAAAACAAAAAAATCATTGTGGTTCATTTAGGATGTATTTGGTTTGGAGTAAAAATGAGATATACAATTTTAAGATTGAGTTTTATGTGTATCTCATTTTATGCCCAACTAAACTCATCCTTAAAATAATTAATTTATGACGTTGTAAAAAGAGTGGCTAACAGATGTCATGGGTTGGTTCACACGGCCATGAATTTTTTATTACTAAAAATAAAGTCCTGAAATTATTGGTTATTGTGCTTCACGTGGCCTCACGTGACATTTCCTTTTCACCTTTCTGCAGTTGGGGTTAGAAGTTAGGACTCAATTCAATGAGGGAGAGGAAAGAAACACCTACTTATTACAAGTTGTGACCATCAAGTTGTTTATACACCGTAGGCAACTCAAAAAGATGCAATTGAGATTAATATTGACTCTTGGAAAAAAATTTCAAAATGCACTGTCATGCACGGTGACAATTATTTGCTAGAATTGTTTTTTGAATTTTTGAGATTCAAGAAAAGTAATCGTGTAACTTAAAGAATTAAATATCACCCATCCATTTAAAGGTTAAAAATAATTTTACATCATTCTGTGAAAAAAAAATTCAGTATTAAGCATTTTTCCTTACATATTACTCATCTAACCATGTATGCTAGGAATAAAAATGAAAATTATTTTGGTAGCATGTACACCCTCTTATGATTACTCTGTAATTAATCTAATCCTACATTGCTAGAATTAAAGAAGTCCGATGGGGTTTCTCATATCAACAATACTACATGGCTAGCGTTTGTCAAAATGTGATTAATTATTCTGTGATTTGCATTGTAATAATTGTATTAATATTATAGTGGAGATTATTTAATCCTACATGACACTATAAGAGGGGTGGAGCCGAATTGTGTTGTTTATTTTGTGCATTTTTTTTTTTTTTTTGGGTATAAAAATGTTGCATCTTTATTTTCTGTATTAATGGCTATATAGTATAAACTAAACATGACAGAGTCTGAATTACTGCATCAAAGGGATTTCTAGAACTAGATGAACTTTTATCATGATTATAATTCATTTGGTTGGTTATTTTTATGTCTCACTGCAAGTTAGATACATGTTATTTCTAGAAATACCAAAAATTTCAGGGGAAAAAAGCAATATAAAAGGAAATATATGGTCTTCTTTATCCTAGATGAGCTAATAATCTTTCTACTTCCTTGTATTGATTGTTTATGGTTTCCTTTATTCTCCTATGACTGTATATAAGCATTCAATTGCACCTGTCTTGAACATTTGCAACAGTTGTGGCATTTTCTAGCAAAAGATCTCTGTAACACGCCTCTGCCTTGAAATTTCAGCTTTCCCCATCTTCTGTTTCCCAGAGAAAGTAAGTATATGCCGCAAGAACATTGCTGAAACAAGAGAAGTGATAAGCACTTGCATCTTAATTACTATCATATGTAGTTTATTCTCTATAAGTTACTTCTTTGTTAATTCAGAATTCTTTCATGTAAGGACTCATGTATTCTGCTATTTCACCCTAGTTTAGGGGATTCAACAATTCAATAAGGACCTAATCACCCAAATAAGTAAATATAAATTTTGGTATCCCATATTTTTAGCTTTAATAGGCATATGAAGTAACAAAACATTTTGCATATACTAAAAGACGTGTCTGAAAAATTGTTACCTCTCCCCAGGTGTAGCCTGAACTGCTTGCTCAAATAAATTCGAAGCCTTTTCCTGATCATGATGAAGTTCCCACACAAGATTAGCATATTCTGATGTCATTTCACCATCGCTGGGATCAGCTAACACTGCACGAGAGTAGTAGTCCTCTGCTGCTTCAAGATCTTTGGACTGGACATTTAATGTTGAGAGGGGGAGGGGATCAAATACAATTTTATAAGCCTTAGAATTCCCCTAACTATAACAAAGTAATAACAAGTCTATGAGCAAGTGATATCCTATTTTTACCTCGTGTTATATAAAGATTATCTCACATGCATAAATTTATTATGTTATATGAAAGAGCTAGTGCAAGCCTTGTGCTTTTTTAGGAATTCATTTTAAACCAAGAGAAGTTCAACTAATCACAATTTGTGCCTCAATTGTTGTTTGTGTGAGCAGGATGTCTGAAGTCATAATTGACTGTTCTGTTTGAGAATCTTCCTCCCCAAAAAGATTTTTGATTAGCAGAAAAAGAAACAGAAACAACGGTAAAAGTACTTCCTTGTGTTAAATTCTGAGACTGCTCAAGAAGCATAAAAATATTGAAACTGAGCATACTTTCGAAGCATCTGCACATGGAATGCTTAGAAAGATTGAAATCAGTCCTAGTGTTGAACCAAGCATGCCTAACTCGCATCTTACCTGAGACAGAAACTGAGCATACTTCTTCAGAAACAATGGATTGTTTGGATTTTCATCAATCATCTTCTTTAAATAATCTACAACATTACTGTCTTCGCTCCAATTTGCTGCAGTAAGATTTGGTGGGTCACTTTCTTCATTGGTGGGCTTGGCAGGTTCAGGCTCATGTTTTTCCTTGTCATTCTGCACTCAATTATAAAGTACAAACTGTGACCATTAAATGACCAATGAGTGTCATGTGAAAGACTAAATTCTCTAGAGTCAGAAAAAACAAAGGTAAGAAAACAGAAAAGGGAAATAGCACCTCGGTTTCATGTTTTGCAACTTCATTGTCATCATCTTCTGTTTCCCAGAGAAAACTAGTATATGCTGCAAGAACATGACTGAAAGGAACATGTTATATGTTTACTGTTATCTTCTATACATGGAAAGCTGAATATTTTGCATGTTTAAAGAGAAGCTCCCATTTTCTGCATGCTGCAGTGAGGTTGAAGAGCATATTGTCATACAGGACTAATTATGGTATTTTGAGTTGTCATTTTGAGTGTACCTGTCTGCAGGAGCAGCTTGAGCTGCGCGTTCAAAATAGACCAATGCTTTATCTTTGTCATGATGGTGCTCCCACAATAGCTTTGCATATTCCATCAAGGATTCACCATCATTAGGATCTGCGAGTGTAGAGCGATAAAAGTACTCCTCAGCCTCTTCAAGGTCTCCCTTTGACTGCCAGTGGATGTCAAAAATTACAAGTCAGCATCTGAGAAGAACAACAAGAAATAGCATCCTTGTCTAAATAAAAATGAAAAGATGATGATTACATGAAAGAGAGTTCTCCTGGTGACTGTCAAATTTTTGTTGTTTAAGTGAACTGATTTGTCTTTTATTAAATTATTTATTTTTTCCAAGTAAAATCAAAGGGGGCATGCTGAGTGGCAAAACATAAACCCTAAACATAAATGCTTCAATCCTTAGCAGCTTGAACAACCATGATTGACAGTAAGCCACTTTGTCTTATATGAACATGATGCAGATTTTTCTGCCCTATGTTTTCAGCTTAAAAGAACATGTTACTGACTTCTGCATACCCAAATAAGTAATAACTTGAAAACTCTTATCAGCATGCAATGCGCAGTTTCCCAAACAAGCCAGATATTAGATACCCAAGAGCCCACCATATCGTTTCTACTGTTGTAACTTGATCGAGATTAACAAACTCTACACCTCTTTAAACAGTTTTGATAATCAAAGTTCAAACATTATAAAGAATTGCTGACTTTGAAAGTGGCCTACGGACAAGATATTTATAGTTACACCTGATGAGGCAACAATGATACTAACAAGTTGAAACAAAGTTGCCATCTGTAAGCAAGCATTAATCTTGTTAGGTCTAATTAATATGTAGGTTTAACTTGTAGGCATGCTCCATAGAATTTACTAAGTCAATGAAAAGTTGAATGTCAACTGCCCACATCAATCCAAAACTTGGAATTGCATTTCCATTCATTTCAGAATAAAAATTCATGTCTCTTTGAACTGAAAAACATCACACTAAACTGAAATCGGCAATTATTAACACATTTCAGTTTCATTCATCAGGGACATATCCTATGCGATGAACTATCTATCCTAAAAACTTAAATTATTGGGTAGAGGCTATGAATGACTTTATATTCTAATATGCCTTCTTCACGCGAATGTTTTAACTTGAAGTGTAAACAATTTTTCATAGATAACAAGGTTTGAAGCCCTAAGGCCCTAACATCTTAGCCATAGACTCAAATACCATATTATAAATTATGAATCCCAAAAGTTTAAGTTGTTGGGTAGAGCTATATGGATGATTTTATACTCTAACATCCTGCTCAAAATTAAAGTGCCATGTGAATCAATTGATTAAAAAGAAGAAAGATCCATAAGAAAAAACTGATAAAACTCACTTGTAAAATCTGGGAATACTTTTTCAGAATCAAGGGGTGGCATGGATACTCATCAACCATCCTCTTGTAATACTCTTCAAGATCCCCACTCTCTTGCAAGTCAGGATTGAACACATCATCACTGGCAAAGTTATCAAATCCAACCACAGCAGCAGCATCAAACCCAGTTGCATCAACACCAAGCCCTGCTGCAAGATACATGGGAGGACTAGGTGGTTCAAGATCAACAACATCATCTTCATCTTCCTCCTCCTTAATGCTCAAATTTTGAATCCCAGTTGGCACATCTCTCTCATTCTCTCCTTCCTCAATCAAGTCCATCCTCTTCTTTCCAAAGCTGAACTCACCACTTCCAAAACTCTCTCTTCCCTTCAAGACCTCTTCTGTGTAGTTTTCATCATCATCATCTCCATGAGAAGTATTGTATATTGCAAATGATGGGGCTGAGTGCAAGGTTGACACAAACTCATCATCCTCCACTGGTGGCTGTGATTTGGAACTGTGTACCTCATCATCCATTGAGCCACCAAGAAGATATGCCAACACCTATAAGTTCTTGCTATTAGTGTTTAGATTTATTATGTTCAGATTTGGTGCTAATATATGTAGTCAAAGTAAGGGTCAGTGTCTGATATTTGCTAGCACTGTTGTCGAAAGAGACCAAGTCCCTTGAGATATGGAAAAAGTCCCAAGATGATGAGCTTTTCTGCATTCTGATCCAAGCTTTATATAGGATATTTTGCTAAATTTAATAAATAATAATATATAACAATAAAAGTTACTGCTGATTTATAAACCTCTCGCGGCTTATTTAGCTCATTGAGACCGTACAATGTATTTAATACTCACTCTTATTCATAATAATTATTGATTTTTAATTTTTTTCTATTTTAAAATTTTTGCCCATTTATAATATCTAAATAGTATAATTTTTTAGTTATACCTTTAATATGAATATATTAGTTAGATAATTAATATATTTATCAAAATAAGTGATAATGATATAGAAGGATAGTTTTACCAACTTGTATAATTTTTTATATTTATTAAGATATTTTCTAATTTTGTTTAATATATGTATTATTTGATTTTTGTAAGTTATTATAAAACTAAGAAAGTAACATTTGCTGTCCGAAACAATTGGGTATTTATTTTATTGGAGAGAAAATTAAATTACATAGTGCTAAATTAAGATAAATGAATAAGTATACTACTCCCTTCATTCTCTAATAAGTGTACATCTTCATTTATATATATATATATATATATATATATATATATATATATATATTAATGAAATGATTAAATGATCTAGAAATCAGATAAATTTGAGTTTATTTTATAATATTACTCTTACTACTCACTCTAGCACTTTTTTTCATATTTAATCTATCTATTAATTTTTCCTCTCTTACAAGGGTATTAAAAGGAGGAAAAATTAAAATTATTTAGAATTTTTAAAATGATATATAATAATAGAAAAATAAAATTTTGTAGATGAAAATTTATCAGAAAATTTAGGTAAGTAGTGCGTTCCATTCATTTAACTCGGGTGTGCTGGCTGTAACAAAATTAAAAAAAAAATGAAACTTCATTTTACTGTAAAATATAATTTGTTTTAATATATGGGCGGTCATATCTACATAAAAATTAGCTTTACGTCTGGTCTAAATTTGTTGGTACTACATTTTATTTGGTTAATTCAATATTTTTTTTCCAAAAAAAAAAATGATAACCGAGATAAAAGTCAGAACAAGGAGCTTTTAATTTACTTGTCAAAAAGTATACATTGGTTGGATCTTGTATCAAGATATTCTTTTATGTTAATAGAATCAGAAAATTTCTACCTTATGATACTAAAATGGAGCAACTTATCCTGATGAATTATAATTTTATTCAAATATTGTGCTGCTACTCAGCTTGCTTTTGGAATTTTGTATGCATAGTAACAAAAAGAACTGGGAGATCAATTTCTTTTATAATCAAAATCAACAAAGTTCCTTATTGCATTATAACAGACAAAAGCTATTCAGTTTTTCTTACTACTGTACATTTGCTGTGAATCTGTAATTTTCTTTCCCGAGTCATTGTTTCGATTGAAAACTACTGCTCCTAAGTCGTTGGTTCCCTGAAAACATGCATACGTAAAGCGAATGCTATTAGCTGTCAAGGGTCAACAGAGCATCCCACAAGAAACAAGATGAACGTGATTCGACGAAAGTCTGCCATCACATGAAAGTAATTAAATTGGACGTATAAGGGTATGTTTAGTCTATAGTTTTGGACCTTATAATTTGACGCAACGCAAAAAATTAAATAACTGGGGTATTATTTATGGTCTAATAAGTATTTTTCTGTTTTATCAAATTTCATAAGTATAATTAATTATATTTTAGAATTGATTAGATTTTGCTTTCTATGTGATATAAAAAAAAATTATTTAGTTTCAAAATCATGAAGATTTTCATGATTTTTGAAACTAATCGCTTCCTCGTCGTCGAATAGAGCTGCATCAGATGTTGACCTTGAAAATCCCTATCGCTGATTGTTTTGTTCCCAACTCTGTGTTGATGAATCAACAACTTGGATACTTCGATCTTGTGATTGATGCTTCCTGAAGCTTCCGAGATAAGTGGTGACTACTAAAAATAGTTTAGTTAATTCCATGATCAAAAAATGAAAAAATCACTACTAACATGTTTTTAATTATTTTTAAAATTTTATTAAATTAAAAAACAGTACAATGTACCATATGTAAGAGAGTGCATGGAACTATTGATACACCGTCATCATTTATTATCAATCTTATAATATTAGATAAAACGTCTAGCGAGTACAATGTAGCTCCTGCCGCCATGTGAACATATTAACTTCGTTGGTATTCATTAATGCTAGATAGTACTGGAGAGGATATGGAATGAGGAATAGAATATTATAAAATTATCTATTTTTAAATAAACTACCTTTAAAAATTAATTTCTCTGATTGAAAATTTGAAATGAAAACCGTAGCAGAAATTACAATTTTTTCAGTCAATAGATATCACAATTATTTTTTTTATATTTTTTGGTCGAAAATCACAATATATTTTTGTCAGAAAAAAAGACACAATTTACAACTCAGCTTTAAAACCAAATACGTCCTTTGGGCCTATGCCTAGTGAAAGAAGGTCAGCCCACGGACGTCGCCCAATGTTAACAAAAAGGCCCTTCGTTGGATTTTGACCAAAAAAGAAAAATCTCGTCGAACAAAACAAAAAAGGCCTAAGTTGATAGCTATGGATTCCTTAAGGATTAATCAGAGTTAAACCTGACGTATATATAGAAAAGTTTCATAGGAAGATATAGAGGTATACCCTAAGGGAACTCCCATCTAGAAGAGAGTCTCTTCTATCGACAAGTGAATACCTTAGGTATTACCTATAAATACAATAAGGGTGTAAGTAGCTCTAACGTTCATATAAGCAGGAGGTGGGATACCTGCAAAAATACTCTGATGCTTAAGTCAGGATATATGAATGAGGCATAGAGTGGTAAAATAATAGCATGTAATAGGTTTGTGATATTCTGCGGGTGTTAAGCCCTTATATAGTATAAGGTGACAGATGATAAGTTAGAGATAATATTTCCTAATAAGGGAGATATTTATGAGATTTAGTAGTTGTTAGATATATTCCATATTTGCAGAAGATATGAAATAATATATGAGATATGATAATGACATGAGATAATGAGAAATATAGAGAAATCCTATAGAGATTTAAGAGATATCCTTAACTAAATCTGGATAAATCTGAGAGACTTGGGTGTCACATGGTCGATCTTTGGGACCTCTGTTCAAGCTCTTGTGGCTCTGGCCGAGGTGTTTGACCCATATTTTTAGTCCAATACATTAGGCAGACTCTAAGTTTCAACATCTATATAAGAAAATAATTTTTATAGAATTTTTTAAGTAGAGTTTAATTTTTATACACTAACAGTGTAAAATTTTTTGTCCTGTCATCCAATAATGTATTACCACATATGCAAAAGTAGTTGAGTCTCACATCTAATACTTGAAAGCGGTGGCGGAAGATGATGCAAACGTTAAGGGCAGACATATTAAACAAATAAATTTTAAAAGAAGTATAACATTAGAGGGGTACACATATTAACCAAATAAATTTTAAAAATGTAAAATATGTTAATACCAATTTAAAACTTGACACATATTTTACATTTTTAATTATTTTCTAGCAATTTTTTTTATATATAAAACCAACCATTGGATAGAAAGTTTATATGTTATAGACCATGTTTGTAAAATTTCACATTGATCCAAAATTGTTTAATCTATTTTTTAAGTATATCTAGATAAATATTTCTTAAATGTGTGTAAATAAGAACTATTTAATCACATCCTTATAGACGATCAATTATTTTAAAATTTGGCACGTATACAATCAATATAATATGTAGTTATAATTTAATAGTTGGATTGGGAAAAAACTATAAAGGAGCAAGTGTGTCAAGTTCTATACAAATCGATATATCAACAAATTCCTTCTCATTTTAAAATACTAATGTACAAATGAAATAAATTAAAAAGTTTTTGAACTTAATATGTACTATTGGTTTTTTCTTTACTATAATAGGACATATTAACTCTCTCATAGTGATAATAATCACATATATATATATATATATATGTTATGATAAAATATATTATATATAAGTAAAAAAAAAATTTGGGACTGGAAGCTACCCTTGCAATCCCAATTATCTTTTGTCACTGTTTGAAATGTCATGCAAATGAGAGGATTTGATTGAATGACGTATAATAAAATTTTATATTGTCGTGTATCAAAATTAAACTCATTTTGTAAGTTAAGATTTTTATATTAATGCTTGTTTTGAAATAAAAAGAACGAGAAGGAATACATATATTGAGAAAC
Organism: Dalbergia oliveri; assembly: GCA_030441495.1. Taxonomy (NCBI): domain Eukaryota; kingdom Viridiplantae; phylum Streptophyta; class Magnoliopsida; order Fabales; family Fabaceae; genus Dalbergia; species Dalbergia oliveri. Next base: position 21,947,782 of record JAMLFY010000007.1, read on the forward strand.
TTTTGTAAGATTAATGGAATTAAAATTGTGTGAAAACATTATTATTCGGGGAGTTTCATGTTGAAATGTGTATTTTTATTATTTTAACTAAATATATAAAGAATTTAATTTATATACAGCGTTAATGTAAATTTTTTATATAAATATCCAACTATATATTGTTATATCAATAAAAGCTTTTGACTCAACTACCTGCAATTTAGAAAGTCTTACAAATAAAAACACGTGATTGAATGATAATATAAAATTTTTTTATATTGTGAAGGTATCGAAATTTGTCGGTTTTACACAAATAATATCATGAAAATAGTGTGTAAATAGCATTATACAATAATAAGACCATCACTTGCATTTCAAGGGTTATCTTACTAGTAAGTGAATTGAACTAAGAACCATAATGAAACAAATTATATGACCATATAGCTTGAATCTGCAAAATACTAAATGGGTTATCTCTTAATTCACACCTAAATAATCACGTGCTTTGCTATTTTCACGTCAAAAACTAACATTTTAAATTAATACATAAGTAAAAAGGCAATGTGTTAAAGTTTGTGTTATATATTGTTTCATTATCTTAAGCAAAGTGGTATAATAATGGAAATATTTGTATGACTAAAATTACTGAATAATCAATCACTAATTAGCTACGTAGACTAACTAGTGTTGCAAGTGCATATCACACTATACCAGTCAAATTGATCAAAATTTGAAACTACAGCGAGCCAACCCGTAGTTGTAGACATACTATATATATACACGTGAAAAAACAAAATTTGTTCCGATCACTCAAAACTACTCGAAGATCCGCTTATCGCCCTTGGAAACTAAACCTAACAAAAATAGCAAGGTATACTCTGTAACACAACCTGGCATAATTAATTTTTTGGCTTTTGACAAGCAGTTGAAAAAAAAAAAACAATCAAAATTGTCGCACCAAAACAGACACCCAAAATTGCACATTCTCAAACGAACGCAAAAGCAAGACACGGAAGAAAAAGAAAAAAAAAAAAAGTCATGTTATTTATAAATATTTTACATGAAGCTGACTCATACATCATTCATTCATCCATAAATGTGACCATTATCGTATAGATGTCTCACACATGAACGAATAAAAGAGAGTTTCCAATATGGGTCAACGAAAAGCCCGGTGAGAAACCAACGCTTGAGAAGTAACTAATGCAATTATATCCCCACAATGATTTGTTGTCGTTTGTACGGGAAGTGCAGAGAGTGAAACCGAATGGAACGAAGGACAGCAAAAAATGGTTTATTTGCATATATGTTTTGTTACGTTCGTTTCTTTTCTTTTCTTCCCAATCCCACAACCCTCCCCTTCATGTCACGCCCTCCCTCGTCGTCCTCCTACCGGACGACCACGAGTGGCACCAATTCCCCGCAAAAAATCCCTCTTCTCCTTTTTCCGCTTCAAAACCCTCAAACGTTCCCAAACTTCCGACAAGAAATACACCCTATCCTACAAGCTCAAATAAAACAAGCATCACCCATTCGATTCCTTCTTCTTCTTCTTCGTCACATTTATCAAATTAGGTGCATTGCTGCTGCACGCACAATATAAGCACCTAATTTGATTCAAACCAAATCACTCACTAATCAATATCAACATTAATTGTGAATTGTTCAAAGATGTCAAACATTTTGGCACCGTTCCAGCTCCTGGAGCTGAATGTCATATCCGCACAGGACTTGGCACCCGTAACCCGCAACATGCGAACCTACGCGGTCTCATGGGTGCACCCGGAAAAGAAGCTGTCCACTAGGGTGGACACGCAGGGACACACAAACCCAACGTGGAACGACAAGTTCGTCTTCCGGGTCGACGAGGAGTTCCTATACGCCGACACCTCAGCGATCATGATCGACATCTACGCGCTGCACTGGTTCAAGGACGTGCACGTGGGCACCGTGCGCGTCCTCGTCGGGAACCTCATCCCCCCGCCGTCGCGGCCCTTCCACAACAACCGCGCGCCGCTTGGGATGAGGTTCGTCGCGCTGCAGGTGCGGCGCGCCTCCGGGAGGCCGCAGGGGATCCTCAACATCGGCGTGGCGGTGCTCGACAGCTCCATGAGGAGCATGCCTCTCTACACGCTCAACTCCTCGGCCGTCGGGTACCGCCACCTCATGGGAGAGAAAGACGCATATGATAGCCACAACCACCTCAGCCCTCACAGGTTCGGAGATAATAATAACAATAGGACCCCCGCTGCCGCTTCCGGTGCCGCTGTGGCGGCGGCTCAGCCGGTGATTACGAATTCTCGGCCGGAGCTGCGGCGGACGAAGAGCGACACGAGCTCGATGATGGCGAATAAGGGGAGAGCTAATTCTGCGATTTCGGGTTCGGTTTTGTCCGGTTCGAGTTTGGCGAGTGGTGGCGGGAGTAACAAAAAGAAAGGGAAAAGAAGGTCTAAGGGAGGCAGCAATAATAACAGTGCTTCTGTATTGAGCAGTGATTCTGTTGGGAAAAGGAGCGGGAAAGGTTCGAGCTCTATCCTCAGCGGTCCCTTGCCGTGGAAGCTTAAGAAGAAGAAGGAGGAGGAGAAAAGAATCCAGCGAGGCGCAAAGTGTTTCATATGTTGTAATGAATAATGTTCAGGTTGAACCACCACCGTTCGATGACAACAGCAACGTGATTATGGAACATAATCACAACAATGTCATCGAAGAGATAAACTACGACAGCAATAATAACATCAATGATGACAATAGTGGTGGTGGTGACGGTGCTTCTTCAGTTAACACTGTCTCCGAAGCTGAAATAAACGACACCACCAACACAGAACATGGACATGGACATGGACAACTTGTTCCTGCTGTCGCTGCCTCGCCGAAACCTCAGTATCACCGCTCTCCGGCACCGAAATTCCGCAACTCGCCGGCACCGCCGAAGCTCCTCAGCTCCCCGGCGGTGGCGCAGTTCAAGAACTCCCCGAAGCCACAATTTGCCAACTCTCCAAAGCCGCAGCAGCAATTCATCAACTCTCCAAAACTGCAGTTTCAGAACTCTCCGAAGCCGCAGTACCGTGCCTCCCCCGCCGTGTCGAAGTTCAACCCGCCGGTTGGGTTCGGCGGGTCGAACCGTGCGACCCCCATGCACAACTACGGGTACACGCCTAGGATCAACGGTGTGCCGTTCGAGTACACGACGCCGCGAAGGTCGAACCTCGGGAACATGGGGCCGCCTGTTGTGACGGAGTCGGAGCTTGGACCGTCGGCTTCGGAGGTTGCCGCCGCCATGGCAAAGAAGCCGGTGGTGGACGAAGGGGAGAACTCGACGGTTGGAGGGTGGAGCCTTGACGAGAGCGTGGAGGGGCTTCAGTCGAAGCTGGAGCGGTGGCGGACGGAGCTGCCGCCGGTGATCGACCGCGGGGAGTTCTCGAGCTTCCCGACGACCAGCACGAAGACCGGAAGCCGCCACACGAGGAGGAACACTGACAGTGGTTTGTTCTCTTGCTTCAGCAACATCTGCGGCGTCGAGTGCTCCATCGTCTGCGGCGGCGATCCTAAAGGGAAGAAGAAAAGCCGCCGCCGCACTCCCTCCGCCGACGAAGCTACTAGCTTCCTGTGAAGATGATGAAGAGGAAGATTATGGGGGATGTGGTGGTGGGAGTTGAAGGACTGGAATTTTAAGTGTACTGATTCTTTATTCTTTCTTCGTTAAATGTATTCTTTTTGAGTATCTGAAAATGGCTGGGAAATGGGATGATTTCACAGTACAAAAGAAAGAAGAAAAGGGTATACTATATATATATATACACATATACATTATACATATATTTATAAATATATGTGTGTGTCTTGGATTCTTTTTATAGTTTTGTAGAATGTATCTGTTGTTAGATGTGTTAACATAAATTACTCTTGTGATGAAAATGTGTTTTGAATGAATTTGGTTGAGGATTTCAATTTGATGCAATTTCATTAGTGAATGGTTGTGTTATGGGGATTTTGTTGACCATGTTAATGCAGTTCTATGCTACTGATGAAGAAGCTTCACCTTAATTGTTATTATAACTCAGCCTTCTCATATTTTATGAACGGAACATAACTGTATGCCGCTTTGTTAGAAGTTAATGTCGAGCTTTTCACTTTAATTTGAAGATTTGAACAAAACAGGGCTTTAAGAGAAGGTCTTGGAGAAGCAAGTAAATGCCAATGTCTGTTCAGCTGGATGTTTGTCCAACACGACCATTCTCACCTTAATATTAGTTATTGAATACTTCATAAAGCCCATGGTTTGAGGTGTGACTTAGCAAGGACAGAAAGATTTGGCTCTATATTAAAAACTCAAATGAGAAGGAGCTCTAGACTCTAAAGTAGTACTTCTAAGTTGAACTATTCTGGTGTCGATGGACACTAGAATTTCAACACAAATCCTTTCTTATCTTCTTCTAAACCTCATCCGTGTAACAATCTATCTTGACAATGTTTCCAACAGTTGCACATGTAACAACTCTGTGGATTGTTGCCATATTTGTAATCTGCTTCAAGCTTAGAAGCTAATTTGTGAGAAAACAAGAAACCGCTTGACTTGCAATACATATAATTCTAGCTAGCGAGTAAAATATTTCATCTTCAACTTTGTTCATCATGATCATCATCACGTATGCCGGCAGTAGCTTACACCAAGAACTCCCTGGGATCGGTTACGAAACCAGTTAAGGCAGATGCTGCTGCAGTATACGGGGAAGCAAGATATACTTGGCCTTCCATATGACCCATCCGGCCAGGGAAATTTCTATTTGTTGTTGAGACACAAACCTGCATTGAGAGTCCTTCCGTTAATTACATTAAAATTAAAAAGAAACACAAGGTTGTTGTACAACAATTGGTGTTACATTTACACTCTGATCAATCTCTCAAGAAAGTAAGAAAGAGTTTAATTTTTCAATGGAATTTGAGTTAGCTAAGAAGGTTTAAGTGCAGCAACCGGGACTGGTTTCATAGGCTTTACAACATATGGTAAGGTAAGTGAGAATCCAAAACACTTCTTCCTAGGAGTTTACAAAGGAAACATACTAATGAATTGAGTGTTGATATTTGCATAAAGAGACACTTAGAAAAAGACAAGAGCAGGAAAAAGAGTTGAGCCACAATGGTATATATCTACTACCAATAATATTACAACTCAAGGTATCCTCACAAAGATGTCCAAAATTGTGTACTTATAACATTTTTGCTAATGAATTGAATATCATGTATTAACCAGATCCTTAGTGTTAGTTTCATGTGCAGTTTAATCCACTCATTTTCATAGGTGATGAATTTCAAACGGCATCTTAGGCCTCATCATTGACTCATTACAATTACAATTGAAGCTGGTGTATTCAAGAGTGGAGAATAAAAAATATTTATTTTTTATGAGGAGTGTTTGGTGGTACAAAATGTTTTTCGAACAATGGTTACAAAACTGTTATAACCAATCACATTGTAGATGAAATCACAAGTGGAAGAGAGAATTACTCAAAAATCAATACGCAACTTGACATTTATGTTATCTACAATTCGTATGTCGCTTCGCAATGAAAGTTTCACACCATTTAGTATTTTGCACTTTTCAAAATATTATAGCTGGAAAAAAAAAACTAAGATTCTTTATAAAGAAAATACATTAATAGCATAGCATATTGGTGAATATGTTGTCTTTGAATTTATATTACTCAAACTTTACCTGCGGTTCATTCAAGCGTCCATATGTGTCTTTCGGACCACCCATACATGCAGCACAACTTGGACTTGCAGGTGGGTCACAGCCAGCTTCTTCAAATATCTGTGAACAAGTCTTACCACCAGAGCCAGGTACCTCAAGAGTGTATAAGTCCATCCAAACCTGAAAAGATCGCAATAAGCCAATAAGTGGTATGTTCACTAGATGATTTCGGTGATTAATACTTTTGATACTTGAAATAAAGTTCATATTATTGGATAGAAATAGTACACATTGACACACCTTCTGTGTAGCAGGAACTAGAAATGTAGGAACCTTGATACTTTTTCCCTACAGTGGAGTGGTACAAAAAGGGTAAAAACAATTAAGAATGAATGCAAACTGATGTATATTATGCGTGGAAAATTGATATATCACCATGGTTGGTTAGTTTGGATATTATGCATGGTATTTATTATCTATCATCTTGTTAACCCCAGAGTGCAGTGTATTGATGGCTTTCCGTAGTAGAATATATGCAGTTTTCATGTTAAAACACAGTGAATGAAAAATATAATGATAAATTGATAATAAACTTACAGCAGCTAAGAAAACTCTTGCCGCAGCCATGAAGTCTTCTGTCTTTCCACCAGTGCATGATCCAATGTATACTCTATCAATTTTCACATTGTTGCATTCTCTTGCCAAAGCACGGTTATCAGGGGAATGTGGCTGCATGCATAGTTCATATACTAATCACATCAACAATAATCAAATGTACAAAAGATTTTACTTATCTATAACTTTCTAATGACATGAAGATGGAAAATATGATCAAGTTGAAGTAAAATAATTAACCTTTGCCACCAATGGTTCCACTTTTGATACATCAAATCTATACTCGGCCAGAAATCTAGCTCAACAAGGGAGAGAAAAAATAGTAATTGTTAAAAGGTTACACAAGAATAGCAAAGGCGGAGGGAGGGGGATCAGGAACTAATCTGAAAAAATTGGCTTGGTGTTGATGGTAAGAAAGAATATGATAAGCACATATCATAGGTATATTTTAATTTGTAGTTTATAAAATAATCAATTTTTATTAGTTTCGTTAGTCTACATCATAAAACTTCATTTTATTATACACTTCAACCAAGGAAGCTGACATCTTAAGCTACATTTTAAAGAACAAAGATTCTTAATTCTAAGACCAAACCATTCACAAGATATCATCTCTGCTCCATCTAAAATCATAATGCCAGAACAAACAAACAAGAATTTATACCTTGACAGCTATGGATCAAATAAATAAAGCACTAGTACACACACACACAGAAAGAACCTACCTTGCTTTCTCGTCACTAAAAACTGGTTCATATGGTGTAGATGTCTTATCCTGTCCACAACAATTAAGCAATGTATATAATCCACATTAATGAAAAATATGAAAGCTCTATCAAGCAAAAAAAAGAATATGATTTCCAAAATTCAGTTTCAAGTAGCACACAAATAGAACATCATAGAAAAATGTATAGGGTACTAATCAACTCCAACAACCTCAAGGTATTTGTATGTGGCCTTATCAGCAGGAACAATGCCATTTTTCCCTCCAGCTTCTACAACCATGTTGCATAGTGTCATCCTTTCTTCCATCTACAATATAACGCTCCAGAAATCTTTACTCTTGTGATACCATTAGCTTAGGGAAACAAAACATAAAATGAAAAGTAAAAATTCTACATACAGTTAAACTCTCAATAGTGGTCCCAATAAACTCCATGGCTTTATATGTTGCACCGGACATAGATATTTCACCAATGATCTGAATACCAAGTTTAATGTTTCCATATGTCAACAGCACCAAAAAAACAAGGCCATAATTTACTCGTTACATCATGTAAATGGAGAAAACATGTGAGAGACAACCGTCACCTACATTCAATATTAGATCCTTTGCAAGCAGATAGTTGGGCATTTCACCATCCAGTACAAACCTTAATGTTGGAGGCACCTGCAGTTTAAGCATATTCAATAAAACAGTATGTGACTAATAAGAACAAATACCAACATATTAAATTGAGTGCTGGTTGCTGATTATATTGTATTTTCATATAACAATTAGTCCTCAAATTAATGTTTGCATTATAAGATGATGAAAATGTGTTTAATCTATTACTTGCCTTGATTAAGATCTTCCCTGTCCCTAGTATAAAAGCTGCATCAGTGTTACCAACTCCAGTGGCAAACTGGCCAAATGCTCCAGCAGATGTGGTGTGAGAATCGGTACCAAATAGGATCTGCCATCACACATATATCTGGTGATTAGAACAGTTTTGAAATTAATTTCAAATCTTAGCATGTCAATAATAGCTTTGTTAACAGAAGTCACCTCTCCGGGTCTGCAATGACCCTCCTGTGCCAGAGCAACATGGCAAACACCTTTATAATCTGGGTTAGCCTGCAATGTATAAACTAGGATATCATGCCCTCTATAATATTTAGTTACTTACATAAGACTTTTATTTAGACATTTATTTTTTAGTTTAATTTCTATACATCAATAGTATAAAACTTTTTTACATTATCATTCAATTATATATTGTCACCTCATACTCATTATTTGACAAGTCATGCAAAACGGTCACTGCATAAAAATTAAACTCTTTATTTTTTACCAATAAAACTTTATTTCTTGATAAGTGATAAATCAAAATTACTTTAGTGACAAGAAAATAAGTAATTGCTTTTGTTTGATTTTTCCTTTTTTCAATCAAAGACTACTGGTTATAATGATCAATCATTGCCCTAATTAATCTTTTAAGGGCTGAAGGAACTTTCACTAAATAAGTTAGAGTTCGTCATTGCTGATAAGCAGCAAAGTTTTATTTATTTATTTATTTTTAAATGTGGAAGTTATATATTAATGGACTCAGCATATTTAAATGAAATATTTGTGCAATAATAGATGTTGTTCGCCCATGGTTGTATCTTTGATGGGTTCAAGTACCCTATTGCAAATTCATTCGAAACATGGATGGAACAAAATCATCATTTCTACGAGTAATTTGTTGGGTGCTCAAGTTATTTCCTTTTATTTTTATTCCATTCCGATGCAAATGTAGTTAAATTACGGCATGAAGGTGGTGTTGTGTATATTCTGTCTGTACAATAAAGAAGAAGGAAATTATCAAAATAAGGAAAAATGAAGGTGAAAAATTGAAAAATAATTAAATTTATATACACGCCGTGATTGTAAAAAAGGTTTTTAACAAACATCAAGTCAAATCAAGTTAGTAAAAGGGTTTGATTCAATTGACCATTATCTTGCAAGTGTCACAAAGAAAAGTATATAATTGAATGGCAGTTCTATAAAAAAAAATTAAAAATATGTAATAGTTTTAAAATTAGACAAATCAAATTAACTAAAATATATTTTCAGAACTATTATCCATTATTTAATTGTCATTTTGGAGAACTATTACTCATTATTTATTTTTCACAATTAGTAATTAATGAAAACATATAGTGTGATATAGTTATATTATTATAATTAATTTTCGATTTTGCCCTTCATAATTCAAGGATAATTAAAAAGAGATTAATTTTGATATACTAATAGTATTAAATAATTTTACATACTTAATCATGTAATGCTTTATCAATAAAAATTGTTAACTCTCAATATCCTTATCTCAATAGTCTCGCATACAATTTCACTGAAAAAATAGTCTCGCATATAACAATATATAACAATATAAGACTCTTACATGTATAATATATCAAAACTAAGTCCCACTAAAAAATGTTAAATTATAAAAATTGAATAAAACATTTTAATAAAAAGATTTAGTAAATGAGAGAATCTCATAAATAATCTTTAATTTTAAAATGCTCAAGTACCACGCATCTTATTGAAAAACGATAACAAAAAAATACATTTAAAAAGTGTATAGAAAAGTGCAATGACTCCCTCAGTTTTGTTCATTTTTTCCTCTTGTTAATTTTTTTATTCCTTTTCATGGCTTCAATTTTAAGGCTTGTGTTTGAATAAATTCAAAAAAATATCATAATGTATTTCTTTATTTTCATTAGTGTCTTCTTTTATTGTGCTTAATTAAACGATGTCATAATAGCAAAACAAGAAGGAAAAATAAAGGAAATGCCATAACAACAATAATAATTGTGACGAAAAAGAAGTTGTACCCTGAAATTACTGCGATCTTGAATGTCATAAAAGTACTTGATATTTTGCTCGGTACAAAAGTCTCTTGCAGTATCCACGTTACGGTGTGCCCGTTCATCGTTTGTAAATATGTAATGATCAGGGATGACTACAATCTTCTCACGGTCCCATACCTTTAACTCAAAACACCCATAAAGTTAAATAGTTTTACACACAAAGTGAACAATTAAACTCTCACATGAACTTGTATACATAACAATAATATGTACTTTGCCAAAACAAATCTGCATTATGAGACAACGTATGTGTAGTGTGTGGGTTTTAATCCCCGAGGTTAATAAATACAAAATAAAAAACATATGTGTGGCGTGAACATCAAAATTTTATATTATATATAATATTTCTCCAACATAAATATTCAACAAATCTATCTTATCTCAATATACATTTATCTCAGCACTTACACTCGTATGAGTATTCTATAGGGTTTTGCTAACCGGCCCTTAGGATAATGATTTTGGTTTTAAAAATGATAAGTTTATCATCAAAATATGTAATTGTTATATTTTCAAGATATATGATCCATCATAAAATTTTTAATTTACCTATTGTGAGAACTTTAACCATTGATTAGAAAATCCCTGTCCTATATATATATAGATTTAAAAAACACATTTTTTCATTAAATAATGTATGAAATCCAAATAGTTCAATGGCAAGTACTAAGAATGCAACCATTTTTAAACTTGTTATTACCTCTCTAAATTTGTTTTGACAATCTAATTATCTGCTAGTCAGTTCAATATCTAGCATATATAGAGCTTGTTTGGATAAGCTTTTAGGGGGAACAATATTTCTTTTCAATTTTTTTCAAAACAAAGAAGTACTTCTAGAATTTTTTTATCATATTTGTCTGTACTTTTCAAAAAAAATAGAAGCATGATTTTTTTTTTTTAGAAGCAAGTCCCTACACATGTTTATGGTAGAAGTAGAATTAGTATAAGAGAAAGTATTCTTGGATGATTTTTAAAATTATTTAGATTCCAAATTTATCTTAATAAATTTTGTGAAAAAATAAAAAATAACCTTTTATTAAATCAGTCTCACTCCTCACCCTATTTTTTTCACCATCATAGTCACAATAATTTAATTGTTCTGCATTACATTTTACTTTGTTCTTTTATTATTTTATAATTAAATAAAACATAGCTCAATAATAATAAATATATTAAAAATTAGTTTAATAAGCCCAATAATATTGCATAACATAAAAAAAATAAAATATTAAAGAATTGATTTTATTTTATTTAAATATTTTTATTAATTATATTTATTTAAAAATAAATAAGAAATAAAAATATTTTTATATAAAAAAATTCATGTGCAAAAAATATTGAGAAATCCAAACATCTTTTGTAAGATGTAATTTTTCATATCCCTGATTATAATTTTACTCAAAAAAAGTATATCCAAATAGTTTAACAACTTCTAATTCTAATAAAAAATACTTTTACAATTATATCCAAACTTACAAATTTTTTTTGCTTATGCTAGAACTTTAACTAAACAAACCCACAATTTAACGACATACTAAATTCAAAAAGTTTTTGAAATATTTGGATTGAAACAAATAAAAAAAAACTTTCCAATTATCAAAATTAAAATTAACATATATTTTTCACAGATAAACAGTATTTAAAAGGGTAGCTAAAACTTCCATTTATTAAGGTGATTCATCATTTAACAATGTCTAGAAAATTGGTATATGATGAGAGACTTTATCATACCTATAGTATCCCCCATGAAAATTATAATGGTTAGAGTATATTATTTGACTCATAGTGTATTAGACGTATCAACTCACATCTTATCTACCATTCAATGAGTGTAGTCCCTTGGATGAACCAACACGTATCACATATGTTATGAGCACAAATAACAATCTTTTAATGGTAAAGTGGAGCTGCTACCTTTGCAGTATTGCCGAACTCTTTCTTGAAGATCCCACATATACCGGGGCAAGTGATGTCGTTGATCATCAACACATCCGCATTGACCCACACGTTTTCCCCTGGCCTCACCTCACTTCTCTCACAGCCTCTCCCCAGGATCTTCTCTGTCGTGGTCAAAGGAATTTTGGCCTACGGTACACCAAATACAACACCATCATCCAATAATATTATCTTTAAAATTTTGAGCTAATCAATCAATATAATGGAAAAAACAAATTAAATTAAAGGCAGGAAGTAACTAATTTGAGTGAAGGAGATTTGAAACCTACTGAGCCAGATGCAGAAGGGTTGCGTTTGTTGTTCTTCTGGGTTGACACAACAGAAACTATCTTCTTTGATATTGTTCTCTTGCATTTCTGGTAATCAGTAACAAAGGGTGATGGTGATGATGATGAAGGAAAACCAAACAGGCACAAATCTTTCTGAGACCCCTGAAAGGAAAAAAAAAAGTATTACAACTTTGTGTTAGTGAAAATAGAAATCTATTCACTCACTAAAGCAATTGGTGTAAAAGGAACAATAATGTTCTAGTGTGCAAGCTTGATCAGAGAGAGAATAAGGGGAAAGACCTTGCAGCTGATGAAAGTTGAACAACTGAAAGCCATGATTGAAGGAAGCGCCGTATGTGCTAGTTAGTGGAAACTGGATGATCACATAATCATTAGTGTGTGTCTATATATATATATATATATAGATGGATAGAAAGAGAGAGAGAAAAAAAAAATTTACTAAGAATCTCTTATATTTAGATTGATTATAAAATATCTATTTATTTATTATTAGATTAAATTATTTAATATAAATAACAATTATCTAATAATTAATAATAAAAAATCTATAATAGATCTGGATATTAAAAGCCCGCCTTATAATTTATAAAAAAAAAAAATGAAAAAGCAGGGTATTCTTTTCTTAATAAACTTGGGGAGAAGTCAAATACAATAAGAAGACGGAAACAGGTGTGGACGTGTGGTACCGTACTGTGCCCAAAACACAAATGGCTGCCATAGAGTAATTCAAATAAAGTTATTATTTTAACATTTAAAAAATAAATATTGTTTAAAATATTTATTTTATTACTATTGAATATAATAGCAAGTCTCATCTTTTTTATTAATCCAGCACATTTAATAATAAAAAATATATATAAATAGATATTTATTTTTAATATTGAAATAACACTTCAAATTTGATCTTAAGGGTTTCGAACACCCTTTGAATACAGGTTGTTATGGAAATGAATACTCTGATATTGAAATTTCATCAGGTTTCACCTTTTAAATTAATGGTAAGAGAAAAAGGATGTTGACAATTGAGAGTGTCTAGATTTTATTACGTACAAATTAATTTTTCCTTTAAATATAAATATTTAACTTTAATATTTCAGAAGTTATTGATGGTAATATGGCAAAGCAACATATTAGGTCTTGAAATTTTCCACACATTTTCAAGTGAAGTACCTAATTAATATCTCTAATAATCGATTCATGTGGCTAAAATGATATCTAAAATCACAGATTTCAAAAGAGCGCTACTTAATAGTACCAAGAAAAATCCACAAAACAAAGTACGAAAACAAATTCAACCAATCACAATTAACAAAAAGACAAAAATGATGGGTAGTGAAAAAATAAAAGAAGTAAAAAAAAAAATTAGTAAAAAGGTGCTACTCGGCGTGTTCGTACCATTTGTCAAATTTCTCTGTAACACTCATCATTATTGGTTTCAAAAACGTTCATCGTAGCAATTATTAAAGTAGATGGAGGATATTTCTTGTCACTTTCTTGGATGAAGCAGCCTGTGGTTATAACCCAGGGAGGGTAAACATCAATTTGGCTTCCGATTGCATGGATACTTTTCTAAACTGAATTTCTCAGCTTGCTTTATGATAGGGTTTTGAAAAGTATCCATAACGCTACTCAGCCACCTAGGTCAGCCTCAGGCGGAATTAAAAGTAAATATACTTAAGCTGATGGAGAAGCATGCCTTTGGTGAAAATACAATTATCCTGAATTTTATAATATGTAAATATTTATAATTTTAATTTTTTAAATGATTTTTTGCAATTTGTTTCCAATATCCACTCTCAGTAGTGATTAATCCCTTTGAGGTAGTAATGATTTGTATCTTAATTCTAAATAGGATTTACCATCAGTCCAATTTTATGCTAACACCTCTCGAATGTAATAATTAAGCAGCATAATAAAAAATGATAAGATCATGAACGATATATTTTATTAAAAATTTATAATTGCTTCGAAAGTTGAGTTGCAATGGCCTTCAAAAGTTATTTATTTGTGATGTCTATTTTCAAAATGCAATGTAATAATTTTCTTTTAATTATATTCTGGAACTGTTCTCATAAGAATATATTGTTTTGATATTAGTTTCTTGAAACTTAAAAAACGACAACTCAACTATTTGGAATTTCAAATGTCTTGTATTATGGGAAATGATTTTTGTAAGTTACTTTTAGACATGTCGGGCGGATGACAAACAAATAGAATAATTAACTTTTCTTTTTCAAAAAAATAAAAAATGCTTTCTTAACATAAATCATACGTAACTTGAGTTGCATACCCAACTAACTGCTAGAAATTTGGGACTTATTTGGATTTTTTTCAAACAAAAATTTTACTTTTGATACTAATTAGAAAATTATCACATTATTTTCATCATATTTCCTATTTGTAGAGTTGTAATGAAAATGGTAAAAATAATTTTTTAAGGTTTTAAGAAGAAAATAATATATTTTCACTATTTCCTCACAAGATATGAAAACAAGAAACTTGATGAAAATAATATAACATCATTAAAAATTATAATTAAATTTAAAAAAGGAAATAGCAATAACAAATATTTTCTCCAACCAAAGACCATATTTTTTTGGTTCACTAGTCGACCTCCCCAACTAGATCAAACTTTAATTTTGTTGCTGGTAATGTGCAAGATCAACATTTTTCTGGTCACTATAGTTTCACTTATTATCATAGAGAAACTATGACTACAACAAAATTTGATTAGATAAGCTAAACCTATGAAAGGATTTGTGCCTGGCTCGAAGCTTAATCCCCCATCTAAAGCAACTCAACCAAAGATTAAACAACGAAAGATACATAGAAGCATATCACCTCACTAGCATCTCCACAAAAGAAGGCGTATGTAAGACACACCACCACCCAAAAACATAAAAGAAACGAACCTTAACCTTTCAACCATCAACAAAAGTTGCCGATCTATCACTTTGACCCAAGCACAGTCTCCTGAGGCTGTCTAATGCATCAATAATCACGAGAACCACAGATGTATGAACTGCCCTCACACCATCTCTCACAATCTAAACACCATCGTCATCAAGAAAAATGTGTCTAACAATATCAAACAAATCATCATGTAATAGAGAAACAAAGCTAGATCATCTTTGGTTGGACGGGTCTTTACTTCTCTTGAAGCCCAAGTGGATAGCACCCATAGTAGAAGCTATGATTCTATGGGTAAGTGGATTCTAGATCCCTGCATAAGCAATTGCCGGGAAATGTCCTTTTTAATTTCCAAATTAGAATGGTCTGCACTTAGACATTTGATACCCAATAAGCTCGGGAACATTTATATAATAAATAACTGCTTCAATTAAATAAGGTAGAATGCAGGTAAAATCAAAATAGAGATGGGAATCAAGGAAAATAGAATGAAACTAAAAGATAAAGAAGAGGAAGATTTGATATCAACCCATTAGTTTAAACCACTGCATCATGGTTCATTATCAGGAGCTACATGGCATAAACTGCATTTCTTGATTAAGGGACAACATTAAAACTTGTTAGTTAGACAGTATAATCACAATCATTTGGTTTGGAACCAATAAACATGGAAAGGAATCATGGAAGCCTATGGACACATTGACACAGAGCAGCTACGACATCATTTTAGATTCATCAATAGCATTTGTATAAAGCTCTCCTCATTCCAAACATGGACCAAAAGCTCATTCTACAATGGTCTCAAGGAAATCAGCTGGATTGAATGACAGGCAGCATATATATATATTTGGTGCACAGTGAGAGGTAGTATATGATCAAACAACACAATTGTCAAACAGTAGTAAGTTGACATAAATGATAAAATGGAGCAATGCTTCTCATCATCAAAAGTCATCTATTGTGCACCATAGGGATCCAGTTTTTATCCTCCCTAAAATTGTTATTACATAGCATATAAACCAAAAGCAAAATTGTGATTTGTCCTTCCCATGATAAAGTTTCACCACTTTTAATTTCCTCCATGATCTACATTTATATGCCAACTGAAATAACACAGCGCCATAATTATGTGTTTCTGTTCTCTTAGAAATTATTTAACAGCCTTACAGAGTAGCAGTGCCAAAAACTTCGTAAGCCCTAACAACTTTGCAGATCTCAGATGATAATTTTGGTACCAGAAGAATTTGCATCTTGCTTCACAGTATCTCCTGAAAAAACCACAAAAGGACAAAAATCATGCTGTAGCCTAACAAGCAATGTTAACAGAAAAGCTGGGTTTCCCCATATAATCCTTAACTTGGATAACCAACCAACATCAAGCTTTTCCTACAGCTTTATATGTTATGATATTTTAGGCACCAAAAACAGATTTGCCAAACAAAATCACACTGGTAGTAAAGCTAAATGAGTCTAATTCTGTAACACTGCCAATGATGTGACTCACATCTCTAGAGCCAAACTGGCTTATAATATTGTAAAAATTGCAAAATAAAACAAGAAATATTTTAAAGATGAACACATTCTGATTTGAAATTTAAAACACTTGGTTATAGTGCAATAAGTGAAATTCTTGCATCAATTTGATCACTTGGTATCTCTATGGTGCAAGAATATAGGCCACTTTGGACTTGTGAGGGGTTCATAATGTACAAGGTTGGAAGAAATCTGTATTGAACTTTTGTCTGCTTTGTCTTTTTCTCATTTTTATTACTTTTAATAATTAGTTTAAAAAGAATATTTTGTCCAGGGTCTTGTACTTATCTTTCAACAAGTTAGCTTTTAACAGTCCACTCACCTAATGTTTTGCCCCAACTATTTAGCTTATCAGTGTTTCTATCTCAACTGGAAATTTTCTCATCATAAGGTATTTGAGGAGATTATTCAGAGTAAGTTCACAAGAAAAACAAGTTCTTATCAAAATGAAATTCACAAGAATTAAAATTTACTCCGGTGTTTCAAGTTTCAACATCAAATGGCAAAGGCAAGAAACTCATTGTCGTCAGGGCTTACCAACATGATTGTCAAGTAAGCCTTTTTTCCACAGTAAAATCTAAGATTTATTGAGAAATCAATGAAGGTAGTAACAAATTACCTCCATGATTTTTCTACAGTTATATACTATCACCCGATAACATTAAATACACAAATGTGAGGAAGGTTCAATTCAATTTTTCAAATTGAATCTTCCTTTGTTGAGGTAAGATCTTTTCTAGAATCATTGCCAGGTAAGACTGTGTTTGGTTGAGAAGTAAAAATGAGGATAAATTTTGCATGGATGAAGTCCATGTGTAATTTTGCACATAGAAATCATCCACGAAAATGCACACCTTATTTTTACCCCATAACCAAACATACCCTAAGAATGAAACTATGTCCCATTCAAAACAATGGATGACATTACAAGCATACTGAAACTCCACAAACACAGGATAAAATATAAGCATAAAATAGTATCCCAACCTCAAGTTACAAAATTCATAACACCATCCAATAAATTAAAAAGCGTAACACAAAAAGCTATATCATACTGGAAAATAATTATAGAAATCTATTATGCTATACAAGCCCGTACTGAAATTAACTTCTATACAGCATGACTCATCTCTTCTTTTAACTCCTTACAATCATTTTCCACATTGCCAAAATCAAATTACCGCTTCATCTACAGCAGGGGAAGGGATAGAATTGAATTACCAGGCGTAGATTGCTGCGGAGGTGGGGCTTCGCCATATATGGCTTTGAGCCTTGCCAGTGGGACCGGTGCGTCATCACTCGAGGCTTCAGCATAAAGCTGCTGTTTCCAATCCCACATGGTCTTTCTAATGGCCTTGTTGGATTTGACAAGAGCCTCCTTCTCAGCTTCCAGCGCCTCAATGGCCTTTTGCTGATTCATTGATCTTCCAGCCAGCACCATGAAAGAAGCGACAAGACAAACATTGATCACTGTGTTGTTGTTTGATGCTCTCTTAGCTGTCTCAACTATTCTGTTAACAAACTCCATTTCTTTCCTGAAATCAAATTGAAAGTTTGAAAACCTTCAGATAAGAGAGCCCGCAAATGATCATGAAAACAAGGCAACCCATGACAACCCAATGCTAGAAAAGAAAAAAACAAATATCATGAAAATCTGAAAAAACAAAATATAATATAATAAAATAAAAATTATGCAGATAGTTACTATTGCTTAATGTTGGTAAGATACATTTTTGTTCAGACATAACTTCTACAAACACAAACCCACAAATTTGTTTAGAAGGGCAGCTAGGTTTCTTGTCTCTTGATGAACCCTGACTAATTTTGAGTGAATTTTACTGTTTTAAATTTTTTGTTCTTCTTTTAATTGGAAAAATTATCATCCTAAAAACTCAGACGCCAAAAAGAGAAATCTCAGAGTACAATGCAGCTATTCAAAATAAAAAGGTTTGATTTTAAGATTAAATGCAAAGGATTTGAAGAAAATATGGGTTTTGAGGTTCTACGAAGACTGACTCACCGGAAATGGCGGCAGGTACCGTGAGCAGCAGGCAGCACAGACAAGTATGGTGCGAGAGAGTGGGGGAGGAGAGATAGACCCAAGAGCCAAGAGGCGTGAGGGCTCTAAAACGACATCGTATTGGTCCTATAACACATTGTCCACACTTTTAGGCTGGTTTGATTTTAATTTTCATTTACATTATTTTCATTTTTGATACTTCACAAATTACTTTAGTGAGATTTTTTTCCTTTGGTTTTTCACAGGTTTCCTCCATCCGAAGCATAAAGCATTTAAAATTTTATGTTGGGTATGATTATTTCAACAACAATTTTTTCATATTCCAGGTTTAAATGGAAATTTTCTATCTTTAATAGTATCTTATTTAGTGTTCCTCAATTATTTATTGGTAGACGGTAAATAGGTATTATATATTTAATAACTTATAATTTTTAAAATTTATTTTAATTTTTATATTTTGATGTGTCAAAAAAATAATTGAGAGACAAAGAAGAGACATTATTTGAGAGAAGATTTCTATTTTAAAGCTTTAATCGAAACTACTAATTAAAAAGAAGAAACACTTAGGATCTAATACATTTTATTCAAATTTATCACCACTAAATCAATTCTAGTAGTCTCAATTATATCATTTTCTACTTTCAAAATTATATAAAAATAGTAAAAAATAAAAATATTTTTATTATTTCAGTATTTTAAAATATTTTTCTATAAAATTCTCAAAACAGAGAATTTATTTTTCAAAAAATTACCACTATGCATAATTTATAAGGCTGCAAATTCAACACCTTACTAAAAAAAAAAAAAAAAACTCAAACCATTTCAAAAAACCAAGTATAAGTGATATAATAGAATTTTAAAATGCAAATCTCAAAATTCGTACATGTCAAAATTGAAATGTAAACCAATACGAAAAAAATATTGAAATGTAAATATGTAAAAAAAAAAGTAATGATTTCTAATATAATTAAATAATGAAAATATGAAATATAAATATATACAAATTCTGATAGGATAATGAAAGGCCATCCATCCTCCATGACCAGAAAATAATGGAAGTCCTTCAGCATTGTTAAGACAAAAAAGGCCTTCAGTATGCTATATGGATAAACCGTTCTTTTGTCACGCAAAAACAATGGCATTTTCTCCATCAAATGTACCCAAGAAAAGCATATTCATTCCTGTCGAAACCTCTAATATGCAGATTGTATATATTTCATCAATTCACTTAATCTATAAATCTTTTTGATGAACACCCTGAATTTATGAATCATCTTAACGGCCAGAGAACCTAACTTAGGAGATGATGTCTAATAAGTGTCCATCGAATTAGAAAGGACACATGAGCAGATATCAGCATCAAATAGCATTTAAATTCCACCAAATACTTGATCATCCCCACCGTAGAAAGTAGAAATCGTGGCTTTCGTTGGTTTAGCGAGAAATGATAATTGTCCTCTTAAACATTTACCAATTCACATATCATTTATTATTGAATAGAATGTAAACTCTTGAATAGGATACACGTCCATTTAATCCTGGATAAAGTGTAAGTTGACAAAGTGTTCACATCCCAATACAAATAACACTACTCCTATGTAGAAGATGAACGCCTCTCCTTCCTGGCTTATTTACTTCCACTAAGTAACCACTGCTGCATATAATTTTCATCACACCCTTCATCTCCCAATACCGAATGTTACTAACCACTTCCCCCAACTATATATACATATATTATATATAAATCTAAATCCTCAAGCGAATTCTCATAACAACCATCTACACTAAAAAATGGCTTCCACCACCCGCACCCTTTTGACTCTTGTTGCTCTTGTTACTGCATTGGCCTCATCATCAGCACCAATGGCCAAGTCCAGGCCACTCCCCATCTCCAACCCATCAACCTCTCCCCTTGCCTCCCAGTTGAAGCTAGAGGGCTCAAACTGTTGGGAGTCACTGCTGCAACTCCAAGCATGCAGCGGCGAAATCGTCATGTTTTTCCTCAATGGTGAGACCTACTTAGGCCAAGGTTGCTGCCAAGCTATCAGGGTGATTGGACATGAATGCTGGCCTAACGTTGTTGGCTCCCTAGGATTTACAACCGAAGAGACTGATATGTTGCAAGGGTATTGTGATGAGGAAGGTGTGCATTCTCCTCCACCACCAATTCCACTTACTCCAGTTGAGCCAAATGGAATACTCCCATAAATTTTTAATAATGAATTTGGGATAATTAGTGGTTGTTTTACTCAAACGGCTGATAAAGAATAATTTCGTTGCCACTTTTTTTTTTTATGTATGTAGCTACACTTCCTTGTGTAGTTATTAGTCACAGAAGACACTATATTATGCTTACTTTTGCCGTTGATATGTACTGAACTCGAATCAATTGATGATATGAAATACAGAGTTGTGTGTTTTCTGTGACTTGAAAGGCCGTTGCTCTTTTTTTTTTTCTAGACAATTTTTTTTATGTCAGAAAAAGGTCCTTATATAATTAAAAAATAATAATTCTGGAAATTACTCTACCATGATTCCTTCTAGTCTAGCTTTGTTCGGCCCAGTTTATAACAATGGGCTAACCCAATATTGGCCCGTTGCCTTTGACATCTTAACTAACTGGGACTTCATTGTGCTTCAGACAACATGCCATGAGTCTAGCCTAATAATCGGAGAGCCAGCAATATGAAAACCCTAGGGTATCTTAGACCAAAATTTTATCCCCTCACTTTCAAAATATTACTATATGGGCTAATATATCCTGGGTATTAACTAATATAGTACGATGTTAAGGTTAATATTAGATGAAATGTCTTGAAAATATGAAATTAATTAATAATAATATTAGAGGAATAAAATTAATATTTTATTAAAATATAAAATTGACAAATATGTTAAAATATAAAATTATTTAAAAGTTAAAAGAGAGGAGTTATTGTTTATTGCGGATGGGGAGGTAAATGTGATATACTATGTAAATATCGGACCCTGATCTGATCCACCTTAGCCTCCAAAAGGGATCAAAACAATGTGTTGTTTATCAAAATATTTTAAGCTCAAGTTTTATTAGCCACATTTTTCATTGCAGAGTAAGTGCCTAAAAGAGAAAACGTGGAGGAAGACACCGTCCGAATTCGTATTCGTACTAAACAGAATTTCTCCAAAGGGAAACAACAAATACGAGTATTTGGCTATTAGCGAAACAAGAACCGAAAATGTCGGGTTTTTTATTATTATTATTATTGTTGTTGTTGTTGTTATTATTATTATTTTATATTATTTTATTCACGTAAGCGTTAAATTCAAAAGTCTATAATATGGTCCCACATTTTCTACCTGCATTCTGCTCAATTTTACCTTCACAACAATACATTCAATGACTTTCTTTTTTGTCGTGATAAAAAAAACGTTTCGTATGTTTGTCAAATAATCAAAATATTGAAAAAATAACCAATTTTTAACTTTTTTAATTATATATGAATTTTAACATGCTAAAGCATATATAGAAGTTCAATATAACCAAATATATGCATGGTGATGCCATATATATATATGGAGCTAGCCATATGACATTGCGAAACAAAGGCTTAAAGCAAGGAAGATCAAGTGAAGAGATGAGATCGAGTAAGCATCTTGTTTATTTATTGAGCCTTGCAGAACCGTCATTCTCATGCTTTCATCCTTCACCACAAAATTAATTATGAGAAGAATTACTTCTTTGTTGGAAACACGGTAACTAGTGTCATATATGATGCAAACAACACACATAAGACAGGAACATTTACTTCCACTAGGTAACAATAACATACGTGAAGGGCTGATATGCTTTTGCCTTAGGGGCTCCATTGATGGCGATAAATAATAAATTTATGAAACCGTAGTTGTTATTTACGCTGGTAATCATTCCAACAGCCGCTAAGCAACAAACGGCAGGACTGCAGAGGAGTTTCAGTCTTATCATCAGCCAAAATCCAAACAAAATCGAGAGCCTGCTAACTAGCCTGGAGTTTTCATCAAATTATTATTTTAAACTCTTCACTTTGACAAAGTTAACACGGAATTAATATAAGAATCTTGCTATATTCTAATAATTCTCTTGATACTCAATAACGCGTTGTTGAATAGAAAAAGTAAAAATGTATTTGATATTCTAAGAATATATAACAAATTAATATTCAATTTTTCCATATAATTAGAAAGATTACTAAGAGAAAATTTAAAAGTATTTTAAATTTGTAAAAGTGTTTACTCTATATTATTCAATATTCTCTTGTCGATGATGTATGCATAACAATAATTTGAGTCAAAATCAAGTTATAATGGTGTAAGTTTAAAATAATTCTTACAAAATTATACGGGCACATGTAAGTTAATTAAAATAATTCTTAAGCCATCAGATAAATTTGATTGGCGAAAGGTTTTTAAACCTACAGTTAGATTATATATACTTTCATATCAATCTGAGAATTGTTTAACATATTTTTAATAGTTATTTGATAAATTTTTTAAAATTTGTTTCAAGTAACTTACGTGATAGATTATAATTATAATTCATTGATTGGATAAAAAATAACTTGATTTTGACCCTTATTTTTTACGGTAATATATTTAAAGTTTGATATATTTTTAGTGTAAATTTTTTTATACCATCAATTAATCATATATATTACTATATATATGTGTGTGTGATATCTCAACTAATTATTATAAATTTCAAATACTTTAATGATGTAATTAGCAATAACTGGTTAGACAATGCAATAATTAAATCATAAGTATTTTATTAATGCAATATGATCGAGTTCATGTTAATTAGTTAGACAAATATAAAGCAACAACTCTCTCTCACAGAAGAATTTCTCTCCAAATAAACTTGAAAAGCCAAGACTGCCCTTGCCTTTGTTTATATATACTAGCTGGCTATGGCTCTTGTGCAAATAGAATCTCCCAAGGTACTCAAGGTAAAGCAACAACTCATTGGGGGGTGAACATGGCAAAGCTTGTGTTGATGGTTCTCTTTTGCCTTCTCAATGTGACAACCCTTCTCCCTCATGTTACCAATGCATCTCATCATCACCCCAAGCCCAAGGACCCTCCTTACAACCACCACGGAACGCATGGAAGACTCACTTTCAACGACTTTGGTCGCCACGGGGATGGAGGGGGGCCATCGGAATGCGACGGCCGGTTCCACCCCTTGCCGCAAAGGGTGGTGGCCTTGTCCACCGGCTGGTACGACCATGGTTCGCTGTGCGGCCGAATGATCAAAATTAAGGCCGGAAATGGAAGGACAGCATTGGCCAAGGTGGTGGATGAGTGTGACACTAGGCATGGGTGCAAGAGTGATATTGTTGATGCATCCAAGACTGTGTGGCATGACTTGGGGCTCAACACCAATGTTGGAATAGTACCCATTACTTGGAGCATTGTTTAAGGAGTAATGTTACATGTGTTTACAATTTATGGACACCATATTGAACGCTACATTTATACTGTTAGATGTAATGTGAAACCCAAATTAAATAACGCTATACCACATCAAATAATATATATATATGTGTGCGTGCGCGTGTGTGGGCACAGCGTTCATAAATCCGAGTAGAAATAACATTTCCCTACTCTAAATTCATGAAGATGTAAGAGGGGTATATATATCATAAATAGAATTATGGGTGGGCGTAAGATAGGGCTTGTGTTAGTTATGCGATATAATTGTGTGTTCAATAATGTTTATCTTTGGGTGGATGCAAATTCATCCTAGTGTACCAGAAGAAAAAATAAATTCATCATTCTGTTACAGGCTTACAGCAGAAACAAAACCAGAACACAGAACATAACATCAAATAGCATCAAATGGATGCATCCTGCTCTGTTAAATTAGCAGCAGTGCTGAAATAAACCAATTAAAACATTAGACTATACACCAAAAACACAAACCAGCATAAACTAGCTAGCTAGGTGTTCCCAAAACAAACAGAAACCAATAGCAAAGAGACCTATATCAGAAAGAAACAACAAACAAGCTAAGCCTTATCCCACTAAGTGGGGTCGGCTATATGTGTCAGACAATGATAAAATTTATGTTTGCTGTCCATGGTATCATAAAACAATTTGTCCCAAAAGCTTAAGTTATTGGTTTGAGGCACATAATTGGTTTTATATCTAATACGCCTCCTCACGCGATGCCTCTTTTGAACTTGAAGCATGAACAATGTACAACAAGGATCAACTCTAGACCACTTGGTCATAGAGGTTGTGATACCATATTATGGATCCACTTGTCCCAAAAGCTTAAACTATTGGGTTGAAGCATATGATTGGTTTTATATTAATACATGGTCTACCGCAACCTCCTTTTTTACTGGGGCTTGGACCGGCTAATTAAATTAAGCTTCATAATATAGCTTAACATGATTCTCCATTGTCCATTCTTCACTGTTAATATTCGGCAAAGAGACAAGTTCTGCCCATTCTTTGAAAAAGTCAAAAACTACCAAAGGTCTGAAATTTATTTCATCCAGTAAAAGCTTAGGCTCCGGGATGCAGCTAGCAACTAGGAATCTGACTCCACAATGATTGGAAACTCTATTCAAGGATACAGCAGTATTAGGTACTTAATGTGCTGTGATCTATTCTATTACTAATTGTTAAAATATAGGGGATACAGCCAATGACTCTACCAGCTGTAGAATTGATGCGGATCATAGCAGATTACAGGTCGTTATTTTTTAGTTATCTATTTTAAGCATTCTGGTGGAATATATTTATTAAATGTTAAATTCTAATGGAACAAGATCTGTTAAATGCTGGTTATGTATGTTGGCCTCAACTTATATATATAGACACACTTCTTAATTTGATAGTTTATCAATGAATATACTTGATAAAATTTACTTTACAGACTGAGGCTCTCTATCTTTTTTTATTTGGGGTTTCCTTCTTCCTTTATAATTTATAACATTCATTAAAATTCTTATATATGGAAGAGTGTAAGTAGATTGCATGAGTTGTGATAGGAGCTAGCTGAGGGTGGTCACTTTGTAACATATATCAAGCCTGGTGGTGATTAAGCAAAGAGTTTCCCTAATAGCCTTCTATAAGCTGCAACATACAAAAATGTATAAAAAAACAAAAGAAGCTTGTTATGATCAGGCATCTTTAATCAACTTTATATTGTGATTCATGGGGAAAGGGCATACTTACAAGCCAATAAACTTACACTTTAGATGAGATCGAGAACATATTTTCTTTGACACAATGAAATCCCTTGAGAAGTTCCCACTACATTCAAGACCAAGGGAAAAATTGAGTTGACTGAAGTCCTTGATCTTGAAAATGGATGCACGTTATTGTTTAACTGAGGCAATTTCCTGAACATCATCCTCACTAGAATCATATTTATCATCTACATATATTTAATAAGATTTTGAAAGATGTAGCCTAAGGAGATCAACACTTGAGAAAGTTTCTCATACTTGATAACACTGGAAACTAGCTTGTTGAAGGCCGTATAAAGATTTATTCAATTGACATATACTTGACTTGGTTTAAGAGGTTTAACTCCTTGAGGTAGCTCTATGCAGACTTCTTCATGGAATTCCCCACGTCAAAAATGCGTTGTTCACGTAGGATCTGTTTGGATAGTACAACCTATGACCTTTTTTTAATTTTTTGAAAGTCAAAAATCATATTATTATTTTTTGTCATATTTGGCTAAACAACTTATCACTTCTCTAAAAATTATTTTTAGTGTTTTTTGAGAAGTTAAAATGTCTAACTTTTTAAGAAGTACTTTCTAAAACACTAAAAACAAATACTTTTATTATTATATATTTGAATATAAAATAACTTATTCATAAGTTACTTTTTAAAAATTACTTTTTTATAAACACTTAAATAAATTATTTATCCAAACAAGACCATAGAGTTGCTCTAAAAGTTGATTTTGTGTGGAGACTTACAAGGTGTGTGGAAACCTTTAATGAGATGAAATTGAATTGAATTAAATTGAATTCGTATGTTTGAAATAAGTCAGGATATTAAATAATTGAATTCAATTCCTTATTTGGAATGAATTTAAAATAAAATTAATTTAATTATTGTTACTATGTTATCATTCATTAATAGGTTAGGAACAAAACATTATAATCAAGTAAGGTTATTTTGGTATTTTCATTTATTATAATTCAATTCTCACATCAAATCATATCCATTTGGGTTTGATTTTAATTTATTAGTTTTATTGGATTTCAATTCCTTCACTCAAATTGTTTTCAAAATATGAAATTCAATTCAATTCCTTAATAGAATTAAATTCCAGAGTTTCCAAACGCTTTATAAGACTCGTAATTAATAATTTGACCTTGTTGAGTTTAGCAACACAGGTGAGAATGTCTCTATCAAGTCAATTCCCTTCTTATGTGTAAAACTTTTTGTTATGGGTCATTGAGCCTAGCTTTATATTTCTCAATATCGTACCATCAGCCTTATTTTTTGTAAACCCAATTAAATCCATTGGTTGTTTAATAGCTAGAAGATCAACAAACTCCCCTGTTCCTATTCGAATCAAGGTCTTAGGTCTATATTTTTACATCTAAGGATTTTATCCAGCATTCAAGTCTCACTGAGAATATGATTTTGGTTCGTCAATGAATGAAATATAGAGGATGAAATGTTTGTGGTTAGGGGAAAGATGGGAATAAGGCAAATAGTGTGCAAGAGGATATAAAACATTATGGACAAATTCTCTGTCGATGGCCAAAGTGCAATGGAAGTCCTAGAGCCATTGTGGGGGATGCCTAATCATGTGAGATCGTTTAACGGTAGGAGTGGGCTCTGTTTATGCAGTATTAGTTGTTAGGATTGCTAGGTTTTTGTGAAGAGTTTGTGTGATATTTCAGACGGTTGTGTTATTTGTATTGTATGAGACATCACATTAACTTATGCTCCTTTTATCATTGGATGAGTATGAATTATATTTAAATGAGGTTCATATCCCATCAAATAATAGATGATGAGTCAACACACTCAACGCATATACAATAAGTACAAATAATATTTTTTT
Source organism: Dalbergia oliveri (assembly GCA_030441495.1). Classification (NCBI taxonomy): domain Eukaryota; kingdom Viridiplantae; phylum Streptophyta; class Magnoliopsida; order Fabales; family Fabaceae; genus Dalbergia; species Dalbergia oliveri. The sequence goes on from JAMLFY010000007.1 coordinate 21,975,459, forward strand.
CTATTTGAAAAGCTTTATCTTCTGCATTCCTTGTATGTATAACTAGTGGAGAGTTTTCTATTTATTTATTTTTTTTTTCCAAAAAAAAGGCCAGAGTTTATACACCAAAATTGTTTTGGATAGCAAAATGTTATTCCAACACCTACAGGACACCCACTCTATTACCATTGGATATGATCCTTAACTTTCTCCACTTACCCATCATATTCAATGGTGATGGAATGGGATTCTAATTTGATACCAACTTTTTGGTATTTGAATAGTAATGCCCTTTGGATAGTCCCATGATCAAACAAGATAGTGAGCTCATGCACCCAACTGTATGGGTCATAGACTTGGGCCCAATGAATTTGCCAATTTGCCCCATATGTGTAAGATAAGAGTTTATTGGGATTTTTTGTTTTTGGTTTTTCTAACTAGTGCTAAAAAAGGCAAGTGTTAAAGTTTTTGCTGAATTCCACACATTAAATACGTCAAACTTCATCTTTTTCATACAAATACTTCCCTTTTCATTTCTTAATCAGGATATTAATTAGTTACTTAATTTTGTTTTCCTTAGTTAATCTTGAATTTTGGTTTAGATATATTGAATTTTCAAATATAAAAAATCCTCCACATTTTCTTGACCCTTCTTTTTTGAACCATAATTAAATCTGATTTGTTTATTTGAAAACATAATCATCTCTCATTATATTTTTTTTCACTAATAAACATTAATTAGCATTTAATTATTTTTGTTAATATAAGATCAACTTAATTAGAACACTTATCTCTTTCACTTTCTTCTCCTCTCCTCTTCTCTGAGTTACTCACAAAGATAAGAAGTCTTACTAGTTCTAGAGCCCGGTCTTAACAGAAGAGTCCGTTGTTTCTCGAAGGAATTCTGATCATTCCCAAAATATTCTTTGAAAATCTTTTCTTATAATTGAATCTACAAAAACTTTAGCTTAGAAGCTGTGAAATGAAGTGAACAAGAACAAAACGATAGACAACAAAATGCCAAAAACGAAGAGACAAAAATGCAAAACAAAATGGAAAAAAATGAAAACTACCACTATTAACATTAGTTTCCCAAACAAGAGACGAAAGAGTTCAATTGTTTAGTGATTATAATCCACCATCAATGTGAGAACGAAAGAAGAACTATTAGTTTTATTTTTCTAATAAAGATAAACTAATCTAAACCATCCGTTCGCCACTGTTTTATGTAATGAAGCTACTTAGAAGATTCATTGAACATGTTGATTAATATTTAACTCTTTTTAAAGGATTTATTGTTTCCCTATTTGGTATCACACAATGAAAAGGAATGAATACTTCTATTTCTTTGTTTGATTTCATCATGAAAATTAAAGAATGGAAATGCATGCTAATATATAATGTTAAGATAAATCTAGGGCCGTGTTCTGTGTTTCGGTTTGTGCTCTTTTGCCGGTGCCATCGGTGCATCTTCCTCTTGGTGAAGGTGGTGTTATTTTAGCATTGGCAAATGCACATATCTCATACCTTGTAGGGCAAAAGCTACGGTGGTGAATTTGATTTTGTGTTACGAATGCTTTTGTTCTCGGTTTAGATAACTTCTGCAACCCTGGTTGGTGTTATGTGTGGAAGTTAGTTTTTAGGCTCTAATGTTGAGTCTCATTTTTTTTTTCATTGTATTGTTGAATACTTGTTTTTTTCAGCTTTTCTCCTCCAGAGTTTGGCGCTTCTTAATTATTGAAAAAAAAATTCAACACTAAATCAATAGTGACTAACGAGGGCCACTTTTAAACTTTCTCCCAACACTCCCAAAAGGAGAGAGATAAGAAAAGAAACTATCCGAATTCCTCCGTACGTTGTCACGCTCTCTTTCTTGCTGATTAACTAGAAATGAATAATGAATTAATGACGTGGAAAATCAACATTTTCCCTTCCCTTTTTTTTTAATAGCATACCAAGCAGACCGTAAAGGACAATCATGTGTGCTAGACAAACAGCAAAATACACGTTAGTTTAATATTCCCAATCAAAAAAAAAAAAATGCTAGCTTAATATTTCCCCGCTAACAATTACAAATATGAAACTTCTAAATATATATAATATGGACTTTACTCTTTCAGCTCCCTTATATATATATATATATATATTATTAGGTGTAAGTTTTGGTACACATACAAATTACATCATTCAATAACTTTTTATAGGTATAAAATTTTATCAATCTAACAATTGAATTTAAAGTTCTTATTTGATTAAATATATCAAATTTCATATAGTTTAAAAATGATTTAATATTTCATCATGCCACTTTACTTTTACGGATAATATATATTTTAAAATATAAGTATCAATAATCAGAATATATGTCTATTGTTGTCTGATGCTTTTGAAATTTGACATAATCGATCGTCAATATAATATTATATAATTCAGTTCAATCGTTATTGAAAAGTGTAAGTATATAAGACTTTTTAATTGATGTAAACGAATAACCTGGTGAAAAAGGACCTCTCTCAGAGAGAGAGAGAGGAGAACCACGTTAGGAAGTAATAAAATATTATGGTCGATGGAATGGCATGCACATGCATGAATATGTAATATTAATGAAAAATTAGTCCAGAACGTGTATACTTTCATGAATATATGTTTGGGGCATGAATATGCTTCATGTATAAATTGTTTGATTTGGAATTTAGACAACTTTCGACTATTCTCTAAGCGAAAAGTATATATATAATATATATATTTAAAATATTAAGTTCTTCTCAATTTAACCGCTAACGTAATACATTAAAATATGTAAAAAGAATCTTTTTATACTATTTTTGAATCCTAAATTAGTGCCTTAACTCATGAAGATAGAAGGAATAACCTCATAATAAAGATATTTCGAAAAGAGTTATGAGTCCCATAGAACTAGCAAATTCAATGTGATACTTAAGTTATGAAACTCTCTCATCTAATAAGCTAACATTTTGAATTGGTCTCTTTTCATGAACTTAAATCATAATAACAAGAGTATTTAAGTTCCACGTAAATAATATAAATTATTGATTTTTTATATATTAAATCAATGGTTAAAAAACATATATGGAGGACGGCTCACAGCCCTAGCTAATTTATTGGAGTATTGATGAATGCCATGATCCTTGAGTCAAATTATATACATCCGCCTGCAGGCGTGCGAATTTGATAGCAATATTCTTGGTTGAATGTCCACTTTCATCACAGAATTGACTTAGTATTGAAGACTAGTTATTTTCTCACGTGTCTCTATTTTTATAATTGTTGTGCCCAAATTATGAGGTACAGTATTGATTTGTTTTTGGCCTTCTACTTGATTTGTGTATTTGGCAAAGTTAGCAAAGGCAATGAGAACTTCCTCGGTATGGCTCTCTTGCCTTCCCGGGCTCTCTTTTCCTGCTTGGAATAGAAATGAATTTCATATAGGAAAACATAAAAAAAGAAAATTCATATATATATATATATAATATATATATATATATATATATATATATATATATATATATATAAACTTTGCGCTCATTCAATTTTCACATACGCCACCTATACAAGTTATTAGAAGATACTCTCTAATTTCACAATAACTTTTTTGTTCCCACTAAACATTTCCATCTGTATACTTTTATTTAACATGGTTTTTGTAGGTAAACTTCAATTTAGATATGAAACTCTGATGGCGCTCTCTCTCTTGGTATCATAGATGATAATATGAGTCTTTGGCTTGTGGAAAAGTACATTGGTATCTATCATGAGGCTAACTCAAAACCTGAGACGAGCTATATATGGTGGGTTTTGTTAGATGTATTGAGTATGTTTTTATCCAACAATTTAAGTTTTAGGGAGAGATAATATCATGTTATAATATCAAATTTTTTGTGACTAAGGATTCATTTAGTTTAGATTTTCACTACTAGAAATACGGATTACCGACGGCATGCACGTCGACAGTAACCGACGGGATTTCCGGGGATGGCGAGCTTTTGAAAATAATTAAGGGTGATTTTAGGAACCGTCGGTAAATGAGTCGGTGAAATTTAAAAAAACAATATCTGATGGATATATAGAACTTAATAAGAAGGTAACTGTACATTTCACTATTAATATATTGAATTATGTATCAACAAGTTTACCGACGGGTATTTCAAATTTAATATTTATTAAATCAATTATCGACCGTAGAAGGATATGTATGATTTTTAAAATTAATTATTTACTAATTATGTTACCAACGGTAACGACGGGTATGAAAATAGGGCAATTTCTTAAATATATTTATTATTTGTATTATAAATTACCGACTATTAACGACGGTACGAATGTTTTTTTATTTTATTTATTAAATTACTAGCGGATTAATTGAAGATCATTTTGAAATTTATTTTCAACCGCGCAAAACGTTTGGGATTTCCATCACTCGGTAATCTAACGATTTTGATAGTGAACAACGTTTCATTAAAAGGCATACTGTCGGTAAACCGTCTGCGTACATCATCTTCGCCAGGTCCTCTCCCCTCACTCTGAAACTCTCTCTCTCTCTCCTACGCCGCCCCGTGAGTTTTGCCCTGTTCGCGCAGCTTCATTTGAGAAACAGAGGTCACCATTACAATCCTGAGGCTTTGGTGAGCATTTTAATCGGTTTAGTTTTTTTATTTGATTTACTTTTTCCGTTCATTTTTTGGTGCCCATAGTATTGTGTGTGTTGCATTGGGGATTAATTGATGTTATTAATTTGTTAATGTAAGAGTTTTGCTTGAGGATCACCGTGATTGTTGACGTTCGGATCGTTTGCACATGTTTTTATATATGTTAGTATTCTTTTGTGTGTATATAATTGTTGTGATTAAAATTTATAATGTTGGATTTTTAGGATTGTACTAGGTTGAACAAGAAAGCTACTCTATATTTCAGTTTTTTTTTCTGCTATAGAGGTTAGTAGCTCAATCCTTATTATTTATATCATTTAATGATTTAATATATATGTATGATATATAGAGACTTATATTTTATAGGATAGAGTTGTAGGAAATGGGGATTGCATGACTGGAGGGAAGGGCATAAAGGTCCTTCCCCGACTTTTGATTTGTTTGCTGTGGGATTCTTTGTGTTTGCGGAGATTCAGGATGCATGTTGTGGAGTTATAAGGGATACGCAATAGAACGGTTTTTAGGATTATTTGAATTGTATGTAATTATTGACATGTAACTGTTTACTGTTCATATTCTATTGTTGATTTTTATAATAATATCTATAATTGTTGAATTGACTTGAAATATCTAATGATGGAAGCTCCTAGTTTAAGGGAGAATGCTATCAAAATTTTGTTAAAATATTTTTAGAGATATAAGATTAAAATAAATCATATTAAAAAAAACTTAAAGACCAATTAAAAGAAATATCTGATGATGGAAGCTCCTAATTTAAGGAGAGATGCTGCAGAAATTTTATTAAATTTTGTTTTAGGGATAAAAGTTTAAAAAAAAATTGCCCTCAGGTGATAAAAGTAAAAAAAGGATTAAAAATAATTGTATTTAAAAAAACAAAGAAAACTAATTCAATGTGTTTTAAAGTAGTAATTTGGGCCCACCTTTTAAAAATTATACGCCTATGATTGTATTGACTGAAATATATGGGTGGAAGAAATTTACAAAGTGTTATTCTTTGAGATATGGATATTTATTATGTTTTAAATATAAAGGAGACTTTTATTTTAAAGTTAGAGTGTATAAGCACAGTGCTAGGAGGATAGGCGAAGATCACTGCAGATGTCATGATGTTCGGAACATGTAGGCTTCTAGATCCTCCAAGCTCGGAAGACGCTCCCCGTGTCTCACTCCTCCATCTTGAGGGCAAGTCAGAGTCGGACGGCACGAATGACGATGATGGTAAGATGATGATGCAATGCGGGACGATCCTGGCGCAGGACTTTAGCTAGTTTTTATCTAGCTTTTTCATTTTTACATTCGGGCTATTTTTTATATTTATTGTAATTTATATATATTTTATTGTTATAATTTACTATTATATTTATTCAATTTAATTTATTCATTTTATTATGTTTCTTATTTAATATCAATTTGATTGATAATTACGTTATTATTTAAATAAAGAAATAAATAATAAATAGTTATAAAATATATTTTTTAACTTTTAATTATTTATAAATAAAGAAATTTAAAAAAATATTTAATAATTGTACCGAGGTGAATCATTCAGTAATAAATTATATTAAAAAAAATCCATCGGTAATATCATCGATAAAAATACATTCTACTTTATTAAATAACCTCGGTAAAAAGACAAAACGGTCAATAATAATATATCTCTGACAGCTCTCTACGTTTCCATATAATTATACCGAACTTATTATTTATTCTCGTCGGTAAAAGTGTCGATAATTACCGACTCACATTATTTAACCGTCAGTAATACTCATTGACGGCCAGACAACTGATGCCCAGATTCGTATAATTCTATCCGTCAAAACATTCATCGGTAAGTAAGTAAATCTGCGGACTCCTAGTAGTGTTTGGTGGAATTGTTTTTGAAATAATTAATGTTGAATGAATTAATTTTAAAAGAATTGATTTTGAAAGAATTAATTTATGTTCAAAAGATGTTAGAAAACTGAGTTTAAAAGAATTAATACGAGAAGAAAAGCTTTAACTAGAGTCAATTCTTTTAAAGTGAAACATTTCTTCCAAAATCGAAAATTCAATCCAAACAATTTCACTTTTTTTCAACTCACTTTTTTCCAACTTAGCTGGAAAATTTTGAGCATCCAAACATGCTGTAAGCAGTTTAGAATTCAATTATTATTACTTCTCATTCATCTAAATTATTTACACTTTAAGTTCAGAAGAGAAATTTACATGATTGTTATTTCATCTTTTTATTTACTATTTTTGGTGATTGCTGTTGATTCCGCAATATAGGTTAGCTTGTCTTATTCTTTTATATTTTTATCTTTAGAACAGTTAATCAGCTATACCATAAAAATGAATAACTTGACCGCCCAACTCATTTTTAAATTGATGAATCAACTCATCTTGACGCGTTTTTCAGATTACTCTCGGGAGAACAGGACAACTTTTCCAAGTCGTAAATTATAAAAAAAAAAAACTAAACAGATAAAATTTTCTAGGATAATCACATAATCAAACATTCATGATAAGGAACAACCATAACTTCCTACCTAACTAATTAAACAATTTAAGTGGCTTAACCAAAATTTGGATTTGTATAGATGAACAGGAAAGCATACACCACTTGAAAAAAATGCATTCAATATTTTACAAATATAAAAACAATAATTTTTCTTTTGGTATCCTATGGAGATCAATACCATTTTTATTTTCAATGGTTTTGATTGAATTTTTATTTTTCTATATTTTAATAAATTAGGTTAGTATGACACATATGACAATCTTCATTACAAATAACTATAAGGTATTGGTATTTTTGAATTTTATAAGAGTACATGAGAAATTATATATATATATATATATAGTTGCCATAAGTAACATGTTGTTTTGCGATGGTTTTTATTATGATTAGCGGTGGTTTTCGGCCTCCACAAAAATGTTGTGGCGATTTCCAAAAACGCCATATGAAATGCTTTTAAAATAACTATTGACTTTTAAAAGCAGAGTTAAATCCCCTCAACTTTTCAGCTTGTCAAACAGAAAAAAAAAGACTTATACTTCAAAGCACCACCAAACCAAGCGTTAGTTGAAAAAAGTGCTTACTCTATATTGGGCTCATTTGATTAAATTCTAGGAGAAGTACTTGTTTAAAATAAAAAAAAATTATACATTATGATATAAATATAAAGTACTTTTTATTATAATTAAAAATTGTTAAACTGTTAGATATAAAAGATAGAGAAGTACTTTTTTTGGATAAAATTATAATTAAGGATATGATTTGTAATTTAAATGGGGAAAGGGGTGAGAGTGATTTAGTGGAGGGTTATTTTTTGTCTTTCCATAAAATTTGTAAGGATGAATTTATAATTAAAATAATTTCAAAAAATAACCAATATTCTTTCTTCTATTACTTCTACTTATACCATAAGCAAGTCCCTACCTGCTTATTAAAAAAAAAAAAAGCAGAAAGCCTGACTATTTTCTATTTTATTTTTTAGAAGCACAAACAAACATATAATTAAATTATATAAGTAATTTTTAAAAAAAAAATTAAAAGAAAATTCTCAAAAAATGTATCCAAACGATCTCAGTATTTGATATTCTAAATCATGTAAATCATCCATGACTTTAACTTTAATTATAGACTAAACTAACAATTTGGTGTTTTAAAAGATATATACATATAACATCAATTTAATCCCTGAAAAATTCTTGACATCAATTTATTTTTTAAAAGATACACATAATTTCAACTTAGTCCCTAAAATAGGCATGTAACATCAATTTGGTCCTTAAATAATATATGTAACATCTATTTAATCCAATTTTTTTATAAATTCATGAACTTATTGACGTCATATGTATTTTTTCAAAAATCAAAGTGGTATCACATGTGTTCTTTCTTAGATGTATCAAGAATGATATTCTTATTGCTCATATTTTTAAAAGTTGAGCCACGTTTACCCATAAAAAAAAATTACATGCATTTTTCAAGAACTAAACTAATACTAAAAATTGCTCTGATACTAAATTGATGTCATACATGTTTTTTGGAATTAAATTGATGTAAAATATTCTTTAAGAAACTAAACTGACGTTACACGTAAGAATGAAGAAGATAGCTTAATTTTGATTATATTATCGCTTACCAAATATCACTATACCAATGCACAAAATTTGGTTATGCACGTTGAATGGCATGCACCCAACAATAGTTTTCTTCCTCTCTCAAACGATCAATGCTACTGAATCATAAGGATGTAATCAGGAATTTTAACAGATACATATTATTAGTTGGATTAAATATAATAGTATGTATAACCCTGCTATTATTCATTTGGAAAAAAACTATCAATTATAATATTTTTATCACCATCATCCTAATATTTTTTTCTCTAAAGGCACAGAGGACTCTGTCACCAAATAAATTGGAAAACCCAATACTACCCGTCCCTTTATTTATATAGTTTCCTATTTTAACACCAAAAAATGGGTGCTATTGACACAACTTTATCATTATTGGATGCAATAGTGATAAACTTATCTTATTTACCTATCATATCTAACAGTAATAAATGAATGCCTCAATAAATATCTACTTCTTGCAAGTTGAGATAGCAAAGCTCCTATATATACCAGCTCCTTTGCAAAGAAAGTTGCACACTGATCACTCGGGTAATAAATTACGCAGCACATAAACTACGAAGAGAACATGGCATCAAAATGTGTTTTCATAGTTCTCTCTCACCTTCTCATCAATGTCATAACCTTTGTTCCTCGTGTCACAGAAGCAGCATGCCATTCCAATGGCCCTAACTCCCCACCATTCAACCCCAAGGTAACTCCAGCAACGCTCACCCTCAACAGCTTTGGCCAAGAAGAGGAAGGAGGGGACCCTTCGGAATGCGACGGAAAGTACCACCCCTTGCCGCAAAGAGTGGTGGCACTCTCCACCGGGTGGTACAACGAGGGTGCAAGGTGTGGTCAAATGGTCAAGATTACGGCCAATAATGGGAGAACCGCAATGGCCAAGGTGGTGGACGAGTGCGATTCCTTGAATGGGTGTGACAAAGCACATGATTTTCAACCACCGTGCAGGACTAACATTGTTGATGCTTCCAAAACCGTGTGGGATGACTTGGGCTCAACACTGATGATGGTGAAGTAGCAGTTACTTGGTCATTGGCCTGAACCCGTGGGCTATGTTAAGAGATCCAATACGATACGTATCTGTGACTGTGCGCTACTGATACTATTATTATTTAAAGTAGAGTATTGCTATTTTAATATAAAAATGGGTGTTCAATTGAGACAATTACCCTCTACCTTTGAATATAATGGATGAATGAAGAAAGTTGGGGATTATTATATCCAATGGTGATAAAATAAGTGTTCTAGTTGGATATCTACTTTTGAGTATTGGAATAACATTTTTGTTTAAAGTATTCCATTTATTATAGCTCGTGAGTAGGACTGAGGATGGATACTTTAGGGATATAATTATATTCAAGAATAATTTTTCAAGGACAAGCATAATATAGAGCTGGTGTGGTTCTCATATTGGCCTGATATATAATTGTTTACGTTCAATGAAAAATGATGCTCATCCACGAGTAAAATTTGCTAGAGTTAATTGGAGTCTACGTTGATATTGCATTTTATGAGTGGTTATTAGTTATTAAATCATGTTTCTGATCTCTTGTACAGTATCATCTATGATTTTTCAGTTTTTCTCTTACCACATGGTTTGGTGAGTTGTCTAGCACCATTGTTTGATTACTGTCTATCTTATTTTCTATGCATTGAGTGTAAACTTTTTTTTACACATTTATTAAATAATATATTATCACATTTATAGGTTTTAAACTCGACTTGGCTAAGGTACCCAATCATTAGTTCAATCAATAGTCATTAGTTGAATCAAATTTAATTAAATAAATATAATAAAGACGGATATTACAAAATATAGATAGAATTATATATATATATATATATATATATATTATTGAAGCATAATAACACATCAACTTGCATAGCTAGTGGTGGGGAGCACGCCCTCTTTCTCCAGGAAAGGGTTTAAATCCCATATGTAATGGTTTTTGAGTTTCAATAATTTCCAACTTAACACCACAGTATCCAGTTGAGCTTCAAACTTGGCCGGTTTTGACCAGGTTCAATCAGTTCAATGGCATAACCAATCCATATAGCAAACCAAACCTAACAAGTGGCCGCTTCATGGATTTCTAGTTCAAACCTTCTAGTTCAATCAAATTCTAAAAACTATAGTCACATTAGCTATAATAATTGAATTTTCTATCCACTATTTGAAAAGTTATGTAAATAGTAGATTTTGATTGGATGTAAGTATAAAGGCATTTTACATTGCTAAAGCATCAAACTTAAACTTATTTTAAAAAATAATATTTACATGTCCTTACAATTTGATACCAGTATTGTGTCCTTACAATTTTGTGTTTACATACAATCCGCTAGAAAATGCGATGAAGGTAATAAAGGCGATTCAGTGTCAAAATTTTATTAATAAAATGATGTGTTTCATGAATCCAATTACAAACAGATAATCTGTCATTATGCCCGGGCTATGTGAAATTCAAATTATATATTGATGGAATTACAAACGCATGTCCCCAAAAAAAATTAAATAAATATAAAATTTATTTGCAAACTATCTCTGAAACTCATCACAAAGACTTTTATCTATTTGTTATTAGACTAAAAATGGGTTCAATAAAGTCTAAAAGAATATCAATATGGAACTGTTGTTAACTCATTTCTTACGTATGCACTCACATAAGAAGTAAAAAAATTTTCAAGACCACATAAAAAACATATACATATACAATAGAAAATTAAAATTTTTAGTAAAGGTCATTATTGCCTCCCTTGAGACACAAGAGGAGCCACCGCTGGAGGTGGCAATGGTGAGATGGGTGCTAGGGGGCTCAGGGCTTCGTAGGAGATAAGTTTCAGCGGTCACTATGCTGAAATGGAGGAAGAAGAGGGATACAATGATTGTTTGCCAGAGGTGAGGTTATGAGTGCTACTATGAAGGAATAGAAAGCTCATATTTGTGGTTGTGATGCATTAACATTGATGACAAAAAATTGGGTGGAAGAGAGGACAAATTTAGTGGTGGCAATCAGGCTAATGGAGGGCGGTGGTGGTGGTTGAGGCAAGTGAAGGAAAAAGTTAGGGAACGTAAGAAGGAAATAAAAATTAGTAGACGGTTAATTTAGTAAAAAACATAGTTGAAAAAATAGTTTTATCAATTTTTTTAAACACTTTTTTTACGGTTTCTAATAAAATTATCTTTCAAAACTATCTTTACTATTATTTCTAATTATAACACTATCCCTTATCAAACTTCTTCTCACTTCCACCCTCACTCAACATCCACAACTCATATATGTAGCCACATTGCCCTTTGACTCTTCTCTAGGTTTCATTTATAAGGTGCCTCCAAAGCTAATTCCTATTCATTTATGAGGTGCCTCCAAATCAAATTGGAAGAAAAGGGCAAATGAGTGGGTTTACCATCGAAATTTTTCCTGCCATGTGTGTTGAGAAAATTATTGTTGGACATGCTTGTCTGGAAGAATATAATTTACCAAGTTCAATTAAAAAAGAAAACTGGTGATAACTATGACCAAAAACAATTGAAAAATAAGTGCGATTCTCTAATATATTGTTGAATTTTTATTCTTACTCTTTTAGTAACTCACTCGAGACGGGTTTGACCAAATCCTAACCCAAGTGACTTTTAGATTGGATCATTTTTGAAACCCGAACCCAACCCACAATGACCCGATAAATAATCGAGTTAACCAAATTTTAAACAACCTATGAATATTTTAACATTATACATAGTAAAGTTATAAAATTTTATAAGTAAAATATAAAATTTAAGAGATATTTTGAAATATATATTTCAAAATAAACTCTTTGACTATATCCAAAATGTATTAATTTAAATATAAACTCTTATAATATATCACTAACTATTATAAAAAAATATAACTATAAAAGAAATTTTGACTTTGGGTCAAGGAATTACTAAAGTATGACCCAACCAAGCTAAAAAGTGCATTGGGTCAAATCTAAGACTAAACCTCGACCCAATGAGCTTTGGGCAGGGTTAGTGGGTCGAGGTTGGGTCTTAAACAGCCCTAGTTATATTATCTATTCAAACTTAGAATAATTTTTTTCTAAAAAAAAACTATTAAAGAATGTCATATATATATATATTGGTCTTTTTACCAAAAAAAATTGATTATTTATGGATGTCTATGGTTTCCAACTTTATTACCAATACACACTTTTTCTAATAAAAGCAATACGTTTAGCTGTCAAATGTTTTGACTGTATATAATACGTTTAACTGTCAACGTATTGCATGAGTTTAGATATCATTGTTGATATGTGTTAGCTTATATTTCGGCCAATAGTTTACCGGTTTGCATAATAAATTTTTACACATAATATGGCTCAGTGTTGGCCGATTTATGCAACTTAGACTTATAGGTGTTGCATTTATGCAACTTAGACATATGGGTGTTGTGTACATGGAGTTAGTTGTCTTCGACTGCTATATATTAAAGTTGCACCATTTCCCAACATGCATGGTACTCTATCCATTGTCACGCATGTCAACATGATGACATATGGGTTTATAGAAAAAAAAAACAATTCTATTAAATATTAGTAAATATTACGTTAAAAAACAACAACAAAAAAAGTTAGAAACAGTAAGCATGTATCTTGCTAAAATAAAATGTGTACCTTACTAACTTCCATATGAAGGTGTGGAGGTTAGCAATTTGTTATATGTATGTATCTCTCTCTCTCTCTCTCTCTCTCTATATATATATATATATATATATATATATATAAACAAGTTAGAAACAATAAGTGTGTACCTTTGTCATTGAATGATTATCCATTTATATTTTTTTTGTCTAGAAATAATTGTCTATTTTAAAATTTTAAATAGCATTAATGATTTCTTTTCAATAATACCCTTATTAAATTCTATTGAAGGAGGAGAGAGATATAGTAAAAGAGAGAGAGAAAGTTGTACCTCTGTGCTTGAATGATTATCCATTTATATTTTTTTTATCTAGAAATAATTGTCTATTTTAAAATTTTAAATAGCATTAATGATTTCTTTTCAATAATACTCTTATTAAATACTATTGAAGGAGGAAAAATATAGTGGTAGGGAGAGAGAAGTTGAATTACTAAAAAAAATAAAAATAATTCAATAAATTATTTTTTATCTTTTCTAACTTCAAAATTTTCTTGAATTATTTTCTTAATTTTAGTGCACATTTAAAATTGAATAATTATTAAAAAATGGAGATGGTATATATTAAACAATAGAGTTTCCCATGGGACTCTCTCAGTATTGCTATTTCAATACTTAAAATTAAGTGTTTAATTGAGACATTCACTTAATTACCATTGGATGTGATAGATTGATGAAAAAGTGAAGACCACTATCACATCCAATAATGATAGAGTGGTGTTCCAATTAACACTATTTTTAGATGTTAAAATAATATTTGGGGACTCTCTCCATGTCGCATCATCACAATGTCAAAAGCACTTGCATTCATGAAAATAAATAACTAATAATATCAAAGAACTTGCATTCATAAATAGTTATAAATTTTATTATTTTTTCTTTTATTTTTTTAACTAGCCCCTAAAAAGTTTAGATTTAATAAGGCTAATTGAGATTCTCGACCTCACCAAATTGCTTTTAAGTGTATAATATATTTTTTTACGTGGCTTGTATAATAATTAAATAATTTAATTTTATGTTCTATATAATGAATCACTTTTCTGCATTTTTAAGTAAAATATGATATATGATTGAAGAAGTAGAGGCATGCTTTTCAAATTTTATGATTCAAGGACATATATTAATATTATTTTCTTTTTGAATATGCACCAACTTGTTGTAGAAAAGAATACGGAACGAATAAATAATTTGATCATCTAAGAAAAAGTGTAAATAAAAGTAGTTAAACTTAAAACTATAGTATGACATATATTTTTTTCCACGTGAAAATATATAATTTTATGATTTTATTTCCTAAATGTAATTTTTTATCTCTATTTATATTAAGAGTGTAAATGACTCTTAAAATTATGTTTTACATTGTAAAAGTCATTTAAACCCAAAAAAATTATTAAGACACTAAAATAATATATATATATATATATAAATATTACAATATTTATAAAATAGAAGAGGTGAACATTCTTTTTATTTTGATAAATAAAAGAGGCACACTTGTATATCATCATTTTGATATGTGTGAAGTGGATAGAGTCCTATGCATGTTAGGAAATGCTGCTGCTTTAATGTATAGCCACCAAAGAAACCATTTTCACGTCTAAGTTATATAAATCAACCAATACTAAGCGGTATTATAAGTAAAAAATTATTGTGTAAAATAGCTAACTATCAGCCAAAATATAAGTTAACACTTATTAGCATTGATATTTAAATCCATGCAATACGTTTGATAGTTAGATTTATTATGTGCAGCTAAACTTATTGCTTTTATAACCAAAAAAAAAAAAAAAAAGAAAGTGTATATTGATAAATAAAATTGATAACCACGGACATCCCTAAACAATCAATTTTTTTTTTAATTTTTTTTTGTTTTCTTTTTTACTGAAAAATGCCAATCCAAATGCTGCCCGTATCTACAACATTTGGGGAACGAATTATCTTCTCACCCGCTAAACCTGTCGAGTTCTATGTAAGTGTTGTGTGTGGGTAGGACAGCTACGACTGTAATTTACGGTTTCGGAGGCCAGTTCCTCCTATTCCTGTCCTTCAAAGTTCAAACCCGCTAAAGTAAAACCCTCAAAGAGTAATGCGCTCGCTGTCATCTAGAAACGACGTCGTTTTATTACCCAGGTGGCGTTCCCCTCCCTTTCCTGCACCTCCATGCGCTTCATTCCTTCCCTCGCGGATGCTCATGTAAGTGATGTTGATGTAACCACTCTCTCTCTCTCTCTCTCTCTCTCTCTCTCTTATATTATTTCCTATTTTGCACACGTGCTTGTTTTGGATGTAGGCTAGTGAGTGATTACACTGTTTTTAATTTCCAACCTCTTTCTTTTCTGCCGTGTTTTTAATTTGGGAGTTATTTCCGCAGAATTATGTAATAATACTTTGGAGTTCGTTTGAATGACTTATCATGTAGTGGAACATATTTGCTGAGATGCCATTACATTGATCGGATGTTGTAAAACTTTGTTTTCACTTTCGGCCCATCAAAATTTTATTATTTTTATTATTATCAGCTTTTTGTCAAAATGCATTGGCACTGTGGCTGCGTTGAAAGGCTTGGAAACTTGTGCGAAGTTATGCTGATGTTCATATGACAAATGCAAACAATTGTATCTGTGTTATCACCTCTATTTAGAGCCAAGGATAATACAATATGCTTGAATCAGGATTGAGACTGAGTCCTTGGGGTACAAATTATGTTATTGTGTTGGATGGCAAGTGGAACATATTGTGAAATTATTATTGTTCGTTTGTTCTAATTTCAGAAAATATGCTCTACTTTTTTTGAGTAATATTTCCTAGTCTTGCCAAAATCCAAGTAATTTAAATTTCTATTCTTTTTATGATATAACATCTAAATCTGAAACTTGATGACATGCAGAATAAATGGACACATTGGGAAAGCATCAGGTTGCAAAGATATGAAGGTCTTGAAGGGTAGCAGTAAAGCAACCAAGAAGCACAAAGTGCCAAATATTGTTTTAGATGATAAAGATCTTTCTCACATATTGTGGTGGAAGGATGTTTGCTTTTTTTGTGCCTAGTTATTTCAAACTTAGCCATTACTTCTTAAAACTTGTATTATTTTGATTAAACTGTGGACTCTTTTGGGAAACTCTGCAATCACTTTCTTGTTTCTTTTTTAAAACAAGACAGAAAATGGAGATGTGCAACAAGCCCTCAGCCATGCAGCTGTTGCAGAGGCTTGAATATTCCAACTTGTTGGGCTTGGATTGTAACTTGAAAAATGGAAGGTGAGCACTTTTGAAATCGAGGCTATCATTTTTTGTTTTTGGTTACATCTAAAAGTTTTGATACATGTCCTTGATGGCATTTAAATTTATAAGATGATCATCATTTAAAATTGTTCTTAGTTCATATGGTTGACATATGATTAGAACATTGCACTAGGACTTTGGACCTCCAAAATTTGAAAGACTGATTGGACATTTATTTTAATGATCAGTTTAGAGCTTAAATGCAGCATCATGTCTTGATAGGCTGTGATCTCTATTTGCTGACAATCATTCATCCCCACTATCTTGCTATCTTAATAAGTTGTCTGCTGAATCATCTCTATTATGGCCCTTCAAATGTAAGTCCTCTCTTCTTAAAGTTTGGCAAAGCATAGATGTTAGGCCTGTTGTTTATGAGAAATGAAGGTACACAGGATCAAATATAAGATCCCCTTGTCACAGAGGTCCTGAATCTATGTCAAGGAACCAGCTGGCCCTGAACTTTAAGTTAGGGTGAAGGCCCAAAAATGGTTGAATCTGCATTTTTCTTTGGGGGAGGGGGGAGGGGGGGGGGTTGGTAGGCTGGTTTGATTATCGGAATTTGGAAAAAAAGTTTTTGGCAAAAATAAGGAGGCTGAAATTCAGTGGTACGCTGGCAGTGTGCAGTTTAAGCAGCTATTTGGTCTACTTCATTGGAGCAAAAATGGTTGCATCATTTATTGTTGTGGCAGTCTGCATTCTTTGAGTATTTTTCATGTTTCCATGCATCTGGAATTTTGTCTTTGAGGATGTCTTACTCTCCCTCTAGTTGTTGTTTTTCTCTGTCCATTTCTCTCTTCTATCAAAAACTTTTTGAGCCTCTGTG
This sequence comes from Dalbergia oliveri, assembly GCA_030441495.1. NCBI lineage: Eukaryota > Viridiplantae > Streptophyta > Magnoliopsida > Fabales > Fabaceae > Dalbergia > Dalbergia oliveri. The sequence continues at coordinate 21,993,039 of JAMLFY010000007.1, forward strand.
GCTCTTTGCGTTTTCCTTTAGTTTCTATATTCTGGTTGATACCATGTCCTTTCTCCTTAAATGTGCCTTTTCTCTGTTCTCTGTAATAATTTTTCTTCTTCATTTTTCCCTAAGAGCTCTTAGGTTTTGGATTGGGTTATGCAAAGATAATGAAACCTAACCAATGACACTCAGGTCTTGGAAATGAACCTTGATATATCCATGAATGGTATTGTTGTAAGAAATTTGATGGAAATATAATTTATTTTTGTGTAGTCTGAAGGAAGGAACACTCAACTGGGAAATGTTGCAGTTCAAGTCAAGATTTCCACGTGAAGTTTTGCTTTGCAGAGTATGTTGTATTTATCTTGTTTGTTGAAAGTTTGGTCAGGCATTGAGAGTCTTGTACATTTGGTCTGATGGCAGCACAGTCTCTGGTTCTTAATAAATATTATGCTCTGCTCTTCTTTGATATTATATCTTTATATCTTTATTTCTACACTTAACAGTGTAATCTTTCTTTGTATAATTTTTCTGTCCAGGTTGGTGACTTCTATGAAGCTATTGGAATAGATGCTTGTATTCTTGTTGAATATGCAGGATTAAATCCCTTTGGTGGTCTGCGGTCAGATAGTATTCCCAGGGCTGGTTGCCCTGTTGTGGTATTGACATTATTATTATTGTTATGTTATTGTTATCTTTACAAATTTATATATATTGATCGATTACATGGTTTTGTTCATCTCAAGAAGCATAATACACATAAATGGATGTTAATGGAGCATAATAGAAGAAAATGTGGTTAAACTTCTTCTGTCATGGTGATGTTTTGAGCATATTGATTTTATATCCAGTGTGTGTTCAACAGTAATTAAGGTACAGATATGAATGGAGCAAGTCTTTGGGAAGTTCTTTGTTGGGCTTTTGATGACAGTTTCTGGAAGTTTGATGCGTATTCTGACAGAAAATTATCTTCTCGACTATATTTGGAAAGAGAGTCTGCAAGAACTATAAAATCCAGGGAGCATTAAATTTCATGTGATTTCTGGTTTACATTTGGTTTTGCAACTCGTAGCTCTGACTGGACCATTTAAGTCTATGCCCAAATAAGACCTCCATCATGCACACACCTGCACAAACACACAGAATTGGATCCTCTAAATGAATGTTTTAGGTGTATTAAACAAATTGCATCCATCCAGTTGCTTCAATGCCAGCCACGGACTTCTTGTTTAATTTTGAATTTTTGTTTTTTGTTTTTACTTTTTGTTTCATGTTGTGGCCTTTGACTTTCTGAAAAAATCATATAATATTTATATGCATTGACAAGGATAGATATGTTTCTATTTTATTTTGGGGTGCAATAATGGTTCAATTCGATCATTGATTTTTTTCACAAACACACGAGCACGCATGCATATATAGTAGATGACTTTGCTCTTTGCTGTGGTCACAGAATCTTCGACAGACCTTAGATGATTTGACGCATAACGGTTTTTCAGTGGTGAGTATGGCGGTTAAATGATATTTTGCTTGTTTTTCTTTATACTAATTAAACTTTCATCTTTCCCTGCATGAACTTGACCAGGCTCCTATTTATGCTTATGAACTGCTTGTAAATTGGTGTTAAGATAAATGGCAACTTATCTTCTGCAATCTATATGGTAGTTTATTGGATGTCTGCATTTTGCTCTTTACAGTGCATTGTGGAGGAAGTTCAGGGTCCAACTCAAGCTCGATCTAGGAAAGGTCGATTTATAGCTGGGTAATTACAAATTTTCTACAAGCCAATGATGTTCTCTTAATCTCTTTTCAGTTGAAAGAGATTGCTTAAGACCTAGGAATACTAGGAAGAGTTTGTCTTTCTCATTAATGTTTGTAGTTTCAAGTAGAAAGTTGATTTGTTCATATGGTTCTATAGGATAAACTATAATAGAAATCCTAACATAAATCCATTCTAAAACTGAAAATAAGCAAAATGGTTGGTTTGTGTTATTAGTTAAGATATTTGTAGTCTTTTTATCAGAAAAAGGGTTTCTATAATATGAAGCCTATAAAAGGTTTTTCTTGTGGCATCTAGTCATCCCTTTTTCTTTTGGATTTAATAGGGGCTATTGAGACGCCAGATATAATTTTCTATTTATTATACAAATGTTTCATTTATGCCTATAGATATTTAACTGATATTTGTACCATTGTTTAGGATAGAAATCATTAAGCAATAATTACTATTTATTGGTAATAATTGTCTATATTCCTATATATTGTAAATGCTTTGTACAACAATATCATTAGAAAAATAATATTCAGTTAACCCATTTTCTTGTTTTTCTTTTTTCAAGTGGAAGTATTACGACAAATTATTAATGTATTATTGGAACTTTCACTTCGTTCAATCCTTAATGACTGGGAGACTTTTGACTTGGGGTCTCTTAGCTGGGAATTCTTAATTCCTTTGTGTCATTTTAATATCCCACATGCTCTTTTTGGAGTGAGATCTTTTAGCACTTTGGGAGAGGGTAATTGAGCAAAGATTAAAATTTACTGAGGATGTCATCTTGCTGACTTAATGTTCAATATTTCAGGCATGCTCATCCTGGAAATCCATATGTATATGGACTTGTTGGGGTTGATCATGACCTTGACTTTCCGAACCAATGCCTGTAATAGGTATGAATAACTTTAGTTTTTCATAGGGCCCATTTTTCAATGATTGCATTGTTTATTGGCATGTTAAGATTTATTTTTTACTGCATGTTTTGTATATGGTGATAGCATGAACTTTTAATATTATCTTTTTGTTCTAGGAATATCACGTTCTGCAAGGGGCTATTGCATAATTTTAGTCCTTGAGACAATGAAGACATATTCTGCAGAAGATGGTTTGACAGAGGAAGCAGTAGTTACAAAACTTCGTACTTGTCAATACCATCACTTATTTCTTCACATGTCTTTGAGGCAAAATTCCTCAGGTTTGGACTTTATTTATTTATAATTTTTCCTTTTCATTTTAGTTAAACATCACAATTTGGTGCACAAATTTGGAGGCTTTGCTATTCAATATGAACTACCTGACTGGACACATATTCATTGATTTTCATGATCCTAGTTGAATCTAGAGTTTCTATTTTGAAGGGATATCTTATCCTTTCCCATGTTATATTTTTCTTGTTTCATGCTAGTAAATTTTATTTTTATATCAAAAGAATTTAAGATTTATTTTTATAACTATTGTCATGGTAATCTGTGGAATGAGTAAATTAATTTTATTAAATACGTGATTGGATTGGCTTATTTTGTATTTCGAGAGAAATTTTAGATACAAACTCTGGTCCATTGATTTCATAGGTCTCATCAAGTTTCATGCTCCGCTGTTGGGTTGGGGCTGTCCTTGCCTGCTGACACTTCTGGTGTTTATCCCATCTGGTCTGAGCTTCTTCATTGGTTAATGAATAAGAAAATCCCCACATGGTTTGGTGAGGCTTGGTTTTTGTTGATTCAATTGTTCTGTAAGAAAATAAGCTTGTGCATGAGTATAGATAGTGGTGTTCACAAAATCAGAAAGGGGATGCTGAATAGTGGTGTACGGGTTAACAGAAGAGTGTGCGCTCTAAACTAAGTATCATAGTGGAAAAGCTTCTTCACACTTTTGTTTGGGGCTTTGAGTTAGTAGAGTTCCTTTATCCTTGATAACACATTCCCAAGCTAAATGACCCAATCCATTTTTGTAAGATTGACTGAGTTGAATTTGTCAGATTGATTTGTTTACTTCTAACTGCCTTGAGGTTTCTTGTTTGAAGTAATTTGTTCTATGAAAAGAGGAAGTAGCCAGGCTATTCCAACCCCTACCATAGCAACAACCCCTCTGTATTTTATGGAGAGTTGTAATTTAAAATATTTTGTTAAGCATTGCCAATGACCAACTATCCAGAAAGCTGAAGCTATTATGTGAAAACTCATGAATAATTTAATGTATCTAAGGCCCTATGACATAAGGTTTCTTGAGCTTAATGTGTGGGCACTGGAAAATGCAAAGGCAAACTTTATCATGTACTGAAAGTCAACATGTTTTGAAGAATAAGGATGGCTAGATCAAATTGCAAACCACTTGGCCATAGAAGCTTTGATATGAGGTTAAGGACCAACAATCCCAAAGCTTAAGCTATTAGGTGAAGGTTCATGATCTGTAACAAACATCTTTCCAGTTTCGAATGACTAACTAAAAGAGTGATGAGCAGCATTCAATGAGGGTAATATCTTCTCTTGATTAACCATTGTTTTGGTTAGCTAATCGTAAATATCAAGATCTCATAAATTGTAATTCTCCCATGATCGATTTCTTGGTAAATATCCAAGTAGAGGGAGAGCTTCTTCTGGGAAAATATTCATTGCACATTTGCTGTTTATGTAGAATTAAGGAAGAGTATATGAAACATAAGTTCAGTAAGAGGTGCGTTAATTCTAGCTTAGAGATGAAAATTGGTGAACATACTATACCACAAGCCACTGGGTTTAAATATCTTTGGTTAATTGTACAAAATGATGGGAAAATAAAGAGTTGTAAACCAGAGGATTTAAGTTAGGTGGATGAAGTGGTGGAGTGTTTGGGTGTTATTTCTAATTGAAAGGTGCTATTCAGCTTGAGAGAAAATTTTATTGCACAACTATAAGATATATGATGTTCTATGAGACTGAATGTTGGGTTGTAAAAAGTCAATAAAAGACAATAAGCTCAATGTTGTAGAGGTGAGAATGTTGCGTTGGATGGGTGGACACACTAGACAAGATAGGATTAACAATCAATCAATAGAGAGAAAGTTGTAGTAGTACCAATTGTGAAAGATATGATAGAATCTTGTCTTAGGTGGTCTGGTCATGTGAGAAGTCAACCTATCAAAGCCCTCTAAAAAGAGTTAGATTAGATGGAAGATAGCCCGGTAGTTAGAGGTAAAAGGAGATTAAGAAAATTGGTAGACAAAACCATTAACAAGAAGTTAGATTTAAATGATATGTATATAGACATGGTTTATTATGCATACAATGGTGTTGCTTGATTCATTTAGCCAATTATATCGAGTGGGAAAGTTTTGTTGCTGTTCTTGCATTTGTAGTTTTATGCATCCTTGTTATATATTTTAGTAGTGTCTTTCAGGAACCTTCCGTTGGGGAGAATTTGGGGAGGGAGGCCTCTTGTGGGGAGAGTGCAGCTCCAGACACGTTGAATGGTTTGGTGGAAACCCTATCTCTGAACTTTTGTTGAAGGTATCTATATGTCCTTTTTGTACCAAAAAAATAAAAGAATATATGTGTCCTTCTCATTTTATTTTTTAAATTTGTATGTGTATTAAAGTGTCATTCAAGATGGCTATGTGTGTATTTCACTATGGAACACTATAGGTAAAGGAGCTTTATGGCCTTGAGGATGAGGTCACATTTAGGAACACAACTGTGCCTTCAGAAAACCATCCTCGTCCTTTAGCATTAGGAACAGCAACTCAAATTGGTCGGTCTATATATTGATGACAATGTTGTGCCCACTGGTTATTTTCTTTCTCCTTAATCTGATGATCCTGCGTTTCAGGTGCCATACCAACAGAAGGAGTACCTTCTTTGTTGAAAGTGATACTTCCACCAAATTGCACTGGATTGCCTGTATTGTAAGGGATTTTTTTTTTTTCCAAATTCATTATGTGGTATTTTTGGATAGTTTTTCATATGAATTACTGGCCAACTCCCCCTTTAAAATTTTTTGTGCTTACTGGTTTGCCTGTTCTGGCTTCTCTTTTCCTTCTTTGTAAATATCGTTAACATGATGTAGCATATCAGTATTTTGTCTAGCTGGATAGAGTATTACACTTGTTTATGTTTTTGGCCTTTTGTGATTCTGAAATATGGGTACCAAAATTTTGAAATTAAATTAATTATTTGTCTCATTGTCTATTTCAAATTTTGTAATTATAAATATCTATAAGTATATATAATTTATTTTTTTCATTGTCAGGTATGTGAGAGATCTTCTTTTGAATCCTCCTTCATATGAGATTGGATCAACAATTCAAGGTAATTATATATATATATATATATATTGTGAGAGTGAGAGGAGTGAATCTTGATCGATGGATCTTTTACATGAATGGTCAAGATTAAAACATAAAGTTATGTGACTTTTTTAAAGGGTTAAATGCATTTTACCTTCCTGAATTTTGGGTCATGTGCAATTCACACACTGACTTTTCAAAACATGCATTATAACACCTTGAATTTTCCAAATTGTGCAAAAAAAGCCTGCTTTTCAAACAATGCAAAACTTTAAGCCATAATAGGTGTAAGGTTGCACAATAAAAAAATAGGGGGTTAATTGCACATGGTATTCAGATAAGGTGTTGAGTTACACAAATTAGAAATATCAGGGGGTTAAGTGTACATAAATCTTATATTCATTAGTTGCCAAAATTATCCTGAGGTGTTTTGCACAGTTTGGAAAGTTCAAGGTGTTGTGATGCATATTTTAAAAAGTCAGTGTAAATTGCACACGACCTAAAGTTTAGGGGGTAAAATGCATTTATCCCTTTTTAAATGAGCATGTGAACATTAATTACCATTAATCAAATTCAATTCTGACCATCCATGTATGATTATACGGCTCATATTTGCTTCTCTCATTCTTATAATAAACCACCCTCTCATGTGATACGCCCCCCTATATATATATATATATATGAGTAATGATATATCCTTCTACAAATCTTTTTACATACTAAATGAAGTAAAAAAGTATATTGAATTCATGTCTTGAAATCTTAAAAAGTAATCAAAACTTACTTCATTTAGTATTTAGGACGATTTGTAAGAAGATGAAGTAGGAGGATATATCATTTTTTGTATCATATATGTCTGTAATTTTCTATATTGGTAAGGATTTGTATCGGTAATTACTTGATGATCTTTCCTACAAACATTTTATCAAAATATTTACAGTTTATTATTATTATTATTATTATTATTTATCATCATCATCATTGAAAAATGATGAAATGTCTATTCTTCTTTATAGCAATCATTTATTTTTCTAATTTGCTTTTACCTTTAGCTTTTAAAATGCACGTTATTTTGTGCTTAATTCTATTATTAATTTTCTTCTGTTTTTGTTGGCAGCAATTTGTAAACTTATGAGCAGTGTAACATGCTCAATTCCTGAATTTACATGCGTTTCATCAGCAAAGGTTGTATTCCTGTCACTTCCATAAACTGTGGTTGAACTTCAAATGAAACTTGATGCATGTTATCCTTTTGTAGTAGGACTAAGAGTCTAGCAAGGATCCTTGGCACTTACTACTGACCGATGAACCCATTTGTAATATTGGGACTTACAAATAAGACACTAGAACTCTTGAATATCACAAATCCGACCTAAAATACTGTCCAAAACCAGAAGCTTCAAAAATTAAATAAAATATCTCAAGATTACAAAAATATCCCGTCAACTAATTATTTCTTTTCTATTGCTCTTGCATCACCTTTTTCTCTTGAAGATCTTTGTGCTTCACACACAATGAATAATTAGTGGTTGTACCTCAAAATAGACTCAAACATGACAAATTGGTGCTTTAATAGGTTCGGACTGATGTCTTATGGTTTTATTCTTTGGTTCCTCTATCAGTTAAGACATAAGCCAGACCTTTAAAGAAAAAGGTGTTAACTTTATATATCTGTTCACCTCTTTGGATTCTTCAATTAGTAAAATGACTTTTAGATTTAGTCTGTTATAGTCACAAGGATGGCAGTTTGAGTCATGATTTGATTCTTGAGTTCAAATGCATAGTACAAGAAGAACATGGTTTGTGATTAGTAACAAAGGTTAGAAGGGCACGTATTCCTCTTTGTAGTTGCTTTGTGTGGCATGTGGGCAACAGAGTAGCTGATATAACAAATCTCAGTGACAGAAACTATAAACTCTCAATTTTGGGAGTTCTAAACGCTGGTCCATATTTGTGATCCTAGATTTATTAATTAGCCTAGTAGAACTAGGTTGAATAAGAATTAAGAAGGCACTTACTAAACTTCTGCTAGCTTTTTGCACCACTGGAAAAGAGCTTTGATACATTCATTTATCCATGGACACTAAGAACTCAAAAGTGTGATGTATGCTCATGGTTACTTGAAGCAGCGAAAATCTCTGAAAGTTTTGGTATTCTGAAATTCTCATCCCTCCGAATTCATATAAATCCTGTGCCATAGCTCGGAAATCTTTTGTTCTCAACATTGCCATCACATTTTGCTTCTCTGCAAAGAAATCACATTTCAACTGGGGAAAATACAATAGCCAGATGTTGATCACCGATGTATTGTACACCCCATCCTGTCTAAATCAGAATAACCTTCCACCCTACTATGCTTATTGTCTCAATGGAGGATTTCTAGTCCTGGACCTTGGCTTATTTCCTTTCTTCTTGATAGCAACATGAAATTACAGGACAATAGTTTCTTGGGATTAGCAAAATGGCAAGACTTTTTATTTTATATTATAGTTGGTGACTTGGTGTGGCTTTACTTTGAGCAGAACAGTGAAACTAGCTTTGAGTTTTCTATCCTAAATACTAATTCTTTTTTCAAGACTTCTCTTCTTTACAACTCTGGTTTCTGATTTAATGCTGCACTATATTTTATATTTATTATGTCTTCTCCCTTTCCCCATTTTTTTCTCTCAATGATTTTTCCTGTTTTCATTTGTCACTGCTTTTGTGTCTGATTCCTACCTGTATTTGTGCAGCTTGTAAAGCTACTTGAGTTGCGGGAAGCCAACCATATTGAGTTTTGTAGAATAAAGAATGTACTCGATGAAATTTTGCAGATGTACAGAACTTCTGAACTCCACGAAATATTGAGACTTTTAATTAATCCCACTTGGGTGGCAACTGGATTAAAAATTGACTTTGAAACCTTGGTGAGTCCCAACAAGTCCATTTTTTTGTTCTTTTACAATCTATATAAAAAAGGGGCTAGTTCACACTGTTTTCAACTTGTATTTAGGACAAGTGGAGAAACACATAAAGCTCCCTTTATACAATTTTTGGAATGTTAAATATAACTATCATAGTATCATGACATTAGGCTGTTACTATGTTTTACCAAATTGTGAATGTTCTTTATCATTTTATTGTTTAATTAATGAAAGAGTTAATTCTAATCTGATGATTCCAAGTCTTTTAGAACTGCATTTCACTTGTTTGTAGGCTGATATATCTGCATCAAATTGCATTGGCTTGTAAACTTTATTAATGTTTCCTTTTTTCCAGGTTGATGGGTGTGAATTGGCAGCGGGTAAGATTTGTGAAGTAATTTCTCTGGATGGTGAGAATGATCAGATACTCAGTTCCTTTCCTATCTTTCCAAATGAATTCTTTGAGGATATGGAGTCTTCATGGAAAGGTAAAGTAAAACGAATCCACATAGATGATGTATTTACTGAAGTAGAAAGAGCAGCTGAGGCATTATATTTAGCAGTAGGTCACTGTAACTTAACACTTTTTTTTTGTTGAAAATGATTTAGTAAAATTTAGGCCCTGCCAACTGGTTGTGAATTCTTTCTTAAGCAATTTCTTGAATATATGTGTAAGTTATGTGGATCATCACGGCTAATATGCTGATGTGATATTCTTCTCAAGTGCCTTTTGATGGTTAATGTTGTGGATTTTAAATCATTCATGCACCTGTAGCGAATAACTAGAACATTTATGAAGATTAGTTCATGATATGGCATTAGAGTCTCTGTGACCAAATTGCTAGCTGTGTAATGCTTGTCTCTAGTCACCACCATGCTTGAATTGAATTTCATGGCAAGTAAAGTTGGCATGTGAAGTGTCCACACATCAAGCCCAAAGTTTTCTTGAATGAGACAGTGTGTGAGAGAAGTAAAACCATTCATGTTCCTCAAAAGTATAAACTTAGGCTTGATGGGTGGTTGGTCCTTGGCAATTATGAAGAAAAGGCTCCTGTAATTGGTGATCCTAGTGTAACAGAAGGCAGAGTGGATCATATCATTAGCCCAAGCCCTTCATTTTCTTTTTAGTTTTGATTCCTGTTGTCTCTCTATAGTATCCCTAGTTGGGCCTGAGTCTGTTTCGCCAATGTGGGTTCCATGGGATAGGTGGACTGACTCCCTTGCTGTGGGTAACAAAAATCTGGGGTTTGATGTATGGCTGGTTTTATATTGTAGTGTAGCATCATGATGTTGGATGGGTATTTGTAGTCATCCTTTTCATGTTAATAGTAGGGGTGTTGATATTGTACAAATATGTTTATATAATTAGCGTCATAATTTAGGAATTAGTATCGGCCATAATTTAGGAAATTAGTATCAAGAAATTATTACAATTTATTAGGAGATGTCTATATATTGTAAGCCTTTTTGTACAATGTGTATAATAAGAAAATCATATTCATTTTAGCGATATCTCATATTTCCTTTCAAGTTGGTATTAGAGCTCTCCTGGAGACTGACCACATTCCCCTGCCTCCAACCTTCATTGCTGAACGTTTACAATTATAGCCATCATTGCTGTGTTAGACCTGCCTTCATTGTTGTGTTTAGACATCCCCAGCTCTTTCTTCATTTTACGCCATTGTTACCTTATTTTTTCAATCAAAAACCCTTGTTCTGCCACTGCCACCATCGCCTGCAGCCTTTCCGACGACTTTCCGACCACCCCCACCACCAACAACTTCGCCACCCTGAGACTGACCAGACCTTAAAGCCCCAGCCCCAACCGCCGCTAGACGCGCTGCCACATGTCGCCACCACCTCCCGCGTAGATCCACTCACCGACACACTTCCAGCTCGTGACAGCATGTGAAGCCAGTTATCCCAAGAGTCCTTCATTCCACTTTCATCCACACAGGCACTACTACCTCAAGAATTGATGCGTACCTCTAGACACCAGTCTAACTCTTCCCAAGAGTTAGCACATTCTCCAACACCACCTGAACCAGCTACAAACAAATGGAAATCACCAATTCAGGTGTACCAAAAGAAAAGGCAACCTAAAGTGGTCCAGCAATAGCTCCAATAGTCTAAACCTATGGTAAGTCCTGAAGGTACAAGTTCTCCTATTCTTGATAATGAGCTTTTGAATGAGTTTGAACCTAACCCAGATGATCTATCTAGTGCATTGAGAAAAGGAAAAAGGACTAGTGTCAAGTATCTTATTTCTCAAAATAAATATTTGAGTGAGTCTGAACCTAACCCAGATGATTTACCTATTGCATTGAGAAAAGGAAAAAGACTAGTGCCAAGTATACTATTTCTCAATTTGTCTCCACTAATCATCTTTCCTGCAACACAAAGTTTCATTACAACTATTAATTCCATACAAATCCCAAACTTAATCCAAGAAGCATTAAAAGATGAGAATTGGATTCAAGCTATAAATTAGGAAATGAGTGCATTTGAAAAGAATGGAACTTGGGAGATTGTTGAGAGACTAGGAGATAAAAGACTAGTGGGCTGGAGGTGGATATACACTCTAAAATATTGGTCTGGCGGCACATTAGCCCGATATAAAGCAAGATTGGTTGCAGAGGATACACACAGACCTATTGAATTAATTATGAGGAGACATTTGCCCTGGTAGCAAAGATGAACATAGTGAGAATCTTGCTTTCTCTTGCTGCTCATTTTGGACGGAAGGTACATCAATTGGACGTGAAGAATGTTTTCCTACATGGAGACCTAGAAGAAGAGGTCTATATAGAAATTCCACCTGACTATGGTGTTACCGATGAAAAGAACAAAGTATGCAAGTTGAAGAAGGCATTATATAGACTGAAACGGTCCTCAGTGCTTGGTTTGGAAGGTTCATGACGACAATGGTATCATTGGGATACAAACAGAGTCAAGGAGACCACACTCTCTTCTTTAAACATACATCAGGTGAAAAACTTACTATTTTAATTGTGTATGTTGATGGCATTATTATATCAGGGAATGATGTCGTTAAAAAGCAGCTGTTGAGAAAAACTATCAGCTGAGTTTGAGATGAAGATCTTGGGAAGCTAAAGTACTTCCTTGGAATTGAAGTTGCCTACTCAAACAAGGTATCTTCATTTGACAACAAAAATGTCTTGGATCTTGTCAAGGAAGCTGGAAAACTCGATTGCAAGACTACATGTGTTCCTATTGAGCAAAATCACTGGATAGGTAGTGATTAAGAGAGTCCTATGGTCAATAAAGGATTGTATCAAAGGCCGGTAGGAGACTAATATGCCTAGCACACACTAGACCATATTTGGCACATGCTGTTTATGTTGTCAGTCAATTCATGCATGATCGAAGGGTGAGACATGTAAGTAATTGATAAGGTATTGCAATACCTCAAAGCCACACCTGAAAGGGGATTATTATTTAAGAAGGGTGAAAGTCTGTCTATGGAAATATACATTGATGCTGACTATGTAGATCCCTTTATTGAAAGAAGATTAATGTTAGGTTGTTGCATGTTTTAGGGAGGAAATTTGGTGACTTGGAGAAGTAAGAAACAAAACGTGGTTGCTAGATGGAGTGCTGAGGCAGAGTTTTGGGCTGTGGCATAGGGAGTGTGTAAACTATTATTGATGAAGATCATACTATATGAATTGAGAATAAAATTTGAAGCTTCTATGAAGATGTTTTATGATAACAAGTCACAATCAACATTGCTCATAATCCAATCCAGCGTGATTGAATGAAACACATTGAGATTGACTAACACTTCATCAAAGAAAAGTTCGACAGTGGACTCATAGCTACAATACATGTTCCTTCAGGGCTCCAACTAACATACGGGTTGACTAAAGGGCTTTCCAAGGAACGGTTAAAAGAATTGACATGCAAGCTGGGAATGATAGATATCCATTCACCAAGCTTAAAGGGGAGTGTTGAGATATTTTACAAATATGTGTATATAATTATTGCCATAATTTGGGAATTAGTATTAGCCATGATTTAGGAAATTAGTATCAGGAAATTATTACAATTTATTAGGAGATGTCTATGTATTGTAAGCCTTTTTGTACAATGTGCATAATCAGAAAATCATATTCATTTTACCCATATCTCATATTTCCTTTCAAGTGAGGGGATTTACTACTTTTACTTGATGGAATTTATTTTTTCTTTTTTAATCAGTGTCTCCATTTTTACCCTTTTTTTTCTTGCTCTGATGTTGGCTTACATGATTGCAAACCTGGTGCCTTGTCTTGTAGAATTTTAATTAAAATTCATATGATCATTCATTTTATTTTTGGTAATATCAATCTAGAATGTTCAAAAGTGTATCTTCGCTCCAAACCTTATGGAAATAGAAAATAAAAAGGAACTAATATCACTTGATTTTTAATCTACAGAGGTACCTTGCTTATTTTTATAATTGTTTTTTGTAGCTTTTTGCATTTACAGTATATTTGAAGAGATATGTGCTTGTTTTATTTATGTCGTCCCAACATTCTTGCAGGTTAATGAAGATTTTGGTCCTATTGTTTCCAGAATAAAAGCTACTTCAGCTTCACTTGGAGGAGGTCCTAAGGAGAAATATTATATGCTCGAGAGCATGAAGCAGTTTGGTTTAAGGGCAAGCGTTTCACTCCAACTGTCTGGGCTGGTAGCCCTGGAGAGGAACAAATTAAACAGCTCAAACCTGCTTTAGATTCTAAAGGTAAAAAGGTAGGCGAGGAATGGTTTACCACAATGCAGGTGGAGGATGCCTTAACAAGGTGCACTTTTTATATTTACCATGGGATTGGGATCATTTGCCATTGTCTTTCGAAAACTTCTCAAATACTTGCCATTCTCTTCTAAAATTTGTTTCAGGTATCATGAAGCAAGTGCCAAGGCAAAAGCAAGAGTTTTGGAAGTTTTAAGGGAACTCTCTACTGAATTGCAATCAAATATAAACATCATTGTCTTTGCTTCCATGTTGCTTGTTATAGCCAAAGCGTTGTTTTCTCATGTGAGGTTTGTCAACGATTTTAATTGCTTCTGCTGTATTTTGTGGGTGACATTATGTGGTATTTGACCTTCTTGTGGCCACTGTGTTTGTTTGACAAGTTGATATGGGTTTGTGTTAGACACAATTAATTAGCCATGGTCATTTTATAAACATTTTAGTTCGACCATAAATGTTCTTATATATATATATATATTTTGCTAGTGTGTTTTGGTTGAAACATGGTTTAAGGACAAGATTCAAATTGTTTTAAACTAATATATCAAATTGTAAATGTTAAAGCTGATTTTGTACCATTGTAGTTTACTCAACTCTTTATTTGGGATTGGGAGGCTGCATGCATCATAAAAGTAGTGTTGGATTGGATTTGGATCCTCTAAAGTGAAGATTTCACTGTAGGGGTAAAGTGAGGAGTTTTACCCTTAGATTAGAGGATCTTTGTCCGGATTGAATTAATGGTAAAATTGTCTATTATTTAATTTGACGAAGTTGGTAAGTTACACTGAAATATTTATGCAATTTAGAGATATAACATTTCATTTAAAATTTTGCAGTAACTTCAAATTAAAAAATGCTGTCAACAATTTAATTTCAATGTGATTATTTAACATCATTCTACTGTGTTTTGAAATTTAGGGTTGTAAATATCAAATTTCAATGCACTATTTTACTGAAGTCACAGGTATTCTTCTTTCAGTCTTGCAGGTTGTGCTTTGTACACTAATTTTGCTCATTAATATCTTGCAGTGAAGGGAGAAGAAGGAAATGGGCATTTCCCACACTAGCAGAATGCCATGGTTTTAAGGTAGTGTATAACAACTCAGTATGCTGTGCAGTGGGGTAAATTCCTTGAAGGAATAGGATTTACTGTTATTATTGCTCTACTTTTGTGCCTCCTTGTTTCACTTAAACCTTTATTACTGACACCAAAACCTGCTCCTAGGTAGGATCCAACCAATGCTTACCAAAAACCCCAGTAAGAATGTTTAATATGAAAAAAGTCCTTTAATTTGCAAAAAATGTTTACCTGCAACTTCTGAATGAGCATTGCGCATATTACGTATTTTGTGAGAGAGCAGTGTGAGGCCTATGAATCTGTAACAACTAACAAGTAATTTGTATTAATCCGAAAGGCTTTAGCTCAGAGAGGCCTTTGGATTTCCACTGGGCTTGTCAACAAGAAATCTTTGATAGCTTCCTTGTCTATCATTGAATAACTGGCTGTTGCTTGTAGTAATTAATTTGCAGTTGTGGTGTGGTGACTATTATGTTAAACTGTTTTTGCAGGATGTGAAAACATTGGAGGAAAACCATGGGCTGAAGATAGATGGCTTATTACCTTACTGGCTGAACATAGCAGAAGGAGGTGCTGTGCAGAATACTGTTGATATGAAATCATTGTTTCTCTTGACAGGGCCAAATGGAGGTGGTAAATCAAGTATACTTCGCTCAATTTGTGCTGCTGTGTTACTTGGGATATGTGGCCTTATGGTTCCGGCTGACTCAGCCCTCATTCCTTATTTTGACTCCATCATGCTTCATATGAAGTCTTATGATAGCCCAGCTGATGACAAAAGTTCATTTCAG
Organism: Dalbergia oliveri; assembly: GCA_030441495.1. Classification (NCBI taxonomy): domain Eukaryota; kingdom Viridiplantae; phylum Streptophyta; class Magnoliopsida; order Fabales; family Fabaceae; genus Dalbergia; species Dalbergia oliveri. The sequence continues at coordinate 22,008,584 of JAMLFY010000007.1, forward strand.
GTTTGTTACTGGTTTAAATGTTATACTATGCACTCTGTTAGTCTGTAAACATATATAGCATAACTGCATAACCGGCATTGTTTTTGGCCTTTAACGTTCATCATCAGATAAGGTTTATGCTGGTTTCCTGTTAAGTTTTTTAGAATTTTCAGATTCCTGAAAGGCATGCAGAGCCAAAATGGGCAGAATACATCATGATGACCTATTAGTAATGATAGAGCAATGTCATTGATTTTTATTTTCATATTCTTTTGTTTTCATAATAATTATCAAAGATAAATAAATGGTTGAATAATTTGTAAACTATTGTAGGCAAATTCATTAGTTACTGCACCTAAAATGCAGGGTATTTGTGTCAATATAAATTAGTAATTCAGTAGTATTAATAGATGAAGGATACCGTTAGTTTATGTATGGAAGAATTCTGAGTCATTAGTGAACATTATGTGCTGTCTGTGTCACATCCCCGCTATTTTCCCTCTGTCTCTCCCTTAAAATCTTGTTTTTGACAGCCCTTAGAAACTATTTCCATTGCTACATTCTTATACTAGAATTTTCTAAAACTCAATGGCTTTAAGAGGATAATGGGAATATGTTAGGTCTTGTGGATCCTTGGTTCATTAAGCTAGTTCTCTTATGTTTGTTCAACTAGTATTTAGTGTATTGTCATAGTTGAATATCTGTGGTCACCCTTACCACCGAAAGCCCAATTAATAGCTAATAATAATTATGTGTGCTGCCAATGAAGAATATAATACCTTATATTTGAAATTCCCTTATTAGACTTTATTGTTGCATAAAACCTTCATGATATATTTGAAATTAAATATTTGTGTGCTGTTTTCTGGAATGAAAAATTATTAAGTGCCTTTAAAATTTCACTCATCATTTATCAATCTCAGGTAGAAATGTCAGAGCTTCGATCAATCATTGTTGGAACTAACAAAAGAAGCCTTGTGCTTATTGATGAAATATGCCGAGGAACAGAAATTGTGAAAGGGACTTGTATTGCAGGCAGCATCATTGAAACTCTTGATCAAATTGGTTGTCTGGGTATTGTATCCACTCACTTGCATGGAATATTTACTCTGCCGCTAAAGCTGAAGAACACAGTGCAAAAAGCAATGGGAACACTATGCATCAATGGGCAAACGAAGCCCACATGGAAGCTGACGGATGGAATATGTAAAGAAAGTCTTGCTTTTGAAACGGCCAAGGGGGAAGGGATTCCGAGATTATTGTTAAAAGAGCTGAAGATCTTTATCTGTCCGTTTATGCAAAGGAATTGCTTTCTGGAGAAAATTGCCCAAAGCTCGAACAATATTCTTCTTGCATAAAGTTAAATAATTATAATGAAGCACAGCCTTGTTCAACTAAGAGTACATCAGGAACCTTTCATAAGAAAATGGCTTTAACTAATCAGGTGGAAGTTTCACATCAAGAGGTTGAGAGTGCTATCATTGTAATATGCCAGGAGAAGATAATGGAGCTCCGCAGAAAAAGGATCACATCAGAGCTTACTGAGATAAAGTGTGTTCTGATTAGTTCAAGGGAAAAGCCACCTCCTTCGACTGTAGGTTCTTCAAGTGTCTATGTGCTGCTCAGACCAGATAAAAAAATCTATGTAGGACAGGTACACTCCTGACTTGCACTGTGTTTTCTTTGTTACGTGGTCCTTTTCTTTTTACTTTATTTTTTACCCCTTATGTCTTTTTTTTGGGGTGGGTGGCTGGCATAACGTTCTGATTGCATATCTGAACCGGCCAATTTATTCAGTAGATATGGGAATTTTTTCACTGCCTGGTTGAGGCACCTAACAGCAATTGTTTTCAAAGACAGTGTTAACAGCCTGTTTGGTTTCTCTCTATTTTTCCATTGCGTGTATTAAAATTGAGTTGCCCAAAAGTAAAGCTGTTTGTTTTGCACTTTTCCTGTGGGAAGAATAGTGTTATGGTGAGTAAAATTGATTCTGTTGAAAGCTCCTTAGAATAGCTTTTGCTGTTGGATTTTTTAAACTAAAAGTAACAGTTATCAAACTACCCATATTTATGTTTTCCCTTATTAGTTATTACATTCAATGCTCACACTCCTACTTCCTTTTTAGTAATATCTTTAAAATTATCATTTTTAAATAAAAATAACTTTTTCAAACTCACTTTGTTAACATCTTTCCTAAAAGACAAATCAATTATTTCAAAATCAATTATTTTAGCTTCAATTATTTTAAAAACAATTTTACCAAGATCTAAACCAAACAAATCCATAATAGCTGAATCTGGCAACGCCCCGTAGTTCAAGATGGGATATGGGATCCTCTCATGTGAATGTCTTTCTTGAAAAGATAGAGAGACACACAACTTTACGTATGCAACCCACAGTTCCTACCTAGGTTCTTATAATACTTATGTCTATCTCTCTCTCTCCACCTCTACTGAGAATTTTCGCATAGTCATCCATTCCTTCATATTGTCAAGTAACTTGCTTTTTCTAGGCCTATTCTCTTGTTGTGTTTGTTGTCAAATGTCAATGGTGACTTGGAAACAAATTCTGGGATTCAGCTTGTTCTGAAAATAAGTAATAACACTAATACCAAGGGCCAATATAATTGTCAAAAGGTTGTTCATATTGGTAATCTTTTCTTTTATCCAAAATCAAAAAACAAGAAACCTTTGCAATTTATCAGAAATAGAATAGTAATGTTGAAAATCATTCATTTAATTTGTACACTATCTTGATTTCATTCTGCTCCATTCTAAGAAAGAGATAAATGTAATTGATTGGCTTTCATCTCTTACTGGCTTGAACTGGTGATACAGACGGATGATCTTGAGGGCCGAGTTCATGCGCATCGATCAAAGGAAGGGATGCAGAATGCACCATTCATTTATTTCCTTGTCCCAGGAAAGAGCCTGGCATGCCAGTTAGAAACTCTACTCATCAACCAGCTTCCTAGTCATGGCTTTCAGCTAGCCAATATGGCTGATGGCAAGCATCGGAATTTTGGCACATCCTTCATAGAATGTGTTACTAGTTTCTGATAAGTGTTGACAATCCCCTCTTTGGAGTTCTATAGAGGTGGGTGACCTTAATTTAATCATGTGTATATCATGTAAGGGATTTAATTTTGATATTCTTGCCAATGTGAACTTCTACACTATAATCTATTTTGAGTTGTCACATGATTTAAGGAATTTAATTGACACCAATTACTCTTGATATTGTGAGAGCAAATAATTGGATAACAGTGTAGAAAAGTTTAACATTGACAATGAATTAGAATTTAGATAGTGAAATTTATATTTGGTGAAAGAAAGCAGTGGCTGCAGCGTTTTTGTTAGATATAGTTGCTGCAGCTGCGTTGGGTCCATCGTTTCAAGTGGGTGGAAATTTGTGTATTAACCTTCATTTTGTACAACAGTTAGTTTATTAATTTATGTGTAATGCTAAATATCTGTATGCTAATCTGATAAAAGACTGAAGTCACATTTCGTCATTCATGAGCTTCCGATCCTGTGTTGTTGTTGTTGTTTTTTTTTTTCACTTTTTCAATCTTACGATTTAGTTTCTTTAACAAATATTTGTTGCTTTCTTTTTTTTTTTTTTACCTCTTGTTTTTATGGTTTTGGGGTAGTGGAATATTTGGGGGAAGGGGCAGGGTGAGGAGGTAACGTTATTAACGAGACAGCTACGTAACAATCATGTCTCAGCCTCAACAAGAATAATATTCGTGGCAAGTACTCAAGTTTCTTCAAAGGTAGTTTCTACTGGACACCTTCAATTGGCTAAGAAAAGTGGCATATGTACCACTACCACCGATCAAAATAATATGTACTTAATTTATGTTTTCTTTCTGTCGCTTCAATTATTGATAACTACATGGAAGAGAATCGTTTAAAAAGATTTAACTAAATTTTCAATTGGTCCCTCATATGTATAGTAGAAAATAAATTAATTCTTTAAATTTAAAAATTTCATACTAGTCTCTCAAATTTTATATATGGAGACAAATTAGTCTCTCCATTAAATTATCGTCTGAATTCTTAATAGAAATGTTCACATATTCTGTTAAATGTATTATTAATTTTCATGATAGGTCATAATTTACCTAATGTTTTTGTTATGCGCAAAACAAATAACAATTTAAAATCAAAATCTTTCTTCTAAATAGAGGCTATGGTGATAGAAAAAAAGAAGATTAAGGTCCAAACAACTTTATTTAGAGGAGTGAGGCAAGTTATGAACTATAAAAATTAACGGACATGTAAACAAATTACAGTAAGAAAGTTATCAAGATATAGCTTAGATGATAATTTTACAGAAGGATTAACTTGTGTCCATTTGTAAAATTTGATAGACTAGTATGAGATTTTCAAATTTGAAGGACTAATTTGTCCTCCTATAAATTTGAGAAACTAAGTTGGGGTTTCAATTAAAAGAATTTTAAACTAAATAAGTAACTAAAATATATTACTTATTTTTTATGTGTCAATAAATAATTGGTAAGATATGAAATAAGAGTTGATTTGGGGACATGTAATTTTTGCTCAGTTCATCCACCCAAACAAGTCATAATGTTCTTAAATAAATACTGAATTTAGAATCATTTAGATAATCTCAATATATTGTTTTTTTTTTCATCTTCATGGAAATAATGGCTTTGGCATATACTTGATCAAGCTTTTACTGTACATAAGTATTGCCAAAACATCATCTGATTTTTTTTTTTTCTGTTTCTTCCGGTATCTTTATAAAACTCAAGGGTACCAATGTCTTGTAGTTATTTGTGATTAAGATTGTTTTTTATATCTCACTAATTCAATTTATTAAAATATAGAAAACTAAAGATCCAATCACAACCATTAAAAACAAGAAAGGTGCTGATATCCATAGAATACCGAAGCAAAAACCGTCGTCTTTATGTATTTTTATCTTACTTTACAAAAGTATATGCCAAAACATGATCTGATCTTTTTTCTGGTTCTTCGGTATGTCATCTTTATGTATTTTTACTTTTTCGTAAAAACTTGATCAAGAATATGCCAAAGCAGCCTTTACTTTACACAAGCACGAAGATAAGGAGATGTGAGTCCTTAAAATATATGCGGTGTAATATATAGAAATGATTTTCCAACCTAAAATGTTTTATTATCATGCTCTTTTATTTGAACGAACTTATTCATTATGTCTTGCTTGGATGAAAATAAAAACATTTGACTCGAGAATTTTAAAAAACCTATTAAAAGTGCTACTTATGAAGTTAAGAACTGTAGAAGTATCATTCTGTTCTTTTATAATATAATTTCTATGCTTGATTAATGGATTTTTATTCTCCATTTCTTTAAAAATATTTAAGACAAGACAAATGGTAATTTTACTCTTTTCGTATGAGAAAAATAATCCCAACACACTCATAATCATGTCATATATCTAGTTAAATATCTTTATAAATATGTTATAAATACCGAGGAATCCATAACTCTAAGGATATGTTTGATTGAAGAGTAAAAAATAGGGATAAATTTTCTATAGATGTGTTTTATATGTAATTTTACACTCTATAATATATATTTCGTTAGGAGGTAAAAAATGAGAGGAAAAATTTATTGAATTCATGTGTAAAATTACACATAAAACTCATTCAAGTAAAATATTTCCGATTTTTGCCTCCCAATAAACACGCCCTTAAACTACCACAGAATTACAAATCACTAGACCTGGCATGCTCTTATATAGAATGTATCTCACACTAATACTACCTAATGAAATAAGTATTACCACTAGCTTCGTGATTTTGAGCTTTCAGCCGCAAAGAAAAACTGATGAATAAACCATCATTGATGATGAGAACAATAAATCATCATCAAATTGGAAAACTTTTTCTTGAGCTCTTTAAAATGATCCTGGACATCCAAAGATCGACAAGCATAAGATTTGTGGTGGATTATGTTGAGAATGATGGCTACGTAAGCCTACCCAAGCGTGCGGCAAGCCTTGTTTTGATTTTGAATGAGAGAGGATAATCTCAAGGGTTGACTAGTTGACCACGGATATTGCATAATCCTGTACCCAGACCTTGAGTCAAAAAGTTAATTGGCGTTTATATAAGACTAGTTATTCAAGCTAAAAAGTGAGTGCTATTAAAACAAATTTAATAATCATTGAATATGTGATGTGATGTGATTGACAGTGTGTGGATCAACTATCATATCTAATAATTGTTAATTTGATATTCCAATAGATTATTACTTTTTGGGTATTTGAATAATATTTTTATTAATATAAAAGGAGAAAAAGGCTCTTCAAAGGTATGTGGGTCAAAGTAAAGTGATAGTACTTTTCATGAGTTGGGTCACAAAATCCAAAATCAATTTAGTGCTAACTGCATTAAATAATGATTGTTAGATGGATTGGTCGGTAGTGCCAAACAGCCAACACACATGGAATGCAAGATCAGATCAACAAGGACAATCAGTTTGGTTTGCACTAGTATGTCCTAAAGTTCTTGACATAGATGTGTGTGAGTGCGTGCGTGCCTCAAAATTCTGCCATAAAATTGAGGATCAGATTGTTTTATATACGAACTATCCTCTCTTTAAGAAACATGATTACATTTACTAAACATTTCCATCATCAGTCTGTGTTTACTTAACTTTTTCGGTAATACACAGAACTTGGTTTGATATGTCGAAAAGAGAATGATTGCAAAGGAAACAATTTTTTTTGTTGGAATCCCTGTACGAACTCACGCTAACTATGACTCATTTTAATAACAACTCCAAGTAATCATTGCTGTTTATCAAAGTATTTTCATGAAATTAAATCTTATTTATATTTTGATAACTATTTCATGTTTGGATCCAGTTTGGTTTTTTGGATGTTGTTTCTATGCTTTTGCAGCTATAGTTAGCTAGTGTTGTGATTTGGATGTTTAGTTTAGGCTCATATGTTGAGTCTTAGTTACATTTTCTGATTTTTGATTTTCTGATGGAATGTTGAACACTTATTTTTCTCCTATGCTTCTCTCTTTGAAAGTTAAGTGCTTTCAATTACTGCAAAAAATATTTATATTGCAAATAAGGCTATTTCAAAACTTCAACCAGATTAATAATAATAATAATAATAATAAACTCTTATCTTTAAATGTTTATGTTCAAATTTCACCTCCTGAACTTTTTTTTTTCCCCTTTCTATAGTTATAAAGTGCTAGAGAGCAGTAAGAAATTTATCGAATAATGTCAAGAAAATAACAAAGTTTAAACCACCTAATCAAACCACAAGATAACATCCTAGCAAAAAGGGGCACAAGCAAAACACTCAACACGAAGCAATACACAGAAGGCTCTCACATAGCATAACCTGATAAAACACCATGAACTCAAACATGAAGAGCATGAAGGCCCCACCAAGCAAGAACAAGAATATTGAAATCCTCCTATAGCATTATGTAATTATAACTTTTAATTTTTTAATTCAGAGAAAGCTAGACAATAAAAAATTTATTCAAAATTTCAAATATATGTATAATTATTACTTTTTAGATAAATTAGTGGATTATACTATGATTTTTGTTAAATATTCTGTATATATTATTCTAGATGTGTAGCATTACACATTTGTAAGATATCCGACCTTGAAATGATGAAGCTATATTTTTCTAGGGAAAAAATTCTTGTTTATATAACATGTTCTTGTATACATATGTAAATTAAAATCTAATGCTTTCACCAAGTTGCACATAATAATTTGCACTTTAATTAGTGTTCCCATTAGTTTTTGTTTTGATACATCTAAAAGATAACAAGGTGTGAACCTATGATCTTATAATAAAGGGTTAAATACATTTTTATCTCCTGAATTTTTTTTATATGCAATTTATCCTCTAATTTTTCAAAACGTGTATCATCACACCTAAACTTTTCAAATTATGCAAAAAAACCTAACTTTCCAAGTAGTGTGAAACTTTAAGTCATAGCAAAGTATCAGGTTGCATACAATAAAAAAAAATAAATGGTTAATTGCACATGAGAATTCACAAATAAAGTGTCAGGTTACACAAATTAGAAATATTAAGGAGGTTAAGTGCACATAAGTCATATATTTATTAGTTGCCAAAATTATGCTGAGAGGTGCTTTGCACAATTTAAAAGGTTTAGAGTGTCACGATGTAATTTTTAAAAAGTTAGGGTGTAAATTGCACATGACCTAAAATTCAAGGAAGTAAAATGTTTTTAACCCTATCCTAAACTACCTAAATTTCTTACAACATCAACTTACGAATTATAACTTTGAAACCAAAAAAAAGACTTAGATTTGCCTTTTTTGTCACAATGTCAGCAGTGATTCTATAAAGAGGAAAAAATTACTTGCATAATCTATGTGAGATACAAATTAAAGATGTTATAATAAAATCGGTTTTTTTTTAATAATTCCTCATAAAACACAACCAACCAAAGAAGGAGGTAGAGTATGGTATGGCAGTTCACACATCACAAGGCCATAGCAAGTACACACCCAGGAGCAGAACAAATTAAAACAATCTGTTTCAAAGAAACCTATATACATGGTTACTAAAAAACCAGCAAGCATTATATAAAACAAACGCCACCTTAGATACACCATTAATTCAAAGCACATGCCATAATTGACAAACATCTGCGGCTTCCATAGCTTGAAACCGTCCATCAATAAACCAAACATGATCTAGCTTAAGTAGACTATATATATATATATATATATATAATAATTTTATTTGTGCAATCTCCACAACTTTAATCTGTCTTGCAAGGAGTTCTTAATTATTGTTGCTTCTGGATTGAGCTTATACTTTTAGGAAAAACTGTAATTTATTAAATTCCTTTGCACTTTATCTCAAAACTTTAAAACGTAAATTCACCCGCTTAATGTTTCCTAAATAAGAACTTTAGTCATTCTGTTAAATTTTTACTTTTTGTTAATGAAAAATAGATGAATTATATATCCTTTTAAACTTTAGGTCATGTATAATCAAATATTCTAAACTAACAAATAATATATAACTTGATATCCTAAACTTTTTTTAAATGCATGTTATTTTTGTTAATAATTGATAAAAAGTTAATTGAATGATTGATTTACATAGTTTAAAAATATTAAGAAGTTGATTTGGATGTTTTTAATAAAGTTTTAGAAGTAAAATGTATAAGGTCAATATTAATTAAGGGGATAAAGTGAATTTTTCCCCACTTTTTATTTGAAATCGACTGGTAGAGCATCTCTACCAAATTTACGCAATGAAATTCCATGTCACGAAATAATTGGGAAAGATCAGGGGTGAAACAATAACTTTCAATGAGACGATGATGACAAATTAGGAAGAAGACAATGCTGTTTGTGAAAATTTATGTTATAATAATTTGTCTATATCAATATCTGCTTTTAAGTTGTCCATCAAGAATAAGATATTGGGAAAACGACAAAGTAATATTAACTTCTTTTATAGTTAAATGTTTCCTTTTGGATTGGAAACACAATGATGTCACCTTATCTAAACAATGAAATTAGTCTCACTGTAATGGTTGTAAAAGCTGTTACAGTAATGTATTCTCTTTTTTAAACGAAATTCATCATTTGTGATAAGGCTTAGGGTCAGTTGTCACTTTGTATGCATGACCCAAAATTTTAATTCATTCTTAACTACTCTTTCCACTTATATAGTTTTTACTTAATTCATTCTTAACTAATATCATATTTCATCCCATTTGAAATTTAAGCATTTTGCCCCTTAAGCGTACTAAATTCTACATTCGTCCTTAGCATAAACTTTTGCAGAGTATTCACAAGGAACCATGGTCAATGAATCATGGAGTTGTAGCTATGTCGTTGGTCAAATAAAGTCAAAGGATTTGAAACCTATGATCTCGATCTAATACCACTTGTTAGATCAAATGATTATCATTAGGCCAAAAGTTATAGACATTAGCAATGATACAACCTTATTTTTTAAAGTTTTTCTTAATCATATCAAGTTTGAGGGGTTACACTCATTATATGCATCATAGGCTAGAAAGCTCATATCAAATCCTTAATGTGAAGTTGGCCAATAGCTTATAGCATTTGACAAGAGAAAAAAACAATATGCCATGTTAATATCACTAGCCAATTAAAGGATTAAATATCATAAACTAAAGTCACCAAATTATGATTCCAAAGTAGAAAAAAATTGGAAATTGATTGCTTTACGAGAAAGATTGGTAAACACACATCAACAACTCAAGTGTCCGTTAATTGGTTAATATAGAGACAAATAGTTACGCACCCACTTATCTCAACATTATGAACCAAGGTTTTCTATGGTTATAGCCCCACGCATGAAGATATATATAGCGTATGCAAAAGAAAAAAGGTTACAATGAACAATTTTTCTTTCCATAGTTTTAAATTGTAGATGTGGTTGTGGTTGTAACTATGACTATGTTACAATGCGGAAAAATCTTGCTCATATGGCCGAAATTACCGTTATCAAGTAGTTGTCGACAGCACTGCAATTGCAATACTACACTTATAATTGCAATTGTGGACCGTAATTTGAAACCATGCTACTTTCTCTTAGAAGAATTTTGCCGCTTTGTCATCACTTCAAGTTTGAAGGTTTGAAGCTGAATTTGCATATTTACCACAGAATCATTGGTCAATGCTTACACTTCATCCACTTCAAACGAAAAAGAAGTAAGCATGCAAAAGAAACAGAAAATGAATCAAAGTTAGGTCCTAAAGATACAATAATTCCGAAAAGTACTCTCTTTGCTCCACCTTTTTGGGGAACATAAATGGCAGGTACGGTCAAATAAATTCAGTGACCTAAGTTGTCTAATTTTGTGACTGCCGCCCTTGTTGTGCACAAATTTGTTGCAAGCTTTGGTTCTTCTGATCTTTAAACAATAATCGCTAATTGTTACATAACTTTTCGCCTTCTTTGGTTATTTTTACATATATGGTCAAAGAGACAATTGAAATTAAAGTTGGTCAGATTTAACTTGCCGGGTCGAATGGCTTTGTTTAGTGTCATTACAACTGTTAGATCACTAAATTTCTACTTACCTACTTTAACACAATTTCGCAACTTGTAATTGGTTGATGAACCTCTAGATAATGTATTCAATGATGCCTTCCCACGTGCAATTGAAGCTTTAACACAGTCACTTGGCAAGTGCCGTACGTGGGTTACTCTCTTCAAGGGGACTTCACCAATTGATATTTGCTTAATTGCAATAGCAATTGTGACTCAACTTTTTCTTTTGGGGTTAACCAAAGAAAGTTTTGATTAGGCCAACATTGGACTTCATAAAAATGTATCTATTATAGATATTTAGGCTCCTACAATGATGTAATGTCACCTCCTCTAAAATGCATATGTAAACTCCTTGCTAGGTTAATATATTCTCTCTCTTTAAGAATTTATCTTTGTGATTATTTGCTGTCATTTTGTTTTCCTTCTGGAGTCCTATCCTCGTGGGTCATTTTTTTTATGTGGGATTTGCACCCTAAATTTGTCATAATATGAATTTTTATGGTTATTTACAAGAATATGATGTTTTAAAAAGTAAATCTCACCAATGATAAAATTTGAATGATAAAATATAATTTTTAAATCAAATCTCATTAATGGCAAGATTTGGACAATAAAAATATTATTTATTAAATTAAATATTGTATTATTTTTTAAATCAAATTTTGTCAATGGCAAGATTTGCACATCATATTTATGTAAATTTCTCTACAATTGTACATGAGGAATTGTTAAATTAAAATACCATATAAAAAATAAAAAAACTAATCTAAAAAAATCAACAAAGAATAATAATGTATACTATATTCACTCTAGCCTAGCTAGTTTCAGCTAAATATCAGCAATTTTTTTTTAAAAAAAATTGCCGAATTTCCTCTCCCTCATTACTTCTTACCTGATACCTTTCAAGGTATCAGAACTATCAATTCATGCAGGCCTCTTCAAAGCAAATGCTGCCAACAGAAGGATGAGCATAGTCTAGAGTAAGAAACTTGTTCTACAAAGAAAAAAATTGAACTCGGTTTCACCGAAGTTAGATGAAGTATACAATATAATTATCAGTCATGGTATGCATACAGAGTTATCTCAATAAGGATCGGAGTAAGGAGGAAATTAAACCATAAAAGTGTGTTTGATTGAGGGATAGGTTACATGAATGTGTTCTATATGTAAAATAATATATAAAGTTCATTCATATAATTTGTATTTTTATTTTTTTTATTTTTTTGCAACGAAACACAAGACTTTATTTTTATATATATATATATATATATATATATATATATATATATATATATATATATATATATAAAAGCTAATATTCCACATGTGTTGAATTCTAATAATAGATTTAAGACACTGATAAACTACCTATCGAAAAAAAGACACCAACAAACTCCAATAATATATAACAGAAAGTGAGTAAATTAGTTGAGTTGTTAATTAACTGAGGGTTTCTCCCTCACAATCGCAACATTAATTTATCTTATTGTATGATAACATGAATAATTAAAAAAAATAAAACGTGATTCTGTCAATGGATATAAAATAGCAAATTTCTTATGATGCTTGAAAAACTAATGTGGCTAATATACAAAGAAAATGCTTTAATTACGGCCAAAAAATTTGCCAAAAATTTGTTGATCAAATTATATGGAAAAATGTAATAGCAAAACTTCAAAAAATTTTAACCATCCATAATTTTCATTCAATCACTTAAAATTTGCCATATATGTGCTCATTGTATATGTTAATAATTTTTTGACTTAATTTTTTTTTATGAAGCCATGTAGTAGCACTCAATATAAAAAGCAAGAGATCCAAATATATACTTGGAATGAATTAGTCTATGGACCCTATAGCTCAGCCCAAATCCCTAACAATTAGCCCACTAGCCTTAGTACCCTTTCGTTTTCGAGTTTGTGTTTGATGAGGACTTCAAGCTTTATCTTGATCGAGGTTGTAATAATGTGGAGGTTGTGTTTTTCGCATTTGGCTAAACTTCATATGGAAAAGGAAGATGGAATAAAGCGTGCCCGAGTTAGAGACAAGAAAGAAAGCAATAAGAGTTTAAGTTTTGATCGTAGTTTTAAAACCTGGACTGGACTAGATGGTTCAAACTAAAACTGATAAACCGGCCATCCTAATCGGTCTAAGCTACCAATCTAGGGAAGGAAAGGAAGTGCTCCCAACCACCAAGCTAACCAAGTTCTTGTGTTATGATATCTCAATATTTATATATATTACATATTCAATATATTTTTATATATTTATTTATTTAAATTTGATTCAACCAATTTAATTAATGATCCATGACTTGGATGGTGGTGCGGCTGATTCAATCACCAAAGTTTAATAACTATGGTTTTATTATGCTTCTTATGAGGTGTTGTTTACTTTCTTAGTATGGTCCTCTTGGTTGTTTTTTGTTTGTACTTTGTTCTTTTTGTCTTGTGTTTTTCATATGATTTATTTATGTTTCTTTTTGCATCGTCTTGATGTAATTAACCTTTGCTCCACCATTATTTGGGGATTTTGAGTATTTATCCAATTATCAAAAAAAAAGAATGATCGCTCCACCACCCTATGAAGTTGACATCGATCAAGTCCAAATTAGGGTCATGTATACATGTGCAACCCCCTCAACCTAATTTACCTTATTAAGGTCATATTTGGGTAAATAGCTTATTTAAGCTCTTATATAGAAGTAATTTTTGAAAAGTAACTTATAAATAAGTTATTTTATATTCAAATATATAATAATAAAAGTGATTATTTTTAGTATTTTAGAAAGTGTTTATTAAGAAGTTAGATATTTTAACTTCTCAAAAAGCACTAAGAATAACTTTTAGAGAAGTAATAAACTATTTAGCTAAATTAAAGAGAATAAAAAGTAAAAATATGACTTTTAACTTTTAGGAAATTAGAAAAAGTCAAAAATTATAATATCCAAGTAGACCCTAAATGCTTGAACATGCATCCTAAATAACTTAATTACATCTCATGCGAGCACTCCAGCACCCAATCCAAAGAGCAAATCTAAGGAGTATATCCCTAATATTATGGACTCTACTTATGTTTGTCACTCACATAATTCTCATAAGGATCCTCCTATACAAGGAAACTAAAGAAGGATTCATCACAAGATTGTCTCAATTATATTCACCATTGTGTAAGAGCTATATGCACTAGATATGATCAAAACATTAATTTCTACCCGAAGTGATCTTTGTGCACATCCTAACTTGAGTAACAGAGTGGTTTTTACATGTCTCTACCAACATTGTGCCAATCATAAAGCATGACCTACCGTCTTGCCGCCCTAACCAAATTCCACGTACAAGAAAGATACCATGGAAATGAGAATCTTGCCAAATATGAATATCCAACCTATTCAACTTAGGAAAATATTATTTGTACATAAAATGTATAGAAGATTATGTCAACTCACATCTCATGTAATGATAGATAAGGTGTAAATTGATGAAGAATTCCACACACTTTTTTGTACAAATAATATAACTCTTCAAATTAATATCAAGATTAAAAGTAAGGTTCTTTCTCATCTGTTAATGAGCAATGGAAGGACTAATAGAAAAACACATCAATTATCTCCATTAAATATAAGATTTTAATCAAATCATTGAAAAGGATTGAGGCTCAACCTAGTGTATGTATAACTCAAACCAAAAATGAAGGAGCATATATTTCCTCGTTATTTAAAACTCCTTGTGATATATGCTGCTTTTATTCCTTCATTCTTTATATCTCTTTTATCCAGTTAATTTAATTTAACGGTGCTTAAGATCTTCTTTATATCCTTAGAGGTTCTAAATACACTTTTCCGGAAGATAGCGAAACACGCATTAACTTAGATTCTAAAATCTCCTAGCTATCTTTAAAATATTCGTAAAATATAGATAGATCGATCGAAGCTACTTGGAAAAGGGCCCATGTTTTAGTATTCTTGTCATAAGGTTGGCTACCGGTAGTGGCTTAGTGGATGTGCAAGAGGTTTTAAATAAGATCAAATTAGGCTATTTTTGGTTAGACGTAATGCTGTGAGGGTCTTAGAGATCATAATATCATTCCAAAATCGTAAACTTCGTGTTATCACTTAAGAACAAAGAAGACAATTTGCATGAAATCAAATAAAAAAAATCCATACATCGTATTTACCCTTGAAAAAACTATGCAACTTTCAAATATTTCTATAGGTTTCCAACTCTATTATAGCTGTACTGATAAATCTTTGCACTTAAGTAACCATATCTTTTTTCGTCCACTTTCTTACTTCGAAAAGTGAAAACATACATTTTATCTTATTTGAACTCTATTAAGAAATAATGTAATAATGCTTAATTAAGATTGAAAATCAATTATAATTGTTTTCACACAAAACGAACATTTTTTAATTACTAATATGTGTTTTATAAAACAAGCTTTTGAAAGTCTAACTACAACAATAAGAATTTAACTCATCTAAAGTGAAAATGTTGATAAAGCAAAAAAGTGGGGATTAATCACCATCAGATTGATAATTTTCATTGTGTGTTTCCCACCAAGTGATCTAAAAATAATTAATCCATCATTTTCTCACTTCACTAATAACCTCACTTTATAAAATTCAAATCTTTATGATTCCAAGGGATACATACTTTAACTCATACACTTTTCAAATTATAAAAAATGTAAATTATAAAATTATGTGTGTTGGTCTACCAAGGTATTGAACACAACTTTAACAGCGTAAATGTAATTTATTATTTTTATCTGGATGCAATTTATTCTTTATTTTCCCTTTCGTTGCCATTACTATTATGTTTATACATATAGTGACAAAATCTTAACGGAGACGAAATTCTTTAATTGATCCAGACACGTACAGTACAATGTAACTTTGCTATAATTTTAAATAGGTTTGCATAATAAACTCCGAAAATACTATTGGCCCATGCCCTAGTTGTTTGAACAAAAGGGTGCACTCCAGAAAGGTTGGTGTACACTCCACTTTGCAAGCTCCTGCCGGGGACAGGGTCTATAGAGATATGAGAACTGAAAAATATTAAAATTAGCTTTCTCATCGATCAGGTTAGATTGGGTATAGATGAGTCTAATATCAGTTCAAAAATGCACAATTCAAAAAATAATAAATAACTAACAAAGATGGATACTGCAAATCAATGCACAATTCAACCTCATTCTTTTTTGGACACATCACAATCAATAAAAACAGTCACAATTCTTTATTTTTATTTCCAACAAATGTAATCATATTTGAGCATTTGAGATTTTATAGAGGTAAACTCTCTCAAGAATGATTACTTCATACCCAAGACTTAAATTTGAGAATACTAGTTAAACAAAAGGAGTATCTACCTCCCGAGAAATTGAACATGGGATAGTTAATTAAAAATTGTCAAAGACATTTATTTTAGCATGAGATCTAACAGCTACCAAGACCATAGCATAGGATAATGCGAAGGAAGAGGAAGAGTATGATGATAGTTACGGGGCATAATTTTTTTTGGATAATTTATTGTTTGTTTTGAAAATTAAGATTTTGTTTATAAATATGTTTTATCGATGTTTTTGTTTTGAATTTACTGGATCAAACCTTTTAACATGATTTTTTTTTGGCATTTTTAGTACGAATTTTAGTGAAGTTAAGTTTCAATTAAAATTTGTTAGGATTTAGGAACTTATTAAAAAAAACACTCAAGGGAAATATAAAGCATTTCTTTTGAATAATCAGAAAATGCAAAAACAGTGAGAACCTGGCTAGATATCAGAATTGGAATTGTAATATAATATTTTAATTGTACAAAAGAATTTGATATGGATATATGATGATATATTTTGATAATTTAATATTTTTTATAATTTAAAATCTCTCATACGAGTTGTAATTTACATTATTTTTAAGAACTATTCAATAAATATAAGTGAAATTTTGAATTAAGAGAGAAATTTTAAACACACTAGTTAAAGATTTAACATTTCTATCAGATATTAATATCCAATGGTTCAAAATATTTGATTTTTAGTGCTCAGACGTACATTCAGAGACTTAATAAATTAACTTAAAAGAAAGTAAAGTATAAGCTAGTTTTGTAAAACTAATTTCATATAAAAATTTATAATAAATACATAGCCTTAAATTTATGTCCTCATTAATTAATAAGTAGATGTAAAACTAAAATAAAAAATAATAATATCTTTTTTATATTCAAAATAGGCAGGTTAAAAAAATTATTAAAATGACATATATATTATGAAATACAAAGAATATAAAATTACTCCTTTTTGTAGTGAATATGAAATTCCTCCAACAATATATAATCAGTTAATTAAATTCTTTATAACTTATGAGCAATTTTAACGAAAAGAACATATTTCTGTTTTTATTTAATTTCTGCGATATATTTCTAACTATATTACTCCAACTCAGTGACATTGAAAATTCTAAGCAATACATATTGAAAAATAAGTCACTTTTCCTCCTTGAGAACCACCTTAAATAGAGAAATAAAAAGCAACCACGACACAAGAATTTAATGTAAAAAACTCTAAAATAGGAGAAAAAACCACGAGTCAAATAACGATCAAAGAATATAACTATATGAAAATTATTACAACACACAGACTTCTCTTTAAACACCCACACCCCCTAGTACACCCACATTCTCAAAACAAATATTTGAACTACTTCTCACAACACTCTAAAATAAGAGTACAAAGGAAGAAAAAAGTCAATCCAAGTTTAAAGTGTTTCTTAGTGCAAATTAAAATAGAGAATTTGAGTTCATAAATATAACCTTGGCAATTCTCTTCCATTCTAATTCTTAGCAATGTGAGACTTCTTTCCCAACTAAATTTCAATCAAAAACTAACAATCTCCACCTTGATTGAAATAAACACAGCTTCAGTTTCGTTATCAACATCAACAATCTCTTGCCTTCATTGTCTACCGACAATCATAGTTCAAAAAACTATTATACTCCACCATAAAAAGTAAACTCACTTGGAATTAGATTAGTCTAAGTATTTCACCTCAGCACATGTCGAAACCATACTGAAAAACTATGGTGCAACTTCCACGTTGGCTTTTCTTGGAAGTTCTTCAGCCATCGACATAAACCCTACCACACACACCCTATCATTAATGCCAACCAATGCCTGTGTGCAAATGTGGATCCCTCTCAACAACTTATCCTTTTCCATGACAGCATGGTAATGTCGTGAGAATACACTTCTTATCTTCTAGTAAAGATCATCCTCTACTCCTAGAGAGCAACGTTGCAAGCATCAGATTGAGAGTCTCTTTCCAACACCGCGTCACTTGGACAATTTTTCTTTACATGCCCAGACTTTCTGCATTTCAACATGTTACACTCCTTTCACGATTCTTTTCCCATAAGTGTTACTTTTAACTACAAACAATGAATTAGATAAAGTGGTGCCCTTATTTTTCATTCTTCTTTCTTCATAATGATTTTCCTGGCAACTTCTTCAAAATTCAGAGTTTCCTTCCCATACATCAAAAAAGGCTTGATATGCCCATAGAAAGATGGAAGAGACAATATAAGCCTGAGTGTCTTATCTTCATCATCAATCTTCACTCCAATAGCCTCTAATTCAGAGACAATACCATTGATGGCACTAAGATGATCAGAGACTTTCATGTTATCATCCATGCACAGATTGTGAAAGCTCCTTCAATAACAACCGATTTGAGATACCCTTTGTCTGATATAACCCTTTGAGTTTTTCCCAAAGTTCCTTAGCTGTCGATATTCCTTGCACATTTGCAAGAACATTCTTAGCCAAACATAGACGAATTACACTTGTTGCTCTCAAATCTAGTTCCTCCCAGTTTCATTATCCATATCGGCGATCTTTCCTTTCAATGCCTTATGCAAACCTGATTGTATCAACACATCCTTAACTTATATTTGCCACAAGCCAAAACTGAATCTTCCATCAAATTTCTCTATGTCACACTTCAGCACTTGAAAAACTTGACATTGTTGCAGTATCCTGGAATAATGTAAATCAACTGTAAACCATGCACAGAAGGATTCCAGGAAAGAGATGGGTCACAATGGACATGCTTAAATACCAAGTCTTTCCTTAGCCAGAACTTTTCCAAATTGCACTCTCAGGATTACACTACCTTCAGCAACAACAACCAAGGATGATCCTCAAACATCAGAGAGAAATTCTTTCTGATGTGGAAGATCAAACTAAGCTGCAACCACATAGCATACTAAAAATAAGTCCCACCGAACTAAAGCTCTGATACCAATTTTTGGGGAAATAAATCACTTCTCCTTCTTGAGAACCACCTTAAACAGAGAAATAAAATAAGAACACAGCCACGACACATAAATTTAACACGGAAAACTCCAAACTGGAGAAAAACCATGGTTGCTGTTAAATGACAACAAGATAATATCACTATGTGAAAATTATTACAACACACAAACCTTTCTTTTAAATATCCACACCCCAGGACACCCACACTTTCAAAGCAAATATTTGAATTACTCCTTACAACACTCTAAAACAAGAGTCAAGAGGTAGAAAAAAGTCAAATACAAACTTAAAGTGTTTCTGATAATGCAAATTAAAATGGAGAACTTGGACTCATATATATAGCATTGGCAATCCTCTTCCGTCCCAATTCTTAGCAAGGTTGGACTTTTTTCCCAACTAAATTTCAATCAAAAACTAACAATAGACACTTAAAACCCCCTATATCCAGGCATGTTATGCAATATTAATGTTCACTAATCTTTTCTGAAAAATTCAGCGATATAGAATCCACGACTATTGCGGTAAAGATCTAGTTTTGATTATTTCTCATTTAAGAAAATCGTCTGTTTGGATACATTCATACAATTAAGATCTTTAATCCCTTCTACTCATCATCATCATCTAATAGTTAATTAGTTAGCTATTGGCTTCGTGCACTTAGTGAGAATCCAACTCAACAAAATATCAAGTTAAAATTAAATTGAGTGGGTTTTGTCGTGGAATTGACTCGGTCATGTTAGAACTCCATTCATGATGAATTCACAATCTTCTGAAAATCTGAATATATCTGATCTCCTAAAGAAATATCATAATTTTTAGATTCTATTTTATCGAAGTACAAAGTTAAATGGGTGAGTGTCAATTTTTCTCATTAAGAAATTGATTCTGGAAACCATAGGCATGCCACAACATAACCTACATCATATTAAACAATTAAAGCCGAAAGACAAATGGTTCCGTTTAAATAATATGAGTGTCCCCACTACAATCACAAAACATTGATCCTAATCTATGCTGAAAAGACAACCAAAAAGAATAAGCATTAATATATATGTACATATACCCCTATATATATATATATATATATATATATATATGAAAGCACAAAGAAATCACATGTGATCCTCTCTTTCACCTTTAGTTTTTTAAAATTTCTTTTAAGTGCACACACCTGCTTAGCTGTTAAACAAAGTGTTTTGGTAGTACAAGTATATATATATTGTGGCTTTTACTTTATTATGATGATCAATCCGTACCAGTCACGGATATTAGCAGTAGTATCTAGTAGATTTACATTTTTATATGTCATTATTTAAATTAAAAGAATTGGAAACGTTATTATTAGGATTAGTGGGGTTCAGGGTTTTATTTTTTTTTAATTTCACCTGTTGAGACACCGAGTAAACGACACAAGATGATCTATATATAGGTGACCTATTTGGGTTTTATATTGTAGGATTTAATCCAAATTCTCATATCAAAAAGTAGAAGTCTTAATTGCTAGTATTTTGGCTTATAAATATGGCTTTGGTTGTTTGGGTGTTTAGTCATCCTCCATAAGTGGAAGTGATCCATATGGATAACTTTTAAGAGTTTTTCATGTGATGAAATATTTGTAAAGATGATTTGTAACTACAATCGTTCAAAAATTCAGATAGTGAAAGATTTGAGATTTCTTATTGGGGTCATGGACGTAAATTCACGTTAAATTTTATCTCATTTATATAGTTTTTCTTCTTGTGTTGTATCATCTAGTGAGAGAGAGTTTGTTTTGTATTTATTTTGTTTTCGCTGCCCAAAAAGTGATATCAAAGAGCCCATGGTTTCATTTAGTTAGGCTTGTCAAGTATTGGTTAGAATGGTAGTTTTAGGATCTGTGGAATCGCTTGTGTTGAAAGTCTTACTGCAATATAGTCAAGCGACATGTCCCATGGAGCAACGTCAATGGTGCAAGTGAAAAGAGTTTGTGTTGAAAGTCTTCTTGACAATGTAGAAGTTAAGCGCGTGTTTTTGTGTGCAAAGGCGTTACAAATGAATAAAGCAGTTATGACTCTTGTTTACATCATTAAATACTCATGAAATACTTTTTTTTTTTTGCAAGAAGAATGTTTGTGGAGAAGTTGTTGCAATTAACTTTTGGCAAGACTTTGGCTTAATGGGAGGAATTGTTGGGATTTAACCTAAAGTTTCACATCGATAAGAAGTAAAAGTCTTGCTAGTATTTTGGCTGATAAATATGGCTTTAGTTGTTTGGATTTAATCATCCTCCAAGAGTGAAAGTGATCCATGTGGGTAGCCTTTAAGAGTTGTTCATGTGATCAAATATTTGTAAGGATTATTTGCAACTTCAGCGTTCAAAAGTTCCAGATAGTAAAAGATTTAGAACTCCTTATTGGATCGTGGACATATATAGCAGTTAATGCCAAATAACGTTAAATTTTATCTTATTTATATTATTTTTCTTCTTATATTATTTCTTCTAATAAGAGAGGGTTTGTTTTTATATTTCTTTTACTTCTGCTACCCAACTTATACTTATAGGAATTGAAGCACTTGCAAAAATAAAATAGTTTACAAAAATGACTGAACAAGCCAATTTATTTAAAAGTTTTGCTAATCACTGCTCTAAGAGCATTGATTAAGAGCTTTAAAATGGTAAGTTTTCATTGGAAATGTGTGTTTTTTCAAGTTTCAAGGTATAGGGTCCATCACTAAGTTTTTATATTTACTTTTACTAGAAATCTTAACCATGTCCTAAGGACAATAGTTAGATAAACCCTTTATTTAATTTTGGGGGATTTCAATTTCAGGATTTTAAGTTTTCAACACTTCCTTCAACAACAACTGACTTATGTCCATTTGCCGATTCATGGTATCCTTTTAGAACATAAATAAATTAAACAAAAAATAATAATAATAACATTTTGATCAATACCATTACAAGTGCCACTCAACATCCTCCTAGTAACAACAATCCTAATAATAACTAATAAAAAGCATTAAATAGAAAAGCAAATATATTTAATATTTTATAAATATATAAAAACATTTAATACTTTTTATTTAATAATATAATTATAAAAATATTTAAAAAATGTTTTAAGAGGATTTAGTATTTCTGTATTATCATATAGTATTGAGGCTTTTAGGGTAATGAATGATAAATTTTAATGAATCACATATATGCATTATTTTTATCTCTTCAAGATCTACACTTTTATTTTGATTTGAGAAGTGATTATAGATAGTGCTTTTTTACTTCTACTCTACTATTCTGGTTTATTAATAGCTTTAAAAAATATTTGTATTATATTTGAATATTTTAGAACTATCTATAAGTCTAAATTGAAAAATCTATCACCTTACACACCATGATGATTAAAAATAATATAAAAATTTCATTTACTTTCCTTACATTTTATTAAAATTTTGATTTAATTTCAAAATTATATTTTCATTGTTCTATTATGTTCTTAAAATTTTTAAAATGTTTCAATCTTGTTTTTTTTCGATAGATGGCATCCAAATCTCTCACTTTGTGTAAGTGTTGTTGAGGGAGGTGTCACCTTTCCTTTGTGGTTGCAACCGTACCATTTTTCTTCTTCTTTTCATTTCTTAAATTTGTGTCTTTCATTTTGTTTTTGTTGTCCCCACTCTAGGTGTTTTTCGTCCCCTTCATGGGTGTTTGGTTTCCCGTTATGGGCATTTAGTCTTTCCTTATGAGTATTTGTCTTTTAATGGTATTACAGATAAAGAGATATCTACATCTACTTTGGATTGAGGCGTAATATATTCTCTAGATTGCAGTATTTTTCATGTTGGTGTATGTTATGAAAGATGTTTTGATATTGACAGTTTTCAAGTGAGTAGTAGAGTTGCATATCGTTGGTTAATTTAGAATGTTGAATGTATTAGTTTCTTATTCAATCTAGCTTAGATTTTAGAATATCTTTTTAAATTTGTAAATGCTGTTAGGTTTATATATGAATAAAATTCTTTTCCTCATAAAAAATGTATATTGTAATTATAACAACTAAATACAATTTTTAGTACAACTACTAATATAAACTAATGAAACATCCATTTTTATTCATATTATACTAATCTTATGTTACAGCGTAACACTATCTCATATAATTTTTTTAATTTTTATTTTTCTATACTCATATTGGAATTAGGGTATCCGTGTATATGTGCTTTCCACAGTATATAACACAGTTATTATTTTTTTTTTCCGGTTACAAAATTCGTCGTTTAATTAAAATCATGGAAGATTTCATGCCTCCAGCAGTCCACAAAGCATAATCTATCTTTCCAAAAATATAATTACAACGCAACACCTGTCCCTCAGATGACGTTCCACCCATCATAACCATAATACTTAATTCGCCCAGTACCCAAAATGGTATCCAACCTTATTATATTTTAATGGAAATTTTGATTGACATCATATGTATTCATCCCCTAAAGAAGTAAGCAAATTGCAACACCTGGGGAATGCCCATTGGGGATCTTGTAATTTTCAGAGTTAAAAATGGCCACCACCCATTAATATTTTATGTGACATCCCTTGGATTATGCTTCTTAACTACGAACTTAGTGTCTAGATGCATAAGCCCTAGTTAACACGTGTCATCACACCACAACATTTCCCCCTCTCTTTTGTTTTTCACTCACTTTAGCACCAAACAAATATATAAATTAAATTTGTTTTCATCCTTAGTTAAACATGTCACCTAATGGCTTAGCACATTCATGATTTTACTAATGTGCGCTTGTGTTAAAATGGCTTGCCATTCCATGATCGACTAATTGCTATCTTGATTGGCTCAAGATTTTGTTGGTGAGGAAGGAGATTTGCTTCAAAAGGTAGAGCTTATTAAGGCCAACATCAACCAAATGTAAATAATAGAGGGTAAGGGCATTTTGGTGAAGTTGCAACTGATAATTTTTTTCAATGTCACTTGGAACACCTTTTTTTAATTAATAATAAATAACATTACATACACATATTTTCACACAAATCATTTCACATTCACATGATTTTTTGTCTCCTAATTATATCTGATTATATTTTAATCTGTGCAAGTTTGATTTATTTGTTGTCTCACTTTATTATTCAGGTGAGGTGAGTTTTGTTTGTTATGCACTAAGTATTATTATTTTTTTGCTAAACAACAGTACCTGTGCATTAAATAATGAAATGGATTGGGATTATAAGAAAATGACGATTGATTGACTGATGGGAATCAAGTTGGGGCTTAGTTGCTGGTATAAATATGCAACAAACACTGCACACAATGCAAACCATCAGTACCATAGAATTTGGAAACCAAAGTATACAATTAAACTTTAGAAAAGCCTTTTTGCATGTATTGGGGAGTTATGGCTGGAAGCATGGGTTGGGGTGTGATAGAAGAGGAGGGATGGAGGAAGGGACCTTGGACTGGTGAGGAGGACAGACTGCTCATTGAGTATGTCAAGCTGCACGGTGAAGGCAGATGGAACTCTGTTGCTAGGCTTGCAGGTTCCAATCAAACTTAATTTATAGACCTTTTCGCTTTCTTAATTCCTGACATATATAGTCTTATACTGCATACCATTGTTCAATATCAATTGACTTTCACAGTTTCACATAAAAGTGGCACCACAACTATAGCAACAAAACAAGTAAAATTGCTGCCAAATTTGGCAACCCTTCTATTGGTACCATAAGTTATTCACTTGGTCTTTTCTGGCCATGTTTTACTCCGGAGACTAACCCTTTGGACTCTTTTATTTCTTTTTCCTTTTCCTTTTCCTTAATCTTGTGTCCAAAGAGTTGATTATGTATATTCCTTTTTAACAGGACTGAAAAGGAATGGAAAGAGCTGCAGATTGAGATGGGTGAATTACCTGAGACCAGACCTCAAGAGGGGTCAGATAACACCACAAGAAGAGAGCATAATTCTAGAGCTGCATGCTAGGTGGGGAAACAGGTAAAAATTTGAGTTCTCCACTCTCTTGAACTTGCATTTTTTTTCTCCTTATTTGGAGAGCTTCAAGAGCTTTATAATAATAATAAGCCAATAAGGTTATTGACTGAAAAAAAAAAAAAAAAACGTTTAGGTGGTCAACAATTGCAAGAAGCTTGCCAGGAAGAACTGACAATGAGATAAAGAATTATTGGAGGACCCATTTCAAGAAAAAGGCCAAAAGCCCCACTGATGCTGCTGAAAAGGCTAAAAATCGCCTCTTGAGGAGGCAGCAATTTCAACAACAGCAGCAGCAGCAACAACAACAACAACAACAACTATTGAAGCAGCAGCAGGAGGTTCAAATTCAACAGCAACAACAACAACAACAACTGCAATTCAACTTGGACATGAAAGGGATCATGAACTTGCTTGAGGAAAATGACCATAGAGTCCCTTCCATATCTCAAGAGACACAAGACATGGCCAGCATGTACCCAAATACAACAACAGAAGAGCAAGGATACTACTACTCCATGTTCAGTGGCAATAATGCCTCAGCAACAGAATCCTCAAACGAGGAAATCTTTTGGGATGGACTGTGGAACTTAGATGATGTTCTTCTTTGCAATTTCAGTGCTACAAGCAAAGCCAGTTTAGTTGCCCCCTTCTGCTAAAGTTTTTTGGTTTAGCCTTGAATTATGTTAAAGAAGCTTAGAAGCATATAAGTTACTCCAAATTTGAGGCATGGCTTGATATAAGGCTCCAAAATCTAGGAGCTTGGAGTTTAGGATTAATTGTTGCATAAGGGTGTGTGGACTTTAGTGGCAGCTAGCTAGTTAAATAGTTAATTAGTGATATTCTCAAGGCGAGTTATTGTGTAACCTGTTAATAAAAGTGTCTCAATTTTGCTTATAAGTAAAGACTGAAAATGAACATTGCTCTTTTGCTTTATTGATTGTCTTTTGAGAGCAAGAAGTATGGACAACTTTGTGGCTGCTAGGGAAATACGGAAGAGAGCGGAAGACATTAAATATGAAAGTGATAAATAAGACATCCTTTTCATGATCTTAACAATGAGTCTCAGATGTTTGCTTTTCTTCTTGCAATTATCTGGAGCCAAAGTGGAAGTAGAAGCTTAAAAGTTAAACTGCAAACTACATAAAGAACCTAAAGGAACTAATTAAATGCCCTTTGCGTCATTTAGATGGGAAAGCTACGTACATCAGACAAAGCATGCCATTCCTTTACAAAGACAATCCCTTTTAAGCTCACGGTGTTGGCTAATCTTTTGCCATATACTTTGTTAGAAAAATTAGAGCTTTAAAAGCAATGGAAAATATTTACTCTATATTTTATTTATTAATTTATATATTAATTTTATGATTTATTATTATCTTTTATTTTTTCTATTTTTTAATATAATAGTTAATATATTAATTAATAAATAGAATAAAATATTTAATTTTTTCTTACTTTAAGAACACCTAAGTTTTCTTATATGTATTTTAACTTCATTCGATTGTTAAATTTTTTCTTAATAAATTATTTGTAAGTATTTTATAAGTATTGATGAGTCTAAAATCATATCTTAAAATCATGCAATGAGTATCTCCTCCAACTTAAAATATATTGAAAACAAAATCTATCCCTTTTCAAGCATTAGCTTATTATATTTATAGGACACTTTTCGAGCTAGTATATATCGAGTTCCTCATGACATCTTTGTCATCTTATTCTTTTGGCTTGTTTGAGCAACACATAATACAAATGCTCTCTTATTTATTCATTTTTTTTTTTTCATTTCTTTCAAATGAATCAATTTGGGATTAGGCTTAAACTAACATAGCTAGAATTGGATTCTTTAAATCTCACATATATCACACAAGGCATCATTTTTTGTCTCACAAATTATCTTTTTACGTGTTGATTATACCCTAGTCATGTCTATAGAAAGCTAAGTATCACGGATTCTGGCATTTTGCTAGCCAGTATCTATTCTATCAAATGATGATAGTTTTAGAATTCGGAATCTGAATAAGGTGAGGAGTCTTCATGGAGGAGAAAACCCTCCATAAATTTCTAATCAATATTTGTTAGGTTTATATTAGAGATAGAGTAAACACCCAATTTATTACTCCATGAAAATAACATCGAACAAATTAGTTACTCAAAACAAGAAATATCCTTTTTAATCTATCCTTTTTATTCATAAAAATATAGGACTAATTATGTTACTTTTTGATATTAATCTCTCATGATTAAAAATATAGGAAAAATTATATGACTTCTCCATATTTCAATAGACTCATTTGTCCTATTTGCATTTTTTGTCAAAGACAAACAATTTGACCTATTTTTATAAATAAGTAGGGATTCAATTTTGTCATATTTTAATCATGAGGGATCAAGAGTTTAATTTATTTAAATTTGACAACATTATTTGAAAAATTTATTTAATAAAAAATAATATAAAGTAAAATCATTTTTAAATATGAAATTATAACAAAAAAGTATAAAAATAACTTTTGGTTGTGTATTCTATTTTTTTACTATTTTTTATGAAATATCCTTTTAACTAATAGATAAGAAACTAATAATTCGAGGTAAGATGAGACACTTAGTGAAGATTCATCTCAATGATATTTTTTTTCATACACATAAATTTTGAGATCAAATCTAAAACCATGTATTATATTTAAGAGATTGAAACCTCTCTCCCACTTAAACGGGCACTTTGTTAGTTTCATTGTGTATTGTAAAAACTATTGTGTCCTAAGGATAACTTATGTAAATTCGTAATGAACGTGCGTAGAATTCTTTTCTAAATAAAAATTGCTATCCTAAGAACATTATTTCGTAGAACAACTTGCGATCATAATAATGAAGCAATGGTATTTGCGTTTTATCGACCAAATATTTCATGGTTTTTAGTCTTCTAAAATGTGACTGGCCAGTCAATTTGTAATATAATTTTATGTGAAATAATTGGTGTAAAGCTGCAGTTTTCCTTCTTTGAACGGGAAAAAATTCCAACTCACTACAAGTAAAAATGTACTATTAACATTAAAATTGTGCAAAATAATTTCTATATATTGTATGCCAAACAGGAGCGCCTTACGTCCGTTTGTACGTTAGAACTGAAATCGTGAATTAGAATTTTAATTTCAATTCAAATTCTTTTAGAATTGAAATTGATTTATAATCTTAAATTTTATGTTTGAATTTATTAAAGAATTACAACATAATTGTTAGAATATAAATAAGAAAGAGGAAAATTATATAAATTTTAATAAGGAGATAAATATTTAATAAGTTTCAAAACTCACAATTCATATGATATATGATATGAATTAATAAGAGGTCATCTTAGCTGTTTTTTAATTCCTTAAAATTGGATTGTTAAATTATAATTTTAATTTTATATATTGTTCCAAACTAGAAAACTGGAATTGGGTTGTCCAATTTCAAGTTCTAATTCCATACTCAATCACAAAATTAAAAAGTAAGACGTAGTTTACACAAATTATGAAGATTAAATTAATATAAAAATTGACACATTATTTTTAATTTTATATTTTTTTTTCACATGAATTTTGTCAATTTTAATGAGCAATAATATCATCCCTTGCAGTTTTATTTATTTATTTATTGGTCCGAGAGTTTCTTTTATTTGTAGATAGACCTGTTCTTTGGTTTTTTTTTTTCAATGCACAAAAAGCTACACTTGAACCCATTTTAAAAAATTTCATTAATTCTTCATTTTCTCATACTTATTATTTTATTTTTTACTAAAATTCTCTTATTACTTGTACATATTAATTTTTTTATAAAATAAATATATGGCTTATAATAATAAAATATATAGCTTTTAAATTATTATTTTTTATCTTGAAAATAAATTATTAAAAATAAAAATAATTAATATTAATGTTTTTTAATAATTAATTTTAAACATAAAATTATGTATTTTTCAACTATTAATTTTACAACAATTAAAATGGCATTTCATCCAAGCTTAATCCGATGTATGGAGCATATGTAGCTACAGAACCCCAAACCTCCAAATCTATACTATTAATATTTAAGAATTATTAATATTTAAGAACTACTAACAGAAAATTTTAATGAGATAATAATATTTGAAAGCTTGATTATGTTTTCCTCTAAATTCTAATCCTATTTTTACCTAAAAAGGAAATTTTTTGAAAATGAATTCTAATATCTTTTCATTCAACTTAATTTACTATATTATTCTTTTCATTCTACTTAATTTACTATATTATCCTTTCACTTTTCTATCTTCTCACTCAACTAACTTAATAGTATTTTTTTTAATTAAACTTAATAACCTTAATTATAGCAATAATTTTTAAATATATATCAGATTATATTTCCATTGTTTATTCTCTTCTACGTTTAATTAATTTTATTTAGAACTAATCAACTCATTTATTCGTTATTATACATAAAAGCTTAATTTAAATAAATAAATTATTCTTAAGGTTAAAAATTTGGCAAAATATTTCACATTATCAAGTAGAACCTTGAAAACATTATGAATATCATTTTCAATTTTAAAACTTGAATAATAAATCATTATTTTTATTTTAAAATATATTTATAATTTATATTTTTTTTAATTATTATAGCTAATTCACCTCCAACTTTAAGAACAACTGTTTATCTTTAGAGAAAACCTCCTATATTAGAAATTGAGGTTGAAATATTTTAATTTTAGATAGAAGAGTTTGCATAAAAAAAATCTTTTCTTTTCAAAGTTTACTATGTAATAATTGCTTAATAATTTTTTTGTCAGATTTGATTTCAAAATTTGTTGCTACTTATGCTATGACACTTGCTGTGATATGGTTGCAACTAAAGAGCCAAACAGCAATATTATTGTGTATTATTTTTTAAGTTTGTTAAACTTGACAAAGATATTAAAATCTTAATTGTTCTAATTCAAGAAGTTTATCAAATTTGAAAATTTTCTTTATTATAAGAATAAATATAAAGGAGAAAAAATAATAATTTTTATCTATTGAGTTGTTCTATTGTCATTTAAGAATTAAAAATAATTATACTTACAAATTGAATTAAACTTTCATGAACTGTTATTATAAGGAATTTGTTTAGTTGAATTTTTCGTGAAAATTAATTTATTGCTCTCATTCATAAAAGAAGTGGAAAGGAAAATGAGTTACTTTATCTTTTAGTTTTATAGTAAGTTGTTAATATAGAATACATTTTTATAAAACTTTTTAAAAATCCTATATTTTCTCAAATTAAAATTTGAAAATTATACTTTTCATTTTTAAAATATATTCATTTCTCATTTCACATGTTTTTTAGTTTTTATTATTTTTAAGTTATCCTATATAATTATTTTTTAATTATAACCTATTAAAATAAAATAATTTTTTATAATATAATTTTTTTTGTTATACTTATATAGGAGGGATATGTTGACACTAGTGTAAGACTTGACACACTTACAAATTTGAGAACTTTTAATAGAATATAGTTTTTGTTAATCTAACTGTAGAATTATAAATACATATCCTGTTAATTGTCCTTACCAAATTTCAAACAAAAAAACCTATAAGGTTGAATCAAGCTCTTATTTACATATATTACGAGATATTTATTACGTTAATATATATACATATGAAAAATATATCAACAATTTTATATTAATATAAAATTTTATAGAGATAATTTATAGCATATAAACTTTCAATTCGACAGTGGATTTTGAAAAAAAAATGAATAAAATGTTATCAAAAATATAAATATGCAACAAGTTTTACACTGGTGTAAACGAATCATTTCTCATACAAAATATATAAATTCTTAACAATCAATTATTATATAACTATATTTACATAACTCACAACACACTAGTTTTACAATTTTTTCGATTTTCTGTTTTATTCTCTCTCTGTTTTTTTTTTTTTATCGTATTGCCAGTGTAGATTACGTAAGGAAAGGTACAACACAAATAAAAATCTGGCCCACGGGCCCAACCTGGCCCATACTCAGGCACTTCCAGCCCAATACCATCTACCTCCTTCAGTCCCAATACCGCCCCCAACCAGATTCAAGTGTATAAGCTTTAAACGAGAAGTGAAGAAAAATTGGGTAAAAGAGTTTTCTTGAACTTGCAAGGAACATAGAAGCATTGTATTTCCCGCACTTACTCACTTACACATTCATTATCAACCTCATCGTAAAGCCTCCAATAATGTCTCTGCATTTTCCCCCTTTGTTTTTTGTTTTAATTTTGCTGTGGTCATAACTCATGGGTAACATGCTCACAAGCTGTCTGATAAAATGCTTCAACTGAATCTTTAACTGTAGCACACTGTGACCATAGAATAAGTTAAGCAAGAAAGGTTTTGCATTGTCTTTGGAACGTTTATAAGTAGAAATTGATTTGATTTTAGATAATTTGGTTTGATTTGTGCATGAGGGTACATGGCATTAATGTAATGCATCAATACTACTTTGGCATGTTCTTAGATGCACAGTTTGTTTTTTCTGCAGGAACTGGATATCATAACCCGTTGTACTATTGCTCTGTGAAATGGAGGATCCTTCATTTTTTGATCGGATGATCAGTCATCTTCGTTCAACTTGCAAGTATGACTTGGCTATTACTTTGTTGTAAATAACTGCCTTTTGATATTCTTCACTGCCACTTATATTTTTCAATCTCTTGATTGTATCTATCTGCTACTTTTTTCATGGTTTTGAAATCATTATGCAGATGTTCACTTCACGCATTGTAGTTCTCTTTTTTTTTTTTCTGAGTCTTTTCTATTTTATGGTCATATATAGTCATTATATAGGATTCAAGTTGAGTGGATGAAGTAGATAAGTATTTTGGGTGTTATTTGTCTTAGAAAATTGACACACAAGCTCAAGGAAAAATTTTAGCACATAGCTACGACACCTACCATGTCGCGTGGACTAAATATTGAGTTAATATATTCGACAAAATATGATTAGGAATTTGTATTAGAGTGCAAGTTGGGGTAGCATCTATTGTAGAAGAGATGATTGAATCTCTCTCTCTCTCTTGGAGAGATAGAATCTCATGTTAGATGGTTTGGTCATATGAAAGCAGACCTATAGATTCCCGATAAAAAAGAGTATATCAGATGGACAGTAATGCAATAGGCAGATGTAGAAAGAGATTAAAAAAAGACTATAGGTGAACTATTAAGAAGGACTTAGATTTATTTGACTTTTCTACAAACATAGTTTACATGGGACATAACAGTGTCATTTAATTTACGTAGCCGATCCGGCTTAGTGGAAAATGTTTTGTTGTTGTTGTTGTTGATTGGAGAGTTGTTCAATGAATCATATCTATAAATCTGCGGAAGCTAATTTCTTTTTACATTTCTAATAAAGTTTAGATGTGATTGACTATGGTGGCATAGTTTGCATAGTTCAAACAATGGATTTCTTCTTACAGCACAATGATCCAACTTCATATATATGGGCATTATCGTATGCATTTTTCTAGGGGCAGTTTCACTTCATGTGATTTTCTGTATATTATTGTAAAATGTCAAATTTCTCTGAATTTTTTTATGATGATATTAGGTATTATACTGGTTATCCGAAGGATCTTGGACCATCGCGAGTTATTCATTTTACCTCTGAGCGTGAGTTTGTCAAACTCCTTCATGAAGGTTATCCTGTGGTTGTTGCATTCACTATCAGGTGACCTAGAGGCAGCTCTTGAATTATTATTTGGTGCCCCTAGTTTGAACTTTACTTTAGATCTGAATGGAATGAGAAAAAGAACAACCATAAAGGATTTAGGGATAACTGCTACCATTGAATGATGCAGGGGTAATTACACGCGACATCTTGACAAAGTATTAGAGGAAGCTGCTGCTGAGTTCTATCCAAATGTGAAATTCATGCGTGTAAGTTATTCTCCATTGATGCACGCGTGTTAGTGTCGGTCATATCAATAGTATCACACATTATGAAGCATAGAATCCCTGTCTCGTCAGATAGAATGTCTATAACATGCAGACACATGCAGTCCTTAGCTTTTAATGAGTTGGAGTTTAGGCTCTGGAGACATGCTTTTCCTTCTTTTTGTATTTTATTGCTTTTGACTACTAGTTTCTTGCACTTAGAAACTTTTCAATGTACTTATTTTCTGCATACTCTGTAGCATTGCTATTGCTCATTGATGACTGGTTATTTTCTGGTACATTTCAGGTTGAATGTCCAAAATATCCTGGGTTTTGTATAACTCGGCAGAAAAACGAGTATCCATTCATTGAAATATTTCATAGTCCGGAACAAGTATAGTATTCCTTAATTGTTCATTACACACTCATGATTTCACTGCCCAAATTGCTCATGGGAAGAAGAAATTAAAATGAATTTTCTGTTGCTATAATACAGTTTTTATTCATGATCACTCACTTTAGTGATTACCTGGCCATGTAAATCTATATTGAAATTATTCGTGTTCTTCTATACAGGCAGCTAACCAGGGAAGGGTAGCTGATCCAAATATCACTAAATACAATGTGAAGGTCTTGCCTGTGAGTTTCTTCATAAGACCACTTTCATTAGGCAAACAGAATCCATTATTGATTTTGAATTTCATTATTTTTATGTTGAACTTTTCTTTCAAACAAGCATGTAAAATGAATCTATAGCTAGATTGTAAAGCAAAGTAATCTGCTATTATGTGAGCTTTTTGAGTGAAATATTGAAATGTTTTGTCTGATTTTCATTTATTTGTGCGCTTGCAGTTCAACTATGACGTTAGTGCCTATGGATTTAGAGAATTCTTCAAGCGCCATGGTATACGGGCTTCAGATCCGAAATAAAGATCCTGTGGGAGAGTTCTAGCTTTCATCCATTGAATAGACATTCCTCATCATGTTACATGATATATTATTGTGTATATCATCACACTATCACAACTTATGGCCAACACATGATGGAGACTTTCTAGAAGGCATTTCTCACGAACCGAGTTATGGC
The DNA here is from genome assembly GCA_030441495.1 of Dalbergia oliveri. Classification (NCBI taxonomy): domain Eukaryota; kingdom Viridiplantae; phylum Streptophyta; class Magnoliopsida; order Fabales; family Fabaceae; genus Dalbergia; species Dalbergia oliveri. The sequence goes on from JAMLFY010000007.1 coordinate 22,042,931, forward strand.
ATTTATGTCTCAGCATATATTTAATTTTAAGTAAACTGCAAAACATTGTATCATGCAGATGTGGGTTTATGCTTGTAAGTTTGATTTTAGAAAACAGTTCATTTTTCATTCCTTATTTTATGAATTTTATAAAGAAAATACTGAAAAACTGTGAAAAGTGAAAACTATAAAATTTTATTTTATTTTTTATTATTTTCTTTACATAATTTTAAAACCAAAAAAACTGAAAATGAAAATTAAAAACTATTTTTTGAAATTAAATACATCCTAAGTTATCCTATAAGTATTCAAATTTTAACGAACGAGAACGTTTGTTTTCTAAAATGTGAGTGGGAACTCTTGTTAAAAGAGCATGGAAATAAGTGTTTGGCAATTCACATCCTTAACCAAACATTCGTTTCACCCAATGGTGCATCAACCTAAGTTATTACCTTTTTTCTCAAAATTTATTTACATATTGCAGGTTGAGGCTTTTTTCAAACTTTCCTTGCAACTGCTCGAAAGTTATTGAGGCTTCTTGAGCAGCTTTTCCAACCTAGTCAACAATTTGTTTTAAAAAGTTGCTTTCATTTCCTCCATTATTCCAAGCATGCTTGCTAATGGTATGAAACTGGCGTTGTTATTGCAATACTACCGCGCTTGAACACACCAATTGAGATAATTTAGTTAGAACTTCTCGTTGGGACATATGTATGCTCATCCATGCTCAATAAGTAAGGATAGTTCATTCGAATCAAGCCTTATCATTGCTTCGGTATCAAAAGCATATAAGCTATCCACAAGCATAATACAAGATGAATTATCCTTTCAGATAGTTTGGGAGGTTGACTGATGTTAGGTTTGGCATAGATTCCCATAGACGAAATAATATTCAGATATTTGAAGGCATTTACTCTCACAGCAAGTTTTCCTGCTTCAACAACTTTGCTCTACTTTTTTGCCATTTTCAGTTCATTCATTGAGAAAAGTGGATACCTCTTTCCCTGCTATTTTGCTGGTTGGTGTTGCTCACCAAATCATATATTAAAGTCCCGCGCTTCTATCACTAGTTTAACATACAGCAATGCTCATGTCTATTATCAGTGAAGCAATGACTCCATGTTTTGTATTTTTTTTTTTCATGAAACCATTCTCAAAAACTTATGCTATTAAATAGAGGCATATGAATGATTTTATACAATAATAGGCCCCTTCACGCAAGTGACTCTTCGTCTTAAAGTGTGAACATTTTTTTATAATCGGGATAACAAGGATCAAATCCCTGAACTCTTAGTCATGAAACCATTTCTCCCAAAAGTTTAAACTGTTGATTAAATGCACATTAATGATTTTATACTTTAACATCTTTATACTAATAAAGAGTAGCAGTAACTGTTGGAATAAGAAAAAGGAACTTTGTGTTAACTTTCCAAGATGAGAACCGACATTGTCATTAAAAATGGCACCTATTAAATCCTCCAATCTAAAATTTCCAGGGATTATTTTGTTACATGGACTAACAAGAGCTAAGGAATAAAACTACCCAAGATATATGCCACCTCCAAGTCTCTTTGCATCAACCATAAAATAAATGGTCCCGCTTGAGTTTCACTTACTATTCTCATGAAAAGGACTTCACTTATGGTGACAAGTCAAAATTTGCCTCCAAAACTGAGTAAACTTCAGCAAGGGAAGTCACTTTGAAATCTGGTTTGTAATCAACATCTACATACTCAGGGGAATCATATCTTCCCGTCTGATCAAGCAAGCATGTAAATGCTCCTGCTCGCTTTCCACAAGCCACCTGTGAAAAGGGTCAACCAAGCAATGCAGATCAATTACCATACAATTTCAAATGCATCTGAATACCACAGATTTACTTGGAAAAACAAATGCATAGGATGGAGAGGGATTGCTTTGCAGTTTTGTCAAAAATCAGAAACCACCATTAAAAGATCAGCTACATGCACACCTTTACAATTACACCATTCATGCCCAAATAAGACAATGAAATTTCTCTTTGCGAGTTTTTAATTATCTTGTATTGATAACGTCTCTGTTCAAATGAACATCTTATATTTTAAAAGCCAAAACTACAGAATAATAAAGTTACAAGTAGGCATACAGATGGTATAGCGCAAAAACAGAGGTATGCAAATAATGTTTCTTGACGTCACATTGTAAGTTCAAGTTGAAGTACTTTCGATATGTTTTATTACACACAGGACCAATTTGTTGAAGGCCTCCGATTATCAGAATGCTTAGCTCCATAAGGAGAAGTATAGCATATATAAAAGTTATCATATGCACTACAACACATCATTTTCTTTTGACATGTATGACACACGTTTTTCACTCACTGTAGTTAAAAGGTAATGTTATTAGCACATCAATTACAAAATCATTTATTGTTATACAGGTTTTACTCCTAGTGCAGGACCCTCCTCATTCTATGGCCAATCAAATTGCATAAAACTAAAGTAGATAAAGTGATGCGAATATACCACTAAAAATTGTGAATAGAACTAAGAATAAATTTACAGCTTGAGTAACAGTATTTATCTAGAACGAGCAGTAAATCACATTCTGGTTTGTAGATTGAAGTGTAATTCTTTTGCAAACCACACAGATTACTAGTCAGTATCATAGAGCCAACTCTATTTTTGAATATTTGAAATATCTTCTTATTTTCCTATCCTTTATAAATGTCATTACAAAATATCTACTGTTTTACCTTTGATGTTACAATTTTTTTTTTATAAAATATTAATGTTTAATCAAAGTTGAAAATAGAAACTAAATGATCCACAGGCATAGTTACCAAAACCAACCAACCGACCGGTTCGAACCAAAAACGGTAAACAGGCAGTTGTCTAGTTCAGTTTGTTGATTGGATCAGATTTGCTTGTGAACCGGTCAAAATCAGAGTGAACCGGCGAGGCATACATAACAGGGTGTGGCACGCAAGACAAGCTTTACCACTAAGTCAGTTGCTTGTTTGTGTTGTTATGTCTCAATAAATATATATATTACATATTTAGTTGCATTAAATTATACTTTTATCTTAATTTAATTAAATCTGGTTAAACAAATGACCCACTGGTTGAACTAGTAACTAATGACCAGTACCTTGGCCAAGTCAATCATAAGGTCTAGTCTGATAACTATGTCCACAAGTATTATTTCCATCTAACCATATAAAGATGATAATAAGAAGTGATGTACTTGAAATTGCACAGCTATAACGATCACAGCACGCCAGTAATTAATATGAATATCAATGTTATCAGGATACAACCACTTACATCATCTTTAAGACTATCCCCGACCATTATTACTTCATTTGGTTGAACTTCCCAAGCAGAACAGATATGCAGTAGCGGCGCTGGATCAGGTTTATAAGGACGAAATTCCCTGCTTAATGCTGGTGAAAATGTAATCTGCAGCAATGAGGTGAATGTATAACAGAAGTGTTCAATACTTGCAAAAGAACCGAGTCAAATGTAATTTCCTTCACTGTGCTATCAGTCATGGAATATCAAAATGCAGACAGGTAAAGGCCAAGAGAAAAAGTACATGTTCAATTTATCATGAGTTTATTAGAAAATACCAAATGGACATTTTAGAAGAATATTCACAAACTATTAATCAGTCAGCAATCCAGATGCTACAATACCAACTTCCTGTTCATGTTGTTAATGACTATTGGTTTAAGTTGTACACTAAATTCCAAAAATTCAAGTGAAAGTCAATTATATTACCTTGATGATATATGCACCATAGAAAGCATGTTCATGTTGGGTTTTTTTTTTTTTTGGGGGGGGAGGGATGATCCTATATCTACACCATAATTATCACACCACACCAACCCCTTTTTGAGTTTAACAATAAAGAAAATGAACCAAAGCAAAGTACCATTTTATCTGACTATCAAACAAGAGTAGAACTTCTCCAATATCACAAAGACTGATTCATGTCATACCTAAAGACAAATGAAAGCTTCACTATAAAATTCCAGTAATGCTCCTTTCATGGCAATTCCATGTCATAAAGATCCGACAAAAATTTTACTTTGGCTATCAATGGCCTAACACAACCACTTTCCTCAGGTAAATTCTACCACACAATGATAAGATTGGCTTTATTGTATGGGACTGGATGTTGGGTGGTAAAAGATCAACATGAAAATAAGCTACATATGGTAGAAATGAGGATGTTGCAATGGATGAGTGGCCACACAAGACATGATAGAATAAGGAATAAAAAATTGAGGTGGCGCCCATCATAGAAAAGATGGTAGAATCTTATTTTAAGTGGTTTAGGTATGTGTGAAGGAGGCCTGTAAAAGCCCAAGTAAAGAGAGTGGATCAAATGAAGAATAATACCATAAAAAGAGGTAGAGGAAAACCAAGGAATAATATGGGGAAAATAATCAAAAGAGATTTAAATATCAATGCCTTTAACATGAATATGATATATGATAGAGCTTTATGGTGTTGCTTGATCCATGTAGCCGACCTCACTTAGTGGGACAAGACTTAGTTGTTATTGCCTCTCCTTTCATGGCAATTAGAATGCAATAACAAAGCCAAACTTTAAATGGGAAAAAATGGGTAACCAAATTTCATACACAACTTCCCCATATCAATTTGACCCAACTCCCAATGAAGGAAAAAGGAATATATATATATATATATATATGCATTTGTTGATAAACTCACCCCAAACCGTTCATGGAACAAATCAACTGCTGACTTCACATTGCGTGTGATCAATCCCCTCCTGAATAAAAAAAATAAAAGGGTATATATCATAAGTAATTGAATCTTATTCAGTAAACATAACTACCAAGATCATAACTTCATTATTATTGAGACAAATTGGATGCACTCTTTCCTTCAAAAAAAAACATAGAACAATAGTTAATTACAAATACCATGATCACATTGTAAACTTCACACGAAAAAGGTTTTTAGGCATAAGTCATAGGACATAAGATAGCCCAAAAAAACAAACAATTGATTATACTTACTCATTGCTTTGAAGTCTTTTATGTTAGTAACACAATTTTTGCAAAGACATATGGACACAGGTTATGGATATATAAAAGCATATATGCTCTTTCACCATATTAATGAATCTTTTGGTTCATTCCTCTGAACTATCATGCTCCATAGAAGTGGGATATACCACTGCCAGCAGGCAACTTAACAACCATGTCTAATAATTAAAATAGCATTTCATCCAATCTCTAGTTGAGATATGGAACATATGTACTACAGAACCCAAGCCTCAAAATTTTACGAACATACATTGAGCCCGCAGCAGGTTATCTTTATGTTACTACTCCCAGCAACTTAAGAGTCAAGGGAATTGCTGAGCCCTGAGCACAGAACCAAGGCTGCTGCAGTTCAGTCATAGTCCCAGTATAGATTTGGTAAGGAAAGGTGCAAACACAGAGAAAACAACAAATAGAACAAAACCCAGATAACAACAGTCTGAAAATCTAATTTAAACCAAACTTAGAACAACTCAAGAAGGAGGAATACAATCTAAACAAAACAGCACCCATTCCCCTGCAAGTAACTAGAAGGAACCCATATTACAAAGATCAACCTAAGAACAAGAAGTGCATAATAAGTACAGAAATAAGAAAAATATACATATCAATAGGAAACAAACATAGGACTATTTACTGAATAATACCATTCCATAATTCAGCAGAGGATTGCTTTGTAAAATTGATGAAGCTATTTCACATAAACCTAAATATAAAGCCCTCACTATGGAACTGCTCAAACATTCACTTACACCAAAGAAACAAATATTATACAGAAAACAAAGTCCTAAACTTGTAACAACCTAGAATCCATGGGTTAAACACAATAACCAGACAGGAACACCATGGCATAAGAGGAAGATACTGTGCTTAACTGACCTTATTTTCTTCAAATTGAGAAGACCACAAAGCTCAGCTGCACCTGCACAACAACTGACCAGTCGCATATCAAGCTCGTGCCAGCTCATTGGTAATCCAGATATAAGCAATTACATCAATAATCTTAGAACCCTCTCTCACACATTTCAATTTTCACAAAAAGAGACCCTCGGGTAATCCAATGTAAGATAATCAACTACTTAGGCCACCATTGTCTCCACCTTAAACCACGAAAAAAAAAATTGTTTCTTTTTAAGCTAATTATTGTTATAGGTCTTACAATGTTCAAGCAGCATTCTTATAGAACAATTGGTAGAAAACAACTGTGGCACCCTGCAACGTATAATCCCCCATCAGTCAGAAATCCATTTACAGTAACCAAGTTCTCTTTTCCCAGGACGAAATCGCACACAAACAAGTTCAAGTCACCAAATTTCACCAACCCAGCTACACCAAAACCAAAACACACACACAAAAAAACACTTGGCATGTAATAACTCTCATCAACAATGCGGAAAAAAAAACAATGATAGAACCTCGCAAACATCATCAACAAACTGCAAATTTTCACAACAACCCAACATTCAAACAATAATCCAACACCCAATTTGGGCAAAACAAGACCCCAAGCAGAAGAAGCCGGAGGTGCGTACCGGGCATGATTTGGAGGTGATGGAGGCCCTGGCGCTCGTAATCTGCGATGGTGTCATAGGCCTTGCGCTGTTTCTCGGGTGCCCAGTTCTCTATCTCGTGCAAGATGTCGATCCCAGAAGGGTTCTCCGCTTTGATCCTCCTGTACTCGCCGTCGCCGAGCACCGCCCTGTACATGGCGGCGAAATCGATGGCGGGGACGGTGAGGGTGCCGTCCATGTCGAAAACGACCCCCTGAGGCGCGTTTTGGCGGAATGTTGGGACATTGACGTGATGGAGCTGGTAAGAAAGGACTTTGCGGCGTTGGATATGGATGATGGGAACAATGGCAATGGCATGGATAGTGTTAGTGTGACTGTGGAGTGAGAGTGATGAGGTAGTGAATTGGTGGTGATGTGTTGTTTTTATGAGGTTGTGGTGGAAGAGTGGTGGCGGTTGTGGTGGTGGTGGTGGTGGATGATGGGTGGTTGTGGTTTGTGGGGAGACACGACAGTTTTGTGCATTATTGTACAGACAGTGTGTGTCATAAAGCGTAGTAAGAGGTATGGTGTTCCCGGTTCGATCTTTTTCAATGTCGAGGAAAAAATTAACTGATCCGATTAATAAATTTTATTTTAATTTAGTTTGATTTAATCTAATTATTTTTAAATAATTGAACTAAAATAAGTTTATTTAAATCAATTTGGATTGATTTAATTTTTTATTTTTACTATAAAATTTACAACATGTAAAAAAAGTAATTGCAAACAATTATAATTATAAGATCTAAGCTAATTTTTAAAATTCATGCTAATATGTCATATTATTAACCAATAAGTTAAACAAATGATAAAAGATTTTAACAAAAATTATGTTGATTAAATTAAAAGAATTAAAGTATAATTGACAATCCTAAATATTGAGTTAAAATATGAGATAAATTTATATATGGATAAGAAATTTTGATAAGTAATACATTTAATTAATAAATAAAATTATTAATGTAATATGTTCGATTTAGTTTATTTGATTTAGTTTTGAAAATAAGAACTGAAAACCAATCAGTTTGGTTTAATTTCACAATTAAGAACTAATTCAAACTGATTGATTTCGATTTTAATCTATTTTCATATTTTTTGGATCAATTGTCAATTTTAATTCAGTTTGAATGATTTTAAACACCCATAGTGAGGGTGCGTCACTGCCTTCCCAAGTTGACAGCTATGTTGGCTTTAGCAGAATTTTCCTTTCAAATTTTAATAAAAGTTTGTACTTTGCTTAGTTAGGGTGATAATTTGAAAAATTCTTGTAGGAGGAGCCCAAGCCTAAACATTATTTCTTAGAAATTCTCATAAAAAAAATAGTGTGACACCTATAGATGAGTGAGTGTATACTTAATAAAGTAGATGAAATTCATTTTTTATTATGAGTTCCAAAATATGATATTTTAGATTTGGGTTTTTTAACCAAAAAAAGGTTGATTAATTAGGGATCTCCATCACTTTTACCATTATTTACCAATATATACTAGTTTTTTTTAATAGCAATGCATTGCACAGTCAAGCAAACAAAGTGAGTTTAGTTCTCATGCAATACGTTGCACAACAGACGCATTATCATCTATCATTTTTTACTACAATTAGCCATATTCTATTAAGAATAAATACTTGGAATACAGCTAACAGCTAGTCGAATTATGCACATAAAAAAAGTCAAAATTTGACGAATTGTACACGGACGAGCTCTATACATACACTTCAGCCCAAAACTAGGTGAAATAGATGAGAGAGTAATATTTGTGTGTGAGTAGTTCTTTTCTTTTTGTTGGTGAGTGACTCTGAGGGAAAAAAATGGGAGATATTATATATTGTTCATTATAATTGTGAGATTATTCAAAACTTACAAGATGGAGTCCAGTTTAGAGTAAAAATCCAATATTTATTAGTGTTCGTTCAGCTATGAGTCTTTATGAGCTTCATGCCAAAATTTTCGCAAGTTATGTGAATGAAACAATCAAATAATCCAGATGGTATATCAGCTACCCATGTTGATTGCTCAAGGTGCGGTACATATGGAAGTTGCGCATTAATATTAACAATGATTTGAGGGTGATGTTTGATTGCCATAGCCAATGTTATGGAGGTATTTGTAACTCTAGTAGAGTTAGTTAAGCTTTGATGGATCTACTCCGTTAAGCTTTTGATGGGTTGTCACTAGCTTAACATTCCCAGGTAATTTCGATGCCAAGTCCACACATAATGAAAACCTTTGAGAAGTAAATGAAAAAGATGTGATGAGAGGATGGACCTTAAGACAACTTGTGGTCGAGGTTGGGAGAGGTTTCACTGGATGGTCCAATTGTAGGGTATGAGCCTTATAATGAGGTGGTTTTTGAAGAGGGGCTGAACGACGGTAAAAAAATTGTCCAATGTTATATGTGAATTAATTTGTTTTTTAATGATGTTTGTGGTTAACTTATTATTTAATATTGTTTAAATTCTTATTTATGAATTACTATAATATTTTATTTTATTTCAGTAGGAAACATATGGTATTTTTAATGTTATATATTTTGATTTTACTTGAAATTCTTCAATGCTGCACAATGATAACGATGAGATAATGCCTCTTACCTAAAGCCAACCTTTAGCACAATCTCTCATGCGATCCAAAAGTCAACAAGTGGGTTACTATTCAAGTTTGAATGTGGAAGCATAGGTGACCATGGAGGCTGGGTTTAGGGCATTGTGGGTAATGGGGACATTGTGCAATTATCTGAAGAGCACCATTTGCAAGAAGGATAGCAATTCTTGAATAAAGAATCATTATTACTTGTAGTTAAAAACTATAGCATTCGAAGAGGTATTAACTATAAGTACAAGATCCAGTTAGATCAAACAAAATATCAAGGGAAAAGAGGTACTTTGGGAATAGGTATAATTAAAGCATCCGCGTCACATATAGACGGAAGAAGGGACTCTAGGAGGTTTGGAAGTACAATGGAGAGCATATTTGCTTGGCAAGAGGAGTTTCACAATATAACCCCCTTATATTATTAATAAAAAAAATATTAACACATAATTAAATGTACTTACATCATCATGGGTTAGCAAGTCAATGCGCATCGTCACATTTGCACCCGTTGGTTTGCGGTTTCCAATGGACATCTACACCAATGCCACCTGAAAATAGTTAAGAATCTTAATAACCAAATGCAACAATTAGTCCACAAATTAAACGATACCACAATGAAAGAATAAAATAGTCATACCTCTAGGTAAGTGGAAATAAGATACCAGCATCAACTCAGGTCTCAACTTTGGCACTCTGTATTAGATCCATGACTATAGAAGATTCAGACATTCAAAAGGTCAACGTGTGCATGACACATGCTTGGCTCAGTCTATGGTATGATACGGATAGCACAATTGAACACCAGCTAATCCCCCACAATAATCAAAATTTTTCAGGTGGGAGAATCTCAAATGCACCCTAAAGGATGACTTGTCGAAATAGCACACTATCAATAACACGAGAATATATGCTCATGCTACCTGCATGATTCAAGCATCAATCTCCTGTGGTGTTAATGGTAAAACAATACTCTGAGCCACGACAAGGAAATTGTATTTTTATAGACCCTCAGTACTCTGAGCCACGACATACTCCCAAGCAATCGTTCCCACATGGACCATATGTCCTCGCCAATATGATCCACCCATCCACCATGCAATCGCTCACGGTTAGACCATCCACCCAGTCCAAGCTGGAAAGATACGTCCTTTAGAGTGATGGTGCACTCTCCCTCTAAGTATATGTGGGTCTCAGGGCGTCATCACTGGCCGAAAACAACGTATTATCATGTTCATAATATGGGACCGTGGGCATGCCAAAACCCACATTGTATCAGGTATTGCTATATACGAGGATTCAAATCAACACGCATGAAGTCAAACCTACACGAGTACATTGTCAACCTGCACAAAGAAAATAAGATAAACAATACTATGTTACATCATAAGTGCGTAATTAAACAAATTTACTAAATTATATTTCAATTTCTAAACTAAGAAAAGTTCTAAACGGATAAAATAAAAACAAACATAAAACACTAAACAAAAAATAAACATGTATAAATTCCTAAATGTATATACCGAATAAACTAGCAAATTACTAAATTCCTAAGTCTATCAAATAAAATTTTTATCTTAAAATTTCTAAACTATACAAAAATTGAAATGTATAAACTAGCATCCAAACTAAAATAAAGGTATAAACTAAAGATTAACATCTATAATATAAACTAAACTATTTTACCAATAAATTCCTAGAAGTCTACTTATTAAAATGTAGAAAGTAGTTCCTAACCTACACAAAACTAATTTATAAACTGATTCATAATGTAAACTAAACATGTATGATATAAACTAAACTAAATTAATATATTTCTAACCAATCTATTATTAAAGTAAAATTGTAATCTTAAAATTTCTAACATAAAGTAGTCCCTAACGTTAACTAAACTGACTTATAAACTAAAAAACAATGCATAAAATAAAGTAAAGTAAATTAGAAATGTGTATCTACGTTGAATTTAAATTTGTAAAGTAAGGTGAATTAATTAAAATATAGTAAAGTCTACATTTTAAAAATAAAAAAAAATTAAATACGTGTACTAAACTTTGATTAAAACTACAAAAGGTAAAACAAATTAGTAAATCTATTTAAATTAAATTTATATGCTAAGTTTTTAAACTAAACAAAATTAAAATATTCAAATTCACTAGACTAAGAAATTACATGTGTATCAAGATTTGCTTAAATATGTCCACACTAAACGGCAGGTAGATTGTTCCGGTCATCTTACTCTTTTACTACTCTTCTCTGCTTGTCCTCTCTCTTCTCACTAGCTTTCTCTCTACCTCTCACTAAAATCTCTCTTTGAAATCAAGATAATAACTCGTTGTAATCCTTTCCAATGTTGAATGTTTCCCTTTAACAGAGTTCTTGGATGGATTGTCGCATTGTTAAGCATATTATATTTGGGAAGAAAGCATGTAATACATTTAATAGTCAAACATATCATGTTTAGAAAGAAAGAAAGTAATACGTTTGATTGTGTCGCGAAAATGTAGTCTTGGTACTCGCTTTGTCAGTCTGTGAGTTTTTGTGTTAGCGATGTAATGTGCACGATACGTTTGACTGTGCAACATTTTGTGCGGTTATATTTCACTTGACTGTTAAATGTATTCCTAATACAAAAAAAAAATTGTATATTGTAAATAAGTTAAAACATGTGGACATTCGTAGTTAATCATTTTCTTTTTGGTAAAAAAGCCTTAGATTTGTGCCTATATAAAAATCTCTTGATAAATTTTGGATTAGAATCCTTTAAAGTGATTATCTTACTTCAAAGAGAAAATGAGAAGTTTCACTCTTAAATCAATAGAATGAAAAAGGTCCCTTCTGATTTTATTGATTCAAAGGTAAAGACCCCTTAGTTTACTCTAAAGTGAGATCCTTACTTTAGAGTAAAGTAAAGGCATTTATTTTTGGATCAATAAATTTAAAAGTGTAGCCCTTTTTACTCTATTTATTCAGGGGTGAAAACTCTTCACTTTACTTTCTAAAGTAAGAACCTCACTTTAAAAAATTTAATTCCAAGGAAAAACTAACGTCAAAGCATAAAACCAAATAATTTTAGAAATATTTGAACCATTTATTTTTTGGACTAAAAAGATATTTAAGGCTAGATTAAATTAAAAAGATTAGCTAAGTAAATTTTAAATTAAAGTTTGGTCATTAAAATATAATTTTTCATAACGATTTCAATTTATCCAAGCATGATTAACCTTAAACAGAAAGTAGATGATTGGGGTTAGAGATGTGTTAATTCAAAAGTAGATCCTCTTTAAACATTGTAAAAAGAGAAACATACAAATTTTAAAGTGGCAATAAAAGTTCAAAGAACAAAGGTTTTTTTTTTTGCTTAATTTTAAATGTACAAATAATACCTTTTTATCATCGTTAATTTTTATATTGTTATTTAGTTATAAATTATTATATTATCAAATAAATTTAAAAAGTTTTTCCTTTAATATCCATAGAATATTGGTACCTTTTTTGTCTTTAATTATTGTAATTGAATCTTTGATTTTCTAGACTTTAATAAGTTGGATTAGTGGACACGATACATTCTTAACTATAAATAACTAGAAAATATTATCCCTTAAATTTTATAAAGATACCAAGGAAAACCTATTAAAAAAGAGTAGTGTTATTTAAATACCTAAAAATAATTGAGACACCTATTTTTTTACTATTAAATGTGATGAATTAATAGAATGAGTGAGGATAGACAAAACTTCAATAGTGGTGAAATGAGACTTTTAGGTATTAAAATAATACTTTTATTAAAAAATTTAACTTTTTACTATATATTTCCAATATAACTGAAATTAATAGATTTTTTTAATAAAGAAAAGTTTAATTTTTATATATCAACAGAAAATATTTTTATATTGTCATTCAATTATATATTATCATATTAGTAAAGGTGATTGAGTCTACCATTATTTAAGAAGTCATATAAATGAAATGATTTAATTGAAAGACAGCCTAAAAAATTTATACTATTAATATATAGAAATTAAACACAATAAAGAAAAGGTAAATTTTGATGCTAGTTCAGTGTCTTTTTCAACCAAAAAAAATAGGGTGCTCGGTTCTGTACTCATATATATTTATTTATTTTGAAAAAAAATGTAAAATAAATGAACGATAATGCAAAAGAGAAAAAAAATAAGAGGCTGAGGCAGAGGTGGGGCTGGCTTCCACTTCTTCTATGGAGGTGGTTGCGAGCTCTGTGAATGCTTCCTTTGCCCTTCATTCCTCTCACTCTCACAACTCCCCTTCCTTCTCCATCCCTCAGGTGAGGTCCTCTCTTCTCTCTTCATCTTCCACCACTTTCATCATATCCACACACACATGCATGTTCCATCCCCACATTCTGTTTTGTTCCCCAGAATACCTGTGGAAAAAGAAAAAATCAATTTTTGAATGCTACCGTTTATTGTTTTCACGCTTTTCAATGAACCAAATCACTTGGATATGCTTCATTCACTGAATTGCACCATTTGCAGGCGCCACAGTTGAGGTACTTTTCTTTGAAAGTAATAGAATCTCGGTTTTCACTGACACATGGAAAGAAGAACAAGGTTGGAAATGAATTCTCAATTGGGGTGGTGGCACAATGGACAAGTAGCAACAAGTGTTTTCCCCAGTGTGGCTTTTTCCCATCAAGTTGGAGCTTCCATGTCAGAAGGAGGAAATGTAAGAATCTTCTAACACTGAAGGATGATTGTTCAGCTGGCTTCAGGCATCATGCTTCTGTTCTATTTGTGCGGTTGGTTGCTGGAGTGATGTTGGTCATGTCAGTTTCTTTGGCTTCCAGCAACACATCCTGTGAGTTTGGACCTTGTGATTCACCCCCCATGATTGAATTTCAACATATAACAGGATTGTTAAGATGTGTTGTTATGGTTTTTATGACCTGATTTTGTGTGTTTTGATCTTATTTTTGTTGTTTTGTTTGATGTGTTTTTAACTTTCAAGGGGCCTTGACTGAAGAGAATCTCCTCTTTCTGGAGGCATGGAGAGTAATTGACCGGGCATATATCGATAAAAGTTTCAATGGACAAAGTTGGTTTAGGTATAGAGAAGATGCACTGCACAATGAACTGATGAACAATCGAGAAGAGACATGTATGCATTCCACTCTGTGCCTTTTGTTTTTTTGGTTTTCAACTTATTGCATATGGAAAACATATTAAGAGGGTTGATTCCCTATGCTCTCGACATAGAAAAGCATCCACACTTGATGAATATTATGCTAGGATATTAGGCTTAGAGTTAGATAGTTCTCCAAAGATATGATAAGTTAAATCTATGATTTTTCTTCAGGACTAACTTGAGACCTGGTGGTGCATATTAAAATAGGTTTGTAAGACCAACAAATACACAGCTCTCTATAACAGAAGGAATGCTAGAAAGCCTGACTGTGGATTCTTCTAATTGCTTAAGGGTTAGCTCGGATATATTGATGGAAGGCATATCGTTAGCTTAAATTTTCTTGATTATTGAGAACTATTAGAGGGTAAGCCCCTCATATATGAACATATGATAAACCACTTAGATTTATGTCATGCACTTCAACAAAACTAAGAATAACCCTGATGGACTGAAGATGGCTTTCTTCGTTAAGAAATTCATTTTATACTTTTAAAACCTGGTCAAGCTGGAGTGGATAATGACTAAAATGATGCAGTTGTTAACTTATTCACCACTGGGCTACCTTGTCCTGATGGATCAAGATAGTTAAGTAAAGTTTTTGTTTTTCCCCTACTCTAACCATCCCAATATTAATTGCTATCTTCGAAGGATAATTCATCTAATGATAACTACATACATGATTTTGGCTCATCTGAAATTTAGTGGGCTTGCATCATCCCATTATCAACAGTTCCTATCTTCCCATTTACTCGAAATTGCTAATCCTCTGTTTGCACTCAGATATGGCAATAAGAAAGATGCTTGCCACATTAGATGATCCGTTCACTAGATTTTTGGAGCCTGAAAAGTTCAGAAGTTTAAGGGTATGAGTCTTTCTCATTTTAAGTGTTCCTTTGGCTTATCTTACATGTTGTCCTTACTGCATGTCAGATATTACATTTGTTGAATCTGCCAAAAATATGCACTTCTGTACACATTAATCCCAAGAACTAATATTTGTCTGAAGGCAGTCTGGAACTCAAGGTGCTCTTACTGGTGTGGGGTTATCAATAGGCTACCCTACCAAAGCTGACAAGCCACCTGGTGGACTTGTTGTAATATCAGCTTCTCCTGGAGGTCCTGCATATCGAGCTGGTGTTTTGTCTGGAGATATTATCCTGGGAATTGATGACACAAGCACAGAAGATATGGTGCTATATGATGCAGCCGAACGCCTACAGTGGGTTTTCCTTCCTTCATGCCATGAGTTTTCAAATCCATGATATCCTTTATGGATGTGGAACATAAAATTTTATAAAAGCAATACATTGTGGATATTGTGATAAAGACCAATGGATAGGATTGGATTACATCTTAGATTTTGCCAAAGATTTAAAAGTATAGTAATATGTTGATATAAATATTGGACTATTATATTTTGTGCCTTTTCTGCTAATCTTTTAAGGTTCTCCATCATTAATGTCTTATGTGGTCCTGTTATCTAGTATGGGAGCCATAAGGTTCTAGTTAATTGAAACTTATTGTAAACATCCATTTAAAAGAACAAACTTTGTTGGCCTTCTGCAGTATTTGCCTTCAATTTATCTCTGATTTCCTGACCTTTTAAAGGAAATTACAGGGGACCTGAAGGAAGCTCTGTAACTTTGACCATCCGTAGTGGTTCAGAAGTTAAGCACCTATCTTTGACGTAAGTTTGTTTTCTTCCAAATTGGAAGTAGATTTGAAGTTTTGGCCTTTGAGACCTCGAGACTACGTTTTGTTTCCTGGATGAGTCAAAAACTTGCAATTTGATAATGCATTGTTATTTTTAGCCACATCCATATGATTAGTTACTGTTACCATCATTAAACCTCCTGAATTTTGCTGTTCTCATAATGGTTATCATCATTAATTGTTCTTTGATAGTTTGATACACAACTTTTATCTTATTTTTCTAATTAAATAGCTAAAAGTAAGAGTTGCTGCATTTCAGTAGAGAGAAAGTTACACTGAATCCAGTGACCTCAAGGTTATGCAAGATACCTGCTTCAGGAAATGATTCGCCAACAGTCGGTTATATCAAACTAACATCTTTCAACCAAAATGCTGCTAGTAAGTGGTAATTCATAGGATGCATAACCTTTCTTGCTTCCATAATCATATCTTTCCTTCATATTCTCCATCTTATTTTTGGATTCTCTTTAAATTTTACGCTCCTCCTGGTCAAGAATTTTATCTCTCTCTCTGTTATATTTTCATAAACATAACGTTCATTTCATCAACCCAAACTATGCTCATATTCTAGGTTTTCAGATATACTTGTTATTACATAAATTATTTGTTAATTGACATATTAAAGGCACTGCTATGTATACAATTTTCTGTTTCACTTTTGACTTAAATTACTGATCGTTTAGATTACTGAAAATATTAATACTTGTTTCTAATTACCTTGACTTGTTCTTTACTCTCTATTATAATGACTAAAATTTCTGCATTTCTTTGTCTTTTTCTTTATTTGTGCCAAATCTGCTACACTTGTAGGTGCTATCAAGGAAGCAATCAATACATTAAGGAGTGATAATGTTAATGCATTTGTTTTGGACCTTAGAGATAATAGGTGATTTAGCAATCAACATTTCCATTTTGTCCTTTTAACCACTGGCGTTCTGAAGCTTATATTTTTTCTGCAGTGGTGGGCTCTTCCCAGAAGGAATTGAGATTGCCAAAGTTTGGTAAGATAAGTTATCTAACTAGTCATACTTTTACCTATTATATTGCATAGAATCTTTTAGCCGGTGGTGCTTGAAATTCGGTTCCATGGTTTCTCCATCTTTCAGGACAGAATTATTTCATGCATCTGCAGTGAGGGGTGCTCCAGTATATTTACCTTTTATGGATCAGAAATGTTCTATAATTCTATAACTTCATAATCAGAACCATGTTAAATTGTATTGTACCTCAACTGAGTTGTGGACTTCCTTCAAAATTCAACAAAAGAAAAGGACTCTTTCATTATTATCCTTTTTTTTTTTCCCTTCACTTGACCAGTTATCTAATTTTCAGCTTCAAGTTCTAATAGATATTATCAACCAGGTTGGACAAAGGTGTGATTGTGTATATTTGTGATAGCCGTGGTGTTCGAGATATACTTGATACAGATGGAAGTAATGCACTGGCTACTTCAGAACCCCTAGCTGTACTGGTATGTTTTTAAAAATTCCAATTTATCATCTGTTTGTTTGGTAAAAATGAGTGATCAAATATCTTGAGCCTATACCAGGTAAACAAGGGAACTGCAAGTTCAAGCGAAATCTTAGCTGGTGCATTGAAAGATAACAAAAGGGCCATATTGTTTGGAGAACCAACATTTGGAAAAGGGTAGCTGCTTTTGGTTTGTTTCAATCCAAACAAATTAAGAAAAATGTTAATTCCCTCCCTAACATGAGCTACACATCTATGCAGGAAGATCCAATCAGTTTTCGAGCTGTCAGATGGCTCTGGATTAGTCGTCACGGTTGCTCGCTATGAGACACCTGCACACATAGATATTGATAAGGTATGTTCTAGACTCTCAATCACCCCAACTGGCTTGCATCCCCACTAACACCCTGCATTTGCATGTAGGTTGGTGTCATTCCTGACCATCCTCTACCAACATCATTTCCTAAGGATGAGGAAGCATTTTGCAATTGCCTTCAGGATCCTGCATCTTCTTGCCATGTCAACAGGGTCCAGCTATTTTCAAGATGATGTTGATTTTTTCTTTTTTATTTTAATTTGTATATTAATTCTTTGGTGAAGATAGCAATTCTTTAACAAGACATGCTGGGCTTCATTAATTGAGCAAACCGACGTTGTTGCCACAAACATCTTGATGCGTATGAAAACCAAAGATTATAGACTTATATTCCTGAAGTGCTGGCTAACCAAGAGGGAGTGCCAACAAGGCAACAATGCCTTGAAGAAAGGTTTTGGGTCAGTTGCCAACAAACATGATAGGAGGATGATCAAGGTTGGCAATGCTTTAAAAAGATTTGAAAGCCTCTACTACAGTAATAATGATATATGATATATCTTTTTGTAGGGAGAGGAATCTCAAATTTAACATGGATTGATTATATATACATGTTATTCTATTCTTTTCTATTACAAGAGGCGGATAGCAAGTATAAAAGGGTATCATTGTACGTTTGTACGCTAACGCCGATTAAAAATGAATGAATAAATAAAAAAAGACTGCAGGTAAGTGGACACGAGAGGAATTACCACAATTTGTGTTGCTTAATGCAGATCAATCAATCTCCTTCAATCAATTCCTATATCGTAGTTTTATATTCACCATGAATTTTATCATTAATTCGTCAATAATTATTCAAAAAAAAAAAGAGATTACTTTTTCACTAAATGTCATAATTTTCCAAGATTAAGTTTAGGGTCGATTCTTTACCTGATCTGTTTGGTACCATGTGGTTCTTACATCTTTGGCCATTAAAATTATAATTTGAAGGTTCAAATAAGATCATTCCATTATATCCTAATGAAATTTATAATAATTTATTTCACATGTTAATATTCAAAATAAATTTCTTTATGTGATCTACCTATTTTACCCTTCACCTTTTGCACTGGTACAATTTTCCCCCCCCTCTGTCCCTCTTCCACTGTTTCGCCGTGCCCCATTTTCAAGCCACCTTACCCTTACCCTCCATCTCTTTCCAAAATCATCTCAATAGGCCACAACCACCCTCAATCAATCCTCTTCCTCCACCACCGCCACCACCCTTAGGTCTCCCTCCACCGTTGCCACCGTCCAGCTATCTTCCCCTGCCAACCCTTACCCTCCTCTTTGCCACTTCCGCCAGACCGTGTCGTCGGCCCGGTGGTTCCCCTTGCCGCAGCTCTGCCATCCAGCGACGGTAACCCTCATCTGACATCGCCGTGAAGGGAGAAGTAGTAAGCAATGATGATGTGAGGGCGGCCATGCGAGAGCTTCAGGAAGCCCTGCCTTGCTTGGAGCGCCGAGTAACAAACGAATAATGCGATGAACAGCCACTTTCTTCCAGATACATATAATAGCACCGCGCTATGAGATCGGAGGGTTTTGATGCTGCTACCGATTGTAGGAGGATCATTTTTGCGATTTTTGGAAAGAACGGTGGAGGAGACAAAACATAGCCTTAATCGGGATTTTTCAATGTTAATTTTTTCTTTTTTATATGATTTTTCAATGTTAATTAATTATTGGGAAATGGAACCAGAAGCTTTCTTACCAAAATTTTGATTCTTTTCTCTTTTTTGCTTTGGTTAACCAGTGTACCATAGTGTGTGAGTAACATTCGGTGAGAACAGTACCGGTCGGGGAGGCGGGGTAGGGGTTGGGTGGAAAGGCAAGGAAAAAAATAAGAAAGGATAAAGAGGACATTTTATTAATTATTTTTAATCAAATAATAGTAGTTACCATATGGTTCAAAACATACTAGGAACCACAAACGAACCTGCCTTAAGTTTAGATAAATGAGGAACATAACCAAATTAATTCTTGAAATAGATTTTCCTAAAATAACATGAACATAAAAGCATTGCTGTCAATTTGAAGTGACTAACTAGTTAGGTTTACAGCAGACTATATGAGCAAAATCTTATAAAGAGATTCAAAAATGGTTCTGAAAAAATGAACTTCAAAAACACTTTTTTTCTTCAAAACATAATCAAACTAAACTCGCATGAAAATAAAATAATAAATGCATAATAGCGTCTACTCCAAATGATGCTGCTAAGCCAAACAAAACAATCTTGAATGGGTAAACAAGAACACAGCCTACGAATTGTCTGAAACAAAATCATGCTCTTTTAACCCAAATTTCCGGGGTTAGGATATGCCACACAACTTAAAATAAAACTACTTGAAACTAGCTTTAACAAATGAATTCGGCACCACATTCAACAAATTCCAACACTTAATATTGTTATCTTAAAACTAAATAAAAAACGGACACATTCAAATAATGAAGTTCAAATAAAAAAACTATTCGGAATTTTCCCTTCATAGTTGCCTCGATTGTCAATGTATAGGTAAACCTTCACGGCCCAAGGATTAGGAACATACAAGCTTAGTAATGAAGCGATCAACCTACATTCATATCATACATCTAGAGTGCTAAGAAGCAAGGGCATTTAATTTCTGTCTGGTGGTCTGGAACCGCCAAGGAAATTATTACAACGGCAAATCAATAATGCCTTGTCCTCTTCTTATAATGAACATGTGATCATCTGTTAAACTGAGATTGAGCACTAGTATGGCCTGTATCGAGTAGGTCGTCTAAATCTTGGGACCCTTCTGCATTTTAAAATGATTTATTCACCATATATCAGAAGTAGGCCATGAAGAAGCAAAAATGTTCAACAATTTTATAGGATTGCAAAGAATGTTGGCAATCAAAAACCTAATTTTCTCATATGCCATATAAAATAGAGCTACATTTTGATCCGTTGTAAGTTAGTCAAATTTTAATGCTATAATCAAATCATGTACTGATATATTAAATGATTTTTCAAATGGCTGCTGTAGCTAATCACATTTAATGATATGGCAATGTCAAATTAAATGAAATTGTAACAGTGGATCGAGATTTAGTCCATAGGCACATTCATATATGCTCAAATCATAACAAGAAATACAAAAATTAAAAGCTAACATATTCTAGTTCTCTAATGCGTTGTTGGGTGGTCATGGCAAAAGGATTGCATATTGAACATGAGTTGTAAAGAGACTATTTTTTGATTTTGCCAAAATGCTCAGATTTAGAAAATTGAAGGACCATAGACTAATCATCAGATGTATTACTGTCATACAAACAAATCTACTAGTTACTCAATAATGCTACAAGCTAACACAAAAGACTAAAGAACCATTTCAACCAAAAAGTTTTTTTTTTCCCACTTTGAAAGACAACAAAACATGCACAACACATAGAAGAGACATATGAAAGCAACAATTAATCAAAGGTATATCTTTTATGTTCTACAGTTTATGATAATAGCTTACCCATAAGTATATGGTGGATAGAATGGAGAAGGCATGAAAGGCCTCCTAGATCGGAAACCCATAGGTCTTCTTCCAAAATACTGTTTCATTCCAGGAATATTTGTACGCTTAGCAGACACCTGAAGGGAAAACCAGAATTCAATCAAGTGGAGAGGTAAAAGGGAGAAACAAATTGATTTGCAAAGATTATCTGATAGTAAGTACCTTCAGTTGTCGACCATGCAATTCTGATTCATTTAACAGGAGAGCATTCTGAACAGCATCAATCTCAACAAACTCTACATAAGCAAATCCTTTTGGTTGACCAAATTTGTCTGTCAGTATTGTCACTCTGTTCACAGTTCCACATGACTGAAAATGCTGTTGAACTTCTTCAGGCGTACATGCATAGTCAACCTGAATCATAATTTGGAACCACTTGATGATTACAAAATTCAGTTTAATCTTTACAACATTACAATGAAACTAAAAACTGCCCCGAAAATATTTAAACATGCATTCAACATGTGACTGTAAGAGGCACTAGAGCCTGTCATAGTCAAGTTATCAAAACACATTAATGCGGTCTTGAACTCTTGATGCAAGCAGCAAGAGAATCAAGAAAAGCTTAAGAAGCAAATAAACATTAACATCTAGGATGGGCTCTGATGTGGGGTACTAGGGTACAACATAGTTTTACATAAGATTTGCAAATGATAGGTCTCGCAGCTATTCAAAAACTGATTGATATCTTATTTTTTATCATGAAGAAGCTCCTGTGACCAAGAAGAAGCAGTTGCCTTTGGCAACCAAGAAAGACTAAGAATGTTAAAGTTCCACCACAAACTCCAAAGATATTGAAGGGTTGCATGATGAACTCCAAAACCATGGTTTGGGTAAAAGCTAGAGGAGGGTTGCCAAAAGAAAAACCAAACACACTATAAAACCTGAAGACAGCTAAATCAATCCGCTTGTGCACATAGCATACTTCACAAGTACAGATATAAAATACAATGCAGAACAGTGTCAAGTCGACAGCAGTATGGAAATGAAAATAAATAGAATAAAGATCTGCAAACCTCACATTACCAACATAGATTGATCGAGCATCCACTTCCTCCTTTTCAGCTTGACTTGCAGAAGAGCCAGATGCATCTTCAAACCAAAAGAAAATTAACATGTTAGTTGCAGAAAGATATTAATATTATCATTAAATGTCTCTAATATACATATAAAATTTAAAATCCAGCCATACAGATTAAAAGTATACTACCCATCACATACACCCTACAGTTCAAAAAAACAGATGGCTGGCATCTTCCACATGTTGAAATGGACAAGAAGCCCATATGATCAACTTAACAACATAGGTTCATATATAGCAAAGTCATATTTCGGCAAGTCAGCAAGTGCCTCAGTTATTGTATAAACTATAAACCCATTTAATACATCTGCCTTCAATGGCCGTTCCTCGTTTTCTCTTTCCAATCTCCATTATCTATATTAATTGTGAATGGAACTTCTTGTGATCCCATTTATTGTATCTTCCATTAATCACCTCTCTCCTTCTATTGTTCTCTCCCCAGTCCCCATTACCCTGTAAACAGAATTTCTTTATCATATGTACTACAGTATGCATTGGGTTTATTTCATATTCTGCACGTGCCTTGTGAACGTGGACATTACATAAGCAGAGTCAAATGCTCGTGCCTTCATGGAACAATATTTTCATTGACAAAATCAGCATCGGCCGGTGTTAATATTGTTTGATGTTCTTTCCAGTAAGAAAAATAGATTATTTTCATCTATTCAAGTATGATGGAAGTCAGAAGAATAATTGTGAGAAAATAAGTTCTTATCGAAACTTGCACAAATAAAAACAGGGTGCATCCAAGATATAACAAAAAGCAGGGGAAAATATTTGAATGGTAGGTGTGTATTCACTGAGCAAATCTTGGCTGGATCATACAGAAACCCCAGCTACTTGAAGGAGTTCGTTATTGTTCAATAAAAAAGGACAATAGAGAAATGGAAAATAAGGAATCATATATGCAACAACACAATACATAGGTATTTCTCATTTTACTTTACTATCCATTACATAAAACACGTGTCATTGATAAATTAAAATTCTCAGGTTCTCACCCATTTCAAAACATGGAAAATGCCAACCTCACAATAGAGGACAAGACATTAACATTACCCAGCATGCGCGCGCGCACACGCCTATACTCTATATAAAATTAATAGTATCCCACGGTTTAAAGTTAATAGTATCCCCGGTTTTCACACAACAAGTAACCCAGCACCGAACAACAACATCCAATCCATAAACCTCAACATTCACACAGAATTCCCCAATCATTAAACTAAGCATGCTCAACAGCATTATGAAACTACAACCATAACAGTACAGCAACTTGCAAATGGAAGGTTTAAGAGTGTACAATCGTCAACACCTCATCTCAAGAGCAAAACCATACACATACGAGCTCAAATTATCAGATTGTTGAATATGCAATTGGATCTATACAGCTCAACGAATCGATAAAGTGCATAATAATCAAATCAGAAACAACATCCACAACAACGAAAACAATAATAATAAATAATAAAAAAAGCAAAATCAGCAATTATATAAGTAAGAATAAAACCTTGAACAGCGCCCATCTCTTTCTCGACCTTGGCCTGCATTTCGCGGAGGGCGCTGGCTTCTTCCTCGATCTCCTTCAGCCTCTTCTTCATGTCCTCCAAGTCCTGTCACAAACAGATTCAGAAAACAAACAAGAAAAACACACACACAAACACACACACACACTCGATTTCAATCACAAATAAAACCTAAAAGAGAGAGAGACCTAGGAAGTAACAAAAAAACAAAGAAACAAAACCTTGTTAGGGTGAGAGGAGGGATGGTGTTCTTGGTCGTGGTCGTGTTCGTGTTCGTGGAGGTCGGCGTCGGCGTCCATGTCGGCCTCATCGTCGGGAATGTCCGCACCGTACACTTCGTGCTCTTCCTGCTCCATCTCTCTCTTTTTCTTTCTCTGTTACTGTTGGATTCGGTGGCTGAACTATTAATAGCTGAAAAGTTGAGAGGCAGTGAGATAGGGTTGATCTGGGTCCTTTTTTTTTTTTTGCAGGGAAAAGGGAAGGGAGGCAGGGGCAGATTTTTGTGTTACATTATCATCGTTGCAAAGGTCAAACATGGAATTCACACTTTGTGCATGTCATGTGCATCATTTATAGATGTTCAGCTTATATATAGTTTATATATATTTTAGTCCTGTTACTCTGAAAAAGTATAAAATAATTCTTAAACATTTTAATTTGTATACATTACTACAATTTGATAACAATGTTTAACTTTTGATGGAAAATTACATGTGGGCTCTATATTCTTATTAGGAAATCCATATATTAAAAAATAATAAAATAAAAGTGTATGTAGAATAAAAAAATAAATAATTTTTTAGACTTTTCATGTAAAAAAAAACACTTATTAGCATATTATAATAATATACACAAATAAAAAAGTTTAAAGACTATTTTATATGATTTTAAATTAACAGGATTAAAGTGCACATAAGCTAAAGTTGAAGGGATTTTCTAGGCTTTTCCCTTTAGATTATTTAGTAGGACCCTCATACAATGAAAGTTAGAAAAATTAGTAGACATGAAACATATTCACATGGCAAGTCGGTGCATCTAAGAACTTCTCATAAAAGTTATTGATCTAAGATGAATAACCTCATACTTTTATACTTTACAAATCTCCTCAACTTAGAGAAGTAAAATCCTTTTACGTATAGATTACATTGTGAGAAGGACTTCATGTTATCATTCAATAATACATTTTCACATAAGTAAAAATAATTTATTTTTATATTTAAAAATCTCATATATGACAATATATGATTGGATAATAATGCCTAATTATTTGCATAGCAATAACTAACTTAAGCAATACTAACTCTTTATCATCCCCTCTCTCAAGCTTAGGGGATGATGAAGCAATTTTGAGCATGTCCTTGAATCTGTTGAAAAGAGGAGCTTACAGGGGCTTTTGTAAGGATATCTGCTACCTAATCCTCTGTTGCAATATAATACACAAAGATGTGCTTTTGAGCTACAAGATATCTTACAAAATATAGATTTGACTCAAAGTGTTTTGTGCGGTTGTGTAATATTGGATTAGTTTCAAGAAAAATCGAGCCAAAGTTATCACAAAACATTGCAGGAGGGTGAGAGCAAGAGACATGATGCTCGATAAAAAAGACTGAATCCACTGTAATTCAGCCATGACAACAGTCAATACTCCTAGGCTTCAGCACTAGATCATGATATGACATGTCTGCTCATCCAAGAGACTATATTTGTACGAAGGAAAATGCAGAAGCCACTAGTAGATTTTATGTCATTGATGTGTGACCACCAGTCCGAGTCAGAGAAGGCAAACAGCCCGCGAGGAGAGTTTTTGTGAAGTTTCAAGCCTTTAGATATAGAACCAGCAACATCCTTCAGGATTCTTTTGATTGCTTTCTAGTGTTTTTCCATTGGTGGTGCATGAATTGACTCACTTTGTTTACAACAAACAATATACCAGGTCTTGTTAAGGTAACATGCTGGATACATCTTACAACAGGCATGTAGAGAGTTCCATCTAAAACATGAGAGCCCCCAACAAGAAGTTTGAGGCTACTGACCATAGGTGTAAACATGACCTCAGCATCATTCAAAGCATCATTTTTGAGCATGTCAGAGATGAAAATATTGTCACGACCCGATTTGAATCATGATAGGATGGGAAATATCATCCCACGTAAGCTGCATGGTCATTAAGTCGTGCTAAATGCGTAATTAAATATAATTTCTAATTTTCAAAACATAATCAGCACATATGATTTCATTCCATAAACCAAGTCCAAAATCGATAATAGTAAAATAAAATATAAACTGAGTTGCTCTATACAAAACCATGAAAACTATAAGATCATAAATACATATCCAACTAAAGCATGGTATCCAAAATAATGTATATACATGATCCGGACTCTGCCATGTTAACTAGAGTACTCTACCAAAACATAACTAAACACTTCACTACAAAGTGAAACTCACTCAAACTGAAGCACTATGGCTACTGAGGAGGAGGCTAAGATGGATCTAAGGCAGTTGTATTTGTAAAGGGAGGAAACGAAAGGGGTGAATTTTATCTAAAACTCAGGAACAGACTCTCACCCGTAACCCTACATAGGACAATCAACAAGATAATACATAATAATAATGTGACAGCTATAAAATAGTTTTCATATTTTAGTACATATTAATATAAATACCAATAAGTCGTGAGAAGCATATAAAACAGTAAACTATTATAGAAACAATAATCTCTAATATTATATAGCATAATAATAAGTGTATATATATACACACACACACACACACACACACACACACACACACACACACACTCTAACTAATGGCACCTAATGAGGTGCCGAAATGGATACCTAACCAAGTTTTGTTCTCTTATTACTCTTGATAGGCGAGATTATCCTCTAACAGACAACTTAGTATCAAAACTAATGATCTTACCAGTTAACTCACTGTCGTTTTTCTATAACTATCGTATAGACTAAAAAGCATGAAAACTAAATAATTTTCTCTAAATTCCATTACTGGGACACTAACTTTTTTCTTGTAAGTAAAATTTCATAACTAAGTACTTCCAATAAATGCTGAAATAAGCATAACATCACTAATAAGTCATAATCATAATCATAATCTATTTACAAAACAGTTGAACAACGAATATGGTCCCCATGAGTTTTCTAAAATATTTTCATGATACATTTGAAAGCATAAATTTCTATACTTGTCATAAATTTATATAATTTCATACTTGTCATAAAATAATTACTAAAATCATGTTTCAATTTCATAAAGTTGAGAAATTAACTCTAATGATCAAAATAAATGTCACAAGACTTAATCCATTCACCTAGAGGGTGGAATGTGAGATGTCAGCCCCAACAAAGCTTCAGGAAGCAAGAATGACACTAACGTCTACCATAAAACTAACAAAACTCATCAACATAAATCACACTCGGGTGGATTTATGGACACTAGGAGGAAGAACAAACTTAAGGAAAATGATAAATATATAGATATCCCAAATCACATAAACATGAAGGAGCATGAATAATCGTGACAAAACATGTGAAAATCACTTATCAAAGAGTTCGATAACGAAGAAAGAGAAAATCTAGCTAAGAGTGATGGTGGTGGTGCTTGGGCTCGATTTTGGAGGTTAAAACTGAGTGGGGAAGGGTTTATAGAGGGAGATGGGTTGTTTTTTTTATGAAATTGCATTGTCTTTTGGGTTTTTAATATTGGGGTCTCGTCATGGTGAGGGGAAGGTTTGTCATGGCGAGGTTGTTTGAGCACATCCCTTTCAGGGACTTATCAGTGCGCTGGCTATGGCGAGGCGGACCTTGGCCATCAATAGTCACCCTATAGTGTGCCTCTTTGGGGCTGATCAATGCAATGGCCACAGTGAGGAGGACATTGGTCATGGCAAGTTTGTTTGCATGGAGGGGTGTTGTTTTTGTATTCCAGGGGTTATTCTACTATTCGGGCACGTTTCGAGGCACCTTAAGGCTATATTAGGCTTAACTATAGTTGAAAATTGAAAATGGAGTGACTGGCCACGTGATTAGTCACGGGATGAGAATGGAAGAATATTATGTTAACTCTCATGTTTTTGTAATAGATGATGGAACCAGAGACCCAATTAAACATTTATTTTCAATAAGGACCTAATTGAAAGCTTTTAAAATATAGGGACTCAATTGAAAATTTGATGAAACAATAGGAACTGAAGATTAATTAAACCTATTATTTAATACCACATTTCTCAATTTTAATTTTCTATCTTTATTATTCACTTTAATTTAGTCTGCTTAATTTTAGCAATAATTATGGCTAATCTATACTACTAATAATTTAGACTAATTTCAAGAAAAGTTTTTTCAAGTGTGATTCACTAAAAAAAACTATTTGTGTGACCCGTGCATTGCACGTGGTGATAATAAAAAATAGTTTTTTGACCATTAAGAAAAATAAATAATAATTTATTTTAATATATTTTATAAAAAATTGAATATATAAATATATTTTGAAAATAAGTTAATAATTAAATAATTAAACAAATGAAAAAAAAGTATATAAATGTGTCATTCTTTTTTATATCTTATTTCAAATATGATGTTTATAAGGCTAAAAAAATTTGGTAGATAACCTATAACTAATAATAAAGAGTCTATTTTATGAATATTTTACAATTTTAAAAGTTAAAATTGTTAAAAAATAAAAGAGAATAAGGGGATAATTTAACTATATCATAAGCATTTATAGGAATAACAATGGTTATCCTTGAGAAGGGGGACATGTCTTATGCCCCTATCATGATTTGGAATTTTGCTTCGATCCCTATCCCCATTCCTACCACGAGTGCACATTCCCCTTCCTCGTGAGGATTTGAATCCTATAGCTATTCATGGGTTTATTAAAAATTTTCAAAAAGAGAAAAAATAAAAATATTTTCAAATTCAAAACATAAATATCCATAGGAACAAATACTACTAATACAACATAATCCAAATTAAAATAAAAAATGCATATATAATGCAAATCTAATAAAGATAATTAAAAAAATTGAGGGTGTGTTATCCTCGCCCTCTATTTAATAAATATGAACTTCTCCCCTAACAGTCCCCAAGAAAATAAAATCTATCCTCATTCTTATCCTATTATTGCGGGTAATCCTTGTGTGTATCTACTTTCATTAATTTTTTTTTGTTCGCTAGTCATTTACAACTTTGTAGTAAATTAAAGTATTTAATTTATAAAAACATAAAAATATATTTTTGAATTAATAAAAAATTAATGAATATATTTAATTTATGTGATTTCAATTGCACATCCTCTTGTATATCTTTTTAGTAAATTAAAATATCAATTTTAAAATATATATTATAATTAATATGTTATCAATAGTAAAAAATTATTTATAATCCTAATTTATGTCATCTCAATTATTGAAGTAGTATATCAATTGCTTAATTATTTTCAATTAAAAAATTATTGTAATTATTTAATTTTTAAAAAATTAATAAATAATTAATATAATTATCAAAGAAGTATAAATTGTGAAATTGATTTTTTAAAATATTTTAATTTTGAAAAATTGATTTTTTTTCTCAAAAAATATATGAAACAATTGTGGAATTGATAAATTAAAATGTTTGAGTTTCAAAAATTAAATATGGCATATGAAACATATATATATATATATATATATATATATATATGTGTGTGTGTGTGTGTGTGTGTGTGTGTGTGTCAAAAGCTCTAGATTTGATGTTGGAAACTTTTCTCCTAACCCCCTCCTCATTTAGAATTTTCCTCTCATTCCCATCCCCATCCTCATTCCTTATTTTTTTGTAGAGATTTGAATTCTACGTGTATTTATAGATTTATTAAAAAAATTTAAAAAGAAAGATTTTAAAAATGGTAACGGAAAGGATAATAATACTATTAATATGTGTATACATTATTGATTGATATGGATATCAGTATCAATTAAAGGTTATAATATTAGATTTATAAAAAAAAGGTAATAATATTATTTATTATTAATTTTTTCCATGTTTCTAATTTTTTGGTGTATGAGTAATATTAGTTTTTATGAATTAGAAAATGAAATTTGTCACTTAAATAGTTACGTAGGGATTTAGAAAATAAAATCAGCAATCTATCAATAATTATATTTTTCTAAATAAAATAATATATTAATAATAATTATACCTTAAAAAAGCAAACACAAATAAATATGGATTATATATAGTTACAAAAATAATATTTTAAATTTTATGAATTAATTAAAAGTTTTAGCCTGAGAAAAGAAAATGGAACAATAAATGCATATATTGGAAGAAAAATTAATCAATAGTTATACATATATCAGTAAATTCGATTCACATCAAAATCAAAAAGAATAATAGTTAACAATTAATTTATACAATGTTAATGCACAATAGAAATTTTAAATAAAAAATATAATTTTGTTCCAAAATATTATTCATTATCCAAAATTAGTGTTTGTAAATAGAATTGAAATTATAATTCAATGGCTATTTATATATTAATTCGGCAATCTTTAAGCCTTACAAAGTAATAAAGACAAAATAGATTGAAGAAGGTGGAACAGAAACAAATTCCAATGGAAATTAGCTAATGAATTTTGTCTAATATTGCAATTGAAATTATCAGCTAGCTTGGTTGTGCAGGAATGGCTAAGAAAAGTGTTGTTCTAACCACAATAACAATTCCCTCTCATATAAATGTTTTGCTAAACAAATGAGGAAAACAAAATCAAAGGTAAAATTATAAGTAAAACTAGACACAATCTTCAATTGTTCTTAGTCATTAATCTTTACTACCTTAAGTTTAGTAAAATGACCAATTTAGATAGTCCATCAATAGCATCTCTTTTACTTAATTGCGGTTTCAAATTCTGAAACAAAAAAAATTATAAAATCATTAATACTCATTTATACAACAATAAAATTAATCTCAAATTCAATAAAATGTTTGTTAAATTATTTATGAAAAATACAATTACTTTTGTCACAAAGAATTGAACAATACATGGTTAGTATAGTTAATGATTGTCTCCTACACAAAACATAGAAAAAAGACCATTGAGATATATACACAAAATAAAAGACTAAATAAACATAGAAAAATCTCCATGCAAAACAAAAAAAATCACAAAGAAGAAAGGTAGAAATAAATTGGATATAAACAACAAAAATGAAAAGGATAAATAAATTGATTTATTTTAAGAGAACTTAAAAAAAATAAATCTTTATTTCATTGAGGAAACATTTAAATGTATAAAATATATATATAAATTAAAAATACTAAACAAACATAAAAAAAATATTGTGCAAAAAAAAAGAAGAAATCTAACAAAGAAGAAAAGAGCTTCAAAGAAGAATGATGGAACATTTGAATTTGCTAACCTACAAATTCTATTCCTTAATATAAATCATGAAGAAGAAAATTAAAAGATGAAGTAAATTAACGTTTTTGAGAAAACTAATAGATAATGAATGAAGAGAAATGAAAAATATAAAAATATGAGAGGAACAATGGAAGAGAAAAGAAAGTTGTGGAATAATAGAGGAGAAATGAAATGAGGTGTTAGCATTTCACACTAAAGTTTCGGAGAGATTTAGGAACAAATTGATATTGCAAATTCTAAGAGAAGTTAAGGGTTTTTATTTCGATTAGTATAAGTGGTCATCTTTTATAGCAATGAATATGTTACAGAATTCTAAGAGTAATTTAAGGGGTTTATACTTCGATTATAGCATACCTTTTTTTGTAGCAATAGTTTTTGTTTCCATTTTTGTTTTTGCATTAATTTGATTGGATTCTTATTTGTTGTGGAATAGAAATTAAGTAGTCAATTGAATTCAAAATTCAAAACATCAAGGTGAATTCAAAATTTAAAATTTTGTAATTAACATGGAAAAACATGTGTTTAATTGAAAAAATAAAAAAATATTATACAAAAAATAGAAAAAGATATGTATCACGTGAATATCTATTTTTAATGTTAAATAATTTATATTGACATATTTTGATTAGTTATATCATTTAAATTAAGAATTGTAATGATTTGAAATCTAATATTTAATGTGAAATATTTATTTTATATTAATGAAATAGATATGAAGGTAATATTTATAAAAAAATAATTAATAATCAATGTTATAAAAACCATGGGTCATAAGTTGCTCTATGAGCGATACCCTAAAACTTTCCCTAGAATGAGTCTAATATTAGTATTATAGATAGATTATAGATTTATGCTCCACATTTTGACATTTCTATTTAAAGTAAATTTTCAAATTTTTATTCACATTATAATTATTAATTATTTTTTGTAATTATACTTTCATATTTCTCTTTTATTAATACATATTTTACATTAAATATTATGCCAATTATCAGTTTCACAATTTTTAAACAGTCAACATATTATAAGCCTTAAAATATTATAATTGAAATTTTTTATAACTTATATTTGACACTACAATGAAAGATATTATAACATTTAATGTTATAAATAAAAAGGAAACAATAAATTAAAAAAATAAAAAATGTAACATTTGCAGAAATATAATTTTGGAAAATAACCATAAAAATAATTAATCAAACCGAAAATTTAAAATTTATTCCTCAACTTAAATGTTAGAAAATATTCATTCATTCATTTTACATAGTTAATTTTTACATGCATATTCTTTTGCAAATTAGTATATATTTTCTCTTAAATCCGTTTATTTTGAAAATTATATCAACAATCTATTTTTTAATTCTTTTGCCTTCCCAAAAAGTGTCTAAGTTCAAATCAAGAGCTTTTCAAAGTCTATATATATATTTGATGTTTTGTAACTTAAACATTCTAGCATAACAATTCCACAAATTTTCAAATTAATTATTTTGACAAAAAAGATTTTGAAAATAATTGTGCAATTGATGCACTACTTCAATAATTGATATGACATAAACTAGGATTGTTTATATTTTTTTACTATTTATAATACATTAATTATAACATATTTTAAAATTGATATTTTTATTTACAAAAAGGATATACAAGAAATGAGGTGTGATTGAAATCACATAAATCAAATCTACTTATTATTTTGTATTAATTATAAAATATATTTTTATATTTTTATAAATTAAATATTTTAATTTACTAAAAATATGTAAGTGGTTAAGGATTGCAAAAAAACTGTAAAGAAGGTACTCACAATAGGGATATGTTTAGTCTTTGAGGGGATAAGACAAGTCCTTGCATTCTAATTATTAATTATTTTTTCTAATTATACTTTTATATCTCTCTTCTATTAACTCATACTCTACATTTAATATTGTGCCAACCATTAGTTCCACAATTTTTAAATAGTCAACATATTACAAGTCTTAAAATATTATAATTGAAATTTTTATAACTCATATTTGACATAGCAATGAAAGGTATTATAACATTTAATATTATTAGACAAAAGGGTAAATAAATTGAAAAGCAGAAAAAATAAATTCATTTATATATTTGAAGAAGAAAAATGTAACCTTTGCACAAATATAATTTTTGAAAACCACCGTAAAATAATAAATTAAACTAAAAATTTAAAAATTTCGTCAACTTAAATGTTTGAAAATATTCCTCCATTTATTTTGTATAGATAACTTTTACATACATATTCTTTTACAAATCAGCACATATTTTCTCCTAAACATTCCATAATTGATGTTTTGTTACTTAAACATTCCAACTTATCAATTCCATAATTTTTTCATATTATTTTAAAAATGATTTTTCAAAATTTAAAAATTTTAAAAAATTATTTCCACAATTTAGCCTTATTTGATAATGCTATTAATTATTTATTAAATTTTTTTAAAAAATAAATAATCACTTTTTTTATTAGAAATGATTGTGCAATTGATGCACTACTCTAATAATTGAGATGACATATGACCAAAAAAATAATAATTGAGATGACATAAATTAGGGTTGTTTATGATTTTTTTACTAATTATAACATATATTTTAAAATTGATATTTTAATTTATTGAAACGACGTACAAGAAAATGAGGTGTAGTTGAAATTATATATATTAAATTTATTCATTATTTTTATTAATTAGAAAATATAATTTTATAAATTAAATATTTTAATTTACGAAGATGTAAATGGTTAGGATTACAAAAAGATATGCCAAAGCAATTACCCAGAGATTACTCGCAATGGGGACATGTTTAGTCTTCATGGAAACATGGCAGTCCCTGTTTATTAAACGGAAATATGGAATGAGGTCCCCACCCATAAAACCCGTCAATTCCCTATTTATATACATAATTTAAATATTCATACACACACACACACACACACATATATATATATGGGATGACTCTAGTAAGATGAGTGATTTATTTTGATAATAAAAAGAGCAAATCTAGGTCGTATAATCATACATAAAAGGTCAGGATCAAGTTATATTAATGGTAATTAATATCACGTGATTTTATGTTTTAATCTTGACCATTCATATAAAATCCAATGATCCAATTTGCTCCTTTCATGCTTAAAAATAAACTATTGCTCTCATTTGAGTCGTTCCATATATGAACACCACTCTTAGGCTTATCAACGAACTACTAGTAGGCTTACCAACAGAATAAACTGGATTTTCCACTTAAATTTTGATAAAACTTCTTAATTCTAAAACTATTGATTATTAACGTTGTAAGTACAAAACAGTTCTAGGGACTATAGTATCGGGATTAACAACAACCCCTATAACCAGGCTCTTATACCAAAGTTGAGATAGGATTGAAAAAATGATGGCAACAGTGTAGATGGAAGCATGATAAAAATTTTACAACAATATATTGAAACATTTAAACACGATCTAAATAGTCTAATCTTTTTTCTACACGTTTTGAATTATTATCTAGAGACAAAAACATATCATACAATTGATCTAGTAAAATTTGATCTTCCAGAAAGGATGAGCTTGAAATTCTTCAATAGTTTCTACACTCTTTTGATTTTTTATCAATCTCCTTTTTGCAATTCTAAGTACATAAAGAGGAATAATAAGATCAAAAGTTTGAAGAGTGAAGCACTTACAAATATTGAAATAATTCTTCAATATATATTGAAACGAGGCAAAGCATACAAAAGTACACTACAATTATGGAAGAGAAAATTTTACAGGGATAGTAAGCACTTAGAACTTTTAGCTAAACTTTCGATGTCTTGCAACTTCAGTCTTGTGTCTATTTATAAAGAGATTTTTAACTGGGAGAGTTATTGAGGGATGAGCTGTCTTCTATGAGCAGTCTTGAATTGTATGGTTACTTTAATAATTTCTTATAGAATCTTTAATAAAGTAAGTATTATTGAGACTTATTTATTAAAACGTCCGTCAAATATTATTAAAGTATATCTACAGGATCTTTTCTTTTGCGCAGCTTGTTGATAATACCAAAATATTTCTGTTGAACTTTGTTATCATCTTGTAACATCTTAGAATAGAGCATCCATCCATAAATGAATAGGTTAGATATGTTGGAATCTTGAACAAGATGAGCAATCATCTTTTTGAACAAAAGTTATTCATTTTTTGATAGGTCAATTCCAAAGCAATCGTCTTCATTCAAAGGAGCTGAAACTTCCTGAAGAACCTACTTCATCTTCTTCTAGTTTGATTGTTTGACCACTTTTATTCATGGCTTCATTAAGTCTTTTGAGGAAATCTTGATGAGATCCAACTGCAACTAATTCAGCCATTATTTGGGATTTTTTTGTTAGGAATGAGAGTCCTTTTCTTCCTTTTGAATAGTCTTCATATATTTTGGATTTTTGCGGGACTAGTCATGGAGCCTTTCTCTGAAACATATTTCAGGTCATATTTTTTCCACCATTTGGATCGTACTGAACTAGACAAGCACCTACACTTAAACTTATCACCTTCTTTGAGAGCATAAGTATAGTCCCAAGAAATTATCCAACTTACTGCAAAGCTTACTAAGAATGAAAGATTTCTCGATCCTACTGGGAAGTAGTGTGGTCCTTGAATTCTTGAATAGTAGATACTAATGCTTCTAGAAATATTTCTGGATGGGGTCTAAAGAATTGAAACCAATTAATGAACCATTTTGGGAATTTAAGAGGCATTTGCCGTTCAAACCATAAGAACCAGGAATGGGAAAAAGGTCTTAAATATAGGATATTGTAACAAGCTTCTATATAATCAAAGTATGCAAAACTACTAGGTTTAAAAGCTTTATTTGAAAATTCCTTTGGTTGATGAAGAGGGTTTCCAGTCGAGGGAGACAAGATCTTCTTAATTAGGATTTTTGAATGAGAGATTTCTTCCTTTTCATAATAATGAACAAGTTCTATTGACTCAATATCTACTAAAATATATTCATAGAAAATTCTTGTTTTTAAAGGATGAGTAGGTTGATATTCAAAGCCATCAGGAAATATCTTTTGAGTAGTTTAGCGAGGGGAGTTAGATAACCATTCATCTTCTATAAGACAAACAGTTATAACATTAGGGTTTTCTACATATTTATATGGGTTGTATTGATGGGTTATGGTGGTTGGAGTATTTGGCCTTAATGAAATAGGCTTAGGTTTTGAACTAGATGGGGTGTTTATTGCTTGTTGATGATCAAAGGTTGATATCTATTAGGACTGAAAGTAGAAGATGGTCTTATTGTATTTAGAGGGATATGAGGACTAATACCAAGCCGTATTAATCCTATTGGAGGGTATTGAACCATTAATTCTTGATCTGGAGATCTATATTGAACAAGCTTTTTGGATCCACTTGATGATCCATATTTGGGTTTACCCTGATTGATCTTTTGTCATCTTTCTACTCATGGTGTTTACCCTATAAAACTCTCTTGTAAGAAAGTCTAGAAGTGTATTGTGCTTTCCATCAATGTGTTGAATTTCAAAATCAAAGCAAGAAAGTAAAGATTGCCATCTAGCAAAAATATGTTTTGAAACTAAATTTTTTACATCTTTTTCTAAAACAAGTTTTGCTGCTTGCAATCAGTTCTTAATAAAAATCTTTTGGAAGACAAATCATCTTGAAATTTCATGATGTATAAAACTATTGAAAGTACTTCTTTTTTAATAGTACTATATTTTTCTTGAGGTTCGATCCATATTCCTAAGTGAAACCTTACTATTTATTCTTTGTTTGATCCCTCCTTAATTTGTTTTAGAACACCACCATATCCTAGATTTAAGTATCAATTTCAACTATCATGAAAGCATTAGGGTTAGGGAGTCCTAAACATGAGAGCATTTTAACTATCTCTTTTAATTTCTTAACACTAGTTGTCATTTCTTCATACCATTGTGGAGAGTTTTTTCTAAGCCTTTTGTACAAAGGTTTACAAATTATCCTAAGATTAGGGATAAAGTCAAAAACATAATTTATACATCCTAAAATCTTTGTAATTGGTTTTTATCCTTAATTTGATCTGAAATTTATCCTAAATTCTATAGATCTACTTATTAGGGTGATTGTTCCTTGATATACTTCAAATCTTAAGAACCTTGTCTTGATTTGAAACAGTTTCATTTTCCATGCCAAAACTACCAATTTTTCCTTTATGATTTCATGAAATTTATTAAGATGTTCAAAATGTTTATTTATAGATTTAGAATAAACAAGTACATAATCTAAATATACTATAATAAAATCAGAATATTGATTAAAGATTTTATTTATTATATTTTGAAATTTACTTGGAGCATTTTTTAGTCCTTGTGGCATTACATTCCATTCATAATGCCCAAATGGGACTACAAAAGCTTTTTCTATCTGATTCTTTTACTTGTATTTGGTAATGTCTTGATTTCATGTTAAATTTTGAAAATATTACAGCCTTATTTATTCGTCCTATTAAATCCTTTTTATTTGGTAATGGATATCTAATTCATTTTAATACTTTGTTTAATGGTTTATAATTAATAACTAATCTTGGAGCACCTCTTTCTTTTCCTGAAGCATTCATGACATAGAAACATGCACAACTCCATGGAGACTTGCTTGACCTAATTAATCCTTTATTTAAATATTCTTGTATTTCTTTTTTGCAATAATTTAGATATTCTTGATTCATTTGGATGGGTCTTGCCTTTGTTGGAATATTTTGTTCATTAAATCCTTCTTCATATAGTAGAGAAATTATGTGTTTCTTTTTATCCCAAAAGGTATTAGGAAGTTTCATATATTTCTTTTTCAAATTTTTCCTGTAATTATTTTACTTTGTTTTTTATGTTTTTATTATTAAGTTGTTCTTCTATTCTTTTATACTTAATTTCTTCATTTAACATATTTATTTGTTTTTGTTTAATTGATATTAAGTTTATTGATTGGGTGAGTTTATCTTTAATGAATTTAAGTTTTTGATTGTAGGGGTCTAAAAAGTCAAACATAACCTTCCTCCCCCTTGTTTTTGAAATAAGTCCTATTTCAGTACATGAAAAAGGGTATAGTAAGACTAAAAATGGAGTTCCTAATATTAAAGATTCATGCATTTCTTTTACTAATATGAAAGAAGTTGTATAGCACATGTTGCCCTTGCAAATTTTTGCTTTTGGTAATTTGTATTTTATATCTAATCTACAATTATTAACTCCGTGTATGCTTCATATGTTTTTTCATAAAATTTTGTCGTATTAATCCTACCTAAATACAATTAGAATCAGCTCCTGAATCTATTAATGCTTTAATTTCATATACTTGATCACGAACTATTAAGTTTACCTTACAATGCCATTTATGAGTTAATATTTTTGTAATCATATTGATATAATTTTCTAAACTCCTTCTTCAATATTTTCTAATAATGGTACATTTCTTGCATTGGATGTAGTATCTTTAGGATTTCCTTGTGATCGTAATATTGATTTTCCTTTTAATTCTAGATACTTTAGTTCTAAATCAAAATCTTTTTGCTTAAATATTTTATTTCTTGTTTTAATATTTTTATTTCATTTTGTAATTCTTTAGTAGATATTTGTTCAGGATGATTTCTAAATCGTTCTATGATCTCTTTTAATTCTACTCTTGGAATATCATTTTTAATTTTATCTTGTTCATTTAGTAAATTTTTTAGTTGCTGGAAAATTTAGTTTTTGAATTTGACTCTTCCATTTTATTGACAATACCTATTAGAGTATTTGTTTGATGTCTTGTTAATACATTTATTGATTTTTTACAATTTGAACAAGTACATAGTTCAGGTCCTAGATAGACTTCATTATTTTCTTCTTGAATTGATTCATTTTTAGATGAGTAATCTTCATAGATTTCAGAACTAGATTCAAAAAGTATTCTGATTCATTTTGATTCATATTGATCATTTATTAATATATTAATTAGTCCTTCTTTTAAATCTTCCAGAATATTCAAATTATTGACCTTATCTATAACCTTACAATTTTTTGCGTAAAGTCCTATTCTCTCGCACTTGTAACACTTTCCTTTGAATTGACTCCTTGTTTTATTTGTTTTCTTTGTTGTAGGTTTTTACTTTGAAGGGTTGTTAGATGTAGGTTTGGTTTGTTTGTTTCTTCTAAATGACCTTTTATGAATTGTTTTGTTCATTCGCGTTTTACTTGGAACTTTTATTCTAGAAATTCCAAATTGATCACAAAAAGTTCCTAACTCATTACGACTAATTTGAGCTTCATGTCTTAACTTATTTTGAAGTTTAAAGTCATTACAAACTTGTATTCCGTTTCAACTATATTGCAGCATTTGTCCAAACGTTAGATGGTCATAAGGAATATCACCATTATGTTGTTGAGCTATATTATTTTTTACTTTTTCTCCTAATAATCTTGGAAGTCCACAATAAATCGTTCTTTCCAATATGCTACAACACCGTCTAGTCTCATACACACTTTGGATAAGAACATGTCTTTATACCATCGATAATTAGACATTGTTGGACAATATAAATTCATTAATTGTTCAGGAACCTGTTGTATTTTTTTACGGATTTTCTTAACATCCTAATAATTATTCCCATATGCTTAAGTCATAACG
This sequence comes from Dalbergia oliveri, assembly GCA_030441495.1. Classification (NCBI taxonomy): domain Eukaryota; kingdom Viridiplantae; phylum Streptophyta; class Magnoliopsida; order Fabales; family Fabaceae; genus Dalbergia; species Dalbergia oliveri. Next base: position 22,083,013 of record JAMLFY010000007.1, read on the forward strand.
GAATTTATTATTAAATTGTTACGTTTTGACGTCATGATTTTGCAGTTTCAAAAATAATATAGGCAAAAAAATAACGATAATAATTTTATTTTTATTTAAAGATCAAACTAGAAGCCCGCATACATAATTATATGTAATACTAGTTTATAGCGGAACTAGCTAAATAATAATAAACACATTCATCCAATCAAAAGTCTAAAATAGTATATTGCAATAACAGTAATTAACTCCAACAAGTATGTAGTTGCTATAATATAAATAGCATGAACAATGATAAATCTCCTAACAATAGTCCAATCACCAATAAATCGAAACACTAAATATTAATAGGTCTAATAAACTAAAGTATCATAAGTGCAATTAAATCATATCTACTTTTCAGGTACGTACTCTTCCTCTGGACCTCACTAGCTTGCTCCACATCTAGAAATGACACGGAAAAAGGAAATGAGTGAGAACTCGAAAGTTCCCAGGAAGGATAAATGTACTCGATCAATTAATGTCATCGAAATCATCTCTAGCCACCTCGGTTTATTCTTGAAAAACATGAACACACGTTAAAATCCAATTAATAAGTTCCAAAGATCTTTACCCGAGGTAGACATGTCTTTTAATATGATATTTCTTATTATGGTTGCACTTCCTAAATTTACATGAATACATGATAATCCAGTTAATATCTATATACACAAAATTCACAAACAGTCACATAAAACACTTAGTCCAGTCTTTTCTTAATACATTGATTTCTTTATACATCTATTTTATCCAATCAGTGGGTAATAAGCACATACCAAAAACCAATCATCATCGACAAATATAGTGGGGATAAACAAGGTGTTAAAATAATGGGGATCACCTCTTCTATCGAGGATTATCTCCAAATCAATAGGGTCAAGACCAACATCTTTAACATGCACATCATTATTAACTTAACCGTTTATGTACGGTATCATCTTGTAAACTATCAAAAGCTATTAGAGCAATGTCATCAAATATAGTAAGATATCAATGTTATATGAAGATACATCAAATAATTAAAATTAACCTTTGATCCAACACAAAATTGCACAAGATAATAATGTAATTAGAATACATGCATCAGATAAGATAAAAGGTTTTGGCCCCTATAATTAAAACTCACATAAGAAAAAAAATAATATAGCAAAATATTGGCTGTTAAAGTAATCTATCACAAAATTTGAGGAAGCTTTCAAGACCAATTAAAGGATAGACCTGGATAGCTAGATACATAGGAAAGAAGTTGATCTCATATAACGTGTTACTATTTTGCGATAGCTTTGTAGATATATGAATTGCAATTAGATTAATTGAAAAGCATTAAAAACTAACAAGCTTAGCATCTTGAACTACGAAACTATTTTGGACTTGTTGAAAGTTTCAGGAAAGATTTTAAATGCAAGTAAGGCAACCAATAAAAATAATTGGACATATAAAAGTGTCATATAAGAAGATAATTAGTATTGAGCCACAAAAGAAAAGATACGAATTGAAGATCGTAACTTAAACGTGGATATAATAATAATTTCCTTTTGTATATAGAAATGAACATGAATACGTTCGTAACATGCAATCTAGGACTCACAGACTCAATTTTCAATAATTGGGGAAACCGTAGATCAATTAATATGTTGAAGTTGCATAAAACCCTTACTTGATTTGAAGATTAACTAAAATTAGAAATTCCTAAGACTTGTTGAAATGGAAAAGGGCAAAATCCTCCTCCTCTACACTTGAGTGTGCCACAACTTCAAGAGGGAGAATTGGAAATGAATCTTGTTCTTCCAAAAGTGATGATGATTTATGATGAGAGATTTTGGAAAAGATCAAAGAGATGAAGTGAAGAGAATTTTTATGGAGGTGAAATGGTGTGTGACCATATGCTCTGCTAGGGCTTTATGATGGGAGTTAACAATAGAAGTGAGAAATGTGGGTAGTGGGCATTACTTTTACTCTTAGAGATAGAGATAGTGAGGTTCTTCCTTCCTACTAATTCCAGATGGACTTTCTTTTAAATAAATAAATAAAAAGATCTCATCATATCTTTTCTATATAAAAAAATAATAATAATAATTCTCCCTTAATACATGTTATATGTTTTATCCTGGCTAAATTCCATTACTCCTATGCTATTCATATTGGACTAAATATTATTTTAACACGTCAATTAATTCCACATACACAAATTAAAGGAACTAAGGATAAAATAAATTGGGGTCTTACATTTCCCCCTCCTAAAAAATAATTTTGCTCTCAAAATTTGTTACCTGGAAACAAATCTGGGTATTGATGCTTCATATCTGACTCCAACTTCCAAGTAAACTCTTCCATGGTGCATTTTCCCAAGCTACCTTCACCAAGGGTATGGTTTTGTTCCTTAATTGCTTGACACCTTGTCCACAATCCGCGAAGGTGGTAGGTTAAAGGTTAGGTCATCCCTCAATTGTACTTATTCTGACTCAAGGACATGACTCAGGTTGGAGTAGTACTTTTTGAGTTAAGACACATGGAAGACATCATGGAGGTTTGAAAGGTGAGGAGGTAAGGCCATACGATAAGCGACTGGTCCAACTCTTTGGAGAATTTAGAAAGGACCAAGGAATTTAGGACTCAACTTCTTAACTTTCATTGCACGTTTTATCCATTTATGGGAGTAATTTTAAGGAATACATATTGTCCTTCCTGAAACTCAAGGGGTTTTCTTCTTTGGTCAGCATAACTCTTTTGCCTTAGGTAAGGATTCTCTCCCTAATCCTCCTAATCTGCTTAGTAGTTTGCCTTACAAGATCAGGTCTTAAAACACTCTGCTCACCTGGTTCATACCAACATAAGGGGGATTGACATTTCCTACCATATAAAGCCTCATATGGAGCCATACTTATACTAGCATGGTAACTGTTGTTATAGGCAAATACTACAAGAGGTGAGTATTTGTCCTAACTCCCCTTTCATCATAACTACGCCCTCAGTATGTCTTCCAAAGTTTGGATAGTTCTCTAGATTTGCCATCCGTCTGGGGGTGATAGGTAGTACTCAAACACAATTTAGAACCAAAGGCTTTCTGCAAGGGTCCCAGAAATGTGATGTAAATCACAAATCTCTATCCGAGATTATCATTGATGGCACCCCATGTAACATTCTCTTTACTTTATGGATTGACAACTGTTCCCACAAACTAACATGGGTCTTTCAGCATGCTTTATCCTCATTCACACGTTTCCTGGAAAACTTCTAGAAAGTCACCCATCCTCCAAGCCAAGCACGCTTAACTAGAGTTCTTTAGTGATGGGCTACAAAAAAAGATGCATCTTGTTAGCATAGGTAGTACGAATCAATTCATATAAGCCATCCTCAATTGGATAGTCCCATACCTATAGCCTAAGGATCCTCTTATTCTGGTATGTAATTGGTTCATTCATGTACGCCTTCGCTTAAAGGTCTTGCAGGAACCGCTCTTTGTTCGTGCATTCTTGCACCAGCGATCACTCCTTACCTCACCGGGCATTACATGTCCACCAACTTCCGCTTGATTTGTCCCAAACCACACTATCCTGGGAGAGGTGCAGGCTCTGATACCATTTCTAATATCTTCTGTTACTTTATGGATTGGTGACTGTCCCCACAAACCAACATAGGTCTTTTTAGCGTGCTTTGTCCTCACTCACACGCTTCCTGGAAAACTTCCAAAGGTCACTTATCCTCCAAGCCAAGCACGCTTAACTGGAGTTCTTTAGTGATCGGCTACTAAAAGAAGATGTATCTTGTTGGTATAGGTAGTACGAATTAATTCATATAAGCCATCCTCAATTGTAGTCCTATACCTATACAACCTCAGGATCCTCTTATTCTGGTGTGTAATCGATTTATTCATGTACCCCTCGCTTAGAGGCTTTACCAGGAGCCGCTCTTGTCTGTGTCTTCTTGCAGAAATTCCTGCCTCATCAGGGCGTTACATGGGGTCTATAAAGCGTTTCATTATTTAATAAATTAATGTTGTTGTTGTATCTTCTCCTGGTGCTTCTACAGGTTTGATTTTTGTAGTGTTTAAAATATGTCGTCTTTCTACTTACGTTAAAAGATTATCCTACCAACCCTTTAATTGTCCTATGAATCCTGTTATGATCATCATAACTATTCTTTTATTTGAAGTTCCTTTTATGGAGAAGGTTGTAATGACCATAGTCATTTGTTGCATGACATCTAAAAGGAGTTGTTCACTCATTCCATCAATGTTCCATTCGACAATTGCTTTTCCAGTAAATGTGTTATCAACCATTTCCGTTTTTTCTTCATATTGAACATCAACTAGGGAAAGCCTAGGATAATATGTTCTAGTCTTTGCATATTTTATCTTATTAATAGCTATGTCTTGATCATTCTCTTATTCTAATGTATTTATTGATAAGGGGGCTTTATCTTTTTTTATTTATCATTTATTGTTAAATCTTCTAACTTTTTCATGATGTCAGTCACTACTACTTCATTTGAGAATTTTGATTTTGCTTATTTTAATTCTTTTCTGGAACAGTTAATAATTTATATATTGGTCTTTGTGGATCTAATGGAAAATCTTTATAAGTTTTCATAAAGGTTGATGAGGATGTTGACAATGTTGATGGTTTTGATGTTGATGCCTCTTTTGTTTCTATTCTATCTAGTTGTTAGGTCATAGTATGTAGTGTTTGGTTTGTAAAGTTTAATTGCTCATGAACTTTCTGAAAGTCTTTTTTTCTTTATTTATCTTAAAAGGGGTGGCATCCACTTCTAAATTACTTACTTTAATTTTTATTTATTGTAGGATGGATGAGAAGAAGCACTCATTCCTTCAGTTTTCCATTCTTTGCTTGCCCTACTATTAATTTGTATTTGTTCATTTTTTTAAAAGGGGTTTTGTATGTTTTGATTTTTACATAATCATTCTTCAAACCATAAAAAGAAAGGGAGATTAATCTTGTATATAGAATTCTTGTAAGTATTCAGATGTTTGTTGCTTTGTAAAAGTTTTGAAATACCATTTTCTTTTTTTTTAATTATTCGTTGCTAAGAAGTCTTTTCTTGAAGTCTTTTCTTATCCATTCTTTATTTATTTCAAAAGGTTCTTCTTCCAGATATCATATTTATGACTTGGGATCTAGTTGGTGAATATTTTGGAGACTCACGTTTTGGGACTCTTGATAAGGAGGTTGTGGAATATTTGGTTGGTAAATTGGTTGGGGAATATTGGGTGTAAAATCAACTCTTCTAAGGTCTAGATTACTATATATAGAGTTTCGGATTGATCAAATATATAATGATTTCTTAAAGTTTCTCTTACTAAGTTGGTCCTTCTCATCTTAATATTTATGTTTCCTTCAATATCTTGTCTTATAGTTTTTGTTTTGGTATTTTCTATCTTTTTATGTGGCATCATTGATTTTAGATTCCAATCATTAGGTATTTTTGCTATTACTTCAGAATATTTTAATATTTTTGGAGCATGAGTTGTTGATTTCAAAATATTTGTTTCTATGATTAAGGTTTTATTTTTTGGAGATGATTTTAGTGCCTTAAAATTATAATTTAGTTTTGAAATTTTATAATAAATTCTATATATTACATCCAGATGGGTAACACTTGCATCAGCTATATTTCCTGGAGTTTTGATATTTAATTCTAAAGCAGTTTTGGTAGGTGGATTCCAAAAATCCAATGAATAATTTGGATAACAATTAAAAAAGGACCATCATAAACATTAGACTCTAATATAGCCAAGACTTGATCTTCAAATTCTCTAAGTCTTATATCTCAGTATTGCAATCACAAAAGTATTGATTCCTAATATTCAAAAGGTCTTATTGCAACTTGTATTAATCCGATATGAATATAATGATAACCATTATGAATATGTTTATTGATCAAGTTTTCATCTAAAAGTTTTATGATGGTATGGGTATCTTCAATAGACTGGGTTTTTCAATACAATATATATCTTGTTTTGAACTAAGGTTTATTATACTAGTTCTATAAATTCCTTTATGCTTTACCTTCGGTATGGACCAATTTTGAACCTTGTTTTCTATAGTTACTATTATTAGTTCTTTACTTTGATATTCGTCTTGATCTATAGTAGGAGCAGAGGTAGAGGTAGATAGAGGGTCATCTACCAGGACTATTGTTTTTCTTTTAGCTAAGCTGCTCATTGTCCTTAGAAGACTAGCCATCAAGTTGGTTTAGATTTAAAAAGTTTTCCTAAAAATTTTAATGGAATTTCCTTCCAGGATTTCTCCTAATTTTGCGGAACACCACTTAAATTTTTATAAAACTTCTTAATTCTGAAACAATTGATGATTATATATATATATATATATATATATATATATATATATATATATATATATATATCTTAATAAAACCTTAGCACACCTTCATTTTTCAATGATCTTTATTGAATTTGTATTATATATCCTCATTTTTATTTTGGATTATGTTATGTTAGTAGAATTTGTTATTATAGATATTTATGTTTCAAATTTTAAAGTATTTTAAAAAAATTTCTCTTTTTTGAATTTTTTTAATAAACCTAATTACCAATATGGATTCAAATCATTCAGGAAATAGGGCCATGAGGATGGGATAAGAGAAAAGATTCTAAATGGGATTGAGGGATGAGGGCATGTCCTCTCTTTATATATACCAATTGTCATCCCTATAAATGACTCATGGTATAGTAAAATTATCTATTTATTATCTTTGGTTATTTAATAATTTCAATTTTTAAAATATGTAAATTTTTAATAAAATAGGTTATTTATTATTAGTTAAAGGTCATCTATTGAGATTTTTTTCATTCTTGTAAATATTATATTAATTTAAAATAAGATATAAAATAGAATAACACATCCAAATTTTGTTCATTTATTTAATTATTTAACTATTAACTTATTTTAAAATAAATTTATATACTAAATTTTTTATAAGATTTATTTTAAAAAATATTATTTATTTTCAATAATGATCAATAAACTAATTTTTATTATTCTTTTATGCATCACACATGTCAAATAACTAGTGGTATAAATACTGAAGCTATAATGATGAGTTTTATACAAAATAAAGTTTGATTTGACTCAATGAATCTACTTATACTTCGTGGGGAAATGGTTAGATGATTTATTTTTTATTTTTTCAATAGATTTAGATGCTTTAATTTGATGATAAGATTTCTTTATTTAATTTATTACTCAGTATATTAATCTTAAAAATAGCATTGCCTTCACCTTCCTTTTATGGACACTTCCCTTATATATTTAAGAGGACTAACATAAATCATTTTTGAGATTTGGTTAAATTGCACTCAATCTCATTCTTCCTTAAAAATTGCACTACACCCTATTAAACTTAAATAACTAATAAAAATTATTATTTTAATGTAATTTTATTTTTTATAGTATATAATAAAAAATACAAGTTAAAAATATTCAAATATTTTAAAAAATAGACTAATATAAAATTTTTAATGTTTATATTTTATTAAATTAATAAATAATATCATAATTAAAGTAAATAATAGATTACATCAATATAAATTATAATTTTAATTAATCAAAATAATAATAGTTTATAATAACTATAAGCACAAATAATAAATCTTTAAATAATGATATTTATAAATAAATAAATAATAAATATTTTGGTTGCATTATAATTTGAGTTTTTTGCTAAATATTTACTCAAGATTATAATTATTTGTAATAGTGAGAGGATAATTGTATATCATATAATGTAACATTTTATACAATATCATATCAAATATTATAGAGCATTGAAACTTTAACAGATCTTATACTATCCTTATACTATCAAGTATTATTTTATCATACATTATTCTATTCTACATAATAAATGATTGAGATTTAACTTAAGTTCAAACATTTAGTAAAAATTAGAAGTTTTGCAATTGCTTTGACTTATAAATATGAGTTTCAGTTATTTTGTTTAGATATCCTCAAAAGTGGGAGTGATCCATTGTATAGGTAGTTTTTAGGAGCTGTCAATATAATGAAAAATTTGTAAAGATAGTTTGCAACTAAAGCGTTCAAAAGTTGGAGATAGTGAAAAATTTGGATTAATTTCTGAAGTTGTATACATAGGCGTGAAAGTTAAATCACGCTAAATTTTGGTGTGTTATGTAGAGTTTATTTTTATGGTTCAACTACTTGACATAAATGTACAACTATATTTGCGAGTTTCCATTTTTTAGGGGAAGCGGGAGAGTGGACTTATAGTGTAACATTTTAAAATCTTACACTATAACTTCTTCTTTTCCTTTCAAAATTAAAACTCATCAACATAACTTAGTAAGCCTTCGATATGGGGTAAATTAGCAAGATTAGTAGTAATGCAAATTTAAACTTTCTAGGCCTATAACATTACACTATTTGGTTATACCTCGTTATCGACAATATAGACTAACAAAGTAATTTGCATTGTCACCTTGGTGGTAATATGAATTGGTTAGGTGAAAGTGTCTATGTGGAGTAATTATCACCCAGGTGCTAATCCTAAATTCTATTATTATTATTGTTGTTGTTGTTCTTATAAGTATTATTATCATCTTAATAATAATTAATAATTCATTAATATCATTAATAATTATTATATCAAAACTATCATTATTATATTTTATTATTTTCATTTATTATCATAATAATCAATAACTTTTAATTAATATTCATATTATAATAATTATTACTATTAATTAATAATTATTAAAGTTGGATGAAATGCAATGTTTTTTAACAAAAATGGAGTAGATTGCAATTTAGTCAAACATCATCACTAATAATTTATACTATTTACTCTATTTAAAAAGAATAGAAAATAATTTGATTTTTTTCAAGTTGACATGAGAACAATAAAAGAACAACTAAGATGTATCCGAAAACTGATGATGTTCCATTATAATTCATCCTCATCCTGATTTAGCACTCATCATTTCCTTTTAGAATTCAACAACCAACGACAAATGAGTTTCATGGATTCATAGAATTTTGCAAGAGCACTATCTCAACTACATAAAACAGAAAAAGAAGAAATCCAAAAGAAAATAAATTTCTCAAGAAGAAGACCCTCAAAGAATCCATGCAAAGGCAAAATCACAGAAAGACCTACTACCAATCTACCTACACTTCTCATTTCAATGCTAAAAAAGGAACTCTTTATTTCAGGAGAACTTATTAGTTATTAGCAATAAAATAAATTGTATTCCTAATGTTTGAGTCATTGCTTTATTTTGTTTTTATTATATTTTCAACATAATACTTGCGATATTAAATTATAAATAAAAGCACATTTTTATTTAATTTTAATATACAATAAATATAATTCTTCTATATAATCATTTAATCACATATAACAATATCAATAAATGTATTTGACTTTTATCATAATATTTGAATTAATTGACAATATAAAATATTTAAAATTACTTTAAATTCATATGAAAATTAATATTATTTCACTCTCCCACAGACGCACTCTCACTCTTCAAGACAACCAAAGCAAAAAAATAAAAACTTAGACCAACTTCTTTCTATCATTAATAATAAATAGATTTTTTTTTATTTTAATTTGAATACATTATCAATATAAAATAATTTTATACAAACATCTATTTATTTATAATACATCAATAAAAATGCTTGACTCAACTATACTAGAAAGCCTTATAAATATAAGCACATAATTGATTATCAATATAAATTTTTTTACATCATCAGTACATCAAAATTAAATTATATTCTTTTCTAGAAAATTATATTATTTTAACTTTTAAGAAAAAATATACACATATCATTACTCGATTTGAGAATTGATTGAAATGGGTATAAATTTGATATAAGCCTTGTCCACAACAGGAAAAAAGTAAACAATACAATAAGATTTTAATTTTAAAGAGACGTGACAAATTTTTAGTGGCTAAACACAGTTGTTGACAAATTTAAATTTTTTTAATAATATTACATCACAGAATTCAGATAATAAATTTCTGATAGATTTTTTTTGGATATCAGTTGTTTTCCTTAATGTTGATTTGAAAATAGTGTTATTTAATTATATATTTGTCATATCAGTTACCTGGAATTAACTTATACTCATTATTTAAAAGAATACATGAATAGAAGAAATTCATTAAATAAATATGTAAAAACAATCGAATTTAATTTTCATATCTGTATAAAATAACTTTATATTGATATTTAATTAGGTGTCACCACATAAGTAAAATTGGTTTATTTTTTAGATAATGAATATGAAAGTTAATCACTTTACCTATGTGATAGTACCAATTGGATATAAATAATTTAACAAGAAAAATATATAGAAATTAAACTCACAATAATCCATAAAAAAATCTTACAATAAGCACATAAAACTTAAATATATACAATAAAACAAAATAATAATAATAATAATAATAAGAATAAGATTTTTGTCGATACCCATAGGATATGGTTGTGACTTAGTAGATTTTAAAAATTTGAGTAAGTGAGACATATGACTCATTTGCCCTTAAATTTTATAGAGATGCTAAAAAAACCTATAATAATTAACAATATTCGTTTCTCTATACCTTTTATAAAATTCAAAATCCTGATACATTCAGTTATTTGTGGCTAAGATTGTGCTATGTGTCTCACTAGCTCAATTTATTAAAATATTGAAAAAACAAAGATTCCATCACAACCATTAAAGGTATTCATAACCTGGCACGACCCGTCAACTAACCTCAGAAGGTATTCGGGTTAAGGTCTTGAAATTTGATTAGGACACTTTCCGATTTAGGGTTATACGTCGATTGGAGCAACCTCAAAATCAAATAATTAGTTAAAATACATATTTTTATAATAATTTATGAAGAATATAAGATTTTAAAGTTTAATTAATATATTTCGTATAACTTGATGTTATTTTTATATTAATAAGGTTTATTTTAAAACTTATATTGCAAAATATTTTTAAAATTTTATTTGTTACTTATAAAATTTTATAACCTTATCATATATAATATTTAAATTTCTATATATTATTCAAATATTGAATTAATCCAATACGCCCAACAGATAATCGGGTCATTAAGTTCAAAAATCAAAAAGATAATCCGATCTAAAATTCGGCTCCGAATTCGACCCACACGTCCCAAGGAAAAAACCATAATATAAATACCAAAATATTCCCTCTATTTACTTTCCCCCACATTTTCCCCCTCTCCCTTTCTCTCTCCACTAAAAAAAACTGAAAGCCAAACACCCCAACCCCCCCCCCTCTCTCTCTCTCTCTCTCTCTCTCTCCTCCCCACCCCCAACACCCGTTTTCTTCCTTCTGTTTTCTCTCTCTCTCACTTACTCAGAGTCACACACACACACAGTGTTCTTGTTCAGTCACCTTCTTCGTTTTCTTCTTTCTTTTCTCTCTCTCTCTCTGTGTTCCAATGGGCAAGTACATGAAGAAAGCCAAACCCAAAGGCGAACTCTCCCTATTGGACACCACAACAACAACAACCTCTTACTTTGGGGTTCGAACCCGCGCCAAAACCCTAGCCCTCCAGAAATCCCAGTCGCCGGAGACCCTCTCCGCCGCCGCCGCCGGCAGCTACCTCCAGCTCCGCAGCCGCCGACTACACAAGCTCCCCATTTCGATTCCGTCGCATGATTCCTCCTCGAAGCGCCCCAGGCAGAGCCAAAACCCTAAGTCCCAAATCCCGAACCCTAGCTCCGGTCAGAGGCTCGGGATCGGGTCCGAAGCTGAGAAGGAGGAGGAGAAAGGGATCGTGCATGAGAATGTCGATGCTGCTGCTGCTGCTGCTGCTGCTGTTGAAGAAGCTTCATTTGGGGAGAATGTGTTGGATTTTGAAGGTAGAGAGAGGTGGGTGAAGTAAATTTCTTTTTCTTTTTTTCTTCTCAAAATGTTTATTATTTTTTTCAATTAATTTTTTTTTGTTGACCCGTTTTTTGAATTCGGTTGTTGAATTTCAATTAGAATGGCTTTGTGTGGTGAATTTTTTGATTTTGTGCAGAGAGAGAGAGAGATGAAAATATGTTTTCCGATTTTTTATTTTAATTTTAGTGATTTGTTTGGCGTGAATTTGAAAACAGTCAATACCCGTGGGGTAAAGCAGAGTTTTTGAAATCATTGTTCTTTTTTTTTTTCATGTGATTAGCTGTTATTTTATTGTTGAGATCGTTGTTAAACTGTATCCGTTTTTTTTTTTTTGGTTTATCTGGTTTAAAGAGAAGGTAGGGGGTCAAAGAAGAAGCTGAATTTGAAGCTGGAAGTCTTTGATTTTGCTGTGGATTTACGGTGTCTTTAAGGGTATGTTTGGAGTTGAGATTTTGAAGGGGAGGGAGGGGGAAGGAAAGGTTTGTAGTATAAACTCTTAACTCACAAAATACCCTAAAGGACAACGTTTTTGATAGCAGCTATAAAACTTCATGGGAAGAGGATGAATACTATTTAATGTGGTTTTGTTTTTTGGTTCACTGTCATGCAATTTGTTTTTGTTCCCAAATTTCAGTTGAAAAGATGATTGAATGTGCAAAGTATTTTGTTTTGTTGTTTTGTTTTAACGGTTCTGTGTTGTGTTTCTTGTGTTTTTTTGAGTGAACCTTCTCATACAAGGGATTTGCTTCACAACTTTTCTTCCCTCTAGATATTTCTGTGGTTATATGTTTTCCAACTAGAGTCTTTTTTTGTGTGTGTGTGTTAAACTCTTTCCTTCATCATTTTTTTATCACCTCTTTTTCACATTCTGGTTTTACAGGAGAAAGATGTTTTGTGTTATTTTCTTACAGAGCTTTTATTATGTTTGCTACATCAAAATTCTCTTTGTACTTGCTCATCTGATATCCTGAAAATGGTTCATGTTGATTTGATGATATTGATTTGAAAGTGATCTATGGAACCTATTTAACAAAAACAACCAAGCCTTGTTCACTAGGTGGACTGGTGGAGTTGTAAACCATGCCTACAGAACCCTGTGTTGTTACTGTTACTTTTTTATTGGAAGTATTGATACTTTGTTACAGTATCTGAAATTTCACCCCTTTTCTAAATTTGATATTTTTTCTTGTTTTTTAGTTGAGCAATTGTATTATTTCATTTATTTCGCTGGTCTTGTGGGACAAGCCCAATGATGAAATTACTTATTTCATGTCTTTGGAAATTAAATTTAAAAATATTTTACACGTGTCACATCAAGTTCTTCCATGAAAATTTTCACCTCATAAGCAAACATACCCTTCTACAGAATGATGGATATGTATAAAGTGAAGGGTCTGCAAATTTCCCATATGTTTGAATATTGATCGATACATTCTGAATCTTTTCATATCTATGTAATCTAAAGACGTAGAATGAAGTTGAAATGGAGTAAAATACTTGGCTTATTTGCTTTCAAAATGTTGCGCAGGTCTGCCTTGGAATTTTAAGCAGTATCATTTATGCTGTTTCTGTACCAACACTAATTTGAAATGTTGCTTTATTATCCTACTTTTTGCCATTAAGTTTCTTTTATGTTGCTGTTGTTTCTGGTGTACATTAAAAATTGCTATCTTTATTATTTGCAGCAGAAGCACTAGGGAATCTACACCTTGCAGTTTGATAAGGGACCCAGACACTGTCCGGACCCCTGGCTCAACTACCAGACCTACTTGCTCAACTCAAGCTCATCGAAGAACAGAGAATGCAGCTAGAAGGCAAATCCCAACTGCACATGAAATGGATGAATTCTTTTCTGAAATTGAACAGGCTCAGCAAAGGCTGTTCATGGACAAGTATGCTTTTGTGGTTTGATTTTCTTGCTTAACCGTTTGACAATTGCAACCCCGCAAGCTAATTTGTTTACTTCCGTGTGGGTTACAATTGCAGGTACAACTTTGATCCTGTGAATGAGAAGCCACTCCCTGGGCGTTACGAATGGGAAAAACTGGAATCCGAGAAGGCTAGTGTTAGTGTTCCATCAAGACATCCTTGAAGTAGCAGGGTTAGAATTAGCTGAAACTGGTGGTGGTGGTGTTATTTCCATTTTCCATCACACTCTATTTACTTGTAAAGAAAGTAGGACTTTCAAGATGTGTAGACTAATGGTCTGTAACCTTAACAGAGGTGATGATTACATAACAATACAAGTCAAAGTCCATTGTCTAACAGATCATTGAAGAGGGGAAAGGTGAAGGGGGGCTGTAGGCTATAGGATTAGAGATAAACCAAAATTAGGTCAGTATGAGGTACAGGAATTTACTTAGGTTTTTCCTTTTGCTCTTGTATTTTACTCCTCTTTGTCTATACTTGTACTGATGGAACTTGAACAAACTCTTAGAAATAAAGACCCCAATTCCCCCGTCTATCACTTCCCTTGTCATCTATGTGTTGTGCTCAATTAAATATTTGGCTGTGTGTCCCTGTGAGTCAGTGGGTGGTTTCATTTGTCTTTGTTGACGCTGAGCTTTTTCTGTGGCCTGTAGCAGCAGTATTGCTGAAAGCTGCTGGTCTTTTAACCGTCCTGTAGTGGTGGGGGGCAATGCAAGCAGTGAAATGTTTTGTCTTCTCTGTTATCATGTCACCACAAATGGCTTCATAACTTACAATATTACCTGGCATTGCGGGAGGCATTTGCAAATTGGAAAATGATACTTGCTCAGATTGAGTATGCTGGCACAATTTCAAACCCTCACCATCTAGATATAGTGTGTGTCAGCATTGAGAGGATTACAAATTTACAATTGCCGGACTAAAAAAAGGGTTTTTTTTTATTTAATTAAAAAGGAAAAAAGAGCATGAAGTGTGAAAATTTTGGCTTTTCCAACTATTGTGAAGATCCCTCCTTGCATTTCTTTAGATTTTCAGGTTTATTCCTTTTTTTATGTCAAAATTTTCAGGCTTATTCATATAGGTATTGTCAGCTTTGTGCAATTTCTTTTTGTACTTTTCCTTTTGGTGCTAATATCTTTTTGGACTTAAGTCTCCATGTTAATAAAACAATTAAATTAAAAGTAATGAAATTAAGATAAATTCTGCAAAATATATAAGTAAAATAATGAGCAACAAAAAATAATTAATTTGTTTAAAGTTAAAATCTAATTCCACCCACTGAGGATTAGTTCAATGGAAGTGAGTTTGAGTCTTAGGTGAGTTTTACTTGTAAAGTTGGTTAAATTTGAGGACTCTCTTAAAAAGGGGAGTACTATTTATCACTCAAGATTTTAAAAACTTAGGGATCTCTGCCTAATCTTTATCCTACCAAAACAAGATAAAATATAATTCCTACCATTCTGGTCAATTGTATATAATTGAAACTCATCTTTCTCTTGAGGTTAAGATTGATGCGGAAGGAGTCATCAACAAATTATAATAGTATTTTGGATTTTAAATTACGGTTCCACTTTGATGTGCTTGGTCGTTGAAGTTATCAAATTCTAAAGCTTCCACAAATTAGATAGAATTATAGAAATACGAATTCCAATATATGGATAACTTTATTTTTTCCGAAAAGAAAATCTTATTTTGTCACTCATGCATTTGTTTAAGATTTTGAAAAAATATTATAAAACTTAAATATTAAATATAGCTAAAAAAATTGAAAATTAATTTTTTTTAGAAGTTGTTATTTTTGGCTTCTAAAAAAATTTTAAAATTTTTTTTAATATATAATTATTTTTAAAAAATTATCCAAATATATAAAAAATAATATTTTTAAGTAAAAAAAATAAGTTTAAACCAAAATAATCTGAAACAAACGCACTCTCTTTCAGAGTTGTCTTTGGTGTGTATCTTGACCATTGATTGACAGACCGACATGAAGACAAGATGTTTATTTTCCAGAAAACAAAAATGGAGCTTTGCTGCTGGTATATACTCTTTATCCGAGTATAGATAGCAACGGGTCCACTATCGTTTTTTATTTTTTTCATTTGTTTTTTAGATTATGAAAATCTTTTATAAGTTTAATCTATTTAAATTACTTGCAGAATAAATTTTGTTTAATTGTAGAAGTATAAAGGTTATACAATCATGTGAGGAAATTGAAATTGTTTTATCACTTAAATTAACTTTTTATATTGTGTCTGAAAAAGAAGAACGACTTAAGGGGGAAAAAAATTCTTATTGTGAGAAAGTCGTTTTGAAATAAATTTAATAAGTGCTACATATTTTTTCCACATTGTTGCTTTAGAAATTAATTAGTTTTATGTCATGTTAGAATCTTCAGAAGCTTCAGTTTTATTAATTGAATTAACCATTTCCGCAACTAGAATAATATGAATCAAACTTTTACTGATTTGAATTTTCAAATAAAATTAGACACTAAAGAGTTAAATCCTTGGAGGGATTCACCATGATAAAAAAATTCGATTTAAAATTCAGTACCAATAAAAATAAAATAAAAGACTTTCAAAAAGTAAAACATGCATCAATTTCTGTAGAAAAAAATAGTTTAAAAAATAGTAGTTTAACTCTCTAGAAGTTCATATTTTCAAATGATTATCTATACTAACATTACACAAATAACATGTCTTTTTTTTTCCACGAATTTCTCTTAAAACTAATTTTTAATTTCTAAAAATTACTTTCAACAGTTTGCACATCTGGATTATGATTAAGGAGCCTAGAATTCATATGTGGCTGTCATTGTTTCAGTCCTATACTAAAGACAACATGTCTATGCATGCCAACAAAAGTTTCCATAATGTTTTATCCTCGTGGCAACAAAATTTTCTATTGTTCAGCACGGTGGAAAAATTTCAAGACCGCAATGAATGTAGGGTTGAATAGAGTCATGACAAAACAAACAAAAAGGGTCTCTGCTGAGTAAAAAGGCAAGGAATCCAAACTGCCATCAAATTTGAAGAGGGAGTTGTTAGGGGATTCGAGTTCTTTTTTCTTTTTATAATTATTGAAAATTTTAATTGGTTATCAAATATTTGTTGAATACAGGTTTTGACAGTAAAAACGTTAGGCTGAAAGATTCTCAAATACACTAAATTTGATACATTATTTTACACTCTATCATTAGGCATGTGTCATTCATTACTTGTCTCATCATTAAAAAAAAAATTTGTTTTATAAAATATTAAACAAAGGTTTTTTTTAACCGGTTTCTATTGGAACGGGTTAAGAATATCGATAAAAACAAATTTATAAACTTTGTGAAGGAACCCACATCTTGAAAGTTTAAAAATCCTAATGTAAATTTACTATTTTAAAATCTTTAACCAGTGCCTCAAGGTCACTTGTTAGAAAAATCCATTAAACAAAGCTAATCACTTAACTAACATTACACATATTTAATGATGCCGTGTGAAAATAATATCTTACCCCCAATTATTAAAATGCTTGAATTTGATAATAATAGTTACTACTACTTCCTTGTAATTAAATATATTCACTTTTTAATATATTAAAATTATACGATTTTTGAGAATAACTATTAATATGCAACGGATAATAAAAGAAAAGACTTTACTCTTAAGCTCTAGCTAGTACTTACGATTCAAAATACATAGTTATTTCTTCCTTCTCCATTTGGTTAGGAAATCCAGTTCACACTCTACTAGCATCTGGACTTTGTGATTGGAATAATGATGGTGGTTACTGTTGTTATATAGTGGTGGGTGGCGTTGTGGTGGATCTGCACAAATGGCATTGGGTTGAAGCTGAGATATCTCCAATTCCCAATGAATAGCTCTTGCTCTTTTTGCAAAAAAAAAAAAAAAATGTGAGGACAGATTAATATTCTCATGCATGTAGTAAATTCAAATGGGCATTCATGATTTGCCCACCCATTGAAAGAAACTTGACAATGAAACGAACTCCCATATGATGCTTCCTTTGACTCTATAGGGAACTAGATGAAGGACCCTGATGTTCTTTTAATAATGGTAGTAATATCCTTTGGGTTTTTACTAACCAGTGTCACGAGGACAGTGGCTAAAATTTTTAAAGTAGAATTCTTTTATTGAAAAAATAAAGTTTTTAAGTTATTAATACATTTAATATATTAGGAATATCAAAAGTTCTCACAGTTGAAAAGGGCATTGGTTAGCAAAACACATATTCTTTTGAAACAAATAGGGTAATAAGAAAAATCTAATGAGTGTTTTTGGGGATTCAATGAGAAAATAACCATTAGGTTTTAAATTTTTTAAATATATTGAAAATTTAAAGAACTCACTGTTTAATATAACATTTATCACTTTTAAATCTTTAACTAGAAAAGCCAAAGAAAAAAATATAGAGATATATTCATGTTTCTTAAAATAATAATATAAGAGCAAAGATTTACTTTAGTTCTTGAAGTTGCATATCTATTTTATTTTAGTTTCTGAAATTAAAAAATTAACTATTTAATGTTGAAATCTGTTTTTACCTAGAAATCTGTAAGAGAGCAAGTTTCCTTCAAGCATTTGGCCAAGAGTCGAGGTATGCATTTGTCCAAGAGGCAAGGGTACCTGTTAAAACACTCCAATGCCTAAATCAATGAGAGCTTTAGACAAAGAGGTGTGGAGGCGAATATTGTGTGTTCCCTCATACCTAGGAGCTTTAAGCCTAGTTAGGTTACACATTGATAAATTCGAAGAGGGTCTTCCTAGTATTTCCTTGAATAAAGAGATTCAAGTAGGATTAAGGGGGTTAAGAATATGCCTCGTATCAGTTATTGAGGATGGATCCTTCCTAGATTTATAACATCATAAGATCTTGTGAGATTGCCTCTGATTAGTGGGAGATCCAGGCTAAATTGGGGAAGGATCTATAAGGGAGTGCCATGCCATGTGGCCGAGCCATGGGCTACTCCATCTGAGTTCCCTAGGTGTTTGGAAATACTTGTCCAATCCTAAAAGTTTCTTTTTGCATAAAAAATGTAGACAAAATAACATTAAATACTGTCTGTGATAAACCATGCCAAACAACAACCACTCTATGGGTATGAAGGGTTGGCAGATGCTATCCACTAACCGAGGCTAAATATAAACAATAAATTTTAGGTCCCTTCCAATTTTTTTTAAAATTATTTTTTTATGTCCAATGTTAAATCAATTTAATTTTGCAGGTTAGTTTTTAATTTAAATATAAGTTAATATAATAATTAAAATGATAAATATTAAATAATTGTACTAGTATTTTACTGTGAAAAACATCTAAAAGCTAATCCCATATAAAAACTGATTTTCATATATTTTAAAATGTAAATTTTTTGCAGTTAGTTAATAATAACTAAATATTACACAATATTTTAGTATATTATCATTTAAATTTTTAATATATTATCATAATTTTAAAAATATTGAATTTCATATTAAAATTTTCAAAATTTATATATAATAATATAAGTGTATAATTAATGAATAATATAAAAATCATATTTTTAATATATTAGGCTGCACGATAGAATTGGCCAAAAACTAATTTATAGTTGTATATATTTGTATTGTGTGGGCACAATATTTTATAAGAGAACACGTTAAGCAAAAAGGAAGTGACGTATTACAAGAGAAAAAATAATAATAACTATTAGGTTTTATATAAATTATTAATATTAGAATAAAGAATCCTGTAATTATTTGAAAATTGTTTAATTTTATAGGTGTGATAATGTAAATTTACACAATAACTTAATTATTTATTGTTACATTAGTAAAATAAATTTGATTTTCATCCCACTACAAAGAATCATGTATATGGAAGAATTTAGTTGGATAACATTATAAAAAAGTTATATACTATCAACACATTTAAATTAAATCCTTATTTTAAATGGTTAAGTAACTTTTTTAATATATTATGTTTTTAACTATTCATGATGTTAGGGAAAAAAACTATTCTTTCTATACATGATAAATTCAGTGATAAAGATTTGTTATTCTATTTTGGGAATGGATGTACCTAATTAGTGTCTTGAGAATCAAAAAATCAAACTTTTGTATTGGAAATATGAATTTTTATATTTTAAAAGTAAGAGATCCATTACAAAGTTTTAAAATTTACATGTTTTAGTATTCTTAATAATATTATTGGGGCATTGATACTATTGGGGCACTTATTAGAAAAACTCATTAGGTTCCATTTGATACAAAGGATAAGACTTGGTTATATTACTAAATACTATGAAACTTATTTTTATCACATGTTTGGTGTCACATATGATAATATAATGTGATATGAACTGACCATTTTTATACTATAATTATAGGATTAAGTTGTTAGGTCCGAAGATCTGATTACACTTAATAGTATTATTTACCACTCAATCCCAAATTAATTTTAGCATACTATTCTACATCACTTTCTCTCTTGCATGTAGTGTGCCTACAGTTTACTCTCTACAGCCATTAGCCACCTGTTGTTAGCGTCCTCCTGTTCACTGCTAGTTTTTTGTCTGCCATTTGTAAAAATACATATTGACCTATTTTTTTAATCACATTATTAATATTCCTACGTGGCACATCAACCATGAGATATGATAAAAATTTATATAATGAATTACTTATACTAACTATCAGACTTTATACTATCATGTCTTATCTTATACTATACACTAAACAGGATCTTAGAATTTTATTTTGAATCTTTTGATATAATGTGACACAGGCTTAGTTTTGTAATGCTCTCAAGGATATGCTCCTGTGTAACATCTGTCACATTTGGGCGTGATACGTATTGTCGTCTCTAGTGTAAGTGTAACATCCGGCTGCAGATATTGTTCGCTTCATACCCTTATAAGGCATGCTTCGTTAACCCCCCAACGAGGTGGGACAATGTAATACCCTAATTTTAAATAAAAAAATTAGAAAAATTTTTCAAATCAGGAAGGGTGTTAGTTACCTTTATCTGTCATTTGGGTCCTGGATTCCGCTAAGTTTGGATCCTACATGCCATTGGAGGACTATATAATAAAACCAAAATCTTGGGATCAAAAGTCCTGGTAATTGTTCCCAAGAGGAAAATAAGTTAAAGAACAATTTTTAACAAATTTTATGAAACCTTTAATCATTCCGTTTTTAGTCCATAAGTTTGTAAAATCGTAAGAAATCCGAATTTGAACTAAAACCTAAAATTTGAATTTTGACTTGTTGGGATTTTAATTTTTCTAATATTTTATTTGAATCCAAATAGGGGTATTTTCTTATTTACATTTATATTTTAAAGTTAACGAAGAGTAAAATAAATGAAGATATTAACTTAAAATAAGTGAGTATTGAGACAATTCAATTCAATATATACCAGTACTTGAATTATAGCTCAACTTGGAGATCACCGTAGGGTTATATAACTGCCAACGGTAGAGAGTAAGGTGGTAGCAGCTAGGTAGGGACCGCCTCAACGATCATTTACTGCCTAGGCGGTCAACAGTTTTATAAAAACCCCCCATTTCGGGTTTTAGAACACAAAACATGACGCCTTATCCCCCTAAAACACGAAACCCTCATCCCTACCTCTTTCTTTCCCAATTTTCATCAATCTAACTCCAATCTTTCACTTCCAAGGCTTAAAGGTAAGAGATTTTGATGTTTCCACTTCTTTTCTTCCATTTACCCTTTGTTCTTGAGGTTGATTTTGCTATTTCTCCATGTTATCCAAGAGGTGATGTTCTTCCTTGGTGTTAGAGCCAGATCTGTTATTTAGTGATTTCTAGAAGTTAATCTAGAGTACTATGGCTTCTATGTCAGATATTGGTGTTGTTCCTGCTCCAAGGAGATCTGTCAAGGGTGATCCTTCACTGTCCACCTACCAGGTAAGTTGGTTCGCATATGTGATCTCTATATTCTGCATTAGAATTATTTTCATGAAGAGATGATTTACTGCTTGATTTTAGATATTTTCAGAGAAGTTTGAGGTTCCTGTTGGTTTGTATGTTTTAGAACTCCTAGTTTTATAGCATAAAATATATTTTTGATAAAACTCATAGGACCATATTTGTTATCCTGATTTTATGCAGAATGGATGGTATATGTAATTGTTAGAGACTTTTATAATTGTTTCAATGGATTCTAGAATTGATTTATGTATATGAGATGATTTTATAATCAGATATGAAACTTAGAGAAAAAGACTTGGAAATATGGTTTTAGACCCTAAATTTAGAATATGATATTAAGCTTTTCTAGTTTATGTAAAGCTTGATAGTTTGAAATGTGAGTTAGATAACACTTAAGAGGTTTTAGAGCTTGAATCTTCATGAGATTCAGAATAGTTGACGGCTATATACTCTATGGAGATATGGAACCACAGATGTCTACAAGGGTGATACCTTGGACATGCTTCCATAGTCATAGTTATGCTAAGGTTAACTGTTAGAATCGGGTGGATTCAGAGCTCTAGAGTACCACGAGTTTATTATTGATGAGAGATAATCTAGAAATTCATATATAAAATGATTTTAGAGCACAAATCTTCACGTGGCTCAGGATAGTTGGCGGCTACATATTCTATGGTTTGAAATCACAATGTCTACAATAAGTGATCCCTTAGACAGGATTTCATAGCCACAATTATGCTAAGGTTAAACTATCAAAGTTATATAGATTCAAAGCTTTCAGTAGGTTTAAAAGTTTTAGGAGTTATTAGCCCACGAGAGGCAATCTATTTAGAGAATAAATCAGTCCATAAAGGACGTAGTTCACGAGGAACCCAGCCTACGAGGGGTAATCTATCCGAGAATAAATTAGTCTACGAAGGACGCGGTTCACGAGGAACCGTTAAGTCTCAGTAGGGGCTCTAGTTCATGAATTGAGAACCCATTTTTCAGTTACTAATAGTTTGTTCTCTTTTTGTAATTCTTTGAGAATACCATGTTTTTATGTTTCTAGCAAACTAAGATGTTGTAGCTTTTATGTAAATATAAAAGAAATGATTTTCATTGGATGCGTTCTTATTATGTATTCTTTTCATATTCCATGAAGGGGATTTCAAGTGAGAGCTCACTCACTAAGTTTTTGAATGAAAACTTACTCCTCTTCTTTTTCTATTCCAGATATAATAGTTACTGCGGTTTCCTTACGACCATTGTCCTTCCAGTAGTAATAAAGTTCAATCGGTAAGCTTCATCTGGAGTGAAGCCTTCTTATTTTGTTTAGAGTGCTCAAGTATAATGAGGTAGGATCCTGGCCATAAAGCATGTTTTGCATCTCACATCCTATGAATTATCTATATTAGTTTTATGATCATTTTTGAAATAGAGCAAAACTTGTGATATATGTGTTGTGTTATGATACATAGACTTTGAATGTGATTTAAGAGCAACTAGTTATGATCACTTATGGATTTTTCAATAACAGGTGATTTGTAAGTAGAAAAGAATTTCTATTTTAAATGGATTTTATGAACAGCATGCATGTCAAAGTAGTCAACAGGTCACAAGACTTACATGAGAACAGGATTTATCACGTGGGTCACGTGCCTAAATTGGGTTGTGGCAGACTAGTTCCACTCGCCTCTAATGGAACCCAACGTCCTCGCTGGCACACGATCCCAGGACCAGCTCTTATACTATCTGTAACATCTAGGTGCGCTACGTATCGCCGTCCCAGTATAAGTGTAACACCTAACATGTAGATATTATCCACTCTTAACACCTAACTAGGTGTCCCTCACAAATTTGCTCTTCCTCTTTCAAGGGCGCGTCTTGATGGGAGAGGTATCCACACCCTTGTAAGGCATGCGGGTGTTACACTTACACCAGGGACGGCAATACGTAGTGCGCGCCCAGATGTGACAGATGTTACATCCTGCTTAGAAAAGCATGAACCAATTTTTTGTTTGGTAACAAATAAAAATTGAGATGCTTTTGCTCTTGGCTTTTAAAAGTCAATGGTGCTTTTAAGAGCATCTCATAAAATATTTTTCTGAGTTAACTTATGGTCTTTGACCAAAACTTAAAAGATTAATATAATCTTACTTTAATTAAAAACAATAAAAGTAGAAATTATTTTCTTTAATATTTATATCACTTATAGTCATTTTAGATTCTAATAACAATTTTATAATATATGATCATCAAACAAACACTACTATAACCTCGTAACTAGATAGGAGCCAGGAAGCCTGATAAACAAATAGAACATTGCTACAAATCGTGCCCATCACCAAGGCAAGAGAGAAAAAAAAATGGCCTTTTTCCTTTTCTTTGTTTACTCTTTTTATTTTATTTTTTAAAAAAAGATAATTTGATGTGATGTATGAAGACAAAGGCGGAAAAGAGAGACGCATATTCATAGCTTGGACTTTAGAACAACATAGTAAGCACCCTGTGGTTTAGATATTCCTTCAATTTTTCCATTTGCGAACTACAATCACAAATAGACTTTAGACTAATTAATCTGCAATCTTGATAACTTTAAACACGTCTGCAACTTATAATTGTTCTAATTTTTACTGTTACTTTTCTGTATTTTAACATTTGGATGCAATTCTACGTTTGCATAGTATAGTTATGCATGCCCATCTAAATTTATTTATGATATGGTGGTTTTGATGCATAGACCTTTTTCAAAATTTTTGAGTCATGAAAATTGTATTGTACTTCACCTTCTTGTGATTTTAGATAGTAACAAACAAAAGTTGTTTTCTGATATGCTTGTCAAAGTTTAGTACAATGAGTAGTTATGTTCCTCGTCACTTGTCTTATTGTTGGAATTTAATTTATGTAAATTGCAATTTTGAACTTTAATGTTTTTGTGTATTTATCACTTGTCTGGAATTGTGTCTTGTTCTGCTAATGACTATTGCATATGTATGATAACTGTAAAAAAGTCATTCATGAACCTTCACATGACGGCTGCGCTTTTAGAAGAGTACATTCTAATTTTTGTTAACCATGATATACTAATTACAGGATTAGACATAAACGATCGTTCATCCATATGAGTATGTGGGTGCCTCTGATCTACATATTTGTTTTGGGTTTGGTTTTCTAACCAAGGGACGTATATATGTAATTGAGTATTGTTGTTTCAACATTAAAAAATGGGTGTTTAATTGAGATACTCACTCCATTATCATTGGATGTGATGAATGAGTGGGGATAGGGGGCCACCATCATATCCAATGATAATGGAGTGAGTATCCCAATTGAATACCCATTTTTAGATGTTGAAATAACATTTTTGATATATAATTGTTGCATTGATTTGTGTCTACTTTTGAAGAAGGAGAATTAGCTATTTTAGATCCACTGGGGTGTACCATTGGAATCTTGCTCATATATAATCCAATTAGATGAGAGTGGGGTGGTGAGTGTGCCTTTCAATTCTCATGAGATTCCTAAATTTAATTTGTATTTTATTCTTACCTAGAAGTGGAGGTAAGACTATAGCTATCTCTAGTGTCTGAAAATGGGATAAGGATACCTTCAAAGATACTCTAGTGCTTAAGTCAGTGCATGAACGAGACATAGAGTGGCACAAGAGCAATGGAAATTTTTTGTCTCGCAAATGGTGTCCCCTTCCCTGTCCATCTAATCATTTATTGCCAAGTGTAAATATAATAATAAAAACAGATTTAAAAATTAATAAGTTACTAGATATACAATATACCTTTTCACATGTAAATAAATGATTGGGAAACAAAAGGAACACCATTTGGAGCCAGAATATTTCCATCCAATAAAAGAATAATCTGTATTAAGATTGTATTGTACTAGGGGCATTGAACCCTTTTTATAGAGATAGGTGATCTCATGATAAATTGGGAGATAATCTTCCTTGAATAGGGAAATATATTCATAGGATTTAGTGTATGTCGGATATATTCCGTATTTAGTGGGAGATATGTTTAAATATAAAAGATATGACGAGATAATAGAAGATATGGAGAGATAATAGAAGATCTCTAGATTATCTCATAGGCGATTTAGGAGATATCATCGACTAAATAAAGGGAGAATCCCTAGGGGATCATTATGCCACATAAGTGATCTGTGGGGCTCCTTGTTTGAGTTCTCCAAGGCTAGGCTTAGGTCTTAAGCCCATATTTCTAATCCAGTACATAGCCTTTGCATTTGGTCATAGGTCGAGAACTGGTGTAGAGGTGTCATGACCGAGGTATGTGAGTCGAGGTCGTGCCGATCTCGAATGAGTTGACTTGTTATGCTCTGTTTTGCGTCTTTTCAATTGCTACAGTGATGGTGTAGCTCGATTAGAGGCGGCATTGGAGCTTAGCCTGTTAAAGATAATGCTCGGCATCTAGGAATAGTGTGCTTGTATAAAGCAAAAACAATGAAACTGGAATAATGTTAAGGCACGATTAATGGTATCAAGTTAATATGCATAATATGATTATATGTCTAGTATCCCTATAAAGAAAAAAAATGGAGAGATATACCCTAGAAATCGTTTTGACAATGAGAGAGACAATCCAAGGAGGATTTGTTCCCTAGTTGGTTGTTGTTTGCGGCTGGCTTGCTCCGACCTTGATGGGATAGGCTTGTACCCAAGATGAGTGCCAATTTTCTTACCTAAAAGTGGAAGTGCCATTTACAAGTTGGGGTGGGACAAGATACTTTAACGCTTATGTCATGACGAATGAGGCATGAGTGATACAAGCAGTATATATTAAGATTTTATTACCTGTGGGTGTTGAAGGATTGTATATCATAGACTAAATCAGGAAGAACTTCTATGGGATTATTACGCCACCTAAGCAATCCATGGAGCCCCTAAGTTTCCAATGGTTAATCTTGGGCCCATATTTCTAGTTCAATATATATTTCATTACTAAATCATTGGTCAATGTTGCAACACATGTGTTAGAATTTGAAGGTATAATTTAGGGTAATGTTGTTTCTAAATTCTATTTGTTTTTGGCCTTACCTAATGTTGTCTTTAAGTACGTTACATATTTTTAATTTTTTTATTTATGAATACCCTTCACCAGAGTGTATAAAGATTGGGTTAGATAAAACTCAAACACCTTATAACGACCTTATGTACCTGGTCATAGGGTTAATCCATTTGAACAATATATGGAAATTTGGAGCTTATATATAGTAAAATTATAAAATTTTACAGTAAGAATAAAATTTAAGAGATATTTTACAATATAGGTTTCAAAATAAACCATATCAATGTAAAAATAACATCAAGTTATGTAAAATATATTAATTGAACTTTAAAATCTTATAATTTTCATAAATTATTATAAAAATATATATCTCTTAAGAAATTATTTGACTTTGGTGAACCCATCATATAACCTTAACCGAACTCGAAAGTGTATAGGTCAAATTTCAAGATCTGAACCCATCCCAATGAGCTTTAACACTCACATTAGACAATTGGGCTTGCTCAATGGAGTAAGGAACTGGTAGGGTTTGAGCAAAGGTCATAGGTACAATCTCTTGTAGCCCTAATGCCATTCATTCGTACCTAGCTTGACGCCACGCTATCCAACTTTTCGTTTTGAAGTCTTGATCTATCAAGTAGGCATGGTATTTTTAGAAATTATAAGGATTCCTCTTTATTAGGTTGATTTATGTTATTACCACTTATACCTGAGATATGTTAAAATCTTGAAATTGCTTGCATTGACCTTCCATCATTCTTGAACTACATGGACTCCCTTAACGATTCCTCTATTTTGTACCGCAACATCGATAGAACAACATAGCAATCATTAACTAGAATGATTGTTGAGCTATATCATCCATGATTTTGATGTCTTCTCATCGATTTTTGTGTGATGAAATGAGAGCTAACGTTAAAAATGACTAATTCCCTCAAGACGTTGACTCATATACATAGAGTTTGCCTCTCCACAAGATCGACTTCATACATACCTTCAGGAATTAAATCTCTAACTAAATGTTCAAGGATTGGTAGTAT
Organism: Dalbergia oliveri; assembly: GCA_030441495.1. Lineage (NCBI taxonomy): Eukaryota > Viridiplantae > Streptophyta > Magnoliopsida > Fabales > Fabaceae > Dalbergia > Dalbergia oliveri. The sequence goes on from JAMLFY010000007.1 coordinate 22,110,882, forward strand.
CCTAAATAATATATTCTATAAAAGACTTGGATTATGCAATCAACTACGAAGGAAAGCTCTTTTAGGATCACAAAAGGTATGCGGCTTGATTGTGGTTCTTTGTTCTTATACGTTATGCGTAATTACCACGGCCCAATGGGCTCAAATTTCAGTACTTTTTAAAGAGGAGATACATAATCGAAATATATAGGTTTTGTAATATTAATAATTAATAATGAATCAATTCGAATTTTGATAATGTTAATAATCGGAAGGTTATATGTTGGATCGATATAATCATCAAACTATTTTATGCATGTCACCTCAAATTGAATATGGAGTGACGACCAATTGTTTAACTTTTGATTAGGGTAGAATTATTTTGCATATTTTGATATATACGTGGTTTAAGGCCTAAATTGGTAAGTAAATTATTTTAAAAAATAACTTATAAACGAGTTATTTTATATTTAAATAGGTAATAATAAAGTGTTTATTTTGAGTGTTTTAAAGTGATTTTAAGATATTTTAACTTCTTAAAAAAATTTAAAATAACCTTTGAGAAATAATAAATTGTTTATTCGAATGAAACAAAAAGTGAAAAAAATATAACTTTTTGACTTCTAAAAAAATTTTTAAAAAATCATAAATGGTATGTGTAACACCCTAATAATTAACCCAATACACCTAGGTAGTATTGATTAATTACTAGACTTTACTCTTTGCTTCAGTTCCTTAATCATGCTTTGAAAATACTTAGTGAAATTACGAGCCATTTTTTTAAAACATAATTGAAAACGCGCTTAACGTGAATGATTTAGCAAAATTTAAAAGACACATTGGAATTTACAAACATCACATCATAATATATTGGCGCCATCATAGCATCCATAATTACATATCATATAGATATTTTGCCTACCAAATAATAAGAGTAAGTGTAGGCAATCTAAAAAACATAAATAATATATGGATGGAAGGACATCCATTAATGGCACCTAGTAATAACAGGATAGGGATAGATATTGAAATATACGAGTGAAACTAAGGATCAAGTTCAACCTAGCCTCAATGTGATTCACGAACGCTTCTTCTGTTTCTAAGACTGGAAAGAAAATAGAGGGAGTGAGGTTATAAAGAATCTCAGTATGGTACTCACCTCATGATGCATTGTGTCATCATCATCGTCCCCAGGAACCTTTGGTTATTATGAAATAGTGACATGCTAAGATTGATTTATTAAGTTCGAAAATATACTTCCGAGGTTCGTAGGTATTAATCATGCGTCTTATAATGCATCATAAACTTAGCATGTCATGTTTATAATTTCCTTTTATCAACACATTGTATTCTTCATCATCATATCATATATACTATGCATAAAAGAACATCATATTTCTCATCATCAAATCATAAATACTATGCATAGAAGAACATCATATTTCTCATCATCATATCATAAATACTATGCATAGAAGAACATCATATTCCATCATCATCTCATAAAATGCTATGCAAGAAGAACATCATACCATAATAGCTATGCACAAGACATGGTGCATATTTCATTCCTTTAGTGTCCTAGGTGACTTAAAATCTTGTCATCATCATCATTATTTTCCTTGGGGCCACCCTACTCCACCTTTGGGAGTAATCTAGGTATGAGCTCATACCTTACTAGTCATCACTAGCATATACTTATCCCTTTGATAAGTTAAAATCTCTTACCTTTAAGAAGGAGGGCAAGAATCACCTTCACCACCTCTAGTCTGATGGGTCTTAAGGATCATTCTCAAGATCACCTTTCACCACCTATAGTCTAATGGGTAAAGGATCATTTCCTCATGAGTTTAAGTCACCATTAAGTCTTAGCATGTTATATCATAATTATCAAGATGCATGAACATTCTCATTGTTTGCAATAGCAATTATAACATGCAAGTCATGAAATCATTCAATAATATCAAATTCTCAGAAGCATTACATCATCATATAACATTCAAAGCATCAAAGATGTCATCTAAAATTTTCAAGTTATAATTAAAATTGGGTAACCTTAATTATCAAACTAATTACTTATGCATCTAAGGGATTTATTACCATCAATTATAAGCCTTAAGAACATTATTAGACTATGTGGGGTAGCATAGACAGTAAGTTGTTCTTAAGGTTTTTGTGTAGAAGTTACGTTTTAACCCTTTTACCTTTCCCTATAATGCTAAAATTAATTACTAAACCAATTATGAATCATTGTCCCTTATCTAAACATAATATCTTTAAGGTCACTAAAGGCTCTGAGAATGCATAAATTTCATCTCTAAAGTTCTAGAAATCTTGCTTTTACGATTTTCTAAAGCTAGTTTTATCTCTACATGCATAGTATAAACCATAATTATCACAACTTCAAACATATTAAATCATCATCATTTATTGGTACTAATCTCATATCAGAAGCCGAATCATGAACCTCATATAATTGTATAAAATCACATTTTAAGTGAACATAAAATATTAGTTTCCCGTAATCCTTGCAAAGCTTTAAAACTTTTAAACTAATTCTTTTTGAAAGAATCTTCATAATTAAAATTTTCACTTAAGATAAAAGGAGCAAGTCTTGAGCTTAAGAGATTTATGTGATATTTTAGAATCATAAACATGCTATGCAATCTCATTTTAATCTTGTCATTATAAGGTGATAACTTGGAATTATAAACATGATATGCAAATCCATTTCTTTATCTTTAAGATTTAAGGTGATGACTTGAAAATTAAACATGATGCAAGAGCTTGAAATATAAACATGATGCAAGAAACTTAGTTTATAGGGCCAGTGGAGAAGTTAAGAAACCTTACACTTGAAGGGAGAAGAGAATTATTATTACATCTTTTAAGCTCCAATCTCAAGACTTCTTAAAGAATCAATTCTTTAACTCCAATAATCTTATTTCTTTGCTTGTGATACTTGGGTAAGTCTTTGAGCTCTAGGATCTTTAGGTGATGACATAAAAATAAACATGTCATGCGTTGATTCTTTTAGCCATTATAAAATAAAGTGAGAACATAAAATAAATATGAGATGCAACTTCTTTATTATCTTTAGAGATTAAGTGACAACATGAAATATAAACATGAAATGCAAACTTGGAAATTTAAACATGAGTATGCAAGTCCATTTATTCATTCTTGAAATTTTAGTGATGACATAGAAAGTAAACATGATTATGCAAGGCATAAACTTAAACATGGATGCAAGTTCATTTGATTTCTTTACTAGAGCTCCTTCAAGACTTTATAGAAATACAAATTCAATATATATATCTTAACAAGACAAAGTGAGAAATACATCTTTCAAATTCTAAACTCAAGATCATAAAATCATCATAAAAATCATTCTTTAAAGTTTTGCATCAAGTGGAACTTTCAAGCTTTAGAGGCCTAACTTGTGATGGATTCACAACCCACCTTCAAGGTCCTCATCATCAAGCCATCATCTTAGTCCCACCTAGGCCATATGGCCGAATTGGTTAAAGAAAAAGGAAGAAGAAAACCAAATGGAAAAACTAGAGAAATCCATGAAATCATCATTTTGAACCAAGAACAACACTTAGCAAAACATAGAAATAAACTTAAAAACAACTCCCTACCTAATCTGATTTGAAGGAAAGGAAGAGAACTTGGTTTCTTGGAGTGAAATGAAAGAAATATTCTTGAACTTGAAGAAAGAATTTCAGCCAAGGGGAAGAAGAAAGAAAGTTTTTGCTTAGGAAAAATTGTGAAATTTTGAAAGTCTAATGACTTCTAAGCATGCCTATTTATAGAAGAATTCAAGCTCATGAATGGACAAGAGAGGAGGAAAATCTGACTAAATTTGAGGAGGAGACAGGAAGGAAAAATCATGGTGGCTTAAAACATGGAATCATGTTTCAAAGTTTCTTGTTTTATGTTTTTGACATTATGTTTTAGTGCAATTTTTTAATATACCTGCATTATTTCGTGCATTACAGCCTCATGGAAGAGGGTTTTGTGTGTTCCATGTATTATTTAGGTGTAGGCAAGGTATTCATGCAATTTAGAGAATTTATTAAGGGCTTGTAATTAGTAAGCAATTTGAGTGTTTTAAAGCAATTTTAGGTTCTAATCAATTTAAATAAATAATTTTGACTCTAGATTAATAATTAGAATTTAATAAGCTTTAATTTGAGCCTAATATTGCTTAGGTTTCGTTAGATGAATCAAAAATCTCAAAATTTATAAAACTACAAGGAGGGCAAAACGGTCATTTTACTTAAAAATTAAGACCACCCGAGCTTAACCAATGATTAATCATGGCTTAAAAACACCTTTTAACACATTTTAGTGAGGTTCTGGTTTAAGGCCTAAATTGGTGGCGTTTCATTTCGAAAAAGCTCAAAATTAGTTCTTCTCCTCTATTACACACATAACACAAACAATCCCTTATTAACATCAAAACATCCCCTTGAGGACGGGTGGGGCCCATTCATTTAAGTAAAATAACCTCTGGCATTTTGATTTACACGTAAAAAAATTTAAAATAATTGCTCTAACTTCTCTTCTAATGTTATATTCCTTTATTAAGAATTGTTTGGTCTCAAATTTTATATAATATTTACCTACGGAATTCTAATTCCTAATGACAAAATTAAAAAAATCATAAATGGTATGGAAATGGATTCTTATTCTAGTTAGCTTATATAGAATAATGATATTTGAACTTCTAAATCTCAAATACCTAAACACCCCTCACAAAATATGCTATCCACATTTGCTCTCACGTTCCATTATTTTCTCTCCACATCTCCCCTCTATGTTCTTTTGAAGTGTTGAGTGTCTCTTTATTTTGGGAAGTTTAAAAAGTTAAACATCATTTTAATTATTGACTTTACACTCTGAGTTAGTCGCTTTGACTTTTAATATTAATCAAATTAGTTTTGATATTACAATGTTAGAAACTAATTGGACTCATTTTAAAATTCAGAAATTAAAACCATTCACGCATGTAAAGTCATAAAGTAAAACACTTCATTAGGGTGTTCAAAACTGATCCAAACTAAATTAAAACCTAAAACCAAAAACCGATCTAAAAAATTGAAAATCGATCAAACTGAAATTAATCGATTTGAATTGGTTCTTAATTTGTAAAAATTGAACCAAACTGATCGATTTTTGTTCTTATTTTCAAAACTGAATCAAACCAAATCAAACAAATAAAATATTATTATAGTAATTTTATTTATAAATAAGATGTATTACTTATCAAAATTTCTCATTCATACCTAAATTTGTCTCATATTTTAACTTAGCATTTAGAATTTTCAATTATATGTTAATTCTTTTAATTTAATCAACATGATTTTTGTTCAAATCTTTTATCATTTGTTTAACTTATTAGTTAATAATATGACATAATAGCATAAATTTTAAAAATTAACTTAAATCTTGTAATTATATAGTTTCATAATAACGATTACTCTAATTTAATATTATTTATAATTACTTTTTTTTATAAATTTTATTGTAAAAATCAAAACTAAATTGAACCAAACCAAATCAAATTGAACAAAACCAATTTGAACCAAACAGAACCGAAAAGCCAAAGCGAACTAAAATTTCTTAATTGATTGGTTGATTTTTACCTCAAAATGAATCAAATCAAACCATGAACACCGCTCCACTTCAGATATCATTTGCACTATGATAAAGAAATTAGACTAGTCGTCACAATGGCAGAAAACAACATATAGAACAAGAAAAATGATACGGAACAATATAAAGTAAGGGAAACAAGGATGGGATAGGGGCAAGGCATGACAAGTTGATATGAGATGGTGCTTTCTTTCCTCCTTTCTTTCCTGACAAATCATATGATGAAATGAAATGAAGCTCATGAAAACAAAAACCAACATGTGACTCTCACAAAAGCTTCTTGGATTACATTAAACTAACCTTCTCACTCCTCATCCCCTCTCTCTCTCTCTCTCTCTCTCTGTGAGATGGGATGAGATGAGAAATAACAAATTAGTTTATTAATTAATATTAAAACATTGATTGATTAATTCTAAACACTCACCCCAACAATTTTGCAATGGAACTGTCGTCGCCTACTTCTCCTCCGCTCGTCGACAACTCCGACGCCGACCGCCGTCTGCGCGAGGCGGAGGAGCGAGTCCGCGAAGCCATCCAGGAGCTCCAGCTCCGCCAGCACCGCGCCGCCGCCCTTCACCACTCCTCGCCGGAATGCCCTCCGTGCGATCACGGCCCCGACGAGTCGTGCGTGGCCCACGCCATCGGGAACCTGTGCCAGACGTTCCTCCTTTCGTACGGCGTGAGAGTCGGCATCGGCATCCTCCTCCGCGCCTTCAAGCTCGTTCGCCGCCAGTCCTACTCCTCCCTCCTCGATCTCAAGGTCAGTTAACGCTGAATTCCCCGATCACGGTGATGCTGAATTGAATTTTCGATCAATGCTGAGATTTTAGGTGAAATTAGGGCTCGAATTTCACAATTCTTTTTTAGGTGTTTTAGTCCCGCTAGTGATTCTTTTAATTCGACCGAATGTTGCCGATGTTGGAAATGGGAATTGTATGTGTGACAGAGATTCATTTTCTTCTAAAATTCATTAATTCAGTGTGTGAGTGAACAATCTTTCCCTTTTTTTTTTTCCCTTTGGGGAGTGAGTTTTGATCGAAATAAGTGCGTGTTAAGTTCTGAGCTCTAGAATTGTTTCTAGGAAGAATTGATTTTGTTAGAATTGCTCCTAAAACAAAGTGGTTTATGTTTGGTAATTTCTGTAAAATTGATTTTGACAAAAAGCGGAAAATTTTCGCTCTTCCAATATCAATTCTAAAAGTAAGAATTAATTCTGAAATTTAGTAACCAAACAAGATTAAACAAAAATTTATAATCAATTATGGGAGGCAAAATCAATTTTAGGCCCCTCCAAACTGAAATCCAAACATGCTGTTAAATCGACTATGAAGTGAAGAAATCAGGAAATTGCGCTTTTGAATTTCTTAATATTTGATACAGCAGAGTATTCTAGCTTAGCCTATGTGCGCTATTGAAGTTGTTGATACAGCAGGGTATTCTCCAGTTCAGTCAATTTATCTTGTAGATAACATTATTGAGTGGTTTGGTTGAAGCCTTGTAGCTTTCAGTTGTTGTTGTAGGTAACACTATGTATGTGGCATGAAGGCATGCTATACTATTGACCATTTACGTGTTTTACATTTTTTGCTTTGATACATATTAGAGAGAACATGATAGTATACATATCTTTTGTTTGTTTGCAGTCACTTGTTTCTGAAAAAGATCTAATGGTACGGAAGAAGCTTGTCGAATTGGTTTGCTCTTTGGAGGTTTCACTGGATCGTATCATGCGCTTAGATGCTTGCTGCGAAAGCTGAGAAAGAAAGAGACGCCGTGGAATGTGTAAGTTCCAGCACAAATAATTTTTTTCTTGATTCATTTCTATAGCTTCTTGGTTAACCTTTTTTCTAAGATTTTGTTCTTCTGTATATAAATGATTGGATATTATTTTAAGCTGTTGAGATTTGCACATGTTGCTTATTTATGACTGTGTTTAAGCGGATGATGGAGCAGATATATAGCAGGTTCGGTTGCTGGTTTCTCAATTTTGGCATTAAATGATTCGAGTAGGAGGCGTACACTTGCTTTATATCTATTGGCTAGGCTATCCCAGGTATTTGAAAGTGTATCGCCAAAGTAATTTCTGTTTCTGAGATACCTGACATACGTCAATTTATTTGATAAATTTTCATCCTCTTCAAAATGATCTGAAGGCACAAGTCTTATACATATTCTTATGTATCAGTGTGCTTATAATTCTGCAAAATCTAAGAATAAGTTTCACCTTTGGGGAAGTCATTGGAGACATGGAGATTCTTTGCTGTTCGCCCTAGCTTGTGCACAGGTATTCAAATCTCATTCGGGCTTTTCATGCTTGGATTTTATTATTAACTTATCAGCCTTGTTATCTTTATGTGTGCCTGAAAATTGATATCAGTAGAACAGCCATAAAACTAGGAGGAAGGTCTATGGATAGCCTAGACTATCCCTGCAAGGATGGTTGTTCTCTTTTGCATGCAAACTATGCTCTAGTAGGGGCAGCATGTGAGAGCAGTGATAAACATCCTATGCTGAATTAAGAAAAAGAAAGAAGCTTATAAATGACAAGATTTTATGGATAGGGAAAGGGTGTCAGAACAATTTCTCAACAACTGTTACAAAACGTCAAAACCTCGCTTCAGGATGTGTTTGTGTTACAAGGTAAAGGGAAGAGGAAGTATCAAAGGGGAAGGACGGGGTTTAGAGGGTTTATTTTGCCCTCTTTTGGGTGTTTAAAATAGATAAGAGGAAGGAAATAGAGAATTTATAATATATTTTTACAAATTTACCATTTATTAGAATATTTAAATATAACAAATATGTTTCATAATAATATTTATATATTTTTTAAAATATTGTATATTTTGTAGATTTAAAAATATTTCTTTTCTGAAAATTATTTCTTTCTCATCAATATTTTTTAAAAAGGTCTTTCAAAATTATTTTTTGACATGCAAAAGCAAAAAAGCATAGGCATGAAATTGCAAATATACAGCAATGTTGATGTACGTGCAGGGACAACTTTTTGGAATTGCACCAGGGATTGGAAAAAAAAATGTAACTCCCAAACCCACAAACATACTGTTACTCTCTAAAGTGAACCCTTACTTTAGATAATCCAAATCACTAGTAGTTGATGTCTTCACATTGTCTTAACTAGATTACTTTTACTCAGATACTTTATGGGTTTTTTGACTTAAGTAAAATGTGTTACGGTTTTCTTCTAAATCTTGAAAGCTTTATCTATTGCTTCTCATCTACCGCCTTGTTTCATGGAGTTACTTTTAACGATTTTATCAATCAAAATTCATTTCAGGTTATGTATGCCTTTGTAATGCGTCCTGAGAGCTTGCCCAAAGCCTATCAGGACTTCATTCAGAAGACTGGGCCAGTTGCACAGCCTGTATACAATGCTGTAAGGGATAACTGTAGAGGTCATCGTGTTGATGTTGCTTCACTCCATGCTTACTTATCTCACATAGGAAAATCTGACTATATAAAGTTAGAAGAATTTCCCTCCATTATTCCTTGTTCTATCATTCATCCCGGAACAAATTCATGTTTAGCTCACCAAGCACAGGCAACATCAGCAACGTTTAAGAAAACATTCCCACTTTACTTCTCTTTGACATTTGTGCCATTTGTTGTTCTGCACCTACAGAAGGTATTCTCTTACGGAACTATTTTTGCTACTTGCATATCGGCAAATTGATTACTGTGTGTAGACAAGCAAGAGGACAGTCTTATGTAAAAAGGAACATGTGCATAAATTTGTACGTGTTCATGGGAAGTGTCCTTTATAAGTACTCTGGAATAAAATTACTAGTTATATGGTTTGTTGGAGGTTTCTATGTAGTTTCTTTTTTCTATTTTTATGCGACAACATCTGACGGAACTATGTTTGTGCCTATCACTTTGCAGCTATGTTAGTTTAAATTTAAAGAAAAATCATTCCCGTAATGTAAATTGATATTTGAATATTGAAATTTTTCCTTTCCATGCAAGTCAGCGTTGGTCTACAATTGAATGAAGGGCTTATACAAGTTTCATATTCATAGTTTCTTGTTTTTGGTGATTTCTTATAGAGTTTCCATATATCCATACTGCTAAAATGCACTTGACGAGGTGCCTTAGTTCCCTCAGTATGAATTAGACAATCAGTCAAATTAAGGTTTAGGGGGTAAAAAGTCTACAATGATTCACTTCTAAGTTTTAATCCTTGGTTACATTCTTAATCTTTTTCTTTCTTTTTTTTCTAAAATAACCTTGAATCCTGGATTTTTTTTGTATCAGCACTCTTTCTGCCATAGTTTTCAAAACCAAATTAGACTAGCCAGTCTGATTGTTTGTTATATGTTAATATCGTTGAAAGTGTTTATCCTTGGAGTTGGTCTAATGTTATTTTGAATACTAAATCTATTATCAATCCATATGAACTTAGAAATAAAAAATAAAATAAAATTTTTATCTTCCCATGATTTACAAGGATGAAACAAATATTGTATTAATGTGTTGCTATTTGCTAAGATTGAGTAGTTTTTGTTCCATATTTTGACACTATAACTAGATATATGCTGCAACATCCTGCAGTGCAACAGACCCTGTTGCTATCGCTTTAACTTTTGTCATTAATATTGTTATTTTGGACATTTCACTTTCTGATAAAGATTGCGTTTTCAGTTCACTGCTGCTCCTTTCCGCACTTTCTGGGTTGCCATCAAAGGCGGTGTTCGCTCAACAACCTTTTTGTCTGCATTTGTTGGAATCTTTCAGGTGTACATTTGTTCTTATTACTATATATATACATACGTACTCGTTTTCTCCGAGACAAATGTATTATTATTATAGTTCCTTACGTATTTCTGGTTTTGCAGGCAGTCATATGTTTACATAGAAAAATTGCATCAAGAGATCACAAGCTTGTATATTGGATAGCGGGGGGAATCGCTGCCCTTTCTGTGCTATTGGAGAAGAAAGCAAAGCGTGGTGAGCTAGCTTTATATGTTCTTCCCCAGCAGTAGATTCATTATGGTATATCTTGGTGAACAGGCATCTGCTTCCAGATATTAGGAATGCTGAGGTATGCCTTCAAGTTGCTTTTCACCGAATTAAGAGAGACACTTCCTCTGATCATTGTTTTTTTCGAACATCTTTTGAAAATTTGTTTCTCCAACTCAATTGGCAACCTGAATTGTTATGAAAGTCAGTTTTACTGTTGAGGCCTTTTGATGTTTCGTATAGTTTGAATATCCATCCATTATCCATATAATCAGAGGAGGTGAGAAGTGAGAACTTTATGTAAGGGGATATAAGAACTAAGAATGTAAATGAAGGAACCAATATCTATGTTAAAAGTGGGAGTGCTCTATTTTCATCCAGGGGTAACTAATGCTTTCGTTTGCCCTTCATTTGTTTATGTCGTTTCCTTTTTGATACCAACCACATTTGTGATACATGTTTTCACTATTCTTGAGGGTTCAAAGCCCTTTAACTGAAATTGTCTCTTTTTATGCTTTCAATTGGTTCAGGTCTTCTTGTTTTCTCTCTGCATGGGAGGGATCATGTATTACTTGGAATATGAGCCAGAAACCATGGCTCCATTTCTCAGGGGCCTGATCCGCCGCTTCCTTGCCAGCAGAATTAGCAATCCAAGCCCACCATCTAATCGGACCGCCTCTTACTCATACCTGCAAGCCCTTGATGGCATAACGAAGCCAAAATCAAAAGAGAGAAGGGAGACTGAATCTTCAGAAAAGTACAATCTTGAGTCTATTCCTGGGCTTTGACTTAAATTTTTTGCTTTGATGGGGACAGGAAGAGGGAACTTCCTCCTGAACTCTTATTTTTCTTAGGTTATAGCATTATAGGATATCTTGTATTCAATCTTTTTAAGTTGCTTATTTTTGGATTTAAACGAACCAGATTCTATAGTAATTTCACTATTGGCTCCCCATTTATTCATTAGTGAAGAAGGTTCTCTTAGCCTTGGTGTTTTATGAACCTTTTCAGTCTGTTGTGTTACGGCAATTGTATTATTTTTATGTTGTATGTTTCATTTGTTCATAAAGTTATAATCTTTTGAGCGATAGTAAAGAGTTTTTTTTTTTTTTTCTATGTTGATGATATAAAATAATTTCACATGGTTAGTCAATAGAATTATATTTATATCAGAGTGATAAATCATGACTAGTGGTTGTAATAGTGGATAGTTATATTTTATAATTTGTTATTTTAGTAAAATTTTATTAGTTGATATTATAAAATTATTTTATATCCGTAGTGCATAGGAATTAAACTAATGAAAAAATATATATTCCATCTTAGAGACCTAAATGGAGGGAGAACGGATCCGTTTCTTTTCACCTTTTCAGTAACCAATTGTTAAGTCTCGAATAACGTCTTCAAATTTAATTTTGTAGTGGTTAATGGATCAATTTTTAAACAATGATTATGCCGCGAATGAAGAGGCCAAAAAATTTTGAGGAAAAGTTCGAATGCACAGACGAGAAAATGTTTGAATGCTGATGGATTTGATTTTGATATATTGTATGCATAAAAAATTTTATACAAATAATCATATATCATTGTATAAGGAAAAGTGGTTGACTAAACCTCTCATTGTCCTAAAAGTCTTGTATATAAAAATATTTGATTGAATAACATTGATTTGAAACTTCTGAAAAGATAGATAATTTCAAATGGATGAGTGGTATTATTTTCAATTCTCTATAGTACAATTTTAACATACTACCAGTATAAAAGAATTTTATATCAACATCCTATCATATATTTTTATTTATAAGATTTTTAAAATGGTGAATAAGTTGTTGAGTTAAAACACATTGATTAATGGGATAATATATATTTAAATATTTGTGTAAAATTTATTTATATTAACAATGCATACAAATTAAATCCTCCATTTACACTAAATTATTTAGTTACACTTCTAGTTGCTCATGAAATATAATTCACTTCAAATATTTCAAATAGATTATACTTTTTTGTTAATCTGAAATGAGCTGAAAATTCATAGTTGAAAGAAATGCTCAACGCAGTTCAAAATCAAAGCGACGAAGATAGAGATTACCATTCAACAAGAAAATCCAAGAACCAAACTTAAATCTTATAAACTAATCTCCATTTGCATCTATTTCTGTATTCAAAACATGTACGCTTTTCTTTTTTTAATCAAATTCAATTATAAGGGAGTTCATTTGCAAGGTATATATGAAGGAAACAAAACTGGTAACTAACGAAAACAATTGTTACATTACATAAAAATTGGCACAATTTCAACCTTAGACGATTAAAATTCATACATCAACACTTGTATGCGAGCTTGAAACTTGTAACCTAGCTTGAAAAAAATTATTATACAGCTAAGTTGCATACTAGCTTGGCCTTCAAATATACTCGGGCATAAATTAAAAATGCTGAATACATTAGAGGCTGAAGAGGGAAATAAAAATCACACCACTCTTGTAACAAAAAAATAAAAATAAAAAATCATACCACTCAATTCTTACAATGACTTTGTACTGCTCAATAAGACGAGACGCATGGAGGCGGGAAGTCGGGGTCTCCGTGCAACCCAGCTTTTCAAATAAGAAACCTGCAAAACAATTAAATAATTAATAGCTTTATCGCATCACTACGGTTTCCATGCTTGATTTCAAGTTTTATTTTTAGTTTTTTATTTTCTATATTTTTCATTTTCAGAATTTTGTTAAGAAAATAATAAAAATTAAAGACAAAATTATGTTGTTTTCAATATTTCCAAGAGTAAACAATCATTTTGATTCTAAAATTTTCAACTTGATCATAATAAATTTTTTAACATAAATTAGATCTTAACAATTTTTTTGACATTAACTCAATCATAACATTTTTTAAAATCAATTTAGTTATTTAATTAAAGTAAAAATCTAACAAAATGACTAAATTGATGTTGAAATTAAAGTTATACGACTAAATAAATTGATATAAAAGATTTTGGTAGGATCAAATTAATATCAAATTAAAATGTTTGGACCAAAATACTTATTTACTCTATTTTTAATATTTCTATCAATAAAATCTTGAAAACAGAAAATATAAAAATAAAAACAGAAAATGGAAGCATTAAGCAAACAGTCCGAAAATACCCTCAAAGAAAGGGCATGCTCAATACTCTCAATCTCTCCACCCAATTATTATCAGGAAATGAAAGAAAAGTTATCTAAGATAAAACAAGTACGAAAATCCAGGAATACAAAAGAGCCAAAGTAATATTGCAAAAACTATCAAAAACAAAGTAATAAAGGGCAGCCTAGTCTATGAGATTCCCATTTGGTGGAATCTATATAGAGTTTGTATGCAACTTACCGCTTGCCCTTTCAGGATTTAAATCCAGCCTTCAGTCAAAATGACAACCTTACTATTGGAGGCTTACCCTCACAAAAATAAAATGTAATATTGCAAACAAAATTTTTCAATTTATTTAAGAGAACTTCAATATGGAAAGGATTTTATGTAAAAAGTGAACTGCTTATTATTAGAATTGCACAAAAATTTTATATTTAAAATTTTTAGAGTTTAATTTTAATACACTATAACACTAACAATGTGAAATTATTTTACACTATCATCCAATCAAAATATTTTATTTTGATAGCTTTTCAAGTAATGGGTATAAAAGTCAACAATCATGACTAATATGACAATACACAATTGGATAATTATGTAAAAAACTTTTACAATTTTAGGGCATAGAAATTAAATCCATATTTTTATACCTTGTCATTCATTAGCCATATCTTAAGAAAAGAATGAACCAAAAATATCAGACATGAAATGTTTAACATGCCTATTCACTAAGAATTCCTACCTGTTTGTCAGTTGGTGTTGCTGAAACCATCGCATTCTCAATCCTCAGTTTCAAGAAATGTTCCTGAAAAGTGCAAAATGTTCTCTCAAGTATCCCCTTCAATATCAAAGCTAACACGAAAATTCATGGCTTGCTATTTTTATACATCATCCCCCTAAACAAATCCCTTTAGCAAAGGAAAATATATAAACTGTTTGCATAGTTTGGCCAAGTGTATTTAAAAGTACAGCAGACCTGTTTTTCCCTCATAAGGTGAGCACGCTTATCAGCAGGAATCTGCTCCCATCTCAAAACCTTCAAGGAAAGCAATATCAGATTTCAAACAAGATACAATGGAGGCTCCATTTCTTCTAAAGGTCCCTCTCCTTATCTTAGAAATGCAACCACATCTGGTTTCGGCAACATCTAAAGGAACTTACGTGTTGAGCATACTGAAATGCCTCGTCACTGCGTACACAAGACTTTAGTGTATTCAACAAATCCTGAAATTGTAATGGGCAATGAAAAGAAGTTTATCACAAGACATCCAAGAGAAGACAGTCATCTCATATGAGATTGGACAGCATATGCCAAGAGTTTTGCACGGTAAGAGGGAGAATAAATATATATATATATATATATGTCTTTCTGGAAGATACTTGAGATTAGATCAGTTCCTGATATCTACATTTAAATAATGGAAATGTTACAACAAAACCTGAACAATAATAGGCTCATACTCTCAAAAGTACTAATTGTAAATGCCAAAGAATGCATGAATGCAATCTAAGAAGAATTCCACAAAATTCAAGTTGGTCAATGTGAAATGAATGAATATACAAGAAAACAATAGGCAGTGCAGAATAAGAAGCCATAAAGATATGGATATTGCTGGACCTTGTATTTGTTTCTCTTCTCTCTAAGACGTTCATCAATTACAAAACCAACCTGTGCATCCAAGAGGGAATATATATTTTAGTTTCCAAACAAGCGAATCTATATTCATCAGTGCATTTAGAAAAGAAATCCTGAAATTCATAATGCACTATATTTGAAATGCCTCGTTTAACAATCCTATTAATATTTTCAAGATAGAATATGATGAAAATCATTCATTGTTAATAGTAATCATTCAAGAGAACCCCTTGACAGCATTGTAAGGACTGTTTCCTTCAAATTGGTATCAAAGGACTAGAGCAATTCACTGAGCTTGTAGTTTCCAACACTTAGAAACCCCATGTAAGTCTCAGTGTAGTTAATAGTTATTGAGTTCCAGGTTTCCATCACTTCTGTTTGAAAGATTAGTACAAAGAGATTTCTTGGTATGAAATTGCCTTTCTTAATTTGCTGAGTTCCATCATATGGAATTTTAAAAGGGACCTTTTCTGTCAACTATACAAAGGAACTGAAGACCCCTCTTGAGCTAATGCTATCATATTTTGCCACTTACACACATCTTCTCTTTAGTATTTCGGAGGATTCATGACCCTATAAATCTGTTAGACTGTTACCTTTCCTACAAATTAGCCCTAACTTTTTCAAAAAGAAAGATGATATAGAAGAGGACAATGTTTTAATTGAGTCTCGACAGGTTTAGGACAAAGTTGAAAGCAGAGCAGTTGCTGCACACTAAACACTTGCTCCGGGAATTACATTTTTGCCATGGGCAAGCAAAATAGATAAAATCTTTTATTACAGAAAGTTACATTTTTTGTTGGTTCCTATACACAGCAGCCTGTTATGTACAATTTGAAAAATTGTATTGAAATATTGCAAAATAATAATAATAATAATAATATAAATCTTAAGCTATAGATAATTAGATATTTGTTCTTCCTTTTTAAAAGGAACAATTACAACACTTGGGGAAGAAGAACAACCATGGAGTGCAAACAAGACTTATATTAGGTTGATGAGTTTTGAGAATTTAGAGAACAAAACTCAAGCACGGAATAATTAGACGTGTATGACAGAGAGTGATTTAAAACTATCGACCTCTGGGTTTAAAAGCAAATGTTTCCGAGTGGCAATCTCAGGTACAGAAAATATATCATTCAGTGTGTATATCCAGCAGTACCTTGTCAAGCAATCTCTTTGGATCTTGGAATGCTTTCTTTTTGGCCCATTGATGGAATAAATGGGAAACAACAGATCTCTCTTCAACAGTAAATCTGTGAAACATAAACATGTCAATTTTTCAAAATCAATTACTGCTTAGATAAGTAAAAAATAACAGTTCATGAGTTTCGCAGAGAAACCATCACAGGGTTACGAGCATGAACAAAGCTCGAAGATGAGAGGAAGAAAGCTTGAAGGAAAAGAGAGAATCTAGAGAGGACGGGAACTCTCAGAACTTGAGAATGAGTGAAAATGATCACTTAGCTTTCATTGATTGTAAAAGTGTGTTTATATACAGAGGCATTGCTAGCTGTCAATAAGCTGGGATATGAAACTACTTACAACTGAAAGTAACCTAAAATAACTACTGAAAATGGAAAGTAAAGAAGATACATTATGTAAAATATATGTTAAGAGCCCCCTCAAGCTGGGCATGGATGTTCAGCAGGCCTAGCTTGGAGAAAAGAAGAAAGAACTGAGGCGGAGGAAGAGGCTTGGTGCACAGATCAGCAACCTGGAGTGAAGAATAAATAGGTAGTAAGCGAAGGAAGCCAGATTTAAATTTTTCCCAAAAACGTGGCAATCAAGCTTGATGTGTTTCGTGTGTTCGTGAAACACAAGGTTTGCAGCCATTTGCATGGCAAAGCGATTGCCATAGTAAATCAGCACAGGTGCAACGAGTGGGATCTGGAAGTCGCGCAATAAGAAGGATAACCACTGAAGTTCACAAGTGGTGGCTGCTAAAGCGCGATATTCTGCTTTAGATGAGGAGCAAGACACAATAGCTGTTTCTTGGATTTCCAAGAGATCAAGGAATCTCCAAGAAAAGTGCAGAATCCAGTAATGGAGCGGCGCACAAGGCATGCAGCCGAGTCTGAGTGACTGAAGGCTTTGAGTTGTGGGGGTGAGCTGCAAGGAAAGAACAAACCATGTCCAGGAGAATGCGTAACGCAGCTGAGTGATGAGTAACCATGGGATTTGATAAGAACTGACTAAGATAAGTCATTGCAAAGCATATGTCCGGCCTCGTATTGGTGAGGTAAAGGAGTTGCCCTATGAGTCGTTGATATGCAACATTGTCAGGAAAAGGTTGACCATCGTCTTTAATTAATTTGACGGTGTGATGCATGGGTGTAGGGCTGGCTTGCAAGCAAGTAACCCTGCTGATTCAAGCAATTCAAGGACATACTTCCTTTGGCAGGACGGAGATGCCACGACAAGAACATGCAACCTCAAGGCCAAGGAAGAAGTGAAGGGGTCCTAAGTCCTTGATTTTGAAAAGATGGTCAAGCTGGTTTTTAACTTGAGTAATCTCAAGGCATCATTGCCCGTTAGGAGCATATCATCAACATAAATCAAAATAGCTGTGAAGGATTGAGAACCAACCTTGATGAATAGAAGTGGACATTGGACCGAGAATAGCCAAAGAAGACGAGAACATTTGAGAGCTTCTCATACCATTGGCAATCTGCTTGACGTAGTCCATAAAGGGACTTTTTCAGGCGACAAACCATGTTTGGCTAAGGAGGCGTAACAACAGGGGAGTGTCATATAGACCTCCTCGTGTAAGTCCCCATGAAGGAAGGCATTGTTCACGTCTAGTTGTTCTAGAAGCCAGTTCTAGACGCTGCAAGAGCCAAGAGGAGGCGCACAGTGGTGAGCTTGCACGGAGAGGGTCTCGAAGAAATCAATCCCTTCAGTTGGGTGAAGCCCTTTGCTACCAAGTGGGCCTTGTAGGCTCAATGGACCCATCTGCTTTATGTTTGATTCGATACACCATTTGCAGCCAACAAGTTTCTTACAAGGGGAAGTGGAACAAATTCCCAAGTTCCCGTTTGATCCAAAGCCTGTAATTCAACCTTCATAGCTTGTTGCCAATTCTCATTCTCAGCGGCTTGATGGTATGTTTTGGGTTCATGATGGGAAGAGATGGCAAGTGTAAAGTTTTTGTAAGAGGGGTGAGAGGGAGTTATAAGATAAATAGTGTGAGATGGCACCTTGCAGGAGAGGATGATGGAGCTGCCGTGGTGTTGTTATCCAAATTGTAATGATAATCCTGCAAGTACTAGGGAGATGACGGGATCGTGTGGGCGGCGAGGGAGTGGGGAGTGTTGTTGGGAGGGGATGAGATGAGGAAGGTTGGTCATTGTTGTTTATATGGAGGTCAGATTGTGGTGGAATTAAAGGGGTTGGTGGGGATGGGGAATGGATAAATAGGAAAGATCTAAATGAGAACTAGAGGAGTCAGAGGTGTGGTTTTGGTCAATGTTTGGGGAAGTTGTTTTTTGAAGGGAAAACGTTTTTCATGAAAAATTACGTTTCTGATACAAAAATGGCTCTAGTGTGAGTGTCATAAATAAGGAAACCTTTCATACCGGGTTTGTGGCCCAAATAGACTCCTTTCCTAGCTCTAGGATCTAATTTGGTTCGATCAGCTGAGAGGGTGGAAGCAAAACATTCACAACCAAAAATTCAAAGTGAAGATAAATCAGGGGTTTGTTGTGTAATGATTCATAAGGAGTTTTATTAGATAAAATTTTGCTAGGAAGTCTATTAATGAGATGCATGGCGTGGCTAGCAGCAAAATTCCAGAAATTTTTGGACAATTGGATTGAAACATGATAGCTCGAGTGATGTTTAAAATATGTTGGTGTTTTCGCTTACAATGCCATTTTGTCATGGTGTTTTAACACAAGATTTTTGATGAAAAATGCCTTTGTTAGCAAAAAGAGTTTCCAGATTGAATTCAGGTCCATTGTCAAATCTTATGGATTTGACTTTGCAAGAAATTGAGTCTCAACAAGTTGAATGAATGAGGTGATGCAGTTTGGAACTTCAGATTTGTGTTTTAGTAGGAAAATCCATGTATGTCTAGAAAAACCATCAACTATGGTTAAGAAAATCGATGACCATAAATGGATGTAATTGAAATTGGTCCCAGATGTCCATGTGTAGCAATGCAAAGGTATAGTCTGACCTTGTAGAACTAAGATTGTATGGTAATTTTCTTTGTTTTGCGAGGGGCAGATATTACATGGTTCATTACATGATGAAGGAGAAATGAAGGGAACTGAGAATGTAAAATGGAAAGTTTATTTGAGGGTGGTGACCCAACCTAAAGTGCCATCTATCATGTAAGGTGGTGTCTATGCAATTTACATGTGTTTGAGGAAAGTGTGTGGTAATGGAGTCTTGCAGAACATAGAGACCATCCACCACATTAGCAGATCCAATCATCTTCATACTGGTTTGGTCCTATATGACACACAATTTATCAGTAAATGAGACATTACTATGCATGTACGAGGTGAGTTTGCTAACTGAAATCAGATTGAAAGAAAATGATGGTAAGTATAGTACATTGTGCAAAATTAATGAATTAGAAAAATATACAATGCCAACTATGTCTGTTAAAACGTGGTTACCATTGGGAAGTAGAATGGGATTGAGGTAATGTTTTTGTGAGTGATGAACATGTCTAGAGAACTACATACATGGTCAGTGGCACCCAAATCGATGATCCAAAGTTTGACATGAGTGTTGAGATTGAAAGTAAGAATGATACCTGGTGTGGTAGTGATTGGATTAGGGGACCAGAGGGAGGATTTGGCGGTTTAGTGACTATGTTATTTGACATATGGTTTTCTTGGTTAAGAGTGGAGGTGCCACCATGCTAAGATTGAGATTTTTGCAACAAGGCTATGAGGCCTTCATACTGGTCCTTGGTCAAAGAGAAATTGGAACTTTGCTCAAGCATTGCCCCTTGTTGTTCCTCCATGTCACATTCATCAGAGGAAGCAAAGTTTATAGCAGGTCTGTTCTGAAAATTTGGTGGTTTCCCATGCTTTTGCCAGCAAGTCTCAATTGTGTGGCCCAATTTGCCACAATGACTACAGAGTTTTCTGTTGTTTTGATAGTAACCTTTACCAAACTTTGGTTTATTGGCATTTCCAGCCTCCCATTTGTACTTGGACTGTTATTCACAGCCAATATTCAAGCAATCTCTCCATTCTCATGTGCAAATTGTCTCTGTTTTAGGATGAGTACTATGCCTGGTTCAAGCTAGGCAGTGGGTTCATAAGTAGAAGCTGAGACCTTACACCAGAATACTGATCATTCAGTCCTTTAAGGAAGCTCATCACACAGTCCTGTTCACGATAAGCCTTACACACACATTGCAAACCACAAATGCATAGGTTTATGGGCCTAAGGTTCTCCAATTCTCCCCAAATATCCTTCAGCTGAGTAAATAGGTAGTGACTGAGACATTGCCTTGTTTCATGGAATACAATTCCACACTCAAATCGGCTATACGACTATGATTGTTTTGCTGAAATCTGGTCTTCAATTCACACCACAAATCAAAAGCCTTAGTAATGAACATAATACTTTGTGAGATTTCAGGTGAGAGAGCCCTGACTAGCCATGCTAAAACTATCTTATTGCTCCGATCCCAAGCAGCTTTAAAGGATCATCAATGTTAGGTTGAGGTAATGAACCATCAATGAAACCTAATTTATTTTTCACATCTAAAGCAACAACCATGGATCTACTCCATACATTGTAATTGGATTCAGTTAATAGTGAGGAAACAATCAACACACCTGGATTTTCACCAGGATGTAGGAAGTAGGCACTTGCTGAATCCTGCATCGGATTAAGCATGGGAGTTGGAATTGCATGAGGAATGACTTGATCTGCCATTATGCAACAGAAACACAAATCGACGAGCTGAATTTATAGATTCAGATGAGAAAGAACGAACAAATCTCACAAGAAATTGATCGAAGAACGATCAAATCAGAGTAGGAAATCAGATCCAAAAAAAATGAGAAGTCGATCGCACAAATCAAGCCTATCGAAGGAAGTAATTGATCACACAAACAAATTGATCGAAGAAAGACCAGATCAGAGGATTGCGATGCGTAGTAGAGCTCAAAAGTTCTCTAATACCATCATGAGTTTTAAGAGAAACCATCACAGGGTTACGAGCATGAACAAAGCTCGAAGATGAGAGGAAGAAAGCTCAAAGGAAAAGAGAGAATCTAGAGAGGACGGGAACTCTCAGAACTTGAGAATGAGTGAAAATGATCACTTAGCTTTCATTGATTGTAAAAGTGTTTTATATACAGAGGCATTGCTAGCTGTCAATAAGCTGGGATATGAAACTACTTACAACTGAAAGTAACCGAAAATAACTACTGAAAATGGAAAGTAATACATTATGTAAAATATATGTTAAGAACAGTAATATAACTATCACAATAGGGAGAGAAACCTTCTTAAGAAATTATTGCCACAGTTTGCCTCTACAACTTCTGCAAGCTCATTGGTGGCCTCACTAAAATGATTATTGAGGAAGTCATTATGCTTAGCAACTTCATCTGCTTCAGATTTTTGCTCTTTTATCAACAGATAAGCAGTACACTTGGTAGTTTCCTTTTGAAGAGCTTCTTGCTTTATGTGTAGTTCTTGTATATTTATTTCACCCTGCATAAGTATATAATATTCACAGACTGCATGCTTATACACTGTTGAGCATAAATGTGACATTAGCAGAACCTATGGACATGCTATGCTAGGAAGAAGATGTAGAGTTATGTTAAAGAGACATAGAAAGGAATAGCATTTTAGATATGGTCTGCTAATATCGTGCATAAACACAACTCAAACAAAAGAGACTCTCTCTTTAGCAGTGGAACTATATGTTCAAAATTCTGAATCATCAGATATATTTAGATTTTTAACAAAAGTAACTGAACAGAAAAATATCTAAACACTAAACTGCAGGCTGTAGTAAATATTTGTGTCGGCAATGCATAGGAATATATGAAACTGAATAGGTAGAATTAGGAAATCCTGATTACTTACAGATCGTTATTTAATGTAGGTGGTATATCTTTTATAGTATAACTGAGAGGGTGCTGAAAGTGTTTCTCTCAAGAAAATTTGAAATTCATGTTGGCATCCAAAGGTGTTTTTTTTCCCTCTCCAGTCATCAACTCATTGCAAAGCTTTGATTGATAAAAAGAATGCTGCTGGAAACAGGTCTCTCATTGGCTTAAAACGTGGGGCAGATGCTCAGAATAACAGGATTGCAATGATATATGTACAAGTATTGATTCTCTGATTGTTTTATATGGAGTTGAAACATACAAATAAATTAGGGATATTCTATTATGTTTGGGTGTTTTTTAACATTACTTTTCAAGTTTACAAGTCAAGTTTATTCCCCCTCAACAAGTTTACCTAAACTCAACTTTGAAAAGTGGTAACAACAACTCCATCTTGATAAATGCAATAGCCCCAGATAAACTAGACAAGAGAGATTTAAAGGGAACAAGTATTACTTTGATTCACAGAACTAATAAACACTTCTATAATTTGATAGTCACAATAGCTTACAAAAAGGCAGCATGACATACCTGAACATCTAGAAGATGATCAGGGATTTCTTTCAGAAACCTTGAAGGTTGAAGCATCTAGAAACACAGAAAATTAGCCAACTCCAATTAAAAAAAAAAAAAGTAAGAGGAAAAAAAATCTGAGCTGAAGTTATGTAGACAAACCTGCCAGTTTGAGTCCATCATAACATAGAGAATAAAAAGCTTTTGCCGAGCACGAGTCATTGCAACATATAACAAACGTCTTTCTTCCTTGGAATCAGATGAGAATAAGAATCATAACCAATCTAGTAGAAGACACAGGAAGATATGAATAATTCATCCAACCATCAAGCAATTATAAGGTACCTCAACTAAGGCCCCCCTGTCCTTTACAGTGCCTTTGTAATCATGTAATAGAGGGATCTCAGATTCATTTGCCTGTTTCACATACCAAACCATCAGCCAATGAAAGATCCAGCTAAAAAATTGGTTATCCATAACCTTTCAACAATAATACATCAGAAATCATGTGTTCACCATATGACAATTTAAAGAAGATTTCCATCCACTAGCTTTTGAGCTTGTCGAAGAACATTGTTACTAAATATTATCATGTACCTTAATTATGAACACAACATCCCACTCTAAACCTTTTGCCTGCAGGTCAAAGGTTAAACTCGCATTACTTTGGAGCTAAATACCATTTGTTAATGATTAAGTGACATAGGTACCTGATGAATAGTAGTCAATGTCACAGAGTTTTCATTGTCCTTTCTCCGAGCACGAAAATTTTCCATCTCTCGCTCAAATAAATAATCTAGGAATGCTTTTAGCACAAAAATGCAGCCTTTATCTGCTGATATTTCTCCTTCGCCTTTTATCTCAACAAATCTAGTAGACAAAAACTCAGAGACATCATCCAGTAGGTATTGTCGAACCTGAAGAAAGGAGTGATTGAAGCCATGGATGAAAAAAATTAGGCAAGAATGTGTAGGTGAAGCATTATAGACCCCACTATTATTCATAGTAGAGAAAAAGGCTATGTACAACATGAAGAAAATGTGTGTTATGTAAGAGTTCAACTGTGTAGTACAGGAGCACAAGCCTACACACCCTCACATACAATTGGTAACGCTAGTCAGTAATAACCACAAAACTACTATTTCAGCATATATAAACACAACAATATTTTCCTAACAGCAATATATGGATAATAGCAACCCTGAATTTTATCTTGCATCAAATACTTACTGATCTGATGTCGTAGTCTTCATTCAGCAATGTCCCTCCATCAATGTCAACAGTTGCCCTTTTGTCAAGAAGATATTTCTAAAATTCAAAGCTAATATAATATCAGCTATACATTTATAAGTTGAAAAATCATGATACTGTATAGAATAAGTCTATATGTGTTTTTTAAAAGTTGTGAAAATCTATTTGTCTAAATAGCTATATCTTCAAATTTGTCTAACAATAAAAACAGGAACAAGTTGAAAAGAACAGTGCCACATTATGCACGATAATTTCATGACTTTTGCTTGCATTACTGTTTCTCAAATCCTCATTCTCTATTGTGCTCGCTAGAAACTTATCATTTAAAAACATTGTGGTCAAATGCACTGATGCAATTGTATGAAATATAAAGATATTACATGTCCTTTCATATGTAAAAATGCTGAAACACTAGAATATTACAGCCGAGTAAACCAAATT
This sequence comes from Dalbergia oliveri, assembly GCA_030441495.1. Taxonomy (NCBI): domain Eukaryota; kingdom Viridiplantae; phylum Streptophyta; class Magnoliopsida; order Fabales; family Fabaceae; genus Dalbergia; species Dalbergia oliveri. Next base: position 22,135,569 of record JAMLFY010000007.1, read on the forward strand.
TCTGCCACATAACATTATAACATCAAGTTCCTAAACTTTAGCCCCATGGCTAACAATCCATTGCTACAATATTTGTTTCCAACTCCAAAAAAATCTTGTCACCCTAACTTCATTGTACAATGATTCGCAGATCCAATATACAAGCTAAACATTCCAATAAATTGCATTAATATAATTGTATGATTAATGCATGCACCCATAAGAATGTTTCATGGAGCTATATAATAAAAACATGGTTGAAAAAAAGAAAGAATAAGTTCAAACAGCAGCTAAAGCCTAAAAAGCCCTACAGAAGCAGATAGTACCAATTTAGGAATACAATAATCATTTCTAAAGAAAAGAATTCCAAGTGAGAGGTAAGGCAAACCTCAGGTATCATGTTTGCCACACTAGTTATGATAGCTGAGATTGATTTTTCCTGTCATTAATAGATATGGCATGCATTCAAATGAGAGCAGTGTTTACAATGATAGGTGAAAGTAGTCAATGATAAGCATTGGATCATACAGGGATGGTAAGCACTCAAAAGTAAGACGTGTAGCATTTCTAAGGAGACAGTTGTTATTAAGGAAGAGGAGAAATAATGTGAGAACAAAGCAATAATCTCTTACTAAGTTCAAAAGAAAACCAGCAACTATGAGAAAAATGTACAAAAACAACAATCCCACTAATGTGTTCACTACATAGACCAACAGGCAACACTAGCATTATTAAAAACCAAATTTAGGTAGAATCATTTGTAGAAACTCTTTTAATGTATTCAAGTTTTGCTTCAGTTTTCATCTACCCATTTTAATAAAACTAACGTTTAATCCACTTTTCTAACCCTCTCTCCAGTCAGTGTATATCTACAAGGGATAATTTGTATTTAAAAGAAAAAAAAAAATCCTACACCATAAACCACAACAAAAAAAATAACATCTTGAAGATTCAGAATTATTTCTCCAACCACACAAAACAAGGTGCTAGAAACACTTCACAACACCTTAGATAAAAGCTTTGGTTTGTTTTTCTTTTTGTTTTCGTCTTCTCAAAGTTCCACAAGGTCACACAACTTTTTAAAATGGTCAGACAAATGTCAGTCACGTGACCTACAACTGGGTTGTTTAACCTAAACCATTGACATGGGACTCAATGGTCAATAGTTGCTCCTTTCCCCTCTTGTGATAAACACTCCTCTCAGTCAATGCTTATCGTACACATGTGAAATTGAAAATCCCCAAGATATAATGTTATTACCAACAAGGACTGATGCAATGGTTATTACTTGAAACATCAAAGAAATTAAGTCAGCAATCAGAGTTTATAGAAAGCATTTACCCTATGAACAAGTTTCGATATCATCTCTAGTGTCATTAAAACCTTCCTTCCATGGTTAAGCTGACTCCTATAATCAATAAGAGCTCTAAAAGTTATTATATCAATTAGTTTTTAAGACTAAACACAACAGAACAAGAATACAGAAAAGACATGCACATGAACAATGAAAGATTTTTGTGGGTGCTTCAGTGAATTAACATTGTATATTGAGACCAAAGCACAAAAACCTTGAATCTAAAGAAGTGTTAACATTGTTAAAAATATATTGACAAGTAATGCCTATATGCACAGTTAATTCAAGCTCCCAAGTAGGAGAAATCATAGGGTTATTTTAGGAGGTAATTATTCATCCAAATTTTCTATTTCAGAGCATTGTCTTGTCTTTGGAAGAAACCTAACATCTTGGGAAAGTAAGAAACGAACAATAGCCATCAAGTATGAAAGCCGAATATCAACAAATCGGAACAGCAACATGCGAAATGATATGATTCAAAGTAAGATGGTTTCTCAAAGAATTGAACATCTGTGAATCAGAAGTTCACAACCAATGAAGCTCTTAACTAATAAAAAAGCAGCTCTACATATACACTCAAGTTCAGTCGCCCATGAAAGAACAAAATACATTAAAATTGACTATCACTTTGTATGGGAAAAAATCCAGCCTGACAAATTTACTACTGCATTTACAAATTCCAATGACTAACCTCGCAGATATTTTTATTATGTCCACAGGATTTCCGTCCTCTAAAGTGAGGATAGTTGGAAAGTGAGAAGTGAAGGGTTAACCACCCTCGGATTATTTTGATAAAACCCATACACAATGGTAGTTATTGATCCAAGAGTGATTAATCCTTCACTTTCTCACTTTTGAACTACCCTTACTTTAGAGGATCTAAGTCCATGTATCTTAGAGGTCCTCGGGTGAGCTATGTATGCAATAAGCTTGGTTCATAAGCTATATACATCCCAACTTGAAAGGCAGTAAATCTCAGCTACTTCCCATTTTGTCAACTTGATTTAAGCTTATTTTACCGATAACTTCTGCGTTGTTTAAATAACAACCACCTTTTATAGCCAATTAACTATGGAAAGAAAGGCTTCCTTCTACAATCAAAGCAACTTTGTAGTCCATGCTCCAAAAAGTATTAGAGGAAATGATATTACATTAGGGGTGTCAGCAGTAACTAAAAGCGCACCATAGCACAATTGAACACCCATAAGAATGTTGAACTCTAGCTACAACTTTTTCTTAACAATTTTAGCCTATCTAAACAAAGCTATATAAATTATTTTAAACCTCAAAGAAAGCCTCTTAAGTTATCACTAAACATTAAAATCTTTAATGGGGAAAAAAAGCTAAGGGATAAACGAAAAAGCAAGGATCCTCGGTAAGAAAGCTCCCAAAAATTGAGAAGAAATACAGCTCACTAAATATTACTTGCATAATAATCAATATTTTGGGGGGAGCTTTGACGGATAGAGCTGATTTTTCTACTTTCATCATCAAGTCATAGTTACCCAATTAAAATGTGGAGAAATATATTACTTTGTTTTAGTATTATTCATGTCAAAAATGGGATAGGTAAGACTATTTTACTTTTTTAATAAAAGCACCATGCCCTATTTAGAAAATGGGATCCATGATCTTACAACTCAACAAAACAAAGTAATGAAATATTCAAATACTTTGATACGATTAAACTTTCAAGGAAGAATGTATATAAAGATCTGTTTTTACCAAACCTCTTAAAGGTTCCAGAAATCTTTGCACTAAAGATGTCGCTAGCAGCTGATAAGAAACTGCATTTTCTAATAGTTGAAATCTTGTTGATATGTTCAATCACCTGCAAAAAGAAAAGCTATCTGAACTACGTGCTGAAAGAATTTTTTTTAAGAAGGAAAAAAAATAAAAATAAAAAGATGGGAAAGCCACATTGGTTATTTACTCTCTTTATGCATGTTCAAACTGAAAATCTTTATAAAACCCCTACCCTCTTTTTCTGATCCTTCTCGAAAGGCAGTAAAGCCTTGAAGACACGAATATACGAGCTATCATCACAACCAGGCAGCGCTGTTCTAAGCATGGCAATTATAGTTCTGACCACCTATTATATGAAGGGCCAAGTTAGCAATTTATGGCATGCATGGGGAGGAAAAGATACAACCATACACAAATCAGATAGTTATTAGATCTTGAACATAAAAATTTCAAGGGGAAAGAGTAGAAATTAATCGTACACCAGATAGGGGTGACGCAATCAATTATCAGCGCATTTTTGCACTTGCTCATACCACAAGAAAAACATAATTGAGGAGGAGTCCATATATTCCGTTGAACCATATAATAGTTACATTACATGATTCAATCAACCAATAATTGACTCTGGAAGTTCACTATCAATTTCTTAGCACTGAATTCATGTAAATACAACTAGGAAACAGATAAGTAATTTTAATCATCTCAAAGTAAATTATAATATTATCTTGTTATATTGTGGATTGAATATTATTCAAGGGTAGTTAGTGTTTTGGCCAATACACTTAAGCTGCTTGTGGAGGCCCATGAATGATTTATATCTAAACAATAGTAAACTAGTAATATAAACACACTTTTACCTTGATTGGAAAAAGAAAAAAACTTACCTTTTTTCTGTAAAAAGCCACACCGTGAATGTTAAACGGTATTTTCCTATCACGGAAAGCAATTTGGAAGGCTTTGCCTGAGATCTGAAGCAGAAACAAACAGTACCGAAGTCCATTCAGTCAAACTATAAGGTAATAGCTTTTGTACATAGTTATAGTAGCAAGCAAAGCAGCAACAACATCACCTGCCTACGGTAAAGAATTGCAATGTTGCCATAAGAACAGGTAGGTTCTGAATGACTAGATGAAATTTCTATGATCTTGTCTACAACAAATGCACATTGTGCATCCTCATTGTTACACTCCTTTACAACTATCTGCATATTATTACCAAAATCATTTTAGCCATATAAATAAGAAAATCACAATAAAAACATACTTTACAAACCAGCAAACAGAAAGCCTTAAGTACCTTGGATCCAGAAGAGTTATCAGTAAGAACATTCTTCAACTGACTTCTCTTGCCATTATTTCGAATAAGAGAAGATGCAGCCTCAACAATGCAGCGTGTGGACCGATAGTTTTTGTTAAGCCTAATCTGAACCAGAAAAGCAAGTTATGCAAGTTCCCTAATGAAGAATTTTAAAAGGTTATCAGTGTGCATTTTTCTATCAATATACACATCATAACCAGTTATGAGTTAACTGAGTAGCATAAAAACCAGTCAATCAAGGACAAGAGAAACCTCTTTGTAATTAGAAAAATCATTGCGAAAGGAAATAAATCCAGAAATGTCAGCTCCGTTGAAACTGAAAATGGACTGTAAAACAAATAAGACATTGATTAGACCAGTAATTACCAGAAAAAAGAAACACAAATCACCAACCGCCAACTTCTCAAACTTTAGAGGCTTAAGAAGAAAATATTCAAACCTGATCGTCATCACCAACAATTGTTATTTTATGATGGGAGGCAAGAATCCTTAGAAGTTTGTATTGCATGGCACTGGTATCTTGGAACTCATCTATAACAATGGCTTTCCATGAATCCTGACACTCTTTGAAAACTAATTCATGTTTTAAACAAACGTTAAGTTAGCACAACCATCTGTAACAAGTGAAGAAATTTCAGTTAATTACTTGTATATTACAGAAAATACTTACCATCGGGGAAATCACTAAGTAGCTTCACTGAACAGCTGATTAAGTCATGATAATCCAGAGCATTACAAGAATTTAATATGTTATTGTAATGCTCAAGAATTTCAGCCTGATTAAAATCCAGAGAAAGGAATCAGAAGTGCTACAGCAGAACAAGGCTCTGTGTCTGTGTGTGCATGCAAGTGCAATAAAGCCCTTTATCAGCAGTGCTAAAGCAGAACAAGGCTCAGTGTCTGTGTGCAAGTGCAAAAACGCCCTTTATCATCTTACGCCTATTTCGTTGCCCAGTTCACGATGCTCAGCAGAAGTTCTTCCTGCAGCTTTGGCCTGAAATGTTGTATAGGTATTGCATATGACCAGGTTAAAATTTAACATTGCAGCATATGAAAAGAAATGAAAGAATTGGAAGACCCTTATCCATTCAGTGAAAAGATCAATGTAGCCATCAAGTAAAGCACAATTTTAACAAATTATACACCTAATAATGTAGACTCACTGGGATTCAGCCCTGTCTGTAAACTGGAAAAAATAATGTAGAATCAAACGGCTGAACCTTCCAGCACTTAACCATATGAAGAACAAATAGTCTCAGGTCAAGAATTATCTAGTTTTGTGACATTACAAATTTTTTATTCCCCATATATAGTGTCCCATCCTTGAAGAATGAAGATACACAAGGCAGGTTATGTTAGGTAAATAGTACAACCATAAAGGATTTTTCTGACAAGAAAACAAAGTAATGTGAGCTTAGTATTGAGGTCAGAAAACCACAGCAGCCATTGCAAGAATTATGAATAAGATCTATCCACCAAAGTTACAAAGAAAAATAACATCTGGCTATATATATATATATATATATATATATATATATATATATATATATCTGTGAATAGATAAGGTCAAGAGGAGATAATATGGCTAAACAATCAGCAAATTGATTTTAAAGATGAAAAGAAATTTCAAAATGGAATGGAAGATATAACTCTTAAATTTTGTGTCATTTTATTTTACATTTATTTTCTACCTTGTGACTTGATGGATCTCAGCTTACCTGGAAAGCTGCATACATCTCTTCAAACCAGAAAATGATGAGAATCTAATATGCAGGCCACCTCTTTGTTTAATCTTTTCATTTTTTGGCTCTTTATCAAGCCTTTCTATAATATTGATCTGTCTGCATCAGCACTAATGGACCACACTAAGCACACAAGTGATGCAAACAATGGCACGTTGATTTTCATGATTTCAAGAGCTAGGTAGCTTTCAGAAGATGGCAAATCAGGTTATATCACTGATCACCTGATTTACAGATCACAAGCACATATGTTGCATACAATATTGATTGAGCTTAACCCCACTAGATGAGGCTAGGTAAATGGATCAAGCAACACCATACTGCTTCCCAACAGGTGTTCTTACCTTTCCCCAAAAAAATTATAAAATCCATTTCGAGAGTCTTGTTCAAAGATTTTTACCTTAGGTTTCTTTGATCCTCCTCTATCTCTTTTACTCGAAGTCTCAAACTATCATCCATTTAATCCACTTTTCGCACTAGAACCCCGGTTGATGACCAAACCACCTTAGGCAAGTCTATATCATTTTACCCTTAAAAGTTACTTCTCTGAGTAGGTCTACTCATCCACGACGTTATGATCTCCACTTCACTTAATAGCTCTTATTTTCACTCTACTGTCCTACATTCTATACCATTGAACATTGTTGGTCTCATAGTTATCCTGTTGAATTTGCCTTTGAATTGGATAAAGATAACCTACTTGCAATTACAAGTTACGCTTGAAGCCTTTTCCCATTTCATCCACCTAACTTGAATCCTATGTCTTTGCATCCCCCTCAATCTCCACTTCACTTTGTATGATAGATCCAAAGTACCTACACAACCAAACCATGCAAAGTATGATATCATGAGGTCCCCAATTTTCACCTCCAAAACATTTCTATAATTGAACTTACATTCTAAAAACTCCATCTTCCTTCTACTTAACTGAAAACCCTTTAATTTTAAAGATTCTCTTCACAACTAAGGTTTACAGTTTATTCCTCTTCTTGGCTCAACATCTAGGACTATTTCCTCCACAAAAAGCATGCATTGAAGTACTGTGGATAGGTGCATCATTTTGCAGTTTGGCAGCAAAATGAGTCAAACCCTCTCCACCACTAACTTGAAATCAAAGAGTATGCTGGAATTGTGTATCTAAGCCAGACAGCACCAGGATATATTTGCACTTATAAGGTCTTAATTAGCCATAACTACGATAGTACTTAGCTCCCTAACTAGAGCACCGATGGACTTTACACACACTAATTACAAGATACTTCTAACAAAAACCAACCACTTTTTTTTAGCCATAGACAATTTGAATTTTAGCATATACAATGACCGTATGATTATTAGTTTACATAATAGTTGAGGAAGATTACTGTAGGCTTTGAAATTAATCATCCATTTATCACTTCAAAAGGAAGTTTGGAATTATTTACTCTTCAAAAAGAACCACACACCTGAGTCACAAACTGTTGCCATTTCTTTGCCTTATCCTTGAACTGTTTAGGAGTTATTACACTATTGGACACTTCCCCAATCAACGATGCACCATCTTGTTGCCTACTTTTTCTGGTTTCTAACAATCGGACAGCCTCAATAACTGCATTTCGCTGTTGTCCCTGTCCATATATTAAGAATTCAGATGTGCGGCCTATCCTGCAATGTAAATTCAGGAATTATTTGAGGAACATGAGTTAAAATCTAAGTGGCATGTCATTTTTTAATGTGTTTAGTTTATCTTTAAATTCTGTTGTTCTACTTTTTTCTCCTTTCTCTAACCAAATTATGGTCAAGTACCCTTTATGTAAATGGGTTACCAGTTTTTGAATTAATTAAGGGATTGTGAACAATGATAGATGCGACAGTTGGCATTCAAATAGCAAGAAAATTCAACTGTAGCTCTAGTAAGTAGAATATAAGACAGAAACACACGAGTTGTAACTTATTAGCACGTACTTTAGGCACAATTAAGAGAAAAATCCTCATCCAGTTCAGAGTAACATACTTCTCTGCATGTGAACGACATAGTTGCAAGGAAAATGAATGAAAAGTGCTGATTGTAAGTTCCTTAGCTGTTGCCTTCCCAGCTATGTTTCCTATACGCTCTCTCATTTCAGAAGCTGCTGCTGTTGTAAAAGTCATTGCAAGAATGTTTGATGGACTAATGCCCTGCAGACATTTGGCAGAAAACAGAAACAATAAATCAAATATATAGAAAGGGTAAACACATCAATTCAGAAAGATAGAGAACAAGGGACAAGAATCAATTATAAGGGCACATATGTTTAGCAAATAGCACATAAATATACAGCACCTCATTAAGCAGCATCAAAACTCGCCCAACCATCGTGGATGTCTGATAAAGAAATAATAAATAAATAAATACAATTCAGCACCAAAAATCAACAAAGAAAAAAGGGTTATAATGCAATGGACCAAGAAGAGAATAAAAGCTGAAGAAGACCTTTCCACTTCCTGGACCAGCTACAATCATCAAAGGGGTTGAAATATCAGTGCAAGCTGCTTCTCTTTGCCTCTCATTGAGTGATTGCAAGTATTTCAAATATTCCTCAGGCATGCTGTTGGCACTTTGCAAACTCTCCCTATTAGCATCCACCTCTCCTTCTTTATATTCCAAATCTAAATCAACCCCAAAACTAAAAAGTTCCTCACTTCCTACACCCTTAGAAGCAACAGCAGATACTGAACTCAGATCAACACCACCAACAACATTGCTCTCACTCAAAACAACCTCGCCGCAGCTCAACCTACAACCTAACTCCTCCTGCTGCCGCAACGTTGCAGCTTTCTCCTCGGATTTCTGCTTACACAAATTGTCAATCTCTTCCAAAATTGACTCATCAAAATCATCATCATCATCAAAATAATCCGGCATCGGTTTGGGCTCTCTCCTTGGAGTTTCGAAACACAGTCCAACCGCTTCTCCTTCTCCATGCCACCAACGGAAAGAGCACACATTGTCATCTTGCTAAAACCATTGTCAATTGCACAAGACGATGAAGCATCACAACTACCACCATTTCCCATTGCATTGGACCAATTGTTCAACCGCACTTCCGCAAGAGGGAACCTCTTGGGAGGGGCATTAAATTCACGTGCACTCTTCATTCTACAAAACAGTAACAGAATCAGATTATGGGGCTTTTGAATTATGAAAATTAATTTTTCCAATTAACATGCGCGAAGGCCATTTCCCTTTTTCTAAAAAAAAAAATTATGCGGAGTTCAATTTCTAAAATCTAAGTACACCCAGAAAAAAAAAAAGATTATGAGAAAAATAAATATATAAAAAAACAGAACAAGAAAAAAGAAGAAGAATAGGAGAAAGAGGTTGTTAGTTAACTTACTGGTGGGAAGAAAAGGTGGAGGAATGGGAAGGCCTTTTTTAGGGAGGAGTGGCGTTGTAGCCCTGAAATTGGCGGAGATGCGGCGCTCACTATGGTGCTCTGCCATTGTCTTGCTGTGCCGCTACGGCCAACCTCACTCGATCGGAGGAGTGTGTCAGCGACAGTGATGTGACTCAAAGTGTGCTTATGCCAAGCGCCAAGGACTCTCTTCTTTGCATTTTGATTTTTTTTTTTCTTTTCCTTTCCTCCATAAATGAAAAAATGTTGTGTTTAAAAATGTGCTGGACAATATTTTAGGGGGAACCAAAAAGCAATTTTACTGTTTGTTTCAGTTTCAATTTTTATTTTTTTTTTATTTTCAAAATTTTATAATAAAAAATTAAAATTAGAAATAAAAATTAAAAATTGAATTTTATAATTTTTTCAGTTTTCAGGATATTTTTTATAAAATTTGAAAAACTATAAATTGAAACCAAACTATCCCTAAATATGCCACACAAGGTTAATTAAATTTGGGGTTTTTTAGGTTTCTTTGTGAAATATTTTTGCCCTTTTTATTTACTTAGTATTTGGTGTAATTTTTAATTAGATAATATACTTAAACACACATGCTATATATAAATATATATATTTAAATGTTTTTTAAACCCTAAGTAGATTGATTAACATTTTTTCATCCCAAACATCATATTTACATGTTTGGTTGGGATTATTTTCAGGAAAAGCTGGCATTGAGTGGTTGGAGCTTTGTTTTTCCTTTCAGAAATTAGCTTAGGATGCCACAAAATTACCTCATGATGTCGCTTGTGTGTAAACCATATAGGCTTTAAGTAGAGTAGTTAGATTTAAAGATGGCACTACTTTAATTTCCTTGAGTAGCTTTCAAATACAAGTCTCAAGCTCCGTGCAAAATGTTTATAAGTGACTCAATCTCTTGTAAACGAATTTCACTGAATTGGAAAAGAACAACCGAGAGCTATTGTTAGCACTATTAGATGGGATTTTGTTTAAGAGAATTCAAGGTTAGTTAGGAAACCTCCTTAATCCACCTCAATTATTTCTTCAAGTTAATACTAACCTCTAAAGCTTCAAAAGAGTGTTCCACAAGCCAAAGCATTCAAGCTAGAACCTTCCTTAAGATATACACATCTATGTTTGAGGAGAAAGGTGTGATTTGTATAGACATTGTGGTACAAGACTAGATGGAATGATTTGTAGTAGGATGAATGAAAAAGATGGGTGGAAGACTTAGGTGCATAGGGTGGAAGCCATGGGAGGCCTATTATGGTTGGAATTTGCAACTAAATTGGGAATTCAATTGATTGGTCTTTAAGGGGCGTGTGGTTCGCGAATGTTTGAACATTCCCAAGAATATGAGATCATGAATAAAAGATTCCTATATTTTGTTCACTGATAAAAAAAAATCCTAGGAATGCTTCGTTTCCAGGAATGAAATTAATATTACTTTCATTCCTACCCTCTACCATGGGAATGTTTATGGAAGGGAATGTGTCTGAATTTAAAAAGACAAAATTACCCTTACTAATCTAACCTAACTCCCATATCTACCATCTCTTTTCCCCTTTCATCTTTCCCTAAACGTAGCACAACACCATCCTCCCCCCAATTATCTCCTCCAGTGCTGCCAAGCCTTTTGCCTCACAACCACGACACCAATCGCCCTTCGCAAAGCCATCTAGGACCTCTAGCATCAATAATGCTGCACCATTGCCCTTCACCACCACCACTCACCAGAATGCCCCCCTATGCAATCACAACCCCAACTAGCAACCAGCAATGGCGACCATCCTTTCACCATTACCACACAACCTCCCCCATCATCACCACATAGCCTCACTTACAAACCATCTAAAACCATAAAAATCATAGCAAATAACCCAATCTTTCATCCAACCAAAACCATAGTCATAATCACCATCAAAGAGAAAGAAAGAAAGCCATTTCCCCGTCAAGCTTGGTGCCACTATTGTTGGTGTCCGCGTTCCTTCTCCCGCCCTCAAGAATCACTCAGCCACGCAACCTTGAAGCCCTCCGCCGTGAAACCACATCCTTCCCACTTTGCATCATCGCTCCCAAACCCAATGCCACCGCGAAGCCAACCAAGCATGAGCTCAATTGTCCTCGATCCCGTTGTAATGCCTATGATGAGGCAAGGAGTGATCGCTGCAAAAAGACATGGACAAGGAGCCTCCTGTAAGGCCTCTAAGTGGAGGGGTACATGAATGAACCATTACACATCTGAATGATGGATCCGAGACCGTGTAGGTATGAGACTATACCTTAAGGATGACTATATGAATTGATTGATACTACCTATGCCAACAAAGATGCATCTTCTTTCAGCCTATCATGAAAGAACTCCTGCTTGACTTGGAGCAATTTTGAGATAGGTGACCTTCTATTGTGTGAACCACGCCTTATTGGACAAGTTATCAATCCATAAAGTACAGATGTTACAAATGGTCAGAGCCACCTTCCCAGGATGAATTCTACGAACCAAGTGGCATGGTGGGCATGTAACACCCTGACGAAGAGGATTGCAGAAGGCATGGACAAGGAGCGACTTGGTAAGCCCTCTAGCGGAGGGGTACATGAATGAACCGATTACATACCCGAATGAGAGGGATCTTGAGACTGTGTATGTATGAGACTATATAGTTAAGGAGTTTATATGAATTGATTGGTACTACCTATGCCAACAAAGATGCATCTTTTAGCCCATCACGAAGAACTTACAGTTAAGTGCTTGACTTGGAGCAATTTTGGATGAGTGACCTCCTGGTTTTCCGGAAACGTGTGAATGACGACAAAGATGCTGAAAGACATGTGTTGGTTTGGGGACAAGTCAATCCATAACAGCATGAGATGTTACATCACACAACAGGTCACGCATAGCACCACTAGGAAGCTGGCACTTGCTCCTCCACCTTACGCCATCACACCCGCCAAGCCAACCGTCAACCTCTTCCGAGAAGTCACTATTCCTAGCCTCGTCCATCTTGTGTACAACATAATCTAGGTTTACAAATTAGGGATTAGATAACTTTGTTTTTCAATTTTCTTTGCTCCGATAGGAAAATGAATATTTTCATACGATAATTGTTGCTATTATATGTATAAAAAGTTTTAATATTGAGATTATAATGTATTTTATGTATTAAATTATGTTTAAGTATGAGTTTAATGTGATTAAAAACTAATTTTAGTTCAAATTGTTAGGGTTAATTTTGAAAATGAACACAATATTCCTAGGAATATTTATGTCAACCAAACGCATGAATAGTTCATTACTAACATATTATCAAGATTCCTGAATTTAGGTTGTGAACCAAACATGGGAGTAATTCATTCTTGGGAAAAATTCGTATTTGGAATGCCCATAAATGTAAAAATATTCCACAAACCACACGCCCTGACTCAAATGAGATATTTGACAAGAGTATACAAATTTAATATTATAACAGATCTAAAACTCCTTAATTTAGCTTTTTCAAAGCTCAATTTGTTCTTGTAACACCCTAATAATTAACCCAATACACCTAGGAGTATTTGATTAATTACTAGACTTTACTCTTTGCTTCAGTTCCTTAATCATGCTTCAAAAATACTTAGTGAAATTACGAGCCATTTTTTTTAAAACATAATTGAAAACGTGAGCCACGCTTAACGAATGATTTAGCAAAATTTAAAAGACACATAGGAATTTACAAACATCACATCATAATATATTGGCTCCATCATACAGCATCCATAATTACATATCATATAGATATTTTGCCTACCAACAGAATAAGACTAAGCCATAAATAATATATGGATGGAAGGACATCCATTAATGGCACCTAGTAATAACACTCCAGGGATAGGGATACTATATACGAGTGAAACTACAGGATTCAAGTTCAGAAGCCTCAATGTGATACGAACGCTTCCTTCTTTCTTGAAGACGAGATGGAAAGAATTGAGAAACTTAAAAAGAATCTCAGTAGGTACTCACCTCATGATGCATCGTGTCATCATCATCGTCCCCAGGAACCTCGGTTTCATTATGAAATGTGAGCATGCTAAGATTCATTTATTAGTTTGGAAATATACTTTACCGAGGTCCATTCATTTTAATCATGCGTCTTATAATGCATCATAAACTTAGCATGTCATGTTTATAATGAACTTTTCCTTTCATATATAATAACATAGTTATGCATAAAATCACATCATATTCCTCATCATCATTTCATAAGTACTATGCATAGCAGAACATCATATTCACATAATGCATTTACTTAGTTTCTTAGGTGACTTAAAGTTACTTTCATCATCATTTTCCTGGGCCACCATATGCTCCACCCTTTTGGGAGTAATCTAGGTTATGAGCTCATACCTTGCTAGTACCCCTTTTGATAAGTAAAAATTCGTCTCTACCCTTTTGAGAGAACGCAAGAATCACCTTTTCACCGCCTAGTTCCAAAATCATTTTAGGATCACCTTTTCACCATCTATAGTCTGATGGGTCCAAAGGGTCATTTCCTCATATATTTTAAGTCACCTTTAAGTCTTTGCATGTTATATCATAATACAATTATCAATTCATAATCATTTATAACATTTCTCATTTATAGTCTTATTTGGAATAATATATATACCAACTAATCATGCATCTGAGATTCAGTCACAACTTAAATATCAAGTTTCCTAGCAGAACCTTCCCAAATTACACTTTTAGGAATATACTTTCTTCCAACTAGGGTAAATTTTTAAATAACAAAGAATATTTCATTATTTCATGCATAAGCATTCTCATTGTTTGCAACAGCAACTATAACATGCAAGCCATGAAATCATTCAATGAAATCAAATACTTAATAAGCATCATCATAAATCCTTATGAAAGCTGTCTTAAATAATTGAAACTCTAGAATCAGGTAACCTCAATTATCAAACTAATTAATTATGCATCTAAGGGATTAATTACCATCATTACCATTAATCATAAGCCTTAAGAACATTATTAAACCATATGAGGCATAGGCAGTAATCATATTTAAAGCTTTATTGCTTTATGTAGCTAATTTCACTTATAACATGCATAGAATTATTCCTTATCAATAAACATAATTAGCACAACTTCAAACATATCAAATCATCATCATTTATTGGTACTAATCTCATATCAGAAGCGAATCATGAACCTCATATAATTGTATAAAATCACATTTTAAGTGAACATAAAATGTTAGTTTCAGAATCCTTGCAAAGCTTTAAAACTCTTTTAGAAACCAATTCTTTTTGCTAAACTTGAAAGAATCTTCATAATTAAAATTCTCACTTAAGATAAAAGGAGCAAGTCTTGAGCTTAAGAGATTTATTTGATATCTTAGAATCATAAACATGCTATGCAACCTCATTTTAATCTTGTCATTATAAGGTGATAACTTGGAATTATAAACATGATATGCAAATCCATTTCTTTATCTTTAAGATTTAAGGTGATGACTTGAAATTAAACATGATGCAAGAGCTTGAAATATAAACATGATGCAAGAAACTGCTTTGAGGAGAAGAATTAGGCAAAGTGAAGGGAAGAGAATTATTATTACATCTTTTTAAGCTCCAATCTCAAGACTTCTTAAAGAATTAATTCTTTAACTCCAATAATCTTATTTCTTTGCTTGTGATACTTGGGCAAGTCTTTGAGCTCTAAGATCTTTAGGTGATGACATAAAAATAAACATGTCATGCATTGATTCTTTTAGCCATTATAAAATAAAGTGAGAGCATAAAATAAATATGAGATGCATCCTCTTTATTATCTTTGAAGATTAAGTGACAACTTGAAACATAAACATGAAATGCAAGCTTGGAAATTTAAACATGAATATGCAAGTTCATTTATTCATTCTTGAGAATTTAGTGATGACATAGAAAGTAAACATGGTTATGCAAGGCATAAACTTAAACATGGATGCAAGTTCATTTTATTTCTTTACTAGAGCTTCTCCAAAACTTTAGAGAAATATAAATTCAACCCAATATATCTTAGCAAGACAAAGTGAAAAATACATCTTTCAAGTTCTAAACTCAAGATCATAAAAACATCATAAAAATATTATTCTTTAAAGTTTTGCATCAAGTGGAACTTTCAAGCTTTAGAGGCCTAACTTGTGATGGATTCACAACCCACCCTCAAAGTCCTCATCATCAAGCCATCATCTTAGTCCCACCTAGGCCATATGGCTGAATTGTTCAAAGAAAAGGAAGAAGAAAACCAAATGGAAAAACTAGAAAATCCATGAAATCATCATTTTGAACCAAGAACAACACTTAGCAAAGCATAGAAATAAACTTAAAAACAACTCCCTACCTAATCTGATTTGAAGGAAAGGAAGAGAACTTGGTTTCTTGGAGTGAAATGAAATATTCTTGAAAACTTGAAGAAAGAATTCAGCCAAGAGGAGGAGGAAATGAGAGCTTTTGGTGCTCTAAAACTAGAATTTGTGTAAGTTATGAACTAAGCATCTAAACTATCTTCAAGCATGCCTATTTATAGATTTTGCAGCTCATAAATGGACAAAGGAAGGAAAGAAATCTGACCAAAAATTAGAGGAAAAAAAATAAGGAAGAAAATCATTTTGTTTGGTGGCTTAAAACATGGAATCATGTTTCCATGTTTTCATAATTCTTTGTTTTCATTCTTTGGATTTTTGTGTAATAATTTTCTGATTTATTACTCAATAATTTCGTGCATTACAGCCTTGTGGAAGAGGATTTTGTGTGTTCCATGTATTTTTAGGTGTAGGCAAGGTATTCATGCAATTTAGAGAATTTACGGTTAAGGGTTTAAGTGAATTATAAGCAATTTGGTGTTTTAAGCAATTTTAGGTTCTAATCAATCTAAATAAATAATTTTGACTCTAGATTAATAATTAGAATTTAATAAGCTTTAATTTGAGCCTAATATTGCTTAGGTTTCGTTAGCAAATAAAAATCTCAAAATTTGTAAACTACAAAGCAGGGGCAAATTTTACTTAAAAATTGCCCGAGGCCACCAAGCTTAACCAATGGTTAATCATGGCTTAAAAACACCTTTTAACACATTTTAGTGAGGTTCGGGTTCACTAAATTAGAAAATTAAGGGCGTTTTGGTCATTTCGCGTTAAGCTCAAAATTATTCTTCTCCTCTATTAACACACATAACACAAACAATCCCTTATTAACATCAAAACATCCCCTTGAGGATGGGTGGGGCCCACGATCATTTCTGAAAATAACATTTTGGTCATTTTACACGTACAGAAATTATACTTGCGAATTGCTCCTAACTTCTCTTCTAACGTTATATTCCTTTATTAAGGATTGTTTGGTCTCAAATTTTATATAATATTTACCTACGAATTCGGAATTCCTAATGATAAAATTACAGTAAAAGGTAAGAATGTGTAATAGGCAGTTGACAAAATAACCAATTTAGCCAAGGAAAAACTTAGGTGTAAAAAGATCGAAGGAGTGGCAGGCATGGTAAGGACATTTTCTTTAAATGTGTGTTTGATTGTTGTTTATGGGATGAAAGAGAAAGGTCAGGATGGAAAGACCCTTCTTAACCATCATGCACAATGTATTTGGTGACCCCCAAATCTAAGGGTTGATGAGGGAGAGCTGTGTCGTGGCTCTTATTTTTACTTGTTTTAACCTTTAAATTTCATCTCCATAGAAATTATACCCATAAAATCTAATGATAAAGTGGAAAATAATTTTTTTTATTTTCATTTCACTCACTTGTGTGTGATGTACTCATTTCACTCTATTTCTCATTTTTCTTCATTTCATTAATGACCATTATATTCTATCATTTATAAAACTAGCAAGCATACCCTTAGAGCAAAATTGGATTAATGATATTCTCACTTGCATTTGGGATGTTCTTATATTAGGTTAGGTGATTAAATATATTCAAGACTATCCAAAACGTTCTCTAAAAAATATATCAGTGGACAAATTATTCTATTAGAATTTGAAAGTTTAATATTCGTCTTTTACAATTTAAAAAAAGGGCAAACTAAAATGGGTATTGAGCCTATAACCAATTCATAAAAAAATTATAACTTTAATCTAAAAATAAGATCGACACCAAAAAATAAAAATCTAAGGCAAAATAAATGAAAAATTATTTAATATATATATATATATACACGCGCGCACGAAACTAAAAAAAACCCTACATTTTATTAAATCTATAGTACGCATGGATTAGTCGTTGCATTAAAATACCAATTAATTTGGGAAGAAGGATAATTTATTAATTTAATTTTCCTTTAAAAAACAAGTCAAAGCAGGTAAAATCAAAACCCTTGTTAGGTTCTGCTGAGTGCTGCGTGTTGTTGCGTTGCTTGCTTTCATCGTCATCTTCTGCTTCGTTCGAGTTGCTTCCAATTTGCACCAATCACCTCTCACCTTCTCCTTCGCCCGCCAAATACAAAACCTCTCTCTCTCTCTCTCTCTCTCTCTCTCACACACAGTCACAGGTCACACACCACTCACCACCATTCAATTCAATTCAACTCCATCCACTAATCCATTCCCCATTCCCCATTTCCATCACCAAAATTTTATATTTTCATGTTTTTTTTTCAATAAAGTATACACAGCATTGCATTGATGTTGCATTGGTTTGTAATTTGAGATTTCGTTTTTTTTTTTGGTTGGTAGGTTTTTTTTTTCTGTGTGAGTGGCGATGGCGGATGCACCGGCGAGCCCGGCGGGCGGGAGTCACGAGAGCGGCGGAGAGCAGAGCCCGCGGGGTTCATCTTCCGGCGGCGGAGGAGGAGGAGGAGGGGCGAGGGAGCAGGATAGGTTCCTGCCGATCGCGAACATCAGCAGGATCATGAAGAAGGCGCTGCCTGCCAACGGCAAGATCGCCAAGGACGCCAAGGACACCATGCAGGAATGCGTCTCGGAATTCATCAGTTTCATCACCAGCGAGTCAGAACAAAACCACTACCAAACAAATTTACATTCTCAATTTGTGTTTTTTTTTCTTTCTCAGTTCACGTGAATAATGTTGGTCAAATTAGTCATTTTTTCCACTATAAATTTGTTCATGAGAAATGCATTTCATCAAACATATCTGTTTGGTTTGTGGTTTGGTTTCCTGTCTTCATTCCTTATTTTCAAGTTGTTTATGAGTTTAATTTCTCTGCACAGTAAAATTTTACAAAAAACGACGTGATTGTGATAGTGGTAGTTGTTTTTTATCAGAGCCAATTTGAGACTCTTTTTTATTATCATTTAATAATTTGCAGTTTTTTGGTTTTGCTGAGTTTATTTGAATGTATCTGATTTATGACATGATTGTTGGGTAGAATGTGTTATGTTTGTTTTATGTGAATTATAGTATGGTTATTTTGGTGTGTAGGGCTTGTGAGAAGTGCCAGAAAGAGAAGAGAAAGACCATTAATGGAGATGATTTGTTATGGGCAATGGCCACTTTAGGATTTGAAGACTACATAGAACCACTTAAGGTGTACCTAGCAAGATACAGAGAGGTAATTTTGGTCTTCTTTCTATTTTTGTTCTGTCATTCTTATTAAAAAAATAAAATAAAATAAAAATTATTGATACAATATGGGGATATAATTATTGAGTATAGCTAGTGCAAACACTCATCACACGAATGTTTGAATGAATTGCTAATGACTGTTCCCTTTTCCTGATGATCAATCACGGGCGGTGTGGAATAAAGCAGTTTCACTTCCATATTTATTATATATTTGTTGGAACTTGAGGAGAAAACGGGAATCATCTAACTTAAATCCTTATCTATTGTGTCTGGCACTCTGGCTCTTCTGAGGTGTAAAATCCAGCTACTGCATAAAAATATGAATGCATTCTTCTTAGTTTTCACTTTTCATTTCCTTTTCATATAAGTGTTGAGTTGGATGGGGGCATATGGTTGGGCCGGGCTGGAGGGTGTTTGGGGGACCTATTCAATGAATGGATCCATTAAGTCCTCTTTGTTCCCACTCGTGTTGATGTCAAAGTTCCATTAATGTTCCTTTTGACTTCATATTTGTCTGACTGTTCCTTTTCCTTTTTTATTTGGCTGGTGATTTTGAAATGTGCACAATTATCACAGTTGGAGGTTAGTTAATCCTGTCCCCTGCTTAGCTGCATCACTTTGTTATTTACCTCAAACCATTTTACTGATGGAAATGCCATTGTTGGTGAACTGTGAATTCTGGTAGGGTGACACCAGAGGATCTGCTAGAAGCGGCGATGGATCTGCTAGACGAGATCAAGTTGGCCTAGCAGGTCAAAATAGTGAGGTTTGAATCTGTAACTATTTTGCAGTTTTGTTTTTGGTTCAAGAATTGTTGCTCTGGTAATGATTTGCTCATGTAAATAAGGTTTAGTTCAATAGTTAATATTCTTTTTGGTTGGTTTACTTATATGGCAGTTTGTTCATCAGGGTTCGCTGAACTACATTAGTTCCCAGGTTGTACTTCTCTTTCCGTCTCTCGGCACGCATGGTCAATTTATTTTGTTATATTTTTTGTCAACACATGCATGCTCAATTATAGAGCTGCTAGAAATGCAATTAAGACATACTTTGAGTCAAGCATGGCAAACCATTTATGTCCATCTACCTAATAGCTTAAGCCTTTGAGAGATGTGGTTCATGATTACCTCTATGTCTCTCATTTGACTCTTTTCCTCATTATCCTTAGCAATATTCTTCCACCATGTAGCCACTTTAGGGAATAAATAGCCTAGAATTCCTATCCCAGTACCTGTTTCATTGAGGCCTAGATTCTTCTTTGAGTTGGAATCCTCCTTGATTAAAACGTCTTCAAACTTGCTGATGACCAACTCACCCAAACACTGAAGCTTGAGCAGAGGCTAAGGATTAATTTACATTTCTAACACACTACGTCATGCATTAGCTGGTTAGGATTGAAGTGTGGATAAAGCACGAAAGCCCAGTCAAACTTTGTTATAGATGTCCACTTAAACCTTATGCAGCAATTATATCTTCATATCTTCATTAGAAGAATGGGGGTGAGAAGGATTGAACCCTTCATTGCATGGTCAAAGTATATATGGTACCATGCTAAAGACCATGCTCATAGTTTTATTCTTTAGACCTAGGAGCAGGATCAGATTCAAAGGATTTAACATCCCACATATATACTTCTGTTGACAGACAGATATAGTTTATCCAACATGGTATAAGAAATGTATTATCTAATTAAGATTTATTTTGGAATTGGTGTTTTGTTTAGAAGCTTTGGTTGAAGCTTTGAAATAAGCCTTTTGAACAATGTTATTTCAGCTTAGACTAACATTAGCTACACCTATTTGCACTTGCATCATGATAATGTAGAATTCTATTTTTCATTGAAGTAAAATTGAAAACCCAAGTTTTTAAAGCCTGCTGTGAACAGTTAATGACTTAAGTCTAGACATATTTTTATGGACATTGGAAAAGGATCCTCTCAAGTGGTAAATGCAGGTGACAAGGTCATGTACACATCTCTATCATTGATTTTTTTCATCTTTTTGACTTTTTCCCTTTTCAAAGTAAGTTAGTTAATGGTGGAGATGTGCATTGTCATCCGCATCTTCCATCAAGGGAATCCTCTCCCATGGAAATTACATTCAGCTTTTTTAAGGTGTTAATGTACTATAATGGAGTATAACGTAGGAAAAATGGAGTATGGAAATATGCCATATTTGTTTGCATTGACATATTCATTATAAGCTTGGTTATTTGGGTTGTTCTGGTAATTTAAGACTTCATTGAATTGATAGCATTTTATTTAAAATTTGAGTTACTTGTCTATATACTTTGGTTTCTATGCCTATGTTTTAGGATTAGTTGTTATTGAGTTGTTCCGTTCTCCCTCTCTTCTATACCCCTTTCGCCTCTTTTCCAAATCTCCTCTCCCCTCTCTGTTGTTTCTCCTCTCTATGAAAGAAAATCTCGTCTCTATCTGTTTATTCGGACTATTAACATTTTTTGCTATCTGTTGGGATTTGCAGGTGCAGCCACAGCACTTGGTTATTCCTTCAATGCAAAGCCATGAATAATTGCTTCTACGCATCTCATTTTTTCACTTAAATGCTTGTGCACATGGCATGGACGGAAAATAATAGTTTGATGATTTTAAATTTAGGTTCTCGTTTAGGGTAGGAGGGATGGGTGTCAGAATTTTGTTGCGGTACTCATGTAGGATTTTTTCCCCCTAACACATAAAATTTAGTTGCCAGATCGACTGAAGGGAGAGGAATGTGTTGGGATTTTGCATGTGATTTGCCATGTAGCTTGTCATAGTGAGAAGCACCTTCTTTGAGGTTTCTCCTTATTGATTGCTAAAATGTTTACTTGCCAAAGAACAAATGTTCTTGGAGGGATTGATGGCTTCACTTAGCAGAGTTCCTTCAAATTATTCAGAAGAATTATGATCGTAACCTTGACACCTAGTAGTTAGGGTTAAAATTCAATTCAGCCCAATTAAAATCACTAACCGATTAAGAAAAAATCAAAACCCAAAAAATTTGATATAATCCAAACAAATTATTTATTTGGATTAGATTGATCTAATTTATTTTTGACAAAATGAAATTTTAAGATATGTATATATATAATGTCATAAATTAAAGTAACTTAAGCCAATAAATTATGGATTCAGCGTGTTATTCGTAAATCGGAGTAGCTATTGATATGCTCAACCAATCAACAATGGTAAACGCATTTGATAGACTTTTCAATCATACATTGTCATAATTTGGATTTATTTTTTGAGTTTTTTTTTTTCTATTGATGAATGATTTATATGTTCATTTGTAAGTGTTTGACAAGCTCAAAGGTAGCCTTGAACTTATGCTGGACCATGTTCTCCTCTCAATCCAAACTTCTATCAATAAGGGAAAAAGACTCGAGCATATTGTTATATTAAAGATATAGAGCGACTCAGACATGTTTTCTCCCAGGTGCTGTTTTCTCATGTTTAGGGAAGTCAATGCTGTAGCGGATCTCTTGGTAAAGAATGGTCACATGCTACCCCATTAGAGATGTTCATAGTTGTGATATTCAACATGCACCCCTCAAAAAAAAAAAAAAAATTCAATCATGCATTTGTATTTTCATTGCGTTTTTTTTTTAATAAAAAGAAACCCACAAGATGGGAATGTGATGGCTCATAACCAATTTGGTTAATTAAAATGTTCGTACTTTTTGACCCAAAAAAAAAAACATGTAGGTACTTGGCTGACCCAAAAAAATATGAGGGTTTCTCCGGTATGTTTAAAATTCATTGGCAAAGATACTGTTTAGTTATTTGTACTAAGAATAAATTATATGTCCCACTATACCGTGTTTAACTTCATTAGCCCAAATATGATTACCAAAGACTTAATTATAAATCTTGGAACATATAGCTAATTTATAGGCTTGCATAAGAGTGATTCCCGTGTGAGAGAGGCATTGAATTGAATTTGTTTTATTATTTGTGTCTAATCATTTTAACATGATGGGTATTTATGAATTTGACACTTTAAAAATATAATTGAATTTTTGTTTATTTTGAGTACCTTTTGTGTTTTTATCTGATAAAAATAATTTTATTTGTTGTTTACCGGTATTTGCTTATTTGTAATAAAAATTTATTTATTTTGAAATTGAACATGATTTTTATCTCAAATTTCAATAATTTTAACAACATGAGAAACTGGTTAATTTTTTCATTTAAATTGTTTGGCAAAAACAATTTTATTTGTTTTAGTTATAGATATTTATTCATTTACTGAAATAAAAATTTAATTTTAGTAATTTCATATTATACAACATATATAGGAAAACTAGTTTTAAATTTATTTTTCAAACCAAATACCATATAACAAAAAATTGAATTCATTTACATATAGGCTAACGTAATTGGTTCTATTTTGTTGATTTTCAAGTTGGCAAATACCTCTAAAGAAAAGAACTTTAATGAAGTTTTATCTAATCTTTTAATTATTATTTTTTTTCTCTCCCTAATTTCATTTTTTCCTCTCCTCACCTTTTTGGTTTCTTTTGAAAAGGATGATTATGAGGAAGATGATACTTTCCAAGCAATTTTTGCAACTCGCAAAGAATGGGAGAAAGGGAAGAAAAAGATGATAAAGATGAAGAAACAAGGCGCGAGAAGAAGGAGATAGGATGACGGTAATTAAGGAGCATCTATAAGAGCACCAACACCAGCAACCATATATCAATGCATAGTTTCAGATTATGTTATCAGCAACAAACCATCAAGCAATTTTTGCACGCATTCAATTTAGACTTGGAGGTTAAATTAATGTAGACCATCACGTTGGATGAATGACACAATAATTTGCACGCGCTTAGCTTGAAAAGCAATAGTTATTATAATTATTGTTGTAACATTCCTTAATCTTGGTTTCATATTTTGGTATGACTTGAAACCTAATGTTGTGTTTTAACTTTCAATTCTCGGGTTGTAGAAGAGAAGTAGAAGAGCAATTGCAAAATTTAGAACTGATCTCAGCCAGCTGAACATACATTACAACATATATACATCTTTTGTATTCTTTTGCGAATAAAACGAGTCTTATTGCATTTAAACCAAAAGTTAAATGAATGTGGCGTCACTTTGGGTGAATTACGCATATAGCATTTAAGAATTAATTATTTTTCTTTGTTATAACATCTCCTACTCTTGATTTAATTTTGTGCAGTGACATTTTCTTAATTTTAATGTTGTTTTCATTTCTTGCCATGTCTCAAAAATATAGTACAATATTGGGTTTGCTTAGATTTGCTTAAGTGCATTGTGAGATTAAAGTTATTTTAATGATCGATTATAAGTATATTCTAGTTTTAATAATTGCTTATATGAAAATTAATTTTTTGTCTAGATAGATATATTAACTTCAAAGTATTGAATTGTATAAAAAAAGTATTCTTTTATATTATAAATTACTAAGGTAATAATTCAATCAGCCCCCAAGTCAAATTAGACTAAAAATAATCCAGATGATTTCGTCTTTTATGTTATTCCTTCTAAACATGCCATCAACTATCTTTTGCAAAAGGTTAAATTATTAACTATTGAGTAGAGGCATATATAGCCCTTCCACAAGCATGTATAGATCAGCCTTATTTTGTGTAAAATTTAATTAATTATTTCAAAAAATAGATTGCAACAAGAATAAAATTTCAAATCACTTGATCGTATAGACTCTTATAACACGTCATAAAATTATCTTTTTTAAAAGTTTGAATGGTTAAGTAAAGGTGCATGGACAATTTTTATATCTAACAAGATATCATTCAAATATAAAGGTCAAATTATAATGTTAAGAAACCATATATGACAAAACATAAAATGCCGTTACAATGTTAGAAAATTACAATATTAAATATCAAGTTTCCTTTCATAACTTGAATGTCATTCATGTTATGAAAATGTAAGGGACATAAATAAAGCAAAAAAAGGACTAAATTGAAACCTTGTTAAAACATAAAGGATGTAAATAAAGCTTTATTCAAGTCAATAATATGAATAATAATATAAATAAGTTTTATTTAGAAAATAATTCTCAACTTATACATATAAATAGTATAATTTATATTGATTTGAATTGAATTGATTTAGTTTATATTTCAAATTTGATATAATCCAAACAAATTATTATTTATTTGAATTAGATTGATTTAATTGATTTTTGGTGAAATAAAATTTGAAGTCATAATATCATAAATTAAAGTAACTTAAGCTAATAAACTATGGTTTCAGCATGCTGTCAACGAATCATACTATGTTGTAGCTATTGATATGCTCAAAGATTCAATAATGGTCAGCTCACTTGATTAACTCTTCGTTCACATTGTTGTATTTTAATTTAGGTTTTTTTTATTAATGGATAATTTATAAGTATCTTTGTAAGTATTTGATGAACTCTAAGATATGCCTTAACCAGTGACTAAAGTACCTTTACCCTCAATCCAAACTTTTATCAATAAGAACAAAAAAAAAAAAAAAATGCTCAAGCATATTAAAGATATTGAGCAACTCATACATGGTTGCTTCCAAGTTTTATTTTCTGGTAAAGGATGATTTGGTCCCTCTTAATTTTGGAATATTTGATGGCCCTTCTATTTTTAGTATAAAATTACGTAATAACCCTTAGATAATTCTTCTCTAATCCCTTTTCCCCATTCCAACGTCTTACCAGTCACCAATGTCATGCAAGAGCACTGTCTCTTTGTTCTACCATGATTTGAAACACACACTGGACCAAGACAATGCGTTTGCAACATCACTAATTCCTATGCCTTTGATTTTTTTTTGATCTTCATCTGGATTGATTTTTTTTTTTTCATATTCTTCTGGAACTTATTTTTCCATGGGCGATGGCTACCATGATAGTTTAAGCTCCCCCATAGATATCCATATAGAGACAAATCAAAGTGAAAACAATAAAAATGTTCACTTTATTGGAATGTCCACAATGCTTTCAGTTGGGGTAAGCACTGATTTTTAATTATTAGATTGAATGAGTGATTGATCTTTAGTTTTAAGGTATTCATTCAAAAGATTGTAAATTTGCAACAATCACCCCTTCCTCGTGTAATCTAAGCTCATCCCAACAATTTTAATCTCTCTAAGTCCTCACCACTCTCATAGACCACCTCAGATCTATGGAAAAATAATGTCTTAGATTGAACTCCAACAGTCACCTCTGGAAGGCTTGTGCGATACTGCCTATTGGTGAAAATGCATGGTTAGGTGGGTAGGTGGTGATGGCTAAGGTGAAGCGATGGTTGGGGTGGCGGCCATGTTAGAGGGCAACCTCCTTCCGACATTGACTACAGTCGGCACAGTATCAACAATGAAAGGTAGAGATGACTGTGGGTGAATGCAGAAAAGTTAGCGATTGAGTAAGGAATTGAAAATCAACAAAGAGTTAATTTTGTAATTTAAAAAATAAATTTTATTTTATTATCTTTTATTATAATTTTTATATAATCATTGTATTTTTTTAATCTGAACCATTCAATAAAAATCTAATAGTGATTAATAATGGACCATGACATTGTCCAAAACTACCATCGGACCAATTCATCCGGCACCTTATTTTCTAATGTGTTGAGGGAAGTCAATGCTGTCGCGGATCTCTCGGCAAAGAATGGTCGCATGCTCCCCCATTAGATGTTCATAGTTGTGATTGGGGCTTAGGCAAATGCTCCCCAAGGCACTGCTATAGTGCACCTTACTTAGGAGATGCATCTATACGCCTTTTAACATATGGTGTACTATAGTACCTTTTAAGCTTAGTCAAATTGAAAACAATTGTTAAGTGAATTTAAGAGACGATGAGATTTAATTTTTCGGTTATCGTGCAATTAACTGAAAGTTTTTTAGTGTCATAGATAAAATTTGATCATTTTTTAAATGTAAAGAATAACACAGAGAGAATCTGATCACTGCTGAACTGATCAAATTTTATTTTCATGACTCTGGAATCAAATATATATATATATATATATATATATATATATATATATATATATATATATATATATAGTGCATCATATGTGAAAAGTATATGAACACCCCTTCAGTCATTCACCTCTAATTACAAGCTGCATCATGCACCTTGCAAGTAAGGTACATACAAGACATCGCGTTGTTTAAACCTAAAACCTACCGAGCCCAGAAACTATGGCAACTAAAAAAAAAAAAAAATTAATACTCATTTTTAGTCCTGATTTTTTACTCGTAAGTTATTTTAATTAACTTTTAAAATAAATCAAATTAATCATTGACATTACAAAATGTGAGTCAAATTAGTCTTTTATTCCACTTTTATTTAACACTTTATCAATTAAATGATGATATGTAATGTTATGTAATACCTGATCATACCATGTATCATTTGAAGTAGAATGAAGTTTAAAATAACTTATTTTAGTATTTAAAATTGCACAAAATGTGTCATTTTATGATTTAAAATGATATTTAGATAATTTATTTTGTGTAATTTTAGACATTAAATAAGTTATTTTACACTTTATTATAGTTTAATGACATATGGTATTCCAACATGTCACTTAATGTTACCTATCATTATTTAATTGATAGAATATTAAATAAAAGTGGATTGAGTGACTAATATGACTCACATTTTATAATGTTGATAATTAATTTAACTTATTTTAAAAGTCAAGGAGTAAATGACTCACAAGTATAAAATAAAAGACTAAAATTAACAAAAACTAAAAAAAAACAAGACTATTGTCTCATAGTTTATGTTTGTGAGTTGGGCCGGTTAAGATGGGGATGTAATGGCTCATAGTCTTAGCCAAGTTGGTTAATTAAAATGTAGGTTACTTGGTTGACCCAAAAAATGTGGACACTTGTTGACAAAAATATAAATTTAAATATTTCCAATAGCAGTGAAATATGATGATAATGAAATATAGATTACTGAGCATAGTAATCTATATGATGAACAATTATTCACTTTTAGTTGGACGAAAAAAAATCTTTTGTATTTTTTCGTTTGAGTTGGATAGCAATAGTTTAGTACGTAACTGATGATGATAGTCTTATAATCTTATTATTGTTATGGAATTAGCAAACATTTTTAGAATTATTAATTTTTACCTAAATCAATTAAAAATTAAAATAGTTCTAGAAGGATAAATTTTTAATTCGATCTTGTCTAATTCTTATTTTTTCTCTCCACATTTCCATCTTATCATTCATAGTATCTCACTATCTTGTATCCTTTGATCGCAGCCTTCCTGAAAATTCGGATTTAAATTTAAATATTCCCAATCGCAACGAAATATGATGGCAGTGAACGGATTTTAACTAAAATTTTCAGATATTCTACACTTACAAATTGAAAAGGCTATCTACTATATTTTAGGGGGTCAACTATTATCTAATAAAAAAAAATTGAAATGGGCTATTCGATGAACTTGGTTTTATATTCGTTCTGCCAAAATCTTATTATTGTCAGGTTAAAATTAAATTTAAGAAGATAAATTTTAATTTGATTTTTCTTTTATCTAATCTCATCTTTTCTCATTCTACTTTATCATCATCTTATCATTTATCTTATCAACTCATTTATCATAACTAACATGCAAACCACCAACCTGAACGTAACTTCTTGTCTTCTATAAATATACACATTGTGTTCTAGCTAATAGCATAGTCCCTCATAAGTTCTTGTGTTGCTTCCCTATTAACCATGGATTCCGAGATCGATGTTCCTTTGAAGCCAGAAGATATAAAACATTTGCTACCTTCTGATATTTTTGATGAAATATTTTCAGAAGAGATTCCCATAGAGAATCAAAGTCAATATTCAGATAGTAGCGACGACTTCTTTATCACGGATTTGATCGATTTTCTTTTGAATCTAGAACAAGATGCAGCACAACACTTGCCACCTCTTGAAATTTTCTATGAAGTGGCTGCCGAAAACATTCCATCAAAAGAGAGTCAAAGTCAACAAGACAATGGCAACACCAACATTAAAGCTACTGTTCAAGCTGCTAATAGTGCATCAACTCATCATGTGGTCTCTTCTAATAATCAGGTTTCTATTTCTTATTTCCATCTCCTCTTCACTTAACTTCTAGCTGGTTAGGGATCTAATTCTTCTGTCCCACTTCCTATCCATTTCTTGTCCCTCCAATCAAATTTTGTCATGTATCCAAATTATGGATAGTTGAAAAATATTGATTGAATAAAATCATGGGTGATATCATCATTATACACATATTGTAGAATTTTATTGAGGGAGAGAAAGAATAAAAGATTTACTTCCACTAGCTAGATGCATTGAAAGTGAAAAATATCATTTTCAAATGAGTCATAAAGAGTACCAAAAAGGTTATATTATTCTTTTTAAAATAAAAAAAAACTAGGTAAAGATTTACTTATCATGAGCAAAAAGATTTTCTAGATCTTGGTCAAATAAATGATAAAAAGAATGATTTATTATATTTTCGTTGAGGAAGATCAAGAAATCTTCATGATTTATATGAATTCATTTTTTTTATGGGAACTTTGAATTTATTCAAATAGAACCATGAGATAGAACATCCCATCTACAGTGTGGAACTTCATTAGCCCAAATATGATCACCAAATAGACATAGTCAAATGAGCCAATTTGTCTGCCACTAAATTACAAAATCTTGGAACATATTGTGCCCTAGTGTAACTAAATTCTACCGTCAATTTATAGACTTGCATAAGAGTGATTCCCGTATGAGAGAGGTCTTGAGTTCAATTTGTTTTATTATTTGTGTCTAGTCATTTTAATAACATGATGAGTATTAATGATTTTGACACTTTAATTATATAATTGAATTTTGGTTTATTGTACTGTTTGTGATTTATTTTCGAACCAAATACCATTTAACAAAAACGTGAGTTAATTTATATATAGGCTAAGATGATTGGTTCTATTTTGTACTTTGACTTTTAAGCTGACAAATACCCCTAAAGAAAACACTTTTAGGTAGTTTTTATCTTTTTTGGCAGAGTAAGGTAGTTTTATCTATTTTTTTTCTCTCTCTAATTCGATTTTTTTTCTCTCCTTACCTTATTGAAATTAACTTTGAAATTATTTTCAAATCAAAACAGCTTATTTTTGAAACTGGTTCATTTTATATAAGTTAACATAACTAGTTATATCTTTATCTAAAATTATTATAAAAAAATCTTATATCTAAATTGGTTTTTCAAGTTGCCAAAAACACCCTCTTAGTTGTTAAAAGACAAGCAATATGAACACTAAGAACTAAACCTATGAAAGTGTTTAATAACACCAAAGTTAAAGCTTTTTTGAAGTATTGTTAGAAAAATGTGCCAAAATTCTGTTGAAAGAAATGATATAATTAACTTATTTAATTTATCTAAGGATTAATATGATTTTTTGGTGTCTTCAGAAAAAGGATGACTATGAGGAATATGGAGATACTTTTCAAGCAGTTTTTGAAACCATAAAGGGTGGAAGAAAGGGAAGAAGAAGAAGGCAAAGAGCAAGAAATAAGGCATGAGAAAAAAAAAAAAAAGAGGTCCAATGATGGTAATTAAGGAGCATATTGCAGTCTTGCAGGTGCTATGTTGGGGGTATTTCTTTTTATGGGGTGGTTTTATTCAAATGAGTAGTGATATAGAGCCTATATTGGGTGTCTTTTTTTCTATTTTTTTTCGGGGTTTTCGTGGTCATTGTTTAGGTATGAGGTGTTTTGTTTTTTTTAATGCTACTTTCATTTCTTCCCTTGTCTCAACAATATAGTACAATATTGGGTTCGACTGGATTCGCTTAGATGTATCGTGAGATTAAAGTCACGGGTAAATAACTCCCCCATCCTTGATGTTTATGAAAATAATACTCGATCCCAAATTTATAGAAAATTGATATTCCATTCCATTGTCTTGTCTTATTAATTACTCATATTAATTATGGTTAAGATATACACTTTTATATATTCTATGTATCTTATAATCCTATTAATCTTATCCTATATTCTATAATAACAATAATACAATTAAAAACTTATTATAAAAAAAGTCTTGTCACATGGTAGATTTCCTTCTATGAGAATTCAATACATGATTATTCTTTTCTAAAAATATTATTAACATCCTATCAATTTATTATAATATTTTATCAATTTATTTTTTATTATGGCATAATATTATCATAGCCAATAAATACTATCAAACAATCATTGCTTAATTATATAATCAGAAACCTATTCTAAAGAATTTTGACACATTTCAAATTCTTCTTCAATGAGAATTTAATACATGGTTATTTAAAAAAAAATTGAACATCCTATTAATTTATTATTACATTTTATTAAACGCAAAATTTATTATTTATCAAATCTATGTTTAGAAATTAAATTCTTTTTCAATAAATTTATATACATAAAAATTAAGAGAAATATCATTTTCATCAGATATCTTTGAAGGACATCACAACGTGTAATTTAGATATATTAAGGGATAGTTTTTAATGCTCTTTTTAAAATTTCCTTAAGAAATAATACAAATAATATTACTAAAAATATAATAAAAATGAAGTGGATTTTTCACTTTTTTTTTACTGAGATATAATATACTTTAAAGTTATAATTAAAAGTCTTCACCGAATTAAATTGATCTAATAAACTTAAAAATCTAACAAAAATAAATAAAAATGATTAGAATTAGTTTGGTTATTCAGTTCTCATATTTGTGATTCTTCAACTTAAAACTTAAACACATCACTCAATCACTTGAACATTTATACCTTTTTAATTCATTTATACGATTTTAAAATTTTGCATTTGAACATCAAGTAATTATGTTAAATTTATCTTTTTTTATCTGTATTTGTTCTATATAAATATCTTTTTACCCAAACATATAAAATTATTCCAATATAACTTTTATTGAAAAATAATTGCATTTCAAAACATAGATTCGATAAATAATAAATTTTGATTTTGATAAAACGTTATAATAAATTGATAGGGTGTTTAGATTTTTTTTTAAATAATCATGTATTATATTCTCATTGAAGGAGAATTTGCTTTGTGTCAAAATTTTCTCTAGAATATATAGTTTTCTAATTATCTAGTTAATAAATGATTGATTAATAACATTTATATATTAATTGATAGTATTTTTTGGCTACAATGATATTCTGTCATAATAAAAGGATTTGATAAAATATTATAATAAATTAATAGGATATTCATTTTTTAAGTAAAAATAATCATGTATTGAAATGTTATTTACCCTAAAGTTATTTTAACGATCGATTATAAGCATATTCAATTTTTAATAATCACTTATATGGAATTAATTTTATATTTAGATATCTTAACTTCGAAGCATTGAATTGACTGAAAAAAGATTATTTTTATATGATAAATTACTAAAAGGAATATGCTAAAAATTATTTATATTATATAATATTTGATCATCACTAACAAAACCTAATAAGATGATTTGAAAATTCTAACAAATGAAATAATTTAATTGAATAATGTTCATTATATCAAAATTAAACTATTCATTGCTAATCTTGTATTGTTTCCCTCATGCATCGCAACAACATTTCTATATCCGCAAAACTGAACCTCTTTTTTTGTCGGCCCGAAGGTTTTTATACCTTACGTTATTGCAGGTCTGATAGATAACAAACCCCAATTTTTTTCAGTATTCTAAACTCTTAACAGTGACAATCAATTAGACGGCCGGAAGCTAGCTAATATGGAACATCAAGAAATATCTATTCAAAGCCCGAAACTTTGATTTGCAATGCCACATATTTCCAAGAAAGTAAAATGTAGAATGAAGTATTACCCTTGTTTTATTGCAGAGTTCTTACCATAGTAGTCTGAGATTGTTGTAGGACATTCATCTCCTTTTTCTCTTAAAGTTGCAGGATAGAAAACCTCATGTTTCTGAACATCCTCCACCTGATCTATCTTGTTACACAATTGCTACATCATACTAGCATTAAAATATTTATGATCTAATAAGGTAATAATTCGATCAACACCCAAATCAAACTAAAGTAAAAGTAACCAAGGTGGTTTCATCTTTTAAGTTATGCTTTGCCTTCTAAACGTGTCATGTATTCTCTCTCCCGAAAACTTCAATTATTTAGTAAAGGCATGACCCCGAGAAAAATTGATGGCGACAGGAATCGAACTTTTAAACTATTTGGACAAAGGAACTTGCATCATGAACTTTCCCAAAAATTTAAACCATTAAATCGAAGCACATAAATGATTTTTATATCTAACAAGATCTCAGATCATCCTCCATCAGGAATGTATGCAGCCACTGCGACATCAACTAAGAGACAAAAGTTCACCCTATCAAAGGTATCAATCACGAAATATAGCATACGAAACATTAAAAAGTTACTTTACCAAAGGATTTAGACCACATTAAGTTCAGAACTGGAGAGATCAAGGTGCATCTCCTGGTCCTGTGATGTGCCAAAAGATGAAGCTTTGAACAATGCACTTGGCGTATAGTTAAGCTGGTAATTCACAGCAACTGCTCCAAATATGTTGAACTTTTTAGCACTACTGTAAGCAACCTCCGCATCAGCACACTTCTTGAAGAC
The DNA here is from genome assembly GCA_030441495.1 of Dalbergia oliveri. Classification (NCBI taxonomy): domain Eukaryota; kingdom Viridiplantae; phylum Streptophyta; class Magnoliopsida; order Fabales; family Fabaceae; genus Dalbergia; species Dalbergia oliveri. Next base: position 22,169,251 of record JAMLFY010000007.1, read on the forward strand.
CACTCTAGCCCGGCTGCTCCCTCTATCAACTTCTGTTTCAGTTTCCTTCAGAGGTCCGAAACGCTTGAAAACCTTATTTAGGCTTGTTTCCGACGGAACAGAATCCAAATCAGCAAAGGTCAAAACAAGTTCAGCTGGGGATTTATCGTCTATATAACCGGAGGATTTTTCAGGAACTTCAGCACGGTTAGCAACAGAATACCGTCTCCTAGAATAGACCTTATGACTAACTTGAACAAGTTTTTCTGGCTCAGAGGGGACATGCTGAATGTCTTTTTTGCTGCTTCTCTGTGATGGTTGTTCTTCAGAACCATTCTGGATTGCTCTATCTGTCCAATATGTATCACCTGGATCATCAAATTCAAATGTTTCAGGGGATTCACCAATGGGTGGCTTCTTTCTTTTAGTACCAACTTTGTTTGTTCGTAGGATCTCTTCTCCAGAAACATCCCCCACAATTACTGAATTCCTGAAATCAGAGAAGAAGCTCGCGATAACATTCAAGAAACTGTAATCTCCCCGGGTTCTTGCGCCACCAACTGAAGTAAAGATAACAAGTCATCTAGAGAAGAAACTTCTGATTGAATGATTGAGCTTGATCTCTGAGTCTCCTCAAGATTAGGGGCGAAAACACCAATTGCATTTCCTGAAAAACCATCAGCACTTCCATCTGCCACCTGAGACCTGTCTCCAGAACGCTTGATCGCAGAGGAAGGTGGTCCAGTAAGTTGACTTGCAACCCTTCGAATACATTCACCAATTTTAAATGATGGTTTTGTGGTATTTGAAACTTTAGCAAGGGAAATTGTTTTTCTCCCATCTTTCATCCCTGATTCATCAGCATAGTGATCAATAGTCTTCCTTTTCTTGGTTAAGGCAGGGGAAACCAGGTTACCACCAACATCATCAGACCAAGAATCACTGTGTGGAGAATCTGGAGTCCTTCCCGCTAGTTCTGACAAGCTTCCTTTCTTCTTTTCAGAATACATAACTGCCTTCAGATTATGTTTGCGTTTGCGACCAGAGCCATTGGTTTTTAAATTCCCAGTACTAGCTTGACCATCATTCTTGTTTGCATGAGTTGCATGCTCATTTAATTCACCCAAGTTTTCTCAGCATCATTGATTAAGGTGTTGTCATCATCCAAACTTCCACAATATTGTAACTCAGGCAAGTAAGAGTATCCCTTTAAACGATTGAAAGCAAGCAACTGAGCATTAGCAATTAAAAGCTCCAATCGATTAAAGCCATCAGTTGGCAACTTGGATAAAGTTTTCAAGTATTCTATAAGCTTCTCAGGTGAAAAGGAGCTAACATTTAAAGATTCATCCACTACATTTGTTAAACTTACTTCTTGTCGAATCCCTGCATTTTCGACATTCTGGAGTCGAATCTTTTCATTAATATCTTTAGGTAAGCAGGAACATGCTAGCCCGAATTCTACTCGTCTTCTGACTTCATCCAAAGCACAACCTACGGCATTCTGGAATGTTTCTGAACTGTTCTGCTTTTCAATGTTTGAGAAGTGTGTCCTAAAAGGCTTTAGCTGGGAGGCTTCATTCCAAGCAAATGTTCTGTCCCCAAAATAAGCTACCAAATAGCAGTCCTTTTTAAAATGCTTCATCGCCAGTGCAGAAGAATCCGATGAATCAAATATCTGCCCTGGCCACCATGGATGGCTTCGCACCTTGCCCCAAACCATATCATGCACAGAAAACTCACCTTCCTTCTCTGCTGGCAGCTGATAACTCGCCTGGTGAATTTTCCCTAAATCCCCAGACTTCGTGGATGCATGTTTCATTACTTTCCCATCCTTCATCTTCTTCTGTTCAGCATCATCAAATTCTTCATCTTCTACTTCCTGCCCTCCATGTGAACCAATCGGCTCATCAATTCCAGCTTGTCCTTCAATACTTCTCCTAACATCTGACTCAACCTTGTCGTTTACCTCACTCTTCGCTTCTTTCTCCAACATTTTGTTATCAACCTCCTTATGACCAATGTTTTTCTGCTCAACCAATTTTTTCAAGGTCACATCATTTCCATCCAACTCAACAATCTCATCCTCACCACTGTTATCCTCTAAGGACCTCACAACTTGAGAACCCTCAAAAGGAACTGCGGCAGCACCATCACCAACCCCAGCAGCTCCTTCACCTGTACCTTTGTCTTCCTGAACTGATCCAGCACCAGCACCAGGACCACCACAACCAACTTCATCATTGAGCTCAGCATCACTCCCATCACCAGTACAAACACCATCTATGTACAAATCAGAACCCAATACCCCAACCATTATGTCCTTCCCATCACACTCTCCAATCATAGCTTCCTCGTCCATCATCTCTACATCATGCTCCTCTAGGGTTTCATCAACAGCCATGTTAATGTTACCATCAAGGGGTGTCACTGTGAATTCTGAACTTCTACAAGTAGACAACCCCTTCATCCGTGGCTCTTCCTAGGAAATTGTATCTATATCTAACCAACAAATTGGCACAAAGCAAGAAATTACCCCCAAAAAGGGGAAAAATTTTGCATAAATTTGCATATGGCTGACACAGATTGAATAAAGATTCAAACTTTCTGATACCCGTATAAGAGAAAACGAACATGTAACATACTAAAAAAAATAAAAATAAAAAAGAATAAAAAGTGAGGATTTCGGAAGTACCAGGTTAGATCTTGGGGAAGTGAAAAGAAGCTGAGGCTGAGGTTTTGGTTCGGATTTTGGGGTTTAGAGAGAGAGAGAGAGAGAGAGAGAGAGAACCTAATAAGAATGACCGAACAAGTACGCACTTAGTGCGCGCGTGTACGTGGAAAAGATCTTATCTTTCTGTAGATACTACTATAAACTACTAATATTAATACTAAAAAATTATGCATCATATCGATAAGATATGATGTCATAAATAACGAGTACGACAATTGGGAAAATTTAAATGTGAAAGAGTAATTAGATCCGCCAAGAGAATTAATCTGTTACTTCACTTGAACTCATGATATAAGGTAATTAAGTATAATAATCCTATTTATTATATTATTTATCTCACTTGCAACGATTGACTACAACAATCAATCTATATGTAATATATTAATTAATAATTAATAATTAATTCCAACAAAGAAAAATTTAGCACGGCCATATTAGATCTTAAATATCATTTGCCTTATTTTGACCGTTTCGTCGGTAATTGTCGATTAGTTTGCACGATTTATTTCCAGGATCCGTGCTACATAAAATGTTTTTCTACGAGCCTTGTAGCTTGCGATATTCTACATAAAATGTTTTTTCATAAAAAAAAATCATTTTAAAAAATAATTAGAATTTAGAAAAAATTAATTTTTAGATTTTTTTATAGAAATTAAAAAGATTAACTTTTAAAAAAATTAATTTTTAATCTTTTCAATTATATATAAAATTTAACTATCGTAATAACTTTTTTCAAAATTTAAAACACACTTACTCTAAAATGGCTTAGATAAAGTATGAAAAATATAAAATCAAAATTAAAACAAAAAAAGCTTGAATATGGGCATTAGACGTTTTTTCTTTGTGGTGCACATCGGCATTAAAACCTTTTTTGGGGGTCAGCATCGATATTAAATTTATTCCGAAGATTTTTCAATGGAAAAATAATTGTTATTCTATATAATTTAATATTCCATAACTTTGTTTTATATTGAAAATATAATTAAAGTAAAAATAAAAAATAAACCATAAAATTAAAATATAATTTTTTTTTATTGAAACCATAGATATCTTACTAAAAACAATCCTATTTGAGCCAGGTACGACTACTAGCAACACTATCCATCACGAGTTTATCATAAAGTGTATAACTAACATTCTCAAGATCTCTCTATTAAACTACAACCATCCCCTGGGAGGTGAGCTGCACATTACAGCTTGAACTCAATCTCTAATTAAATTAGAACAACCCCTATCTACTTAACTACACACTAATCAGTTAATAATTCATGTTTTCAGTTTTTCTAGAACAATCTCTTTGGTTATGCTTTTACTGATGCATAATAATTTATTCTTATTTTTTTGTTGGCTAACATGAATCAGATTTGGATTGCAAGCATAACTCGAATTTCTTCCTTGGTTGTTACCAAGAAAAAAGTAACAGGAGAAACATTGGTACCCAAGGGAAAAGATGAATACCTTGTGGCCCATAGAATTTAGATGAGGACGAAGTGGCAACTTCCTCAGATTCACCTAATTTTGAAACCAGGCGAATTCTGTAGTGATCACTGTGAGTTAGTGACCAAGTTGGTCACTATATCTCAACCATTCAAATTTTATCTAACAGCTGAAATTAAAAGGTTTTAATAAAAAAAATGTAATTCTATAATAACACATCTATATTTTAATATTTATTGAGAAGCACACTACCAAATATACCCTCATCTCCAACCCAAAATCATGGCCACCATCTGCTGCCAGCAAAGGATTGAGTGTTTATAGCTTCATCCATACAACTTTAACACTTTGAGCTTTCAGAAAAATCTAAAAGATGTAATGTTTAGATCACAAATCTAGTTTCAACCCAGAAAATAAATATCTCAGAACACATAATTGTTTCTAATAAAAAAGTGCTAGAAATACTATGAGAAGTGTGTTGAAAGAACACACAATTACACAAAGCCATCTTTGACGGCGTCATGCCTGCCATATAAGCATTTGATGGAAGGCCTAGTAGGAAGCATTTGTCATTCTTTAATGAAAGAAAACATTCACCATTTTATTTTGAGGCACCCGACTGTGTGCGGAAAGTGGTGCTTGGGGATAGATTGTGTGTGTGTGTGTGTGTTATATTTTTTTGAAAAAAAAGTGTAAATGTTGACCAAGATTCAAAAGAAGAAGAAGAGGGAGGTCACTGTGAGGGACACTGTTTTGTTTTGGGGGGGGGGGAGATAAGTTTTTCTAGTTTTACAACTTTACTCAAGAAAATAGGGCAACAGGCTATGGGAATGGAGTGTCGGTGGAATGAGCATTTTTTTTTTTTCCTTCAGTAGGTCACCAGAATAAAATGATAGGAGGAAGGGGGTCAAAGGGTGGTGGTGGTGTACTGGGGAGTGGCAGGGGAGGAAGGAAGATAAAAGAGAGGGTTAAAAGAGTTAATTTGTTATTCATCTATATTAAAATATTTCAATAACCAAGTTAGCCACTAACATGAGTGACCATGAAACCATCAAATAAGGCCACTATACCAACAAGAAGCTAATTATTATGATACTGAATAATCAAGAAATGGAAATTTCAACAATTTTCATCACCATCCACAGCTACAGGATCTACCAATTTGGATTCAAAACCATTGAGTGGCGAAAATCCTTCAATTTATTCAAAGATTCCTCGCAAGAAACGTAATTAAACTGCAACATGAGACGTAAATTTTCACATAAATGAAACATCTAACGTATACGACTATAATACAAGAAGTCTCTACAAAAATGGCAAATTTTTCCGCGTTCTGCTATTAGCCTATTACAATACTGCAAGCACAATGTAAAGTCTCTAAAAAAGGGGCAAAAATTTTCCTTGTCTTCTGATATAACAACACTGCAAGTTTAGTGACAACATTTTGATTATCAATGAACAGAAATCTCAATATTCAATTATCGCCATTGAAATTTCAGTCAAAGAGACCATATCAACAAGTGAGTCCAATATGATGTCACTGCATTTGTTTCCAAGTGGCCTCAGTCTACCATGCTTCTGCCAACTGATTCCAGCAACCCGCATAATCGGACAAGAGTAACTAGTCCCTGCAAACCAACATAAAGACATTGGCCTCAATAAACACACTCATTTGGCATATCAAAGTGTATCATATGGAATATCACAGAATGCTAAATAAACCAGAATAAAGTGGAATATACGTGCCGCATCTTTATCTGAATTACTTAATTTACTCCTCCTATAGAACATTGTTCCTACAATTTTTCTTTTAACTGACTTGATATAGTGACAGTCAGGAGCTCACCGCATCTGACTCAGATATGGTAAAGATCTTAAGACAGTACCATGTCAGAATAGAAAGAATCATCGATTAGAGATGTGACATATTGTTGCTTAGTGCAAGTCAAGATATATACCCGGTGATGCTGACACCTAAATTGAAACTAAAGGTTAGCTGGTCACTGCATGAGGGAGTGGAACATAACCGCACGAGAATAGCCCTTTTAAGTTTTTAAGAAATTAGATGCTTAAGTTTACTTCATTACACTGGTGCATGATATCAACACGTGAAATGATTAAAAAAGTATCCCTTAATAGGAAAAAATGCCAAAATCATCCAAACAATATGTCCAGGCCTTGACTTGACACTGCCAATGTCAGATTGGGCTCAACTGTGCAAATGTTGTGGTGTATGACTGTCTTGAAGTTGAGATGTTTGGAGTATAACTAGTACTACTACATACATTGAGTTTTATCACTCTCTTATCAAGTAACAAAACAAAATTTGAAATTCTATAAAGATCCAAGCATCTTTGATAGATGAAACTTGACTAGTTTACAAAATGGGAAAATGGCAAACAGGGCTAGAGATTTTCTCACTTTGGTAGGCTTTTGGCAAATTACTAAATGATATTCAATATTCAAAATATTTAAGCAGGTTTGCAATTTCTGTTTATAAATTAATATTAAACAAACAATTATTGCTAAAATTTTTTCTCATTATTTATCTGATCAATTATCCAATACAGATGAGTTCAATATATCTATTTTGGTACAGGTTCCTCATTCACTTCAGTCACAAGTTAAATAATCAATAAAGATTTTCACTACTGAAAAACATGACCAAGTACTTCTTATTTTTCTGAACACTGAAATACATAGGATCATAGTGTGCCAGGACATTAGAATTGGCTTCAAAACACCCGCACTAAGGGATTCAAATTCCATAATCTTATAGCTTCATAATCATAATACTACAGCAATTTCGTGCTTAATAGTTATGCATTTTAGCAATACACATGCACAGATGCAACACAATGAAGATGCAGACACTGATTCCAATGTCAATTGATGCTATATTTCTATTGCTAGAAAAATGTCTAGTAAAAAGTCATATATAGGCTCTCAGATTGTACTTCGTGAAAGAATACTATCAACATTTCCACTGATAATAATAGTCAACAGTAAAGCTGAGCATCTAAACCTTAGAAACAAACAAAATTTTACTATGATATAAGAACTCTGAACAGACCAACAATGATCACATGAATTCAAACTGATCACGAACTATTGAATAGAAAGCAGACAAGTCAGAAACAATGAGCTAAAGGCCTAAAACGTAATTATATCAAGGCGCAAAGAAAAATAAACATATATTTAGCAAGTTGGCAACAGAGAAACTGGCATATATATTCAGCAGCTATGATAACCAAGCACATTTCAGAGAGCACTACATAAGATTTCGTAACTAATTGAATGTGTTAGGATGAGAGCTTACTAACCAGTATTTTATCAGCCCATCCCAGCCACATGTTGCTACCTTACTCTGCTCCAGGGGATGCCACTCACAACCAATGCAAACACCTTCATGACACTTCAAAGTTCTGAATACTTTGCAACTCTTCCAATCCCAGAACCAACACTTACCCTCCCCATCTCCCGACATCACAAAGCGCCCATCCGGCGAGAAATTGACCTGACACGCGTATCCAGCCACAATATGTCCAGCAAACCTCTTCTTCTTATTAAGCTGGAACTTCTCCCTAGTACTATAAATAAGAATCTGGTTGTCCAAGCTCTGCGCGCGAGCCAATTTGCATTAGGGTGAAGCGAAATGGATGGCATGGAGTGCATATGCGGCTCGCTAATATACTTAATAACCACAGGATACCGAATTCCCACACCCTAAGGGATTTATCATCACTAGAAGTAACAAACCTCCTATTGTTATCAACAAAAGTAATGGTATTCACAGCCCCAAGATGCTGATCATACTCCTGAGTTATCTGCCCTGAATTCATATCCCACTGCACAATCTTCTTATCACTCATGCCAGCCAACAAAACATTCTGCTTATCCTCATCAGGGTTAAGCTTCACCACATAAGGTATCTTCCCCGTCGAAAATGTAGATATCACCTGGCCAGTCTCAGTATCCCAATACTTAATATTCTTATCATATCCAGCACTCAAGAACTTAGCCCCATCATTGCTAAAACAAATATCCCTCACAGCCTTGGAGTGCCCCATGTAAGTCCTCATACACTTCCCTGAATTGAACACATCCCAAATCTTCACCTTAGTATCCATACTAGCAGAAAGGATCAAATGACCAGACTTGGGGAAAAACCGAATCGCTGAAACTCCTTTAGTATGTCCACTCCATGTATGCACCAATCTCTTAGGTATATAACAATGATCATTACTAGCCTTAGCATCCTTAGGAGGAGCAATCCAAGACCTCCCTTGATAATCCCTCTCTTCCTTCCCATGGAAAGTGCTCTTATCCTTAACAGCCTCAACCTTTTCACCGCCGAAACCGCTTCTCTCCTCGCCTTTCTTCTTCGCATACTCCTCAGCATACTTCCTCTGCTCCTCAGTCAATTCACCTTGCAACCCTTCCTTCTTCCCGAACCAAGGACTCTTCTTGTTCTTCATCAGCCACGTCTCCGAAGCAGGGTTCTCGATCTCTCCATTATCACCACCACCGTCGATTCCTTCATCTTCATCATCTCCATCTTCCTGTCCATCATCTTTCTTCTTCCTGTCGGATTCGGTTTTTCGCCGCTTCTGTTCGCGGCGGGGGATGTTGTAGACGGAGGCGGCGTTGTTCTGGGTTAGGGAATCGAAGTCGCCGACGTAGTTGGAGGCGGAGGGGTCGGCGGCGTAGCCGAACTTGTGGAAGGTGTTGTACTGCTCGTCGAAGAGGAAAGGGTCGATGGAGGCGTCTTCGACGAAGCCGAGCTTGTGGTTGCGGAGGCCTTGGGCGATGCCGTCTTTGGCATAAGGGTGGGAGGGACCTTGGATTGGGGCCCACAGCTGGTCGAAGGTTGGGTTGAAGACGACGGCGTGCTGGGTTGGATCGATGGGCTTCGAGAGGGATTTGAGGGAGGGCTCCACGGTGAGGGCGAGCATGGTGTCGTCCACGGAGGGGGCGGCGGAGCGGCCGGGGAGGAGGCGCGGCGGCGAGGAGTCCGGGGAGGAGCTAGGGTTTTGGGGTGGGGAGGGTGGGTCCTCGTTGGAGTATTGGTTCAGCAGATCCATTCTAGAGACAGAGAGAGAGGGTTTCGGTGGGGAATGGGAAGTGCAATGAATCGGAGTGAGTGGGACTCGAAGTTGGAGAAGAAGCAGCTTTCTGCAATTGCAATTGCAATTTGCAGAGGAGAGGGAAACTTGCTCTAACAAAACTTTAGAAACTTCCTTTCGTCTTTTTTTTTTTTTTTTAATTAAACTCAAAATTTAATGAATAATAAATACTTACTGGGTTTTTATTTTTGATATAGTGTTTCAATTTAATAATTTTTCGTAAATGAAATTAAGGAGAAATTTATATAAATATGGTATGTAAATTTTATTATTTATGAAATTTGATTTAAAAAATAATATTTTATCATTGTCACTGACTTTGGCAAGCATCATCGAGATTTGCTTTTAAAAATAATATATTCGTATAAATAATCACAAAAATTCATATTGTGACAAATGCTGAGTGCAAATTCCATATAAAAAAATGACCTATTTTACTCTTTAAAATATTTATTGAGGGATAAATTAGTCTTTACATTTTTAAAGGAGTAAATAGTCATTTTAGTCCAAAGATTTTTTAGTTGACAACAATTTAGTCTTGAAAAAAAATTATACATCAATTTAGTCATAATATTTTAAAATTTGATATCAATTTGATATTGTAGTTAAAATTTAAATTAATCCTTGTAATATTATTCATATGAATTAACTTAAATTATTAAAAGAATTAATTTAAATCACTTTTATTTTTTATAATTCTAAAAACTAAATTCATACTTTTTAAATTAAACTGAACTACACATGTAATTTCAAATACAAAGTAAACCTTTACTTAAAATTAATTTACTGGATTATAACTTCTGGTTTGAGACCAATCAATCCCTCATGGTGTGTTCACGAGTTTGATTTGGAAGGGAAAGAGAAGGAAAGAAAAGAGTTATAGGGATTTGAACCTATTCATGAGTCATATTTTTATGAGGAAAAGGTGTTTAAGGATTTTTGCTAATCCCTCAAAGCCCTCCAAAATTCCTCCAATTTGGGAGTTTTAAACGATTATCATTTAATTTACTATATTATCCATATTAAAATATCAAAATTCTATTTATACCAATTAATATAAAGCATGTTAACTATATTAAATTAATTTAATAAAGAATAAAATTGTAAGAATACATTATAAGCCCTCCAATTTTCCTTATTAATTTTAAATTCATAAACAAAATTGATTAAACTTTTTAAAACCCTTTATCCTCTTCCCTGGATTTCCCTTTTGATAATTTTCTTTTCTATTCCCTCAAAACTCATGAACAGAGGAGCTGGAGATATAGCCAATAACAAATATCTTCTTCCCCATAGTGTCTCATTTCTAATAAGGTATCATCCATGGCCTCCATAACCAAACTTCGCTCCTCTTTCTCTCTCAATGTCTCTTGCTCTCTCTCCCCTGTTATGGAGAAGAGTATGATTTGATAGAATTGCGGGAATAGAGAGAATTATTTTATAAACTAAGAGAGAACTTGAACCATCGACCCTTTAATCATAAGGAATTGGAATCAAGCTCTAGAAGGGAGAAAGGAGAAATATCTCAACTAAGGAATAATGATTTCAATTCACTAAAACTTACTATTACATATGACCCTACCCTTATTTATACTATTTTGTATCATAACAAATACCCCTCCCTTTAAAATCAACCTTGTCCTCGAGGTTGCTTAAAAAAGGACAACAACACACTTCAAATCCTAATTAAAATAACTCCTAATTATAATTATTAAAATGACAATTAATCCTAAAGACAATTTTTTTTTACTATGCTACTGCTCTAAAAAACAATCTGAATTCCGCCAGGGTCCCATTGTTTAAAATTGAGCCCATCAGTCATGACCCAACACACTTTTCTATGTACATTAGTTGAACCCAGTTGGGCTTGATGCATGAAGCCCCAAAAATTAGTTTCCGTCACAGAAAACCAATGCTTCATGCTGAAATAGGTCAGGCCCATTTGTTTGTAACTAGCCGTGTGACACAGAAAGGGCTTCTTTGTGGTTTGGGTTAGGGCTAGAGGAAGACTCATCCTCACCCTCCATTCTTCCCTCACTTGTTGGACCTCTTTCCAGAATGTTCCTCTCCTCTGGTCTGAGCTTCCAAGCACACAAAGAGGCGCCACCGCGTCACACTAGTTGCTGCTGATCGTTGTTGTCGATGCCGCACTGACCTTCATCCCTCTCATCGCGCTGCCATCACGGAGCCCGTGCTCCGCCGCTGCGGCTATGGCATCTGCCACCAGCAATTCCGTCGCGAGCGCCCTCCTCCACGCCCAGGATTGTCGCGGTTGCCTCATCCATCATGCCCCGGAAATTCGCGGTCACCACCTCCCTTAATGCCAGCGTCGGTGGTTGAGTGGCTGTGACCTCGCCGCTGCTCGCTTCGTCGCCGGCGCTCATCGTCCTTGCTGGCCTCTCTGCCGTGTCACCGCTGCCGTGTGTCGACCTCGGAACGGTCACATTGATCGAATTCGCAGCAGCAGCAGAGGATGGTGCTGGTTGAGAAAGAGGAGGAGAAGGAACCCGAAGAGGAGGCGATTGAGCATGAGAAGGACGTTGCGGTGGTTGAGGAGGCTGCTACTAGGGTTGAAAAGAGGAGCACCTTGCGGAAGGGTTCTGAAGGAGAGGAAGTTCGCGAGATGCAGGTTCGTTTCTGCGAATTTTTCATTTCATACCTGTTTGTGCTGGAATTGGTGTATTCCTACATATTGTGTTTAGATATAATCATCAATATATGTGGATTGCAGTTCAAATAAGTTGGATATCAGTTGTGAAAGTATTGAATGTGATGATTGATTTATAATGGATATTTTGTGGAGCCAATATGTTGATTCGATATTTACATAACTGAAATTCAAACTTACTTGAATTGCAATCATCACCTGTTGTTACTGAAGGTGACTGGATATTGATTGGGACGTCTAAGTCACTATGTTTAAATAATATGACTCTAATCAGAACCTTATTTTGTGTGTGCGATGACAGGAAGCGTTGCTGAAATTGGGGTTTTACTCGGGTGAGGAAGACATGGAGTTTTCTAGTTTCTCCAGTGGAACTGAGCGTGCTGTCAAAACTTGGCAAGTTAGTCTTTTTTTTTTTCATTATTTTTTATTTTTGCATAATAATGGTGTGCAGCTTTCATGTCAAGAGTAAAAGGTAAATTGTCCTGAATTAATTTTTCATTAAAAAGCTATTGTACTACTATTTATTTAACGTGTTCTGTATATTGTGGTTGGGTGGTCTGTTTTCATGATTTTGATGGGTATACGATGTTTTTTTTTACCAGGCGGGTTTAGGTGCCACTGAGGATGGTATTATGACATCTGAACTTCTTGAAAGGCTATATTTGGAGATAAGGACAAAAAAGCCGGCAATGCCGATGAAAGCAAAAATTCTACTACTGTTTCATCAAAGGTATGCTGGTTATATTATATATTTGATATACTTTTTGCTCTCTCTTGCCTGCTGAGGACCTGTGAGACTGTTTGAGAGTTTATCTTAAATGGAATGTCCATAATAACGGTAGTAGCTATAACCCGCATGTTCTAGGGGATTGACCATGTGAATCCCAAGTCACAGCTAAATGGGATTGTCTGTGTATTCTTCATGAATATCTGAGTAAGTGTATTCTTCATGAATATCTGAGTAAGGTATAGCACATGTATGCACGTAATTTTAGGATAATATATGTGTGTGAATTTTATTAAGATCTTAAAATCTGGTGCTTTTTGTTTTATGTTAATCTTCTGCATTGATTTTATCATATATTCTTACTGAAAAATTGGATTTTGATTGAGCGCAATGATGTTTTTAGGCCGAGGAATTGTTTTATATCTCTAAAACAACACGAGACAAATATAAAAAACAGTTAGAATTGGATTTTTATTATTCTGTGCTATAGGAAAGCGAAAATGGAGCTGTGGTTGCTTCTATGACAGAAATTTCAGAAGTCCAGTAGAAAGTTGTGAGGAAAGGGGATACAGGAATAGAAGCCTCCCAGCGTGGAGTTTTCCTTCTTGGAGAGAATTGGTGGGAAGAACCCTCAAGACTTGCCCCATGTGATGGACTTGACAGGAGCAACAAGGATGCAGCTACAAAATGCCTTCAATGTCTTGTTATGTACAGGTATTTATGGTCTAGTCTCTTTTCAGGAACTTTCCATAGTAGAAATAGTAAATGTTTCTACTATCTCCCTTACATGATTCATGATTTTATGTTGATACATGACCAAAAGGAAGGGGAAAAAAAGAAAAGATTCTAGGTAAAAGGAAAAAATAAATGATTGTGATAATAGTTACTTGAAAATTAAGTTATTTTCTCAATATAACAAGAAAAAATTAGATGATAATATTAAGAAAACTATGGGATCAATTTTTTAAAATGTGTTTTCAGTTTAATTTTAATGTATTAAAAGCTTTTTACACTATCATTAATGAAATAAAATCATTTATATTTGCATAATCTTGTAATGGTGAATGTGGGAGTTAATCATTCACATTTTTATTTGTATTTTTAATTAATATTCAAATTAATAATAACTAAATAAACATAAAAAATATATATGTAAGAATATATTTTGGTGCTCTATACAAATTGCTTCATCCTTTACTGTTTTGAATACTCCACTTTAAAAAAATACCATTTCGATTTATTATCTTTTAACATTTTTTTTCTATATCATGTTTTTTGAAAAGATGTTAATAGTATCATTTTATTTATGTACATGCAATTATGAATCTACCAATTTAAAATAGTTTTTATATTTTTATTTTGACAAAAACAGAATACATGATTTGGTGTAAGTTATGGCCATTGGTATCCTTTAAAGGAAGGGGGATTAAGACGTGTACAATTTAGCAATAGAATTAGTGTCTTGCAATCTCTTGAATTGCTGAAACTGTGCATGGGTGGACAGATTTTGGGATTCCCCTTGCAGAGTGATGACTTCACCATTTACATAAGATCCTATACTGTACTTTTTCAAGTGTGTAAATAGTAATCGAAAATCTGCTACTACTATTGCTAGTGATAAAAGATAGGCTGAAACTTGTAGAGTATACCCCTGAATATTCAGTGACAGCTGCTTATAGCCTCCCCTTGCACTCAAGTTGTTTAACATTTCCTGCCACAACCTTAATTCTTGATGTTGGCTATGCATAACTTGACGGCTTTTGGTTAAATAGGGTTATGAGAGCTACCTCCATATAACAAAACTTGTATTTCATGACCATTATTATAACTAACAAGCCTCTTGAATTGGATCCATCCTCTAGCCAAAGTGCCATGGAGAGCATGATACAATAAATGGTGATTCTGGTTCTCTACTTTCACTGGTTCAGTTTCAGCAATGGTTGCATTGGAGCTTCAGTGGTGCCATAAAGGTCCACCCAAGATTGGTTAGCTAATTCATTAAAAATTTAAAAGCATCATAATATGTAGCAACATATGTTGATACTTGATTCTGTTAACTTGAATAGTTCAACTCAGGGTTATCAATTTGAGAGGGACAAAATTGAACCATTAAATGAGATGTGACCTAAACTAAAAAGGTTCACACTATATCCAATGGTAGATGAGAATGTGTCAATACAGTGTCCCATGGGTTATAATTAAAAATTAAATAACATTTCTCAATCACAATGCTAACCAATTAGTAACCTGATGTGATTACTGAAGGAGTTGAAACCACCAGAGTCCTTTCCCTCAAAGCTATGATTAAAAATTAAATAACATTTCTCAATCAAAATCGAAGCTATGTTTATTTTCTGGTCCTCTGAAGGAATGACATATAGCATGAAGAAATGCTCTGCCCTATACATATAACCATTGCATCGCATCCTCCCTAAAAAACTTGGGATATAAAAAAACAATTCTAGTACAGTACAACAATAATAAAATGCAACAAACGAGCAAAATGACTCAAAATAAACAATAACAATGTTACTTAAAACAAAACTTG
Organism: Dalbergia oliveri; assembly: GCA_030441495.1. Classification (NCBI taxonomy): domain Eukaryota; kingdom Viridiplantae; phylum Streptophyta; class Magnoliopsida; order Fabales; family Fabaceae; genus Dalbergia; species Dalbergia oliveri. The sequence continues at coordinate 22,184,470 of JAMLFY010000007.1, forward strand.
ATAGTAAGGCTGAAAACATCCACGACATAATTAAAAGTTTTGCCACAACAAAGTAGTCTTCCATATTATAAACACTGTTCCATATGTACTTTTCAACTACGCTAGATGGCATAATAAAGATATCACCAAAATAGAATAATTTAAGAGAGTAAGAATCAAACTACAAAGTGAGGATAAGGTCATCTTTCTGTGCACTTAATTTGTTGCCTGACCTGAATAAAGCAACGCCCACAATCTATCCAGTGTACTCAAGGCCAAGGGTTAACATTTCTATCAAAAGATGCCAGATCCATAGGTTGACTTAAAGATCTCAACAAGTAACAGAAGCTGTAACCGATTGAACGCAATAAGTGGAACACCTGAAAGAATAGTCATGGAAAAGATAATCCATTGATAATGGTTTGAAGCATGAGGGAAAATGCAGCATCAAAGGCCATCATCATGGTTGCTAATGAGATAAACATAGTGGAAAATCCTATGATTAGTCTTGTAGGTAATGACTTGAGAAAATCATCCTATGCATTGCGGGACATGATGAGTCCTAGAAACGTGAGTAGCGAAGTTGAAAAAGAGAAAAGTGACACTACATTTGATATTGCAAAGATCATAAATCGGCCTTCATGCTCATTATCACCAGGAACTGAAAGTAACAACAAATGTGATGATAACTATAAGAGCTGCTATGACACTACAAGAACTAGTTGTTCCTTGGGTCCATTTCTCACCTTCTTTAAGCAAATCCTTATGGTTCAGCGTGAACAATTCTCTAGCTGTTAAACTGTTATGGTTTACATAATCCTTCTTCATTGGTGACTTGATGTTCTCCACTTTCTACACATACAAAAGTCAATGACATAAGAGAAATGCAGAGAAAGAATTTTGATAGATTTATTTGGCTGAATGACATACATTCACACCAATTCTTAGATAAGTAAATACGTCATATTGCTAACTTTGTTGGTAATGCAAATAGATTTTAATTTTCATTTACTAATAGTATAAATTTTTTTTTATACTATTATTTAATTATGTATTCTCACATCAATAAGAGTGGTTAAATCTCACCTCCATATCACATTACTTTATTTGATTTAATGAGTATTTTTATTATTTTTTGATAACGTATTGTAAGTGTGTAACATTGTTCATGAAATAACACTCACAATTACACATTTAATCTTCAACAACGACTATTAATAAAAAGTATTGCTAAAAAAATTTTAATAGCAATTTTATGAATCTTATTAAAGAGTAACAATATGTTCTTATAATTTAGTAACACTTTTCAAATGTTACTAAATCTCATGTTATGTATGTACCTAAAAAAAATTCATTTTATATTGAGCTTTAAAACATCTAACGTGAATGACTAGGAAAAATTAGCCATGCCAAGATATTGCCATTCTTGTTTATATAGATTATCATATTCATAACAAAACTTATAATTCTTTTTTCGTTTAATTTATTGAGATCTTGTGTTCCCAAAAAATCATTATAGTCAAAGTTTATAATGTAAACTATAAAATAATATTCACATGAACTCATTGATATACTAACAGAAGTCCAATTGCCAAAAAGAAAATTCAAAACAAGGTGGAGGCTACGATATACCAGGTTAAGTGTAGACCACACACTAGAAATTTTGGTTAAATATATTCAAATATATAGTAAATAAATTTAGCTACACATTATAAATATTATTAAATTCTTAATGTATGGTACACTATACTTTATCTAATGTGTCTTAGACAAAATCTAAAAGGAATATTTTACCAAGTTTGAAATCTTTTATTTTTACACAGGTTATGTAAAATAGTTGTATTATTCTATTTATCATATCTAATTTTAAACAAACACTTTAAGAAAAACAATCATTTCTCATATAATAAAAAAGGTCAATTTTCAGAATTAAAATTTTTAATTTAATTATTCTATTGAAATGTATTTTTTATTGTTCTTAACTTATTGATGACGATTATTATAAAATTTTTAGTTTAATTAATCTGTTGAAATGTGCATTATGTCCTCTTAACTTTTTATCACAATTTATTATTTATATAAGGTTCAGAGCAAATTAAATAGTTTAACTGACTAATTTGCTAAATAAACTATTCAACATTCAATAAATTAAACCTTAAAGAAGTATTTGAAATGATAAAAAATGAAAATGATTTGTTTGTGAACCAAACCTTGTGTTTAAAATCAAATCAAATCAACAGAATTAAATCTTATATTTAATATAATTAAATAGAATAAAAATTGAATTAATTTAGAAATAAATCCTTATATTTAAAATACAAGATTTGGTGTTTGGAATTATATAAATAGAAATTGAATTCATTTGAGTTTAAGTTTTAAAATCAAATTAATTTCACTCAAATACTATCAAATTATATAGAATTTTGAAAAACAAAGGATACAAATCACATGAAATCATTTTTCACTTTTTTTAAAGATCCAAGCAAAATCATTTCCATTTTTTTATCATTCCAATCATCTTTCTATAGTTAGATAATCTTTTAAAAATAATTAAATTTAATTAAATTTTTTTAAAAAAGTTTTCAAGCTATTCACATAGGCTAAAAAAAAGTAGCTTTTGGAAAAAAAAATCAATTTTTAACTTTTTGAATTATGTATAAAATTAAAGTTTCATAATCACTTTTTTTAGAATCTAAAACAAAACAAATGCACCTATAATTTATAAGGAGAAGTGACCAAACCCCCAATGTGGGTTGGCATTTTCAACATGAAGAAAGTAGACTAACCTGCCAGTTTTTATCGAAGCTTCATTTCAACCCAAATAATTAAAATAGATAACATTCGTCATATTTTATAACCAACCCAGACGAGAATTTACAACATAGCTAAAAATATAAAGAAAAATGAGCCAACCCACCATCTTTTTTGGGATGGGTTGGCATTCTAATATAAATAATCAAAACGGATCAATTTGCCCCATCCCATTTAATGGTCAACCTTGAGGGTGAGGCCACCCCTAATTGCAGTGATCTTAAGTTGGCAGGTAATAATATCTTTATCGAGTAAACTTGCAATGCTAGATAAGCTGATCCTTACAATTAGAAGTGTCAACTTAGTCCTTAAAATGTTAAATTTTAACACTTAATATTTCCTGGATAGAAAAGTTAATGGTGTTAATATAATTAAGCAAAATGATCACGTTGTGCTCTATCAATGATCAGAAAATATATATAAGTCCCCTTATTATCACCTTCCTTCACCCACTTTATCACCACCAACATAAACCACAGGCAAAAGCTTGAACAATGACAAAAATGGGGTTTTCTTGTGTTATCGTAATATTTGAGGATTATGATATATATATATATATATATATATATATATATATATATATATGTTTCTGCTGGAATGGCTACTCTCATTAGGTTGAGTAGCTTGATTTAATTTATTTATAACAAAAGTAGTTATAGAGTATTAGTGGAGAGCCATAGGAATAAAGTTTGAAATGAAACAATAATTCAAACTTGAGATAGTGACTGCCTACACTAGTGACAAATAGAAATTTAAATAGATGAAATACTTTAGCCTACAAAGGTGGAGCTAGTTGATTCATCTTCAGCCCCCCTTAAAAACTTGGTGTGGAAGTTGTAATGCCAAGTTTGGATATGAGAAAATGAAAAACTGCCCAAATGAGTGGCTTCATAAAATATATCAGCTAACTAACTAGCTATGGGAACATAACGTGTGACAAGACTGCTCCACACTTGTCAGGAAGAATCTTGGACAACATTTGATCAACTTTAGATCTATATCTATTAATCATCATGTTATAGAAAAATTTAAGCTAGATTAATCCTGTAATCAAGACTAGATATGCAAGTAAAAAGCGAAAAACTAGTTTACAATATATATAGATTTGAATTTATGATACTAATATGTTGTTATACGTCTAAGACTCACCTAAACCTCTATATTTTCATCGTTCAATTTTAGTTTTTTTTGTTGTAAACATTTTAGGATAATATGCACGAATATTTTATTTTGTAAAATTATATACACACTAATATGTCCTATGAACATGACACCTATTAATTGCCTTTGTAAAAGGAGTCAATGTAAGTATAATAAATTGAGAGATATCATAAATATAGTCACATAATCTTTTAGAAGATAATTGCAATTTATCCTTGAAAAAATTATTGTGCATTTAAATTGACTTAAACTTTTTTCATTTATAGTGTTTCATAAGCATATTTTAGAGACAAATCATTTAAGTTATAATTAAATTATGAGATTTTCCTAATTATAATATTTATTATTAGAAGTTTAACTTTTTCAAATGTGGCTCACTTACAAGTTCATACTATTAGTTTAACTACAACAAAAATATTATTTGACCATAAAAAGAATAGTTGTCTATTGAAACATCTACTTTAATTGCTTGGATGTAATGGATAGTCCTCACTCATCTTATTTATTCATCACATCCAATGGTGATAAAGTAGGTGTTCAAATGGACACTCACCTTTTGAATGTTCAAATAACATTATTCCAATTTAATATTTAAATTTTTTTTACATTAAATAAGTATTTGAAAGTTGTTTGACTTCGTATAGATACCTAAAAGTTAAAATATAATATCAATTTCATAAATTTAAAAGTTACTTGATATAAAATTAATAGTTAAAAACTTATTTTTGTTGAAAAATGAGATCAAATAGTCTTTTGATTCTTCCACAATTTGTTTAACTTAAAATAATTCCTTGAAAACTCATACTTGATTGAAAAAGGGGTCAATAGTCTTTTGAAAAGACTAAAATGATTTATATTTCAATTATTGATAAGCTATTCGATCTAAGAAACGTTAAGCACAAACATAATATTATAACTAACTTTTCTGGACCTATTTAATATAAAAAATTCTTTTGAAAACTAAATTAATATAAGATTAATATTTTAAGGATTAAAGAGAAAATAAATTTTATATATGTTATTAAATCATGTACCATATTCTATAGTACATGTAATACTTAGATATGTACTAACTTATTATGGTGCTAACAAATCATATTACCAACTCTTACCAAATATCTTGAAAATGACGCACTAATTGAGGAATAAAACCTCGTACCGCCCGCTTTTAGATAACAATGCTTCAAATAGAAGAGCCACTATAAATGGAATCTGATTGTTTGCAGATGAATAGTGACCAACTTGTCATTCTTTTGAACCATGCATTTTGTAGCATCAACCGCTTCCTTAGTTGGATTGACAATAGCACAACTTAGCACCATGGCCTGTGCATTATCCGTCAACAGAAAATCATATTTGGATATTAAGTGTACCAACTTCCTAACAATGTGCAAATGCTTATACAAAGTCACAATGCAAAGTGTTGTTTCACCTTGGGGTAACTTTTGCTTTCACCGCTTCTGTGGTCGTTAGTGTGACATTCAAGTCCCTACTATGCATTGCCTCGAATAATGAAATATGTTGATATTCAACTTGTTCATATTGAGGCAATGCGTAGTGGGGACTTGGATGCCACAACAAAACTCCTCAACGACCACCTAGAAGTAGCAGTGAAAGCAAAAATTACGTCTCAAGACAAAACAACACTTCACATTGAAGTTAGTGCACTTAATGTCTGAATATGATCTTCTATTGACAATAGTGCATAAGCCACGGTGCATAACCCAACTAAGGAAGTAGTTGATGCTGCAAAATGCATGGTTCAAAAGAACGACAAGTTGGCCACTATCCTATCTGCAAACAATCAGATTCCACTCACATTGGCTCTTCTACAAGGCAACATTGAAATAGCTCACTACCTTTATTCTATCACCCCATTTGAAGCATTGTTACTTAAAAGTGGGCAGCATAGGGCTTTATTCATCAACCAGTGCGTCTTTTTTAAGATATTTGGTAAGGGCTAGTAACATGATTTGTCAACACCATAATAAGTCTAGTATATATCTAAGTATTGCATGTACCATATCTTAGAATAGAATAATCTTAAAATTAAATAGGATTAAAAAAAATTTGATTGTGGCCCTTTGATATAGAATTCAACTTCATTAACTGGAAAAATTATTAGTATAAACATATATTTTAATCCTTAAAATATTAATCTTATATTAATTTAGTTTCTAAAAGATTTTTTATATTAAATAGGTCCCGAAAAGGTTAGTTATGACATTATGTTTGTGCTCGAAGGTATCTTAGATCAAATAGCTTATCAATAGTTAAAATGTAAATCATTTTAGTCTTTTCAAAAGACTATTGACCCATTTTTCAATAAAATGTGAGTTTTTAAGAAATTATTTTAAGTTAAATAAATTATGGAAGAATCAAAAGACTATTTGATCTCATTTTTCATTAAAAATGAGTTTTTAATTACTAATTTGATATCAAATAACTTTTAAATTGATGTTATATTTTAACTTTTAGGTATCTATACAAAGCCTAACAACTTTCAAATACTTATTTAATGTCAAAAATCTTTTAAATATTAAATTGAAATAATGTTATTTGAACACACTTCATCAATTGAATGTGATGGATAGATAGAATGAGTGAGAATTATCCATCATATTCAAAGGGGATAAAATAGATGTTTTAATATACAACTATTCTTTTTATGTTCAAATAATATTTTTGTTGTAATTAAACTAATAGCATTAGCATGAACTTATAAGTGAGCATCATTGAAAAATTTAAACTTCTAATAATAAAAATCATAATTAGGAAGATTTCACAATTTGTCTCTATTATATTCTAAAAGATCATGTGACTATATTTATGATATCTCTTAATTTATTATACTTACATTGACCCCTTTTACGGAAGCAATTAATAGGTGTCATGCTTATAGGAGTATGTGTCATATTCATAGGACATATTATTCTGTATATAGTTTTGCAAAACAAAATATTCATGTGTAATAGCCTAAAATGTTTATAACTAAAAAAATAATGTAAAATTAAACGATTGATTATATAGAAGTTTAAGCGAGTCTTAGGCACGTAACAACATATTACTCATTTTTTCATAATGTCTATATATTATAATTCTAAATTATATTTTAAATGATTGATATCATAAATTCAAATTTATATTATCACCACTCTAAAAAATTTGCACGAACGACCAATGCACAAGTTTTGTGACTATTTTATATATTTTAAACTAGTTTTTAGTTTTTTACCTTGCATATCTAGCCTTGATTCCAAGATTAATGCTAGCTTAAATTTTTTTATATCATGATGATTGATAGTTATAGCTCCGAAGTTGATCGAACGTTGTCAAGATTCTTTATGATGAGTGTGAAACAGTCTCATTTTTCGAGCGGAGTTAACAGTAGTGTTGTCCGCATCTCTAATTGAAATCCAACCACCATTTTGGAAACGATGGTTGACCAAGTGTAAGTACAATTTTACTTGTTATTATCTTCCTACTAAACTCAGGTGTAAGGAAATTGCATTTGACTTGTTATTAGCTTTCTATTCCGTGATCTTGGCATCCCACTCCATCAACCACCAGCGTTATTCTGTGACAATCTAAGTGCTCTTCATCTCACGGTTAATCTGGTATTCCATTCAAGGATGAAACACATTCAAATTGACTATCCCTTTGTTCGCGAAAAGGTTGCTCATGGAATTCTTGTCACACGCTATGTTTCCACGGCTAGTTAGTTAGCTAATATATTTACGAAGCCTCTCTCTGATCAGTTTTCCATCCTCTCATATCCAAACTTGCCATTACATCTTCCATGAAGATGAATCAACTAGCTCTACCTTTGTAAGCTAAAATCTTTCATCTATTAAAATTTCTGTTTGTCACTAATGTAGGTAGTCGGTATCTCAAGTTTAAATTATTGTTTCATTTCAAACTTTATTCCTATGGCTCAGCTACTACTCTATAAACATTTTAATATAAAAACTTATTTCAAACATTTTTTTAACAAAGCTTGAAAACTTATTTTTTAAAATTTAATTATTTTTAGAAGATTATCTAAATATACAAAAAATGATTTTTGAATAAAAATAATTTTAAATCCCCATAATCCTATTCAAACGTACCTTACAAATAAATGGCAAAAAAAAAAAAAAAGACATATGATAAGAGCTCCCAACTTCCCTCTCCTTTTGTATTTGTGAACTCTATATGCCTTAAGTGTGCATCGTGAACCCTCACCAATTGGTGTTTCTAATAAAGAAGAAGAGATTCATATATTTCTTCTTTCTTCCATTTACAGATGTCCAATTTCCCATGTACTCTAGTCATTGTACCAGAAACATTAGCAATACCATTGGGCAGAATGTCAAATGTAGTGCTAGACATGCAGAATTTTTTCTGAAAAATAAGTGTCAGAGAAAAACATAGCATGATTCTATTACTATATTAAATCCAACCATCATTATATATCTTGTATAAAAATCCAACCATCATCATATATTCTGTATAAAATTTTAATTATTTTATTGTGATTGTATGATATTACTCTTTTATTTTATATATATATATATATATATATATATATATGATGTCATTTGAATGTTAAGATTAAAATAAATTTTGTATTTCTTATTGTCTTCAAATCTAACTGAATTGATGGTTTATTTGCAAACACTAGGCATTATGAAAATAGATGAAGCAATATCTTGAGTTCTGCATATGCGTATAGTTTAGTTCCCACTCTAAATGAAGAAGCAATCATCAAAGATAATACATGCAGCGTTATTAGTAGTGGCATGACGGGGTAATCCTAAATTCTTCATAGTGGAAGCCGTGAAGATGGAATCAAACCGTTTTGGATTAGAGATGAGGACGAGAGCGCTATTCCATTTGACTGTTTTATTTCGCCAAACAAAAGTTTTTAATCTCCTTCATGTGCTTGTCCTTAAGCATATTGTAGTAAACTTTGCAGGCAAAGATGACAATACAATGCTATATACGGCAGGAGAGCTTGCTCCTGTAATGTACCTCAATTGTATCTCTAGGGCACTTCTGATGCAAAGAGAACTACAATATTTAAGGTAGGAGAAATATGGGGTGTATTTCATCTGGCACATTATGCGACCAATCCATTATTCGGCTATTAAAAGGATGGGTTTTTTATTTTAAATATTTTGTGATTATCTACAATGATAAACTATAAATAAGTCAATGTGATATTTCAGATGAAATGAATCTAAATAACATGACTTTTAAGATATATTTTCTTTCTAACCCTCTTTAGAAGATATATAATATTTTTCATATATAACAAAAATCTTTATGGGAGTGTTTGGAACAATAAAAAAATGGAAATGATTGTGCTTGGATATGTTAAAAAAAGTAAAAAATGATTTCATGTGATTTGTATAATTTGTTTTTCAAATTTTCTATATAATTTGATAGTATTTGAGTGAAATTGATTTGATTTTAAAACTTAAATTCAAATCAATTTAATTTTCATTTATAAAATTCCAAGCACACAATATTGTATTTTAAATATAAGAATTTATTTCTAAATTAATTCAATTTCTATTCTATTTAATTATATTAAATATAAGATTTAATTTTCTTGATTTGATTTTATTTTAAACACAAGGTTTGATTCACAAGCAAATCATTTTCATTTTTTATCATTCCAGATACTTCTTTAAGGTTTAATTTATTGAATAGTTTCTTTAGCAAATCAATCAGTTAAACTATTTAATTTGCTCTGAACCTTATACAAATAATAAATTGTGATAAAAAAGTTAAGAGAACAGGATGTACATTTCAACATTAAACTAAAAATTTTATAATAACCGTCAACAATTAGTTAAGAAGAATAAAAAGTACATTTCAATGAAAATGAAATCCTTTTATTACATGAGAAATGAACCGTCTTTCTTGAAGTGTTTGTTGGATATGGTAAATAAAAAACAAATATAACATTTGTACATAACTTGAGTAAAAATAAAATATTTCAAACATTCTTGGGTAAAATATTCCTTCCTTTGAGGTTTTGTCTAAGGCACATTAGATAAAGTATAGTGTATCATACATTAAGCATTTAATAACATTTGTAAAGTGTAGCTAAATTTATTTACTATATATAAATTTATTTACTATATATTTAAATATATTTAACCAAAATTTTTAGTGTATGGTACACCACACTTAACCTGGTATATCATAGCTTCCACATTGTTTTGAATTTTCTTTTTGGCAATTGGACTTCTATTAGTATATCAATGAGTTCATGTAAATATTATTTTATAGTTTACATTATAAACTTTGATTATAACGATTTTTGGGAACACAAGATCTCAATAAATTAAATGAAAAAAAAGAATTATAATATCTTGCCATGATTAATTTTTCCTACTCAATCACGTTATTGATGTTTTAATGCTCAATATAACATGAATTTTTTTCTTGGTACATACATAACATGAGATTTAATAACATTTGAAAAATGTTACTAAATTATAATAACATAGTTACTCTTTAATAAGATTCATAAAATTGCTATTAAAATTTTTTTAGCAATACTTTTAATTAATAGTTGTTGTTGAAGATTAAATGTGTAACTGTGAGTGTTATTTCATGAATAATGTTACACACTTACAATAAGTTATCACAAATTTTATCAAAAAATAATAAAGATACTAAATCAAATAAAGTAACGTGATGTGGAGGTGAAATTTAACCACTTTTATCTAATGTGAGAATACATAATTAAATGACAGCATAAAAAAATTTTAAACTATTAGTAAATGAAAATTAAACTCTATTTGCATTGCCAACAAAGTTAACAATATGACGTATTTACTTATCTAACAATTAGTGTGAATGTATGCCATTCTGCCAAATAAATCTATCAAAATTATTTTCATGCATTTTCCTTGTGTCATTGACTTCTATATGTGTAGGAAGTGGAGAGTATCAAGTCACCAATGAAGAAGGATTATGTAAGCCATGACAGCTTAACGCTAGAGAATTGTTCACGCTAAACCATAAGGATTTGGTCAAAGAAAGTGAGAAATGGAATAAAGGAACAACCACTTCTTGTAGTGTCATAGCAGCTCTTATAGTTACCATCACGTTTGTTGCCGCTCTCACAGTCCTGGTAGCCTTTTTGCAATACCAAATGTAGTGTCACTTTCTCTTCCTCAACTTCGCTAGTAATGTTTCTGGACTCCTCACGTCCGTTATGCAGAGGATGATTTTTTCAAGTCATTACCTACAAAGTTGATTATAAGGCTTTACAATATGTTTATCTCATTAACAACCTTGATGACGGCCTTTGTTGATGGATTTTACCTTATGCTTCAAAACCATGATGAATGGATTATCTTTCCCGTGAATATACTTTCAGTTGCTCTAGTTATTTTGTTCATTTGGTTACAGCTTCCATTGCCTGTTGAGATCTTTATGTCAACCCATGGACCTGGCATCTTTGATAGAAATGTTAAGCCTTGGCCTTGAGTACTCGATAGATTATAGGCGTTACTTTGTTCAGGCCAGAACAACAAATTAAGTGCACACAGAAAGATAGCCTTATCCTTGCTTTGTAGTTTGATTCTTACTTTTTTAAATTATTCTATTTAGGTGATATCTTTATTATGCCATCTAACGTAGTTAAAGAGTACGCATAGAACAGTGCTTGTAATATGGAAGATTACTTTGTTGTGGCAAAACTTTTAATTATGTTATGGATTTTCAGCCTTAATATCAAGTTTTGTTTAAGTAACATTGTTATTTTTTATTTTGAGTTATTTTGCTCGTTTGCTGTACTTGGATTGTTTTCTCATGTCCCAAGTTGATGTGATGCAATGGTTATATATATATATATATATATATATATATATATATATATATAGGGCAAAGCGTTTCTTCAAGGTATATGTCATTCCTTCAAAGGATCAAAAAGTAAACATAGTTTTGATTCATTTTGAGAAGAGGCACCTTGGTGATTCCAACTCCTTAATAATCACATCAAGTAAGTAATTGGTTAGCATTGTTTGGTGCTATTCAATTTTGATTAAGAAATATTATTTAATTTGTGATCATAACCCATGGGATACTGTATTAGCACACTCTCATATATTATTGGATGGTGGACCCTTTTTAGTTTGGGTCTCACATATCATTTAATGGTTCAATTTTATCCTCTCAAATTGATAACCCTGAGTTGAACTATTCAAGTTAACACAATCGAATATCAACATATGTTACTACATATTTATGATGCTTTTAAATTTTTTAATTAATTAGTTAACCAATCTTGGGTGGACCTTTCTGCACCACTATGGATCCAATTCAAGGGGCTTATTAGTTATTATAATAGTCATGAGATACGAGTTTTGTTATATGGAGATAGCTCTCACAACTCTGTTCAACCAAGAACTGTCAAGTTATGCATTGCCAACATCAAGAATTAAGGTTGTGGCGAGAAATGTTGAACAACTTGATTGCAAAGGGAGGCTATAAGCACCTGCCGAATATTCAGGGTATTCTCCACAAGTTTCAGCCTATCTTTTACAGGCAGTGGCAATGACAGATTTTCTATTACTATTTAGGCACTCAATAGTTGGCTACACATGATACACACTTGATAAAGTACAATATAGGCACTTCATAACTTTTTAATCTTATATAAATGGTGAAGCCATCACTCTGCAAAGGGAATCCCAAAATCTATCCACTCATGTACAGTTTCATCAATTCAAGAGATTGCAAGACACTGATTCCATTGCTAAATTGTACATGTTCCCCCCCCCCAAAAAAAAAACACTTTAAAGGATACCAATGGCCATAACTTACACCAAGTCATATATTCTGTTTTTGTCAAAATAAAATATAATTGCATGTATGTAAATAAAAAGGTATTATTAATATCTTTTTAAAAAACAAGATATAGAAAAAAATGCTAAAAGATAATAAATCGAAATAGTATTTTTGAGGTGGAGTATTCCAAAGGATAAATGATGAAGTAATTTGTATAGAACATGAAAATATATTCTTACATATATTTTTTATGTTTATTTAGTTATTATTAATTTGAATATTAATTAAAAATACAACTAAAAATGTGAATGATTAACTCCACATCTATTACAAGATTATGCAAATATAAATGATTTTATTTGATTAAATGATAGTGTAAAAAGCTTTCAATACATTAAAATTAAACTGAAAACAAATTTTAAAAAAATTGATCTCATAATTTTCTTAATATTATCATCTAAATTTTTTTTGTTATATTGAGAAAATAACTTACTTTTCAAGTAACTATTATCACAATCATTTATTCATCAATTATACTCTAACAAAATGGGGTAGCAACGAGAAAGAATCATTTGTTGATGGAAGTTATTTGTGTTTCCATGCGCAAGGTCCTAAAGATGGCAGAAACTTTGAAACTATCACTGAATGTTTCATATGGAAAGTTCCTCAAGAGAGACTAGACCATAAATACCTGTACATAACAAGCGGCCTTCCCGCGACATTGAAGGCATTTTTTGGTTGCATCCTTGTTCTTGCTCCTGTCAAGTCCATCACGTGGCGCAAGTCTTGAGGGTTCTTCCCAGCGATTCTCTCCAAGAAGGAAAACTCCACGCTGGGAGGCTTCTATTCCTGTATCCTTTTCCTCATGACTTTCTGCTGGACTCTGAAATTTCTGTCATAGAAGCAACCACAGCTCCATTTTCGCCTTCCTATAACACAGAATAATAAAAATCCAATTCTTACTTTTTTTAATATTTGTCTCGTGTTGTTTTAGAGATATAAAACAATTCCTCGGGCTAAAAACATCATTGTGCTCTATCAAAATCCAATTTTTCATTAAGAATATATGATAAAATCAATGCAGAAGATTAACATAAAACAAAAAGCACCAGATTTTAATATATTAATAAAATCCACACACACATATATATTCTCCTAAAATTACGTGCATACATGTGCTATACCTTAGTCAGATATTCATGAAGAATACACAGACAATCCCATTTAGTTGTGACTTGGGATGATTTAAACATGGTAAGTTAGTATCGTCGATGATTGATGTTATCAAGCAACGGTTCACCAAATCAATTTCTTTTTAGACTACGATAATTTTTTTTTAGAAAAGGGGACATTCATGGACTAAAAACAATAAAATTAACAATTACTTGAAAAACGCCAGGGATGTGGTTTAATTGATTTATCTTTAAATTGATTGAATTTTTATGCATTTGATTTGGGAATTTACATACTAAAGGAAAGATTATTTGCAATTGGTCCCCATTCTTTGGTGAAATCAGTTCTCCTCATCTCACGCAAACATGTTAATTCCTTAATCATGCTTTAGTAAAAAAAGGGAATAAGCAATCATACCAATCTATAATCCACATAATTTCAAGATGAATTTTTAAACCTTGAGAATTATGAAGTTATTCCTAAAGCTAGAACATACACAAATTTCTCAATTCATATATGAAACCTAAATCAATTTATGAAGAATCACATCACAAATTGCAATAAAAACAAGGGAAAAACTTTTAATCCATAAAACCCAACATCAAGTCACAAAAAATCATAAACAATCCATCAACATTAGAATTGATGAAAGAAAAACCAAGAATTGGAGTGATGATTCCTCAATCCCTCCTTATTTGGCCTTCCTTTGTCTCCTCTTTGAGTTGGGATGTTTCTCCCTTATTCTAACCTAAAAACCCCTTAAAAAGACAATGTCTCCGTGTTTAAAATGTTAAAATACTGAATAGGCTGCGCTGCAAGCGCCTAGGTGCTAGAATACCAGAACCAATCAAACCTATGAGCAGCTAGGCGCAAGACACCAACATAACAGCACTTGTCTTCTAACTTGCACGCGATTTTTCATCCTTTAGATGCATGAAGTGGATTCTGGTGTCCTCATCAAAGTTTTATATTTTTCTCTTGGCTTTCCAATGCCATCAAAATCAGCTCAATCCGATAAGCCAAACTCCAGTTATGTCCAAATCACTATAACAAGGTCAAAACATATTGTCACTTAGATTTCTTATTGAAATTGGTTTCTTCTTGATATTGTACCTTCAAAATACAATCAAATTCATATATGAGAAATACAGTTTATTAAGAACATAAAAAATAAAAATAAAAGAAAAAACAAAATTCCATCAAAAGTAAAATAATTTAAAATAAAAGTGACAAAGTTGGAAGATACGAAAAATTCAACTAAAACTAATTTAAATCTCAAGATCCTAGCATACTTTTAGATGCACACCATGAGCTCAAATAACTCTATTTCATAGCGTTATCATATGTGAGGATCAAAATTAATTGAGTAAAGATTTATTTTGATCTAAAATTAAATATGTCCTTCACTTTAGTCTTTTAAATTCAAAAAAATTAATTTAGTCCATAAAATTATAAAAAAATTATTCAAATTAGTTATTAAATATGGTTCATATGAATTAACTTAAATTATTAAAAAAATTAATTTAAATCATTTTTATTTTTTATAAGTTTAAGAATTAAATTGTAAGAAATTAAACTAAACTACACATATAACTTCAAATACAAAGTGAACCTTTAAAATTAATCTAAAACTAAAACTTCTGGTTTGAGACCAATCAATCCCTCACGAGCTGGAGATAACGCCAACAACAAATATCTTCTTCCCCGTAGTGTCTCATTTCTATTAAGGTAACATCCATGGCCTCCATAGCCAAACTTCGCTCCCTCTTTCTCTCTCAATGTCTCCCTCTCTCCCTCTTCCCGCTCCCTCCCTCTCCCTCACCTCCAAAACCCACATCCCTCCCTTCTCTCCTCGGCTTCTCAAACCTCCTTCCTTTCTTCTTCTTCCTCCTCCTCCCTTCGGCAGCTTCCCCTCCCTCACCTGCCATTGCTCCAACACTTCCAATTCCAGTTCCGACCGCGAAGAGCAGCGCTGGCTCCGCGAGGAGCAGCGCTGGCTTCGCGAGGAGCAACGGTGGCTCCGCGAGGAGCAGCGCTGGTTCCGCGAGCGCGACTCCCTCCTCCGCCAGATCTCCGACCTCACGCTCCAGGTTCAAATCAGTAAACCATTTTAGTTAGTTACGACAGTATTATCTCCAATAACCGAATTAGTTAGAAATGATTCATTCCACTGTTCATGTTCTGTTAGGTTCAAGCACTAGAGCGGCGCCTCCTGGCGCAGGAGGTGGGGTCATCTGACGCGGTTGCGAACGTGGCGGCGCTGTTGCAGGCTCTGAAGGACAAGGATTTGGTTCTGGAGAGTGGATCGAATTCGCAGCAGCAGAGGATGGTGCTGGTTGAGAAAGAGGAGGAGAAGGAACCTGAAGAGGAGGTGATTGAGCATGAGAAGGAGGTTGTGGTGGTTGAGGAGGCTGCTACTAGGGTTGAAAGAGGAGCACCTTGCGGAAGGGTTCTGAAGGAGAGGAAGTTCGCGAGATGCAGGTTAGGTTCTGCGAATTTTTCATTTCGTACCTGCTTGTGCTGGAATTGGTGTATTGCGAAATATTAGACCTGCATAGTTCTTTTTTTTTTCCCTGTTTTCTACATACTGTGTTTAGATATAATCATCGATATATTGTAATGGAATCAGAATTTTAGATAGGGAATTAGGGAAAATTGGAGGGAGAATAGAGAATTAGAGGGGATTCCAGAGAGAGGGGGAAAGGATGATCTAAGAGAGGGAAACACAATTTACATTTTCATATCTTGGTTACCTATTACAATTACCACATATTTATTTATACTATTTTTTACTATAAGTAAGTCTAACTATGCTAATTGGAATTTGGCCCATAACCCTTTATACCTGTTACAATACCCTCCCCTTCAAAACAACCTTGTCCTCAAGGTTGCTAGAAAGAAACACACTTTAAATTCTAATTACACTTTAAAAAAAAGTTTAAATTTTAATTTAAAAATAAAAAGTAATCCTAAAAGCAATTACTCTTATACTACTACATAAAAATAAAAAATTCCACCCGGGTCCCATTGTTTACAATAAGGCCCATCATTTAAGACGCAATGTGCTTGCCTGTCTTCACGGATTAATTGAGGTTGGGCTGCAGCTCTTGATTGCTATGACTTCCCTTCAGTAGAATGATAGCCTATAGAATTTTCCTTTGTAGTTTGGGCTTGACTTTGGTCCATTAGCACAAACCAGAAAGGGCCTTTCACTTGGGCTTGCCCTTGGCCCAATAACTCAACGAAGGGGCTCTATTGTGCAACAGCCTCATCCGCCCTAGCCTCTTCCTTCCTAATCCCCTTCCATTGTGCTGTGCATCCAAGCAACAGCAGAGGAACTGCCGACGCATTCACCGGAGGAATCATCACGTCGCCGGCCATTGCATTGCTAATCCCTACCCGCGGCCGCGCTTCGCCTCCTGCTACTACTGCTGCTCGCTGCTCCTTTGGTGAGAAGTCGTTGTCCTGACGCAATTCTTCGCCCGATGGCATGGCGTCGAGGAGCTTCGCCGAGGCGTCTTCCATGTCGAACCGCCGCGGAATCAGCCGATCTGGATGTGGATGGTGGTTCTGGTCATGCCCGTAGAGCAGCGCCGCCGTTAGTGGAGTGTTCTGTCACACCGCTGCTGCGTCTTTTTCCGTCACCTGGTTCTCTTCATCATCTCGCCACCGCCGGCAGCGCTCTGGAAGCGATCGTTGAACTTGTAGATCTGGAGGTCGAGGAAGCTCGATTCGCGCTGGACGGAATGGAGGTGGTGGCCGATGGGAATGAGAGGGGTCAGCGTGAGAGTTCACCCCAGGGCTGAGTTGACGGGCATTCTGTGACTGTAGTAATTGCAAGATCTGCTCCTTGAAGGAATACAGGTTGAGTCTGAGCTCTTCCACAGCGCGAGCAGTATGGGTGTGATTTTCGTTAGCCTTTGCCTCAATAAGGTCATATAGTTTCTTAATCTCGTCCGCATTAGTATTGTTCTTTGAGCCAGCCATGGTGATGAAAGCACCAATGTAACGGAATCAGAATTTTAGATAGGGAATTAGGGAAAATTGGAGGGAGAATAGAGCATAGTTATATCTTGGTTACCTATTACAATTACCACATATCTATTTATACTATTTCTTACTATAAGTAAGTCTAACGATGCTAATTGGACTTTGGCCCATAACCCTTTATACTCGTTAAACATATGTGGATTGCAGTTCAAATAAGTTGGATATCAGTTGTGTAAGTATTGAATGTGATGATTAATTTATAGTGGATATTTTGTGGAGCCAATATGTTGATTCGATATTTACATAACTGAAATTCAAACTTGCTTGAATTGCTATCATCACCTGTTGTTACTGAAGGCGACTGGATATTGATTGGGACGTCTAAGTCACTGTGTTAAAATAATATAACTCTAATCAGAACTTTATTTTGTGTGCACGATGACAGGAAGCGTTGCTGAAATTGGGGTTTTACTCGGGTGAGGAAGACATGGAGTTTTCTAGTTTCTCCAGTGGAACTGAGCGTGCTGTCAAAACTTGGCAAGTTAGTCTCTCTTTTTCATTATTTTTAATTTTTGCATAACAGTGGTTGTGCAGCTTTCGTGTCAAGAGTAAAAGGTAAATTGTCCTGCATTGATCTTTCATTAAAAACTAGTGTACTGCTATTTATTTAACGTGTTCTGTATATCATGGTTGGGTGGCCTGTTTTCATGATTTTGATGGGTGTATGAATTTTTTTTTTTTACCAGGCGGGTTTAGGTGCCACTGAGGATGGTATTATGACATCTGAACTTCTTGAAAGGCTATATTTGGAGATAAGGACGAAAGAAGCCAGCAATACCAATGAAAGCAAAAATTCTACTAATGTTTCGTCAAAGGTCTGGTTATTTTATATATTAGATTAGATATACTTGTGGCTCTCTCTTGCGTGCTGAGAACCTGCGAGACTGTTTGAGAGTTTATCTTTAAATGCAATGTCCAGAATAACGGTAGTAGCTATAACCCCCATGTTCTAGGGGATTGACAATGTGAATCCCAAGTCACAACTAAATGGGATTGCCTGTGTATTCTTCATGAATATCTGACTAAGGTATAGCACATGTATGCCCATAATTTTAGGAGAATATATGTGTGTGTGTGTGGATTTTATTAATATCTTAAAATCTGGTGCTTTTTGTTTTATGTTAATCTTCTGCATTGATTTTATCATATATTCTAACTGAAAAATTGGATTTTGATAGAGCACAATGATGTTTTTGGGCCGAGGAATTGTTTTATATCTCTAAAACAACGAGACAAATATAAAAAACAGTTAGAATTGGATTTGTATTATTCTGTGTTATAGGATGGCGAAAATGGAGCTGTGGTTGCTTCTATGACAGAAATTTCAGAAATCCAGCAGAAAGTTGTGAGGAAAGGGGATACAGGAATAGAAGCCTCCCAGCATGGAGTTTTCCTTCTTGGAGAGAATCGCTGGGAAGAACCCTCAAGACTTGCCTCACGTGATGGACTTGACAGGAGCAAGAACAAGGATGCAACAACAAAATGCCTTCAATGTCGTGGGGAAGGCCGCTTGTTATGTACAGGTATTTATGGTCTAGTCTCTCTTGAGGAACTTTCCATATGGAACATTCAGTGACAGTTTCAAAGTTTCTGCCAAAAAATCTTTAGGAACTTCCGCATGGAATAGAACACAAGTAACTTCCATCTACAAATGATTCTTTCTCTTAGCTACCCCATTTTGCTCCACAGTATAATTGATGAATAATTCCATTTCATGAATCAACTATAAAGCAGGTGGAAAATATTCCTTCACACTAGTATTGCTTCATATTGTGCTTAAAGAAAAATTAAATTGAGATTTTGAAATTGTTAAAAAGGCATACAATCCAAGGGAGTATATATATGTAAGGCCAAGCGACACACAAAGAATCAATCATCAACAAAAAGCTAAATACAAAGCTTGACTCAACAAGAATTACGATTCAAATTGTATTAGATTAGATAATAATAGATAATTACATTCAATATCCCCAATATTTCGTAACAAGTTTATTGTTGGTTCGTTTGCTTAGTTGAAGTGAGAAGATTTGTTGTCCCGCTCATGCTGAGATACTCCTTTATCGTCTTTGATTAATGTTACATATATTTTGGCAAAAAAGATTCCAGATCATGTTTGTTTAATTGATAATTAGTAAACTGCATTCAGGTCTCTTTAATAACCATTAAAATCAGTAGTTTCTACGACTGACTTGTGTATGATACTATTTACAAAATGTATTATTCATGATCAACTCTAACAATATCCTACGTATCTCCAATAAACTTCCATTTCTTTTATTGCAGAATGTGATGGATCTGGCGAGCCAAATATTGAACCTCAAGTAAGGGATATTTAGGATTTGTAAGAATGTTTCCATTTGTAGTTATTTTCCTGTGTTGCACAACCTTTGAACTTACCATTGAGTTCTCTCTGATGCAGTTTTTGGAATGGGTGGATGAGGGTACAAAATGTCCATATTGCGAAGGCCTAGGGTACACTATATGTGATGTATGTGGAGGGAAAACCATGGTATAGGTATGACAAACGTTTCTTTATCGTTTCATACATGTACATGATTGTCAATATCAATGCAATACAAATTTTTGTTTACCTACCTGTTTTACTTTTTATTTTCTGATCCTGATTGTTCCTGATTTTCTGTCAAGTCTCAACAGATAAGAGTTTGTAATCCAAAACAAAGTTGGAGTTAGCGTTATAGCTTATCAAAATAGTAGAGGATGTTTTGTATTAGGAGAGATCGAAGGATTTGGAGCTTAGAGCTCAGTGAGACGTTACAAGGAAGCCTCACACTTTACTGCTTGCTGTTTGGAGTATTCCTCCCTTGTTGGAACTATGGTTATCCCATACTTACAAGAGATTCTTACATGAGCCTAAGGCTGGCTTTGGTGTTAAAAAAAATAAATAAATAAATAAAAAGAAAAGAAAAAGGCTCAGGTGCTTTTGCTTCTAGCGTTTTAACAGGAGTTTATGGGCTGCTTTTGAAAGGTGGCTTGTGCTTTCTATAACTTAAAAAATTAATATAATCTTACTCTATTTAATAACCATAAATACGAAAATTATATATATATATATATATATATATATATATATATATATATATATATATATATATATATAGTCAAGTTGCATTTGTTTTACATTTTTTTAAATACTAATACAACTAAATATAATTAAGATAATTAATATAAAAATATTATAATAAAACAAAAGTCATTGTGTTAGTTACTGTCAAATTGAAACTGTATGGAATGTGAGAGTAGATTTGTTTTCTACAAAGAGGTGGCTAGTTAAGGATGGCGAATGAGAGGTAATTAGATGGCTAAAATGGGGAAAAAAATAAGTGTACCGAAAACAAGTTTTCTTCCTAATCCCTTTTATCAATTGTAATAGGCTAACAACTTTATAATATATTTAGTGAACATTATTATTATAATTTATTTTTATTGAGAATAACTTCTATTTTATTTTACAAAATAATATTAAGACTTTTAAAAACAGTTTTTGGAAAACCTAAAGAACTCCGCCGCTTTTAATAAGTCAAGCAATAATAAATCAAACCTAAATTTAACATCTCATATTTGGATATATTTATACTAAAAGTAAGTTTTATTAATTTTGTTCAATATGCTTTCATTCATTCGAGTCCTGTTAGCTATACTGAGTGCATCTAAGAATGAGTTGTTAGAATTGTGCACATATAAACTTTTTTTGGACTTTTTATGTTAGATCACTATTTTTGGACTATCATGATGTATCTACGGACTACATAAACAATACGGGACAAAGAAATGACACGACATAGATATGAAATACGATAATGTTTAAAAATTATAGGCTACGTTCGAGGCTGAATTTTATTCTACTTTTACCTCTAATTAAGCGATTCTCTCTGATATGCTCCTTCAGGATTCAGCAAGCCTTTATTAATGACATAGCTTTAGACGAAATTTCGTCGACAAACAATATAGCCACTTAACAGTTGGCGATACTTGCTGGAAATTAAGCAGCACCTTAGACCAATGGATACGATAATCCATCAAATCAAAATCAAATACAAGTAGGCAATGAATTGAACAGCTTTCAGGATGGAATTTTGAGTACAATGCAATTTGCAGATGATGATGATGATGATGATGGTGGTAAAGAAGAAAGAATAATAATAATATAAAAATAGTTATTATTATAATTATAATGTAGAACGTTCATATTGGTAAATTAAATGGAGATACTGTCATATCGATACTTGTACAAGCAATTCTGAGCAAGACGACCTAATTTCAAACTTAACACCAACACCAAACCAATCATTTTTATTTGAAGCTTCTACAGATTTGTCTTTGGCTTGCTACCAGCAGGAATGCGCCTTGTCACGGACCTCATGGTAACGAATTCTTCTGCAGCAGATGGGTGTATTCCCACCTAGAGGAAAGAGTCAAGTGATGCAATTAGAGAAACATATTATCATAAAATGAAAAAGTAAGTGCAAATTTCCACCTCGCCATATTTTCTTCTGCATTATCACTTGTGTATTGATAGGCATTGATTCGCTTGTCAATCCAAATTCATTTTTAAGTATAAATTTTAACAGAGATATTTTTTTATTTTGAATTAAACTATAATTACGGGGAAGATAAAAATGTGTTATTTGATAGTAGTAATTATTGGTAGTTTTAAAGTGAGTGGAGGTTATTGGAGATTCTTTTTACAATTTTATCCATCATTTTCATTTGTATTTGATGTAAATACTTAGGAAATATGTTATGGACTTGAAAAAACAATTCAATTTATTGAAGAGACACCAAAAGTAGTTTTGCAGAAGAATTCCTTTTATATATTGCATTAAATGTTTAGGATTTTGCTAAGAGAAATTATAATTGTACTCATGAAGTGTGAACATTGTGTTAACTCAGATTATCGACCATTGAATGAGGTGTATACTTAATTGAATGGAGTTCATTGCCCATCTAATAGGAGATAAAGTGTTAATTATGTCACATCTTATTAATACAAATAACATCACTCTTTTGCTAAAGACATGGTTAAAGTTTCAATAGTGGAAAGTTTTCCACCTTTTGAAACCTTTTAACTGATGCTAGTTAGCAAAACCATCATCATTATTATTATTTTGCTTGTTGGCATTTCACTGTCCAACATTTACTCCATAGAGGCTGGAGCATATCATTGGTTTGATTATAGATGGTTCCAGTATGATTGTGACAATGCGTTTAGCAGTGACAATATCCAGCCAGCACCACAGAAAAAACAATACAAGATTCATGAAGCTGTGAACTTACTGTGCTGTCAAATTGTGCCTTGGTTGCACCACATTTCAACGCAATAGCAATCCCCTATCAATCATCAACATCCATATCAGGAATGAAAAATATAAACCATCTTGCAAAATGAAATTTAGCAGAGAGCCAAAGAGCATTTCATAGCTAACAACTAGCATGGAGGCATTAAGATACCTGCATAATTTCGGGAGCATCCGGTCCACACATGGACGCTCCAAGAACCTTGTCTGTCTCAGCATCGACAACAGCTTCATAACAGTTTTCTCTTGTCGCCTATTTGAAAAATATAAGCATTTGACATAGTTAGTTATAAAAGAAACATAGGATGCAACAAATATAAATATTGCTGAGACCACCATAGTATTGAAGTGCTTGGAGTCTTGAGAAAAAATTTCCTAGATTAACTAGAACATTTTATGTTTCAACTTAACAAAAATGATCATCGATGGTTTAAAGAAACAAAAACATTAAAATGAATTATGGAGATTCCAAATGATAAATCTATGTAGCCAATATGGGGTGTTAGGTTTGTTCCTGTTTTCATTATGGTTTGATATATTTTCATTGGTAATTACAAAAATATTATTTTATTTTCATTCAGTATCCAGTTTGAAGTTTTGTGATAGAAATAATGGGAACAAGAAAAAGTTATTTTCACCATTTCTTGTACAAAAACTCCAAAAAAAGTGACATTTTTGTGACTACTAGTAATAAAACTCTTAACTAAAAATGAAAAAAACTAGAGTTCTAGGGTCTACATTATATGAATTCTGCAAGTCATTGGTTTCCAATAGATGACAGGTGGCTGAAAATTCCAAAATTACTACACATACCCAGAGATGGTATTTTTCATAGGAGTGAAGGTTGATGTGAAAACCAACACATCGCCTTTTGCTTGCTCTACTGCCTGTTCCTCAGTAAGACCAACTACAGAAAGAGGTGGAATACTGCAGAACAAAAAATATGAGCGACATATTCAACTAACAAAAAACAAAGAAAAGAAAAATGGAAGAGTTACTGAGAAGAAGGGAAAGAGATAAAATCACACCAGAACACTGCACAGGGGATATTAATGTAGTCTGGCTTGGTTGGTTTGCCACCAAATACTGTATTCTGCATATAGAAAATACATGAATATATTAGTCATCAGTAAGCCGACTTGTAAGACCAATCTACCATAAGCAGCTTGATAGGACCATAGTATCAGATAAGAAAAATGAAGACATAGTGTGTAATCTGTAACTGTGTTTGTATATGTATTACTCACAAAATGAAAGAAATAAAGGTTGCTATTTATTAGAGAGACTTAGCTGCTCTCTCAAGTCCCAATTCCAATTCTGATACTGCCTTGGTAGCTCTCCCTACTCTTATATACTTCCACCTATTCCCAGGAATGCACACCCCACTCCCACTAACCCTGCCAGCTAGGCAAAGTTAGTTACAAGTCCCTCCCATCCCACCTTGGCCACATACCTTGCCCGTGTCATTCTCACTCTTCCTATTTCTAGTGTAAAACTTAGCATAAGGTAAAACAATATCACTTGGGATAACATTACAGGGGGCAGGGGTAATATTAGCATCAGTGTTTATATTTGGGGCCTAATACAGCTGCTCCACAGAGACAAAAACCAAAGAAATGAAAGGGGATATTAATCCACTAGGAACACTTACTGCAAAGTATGTCCCTTCCATCAAGGCCACTGGAGTAAGATTCATTCGATTTGTCACATCACCCACTGCCCAAATGCTAGGTATGTTAGTTCGTGAGTATTCATCAACCTGAAAAATTAGAATCCAGAAAGTATGAGTTTTCACTTATGATTATGAGAATCATGATCATGCTCTAGTTCTTCACCAACTGTCCAATCCAATGTCCAGTCATTGACAAAAGCATTTCATATGACATAATATCAAGATGAAGAAATTAATGGGGGTGAAGGAATGAAATAACAAATAAATTAATCAATATAATACCAGATAAATTGGAGCCTCTAACTTATTTCACAAGGTGAACATCATCTGTATTTATAGCAATATAAGATGGGACAGACATGGGTCTAACTTCTACCTCAAAAGTACATAGACTAAATTTATAAATTCTTCTATAAATACAATTCAGCTGGAGTTCACATAATAACATACTACAGCAGCACACTAATCAACTTGATGATTAAGTTATGGCATTTTCAGTATTATTCACCATATTTCCTTATTGACAAACACAACTCGAGTAGAAATGCTCATATATAACCAAGTATGGAGATCATGACATCGGGAATACAGAATCAAATTGAGAAAAACTCATTCTTGGTTAAATCAGAAAGACAACATGGAACTTTCAATATAACATGCAAAAGATGGAAAGAGGAAGCTGCAAACCTTGATTGCTCCAGTTTTGTCAAGCTCCACGCCTACAGCTTGTAAATTTAACCTCTTCGAATGAGGAACCCTCCCTGGAACCACAAAAGAACACTTAAATACCACGAGATAAACTTGCAGAAAGCGTTATTCATTTGTGTAAAGAAGTCAGAGCAAAATTTGGTGCTCCAGTTCTATGGTTGGATATAAAGGATCATTAATGCTGAACTGCTCAGACTATCAAAAAATAAACGAAGATAATTTTATGGAAAGATTCCACCAAATTTTTAATTTAATATAACCTGCAAAAGTGAGTGATTAACTTTAAGCCAGAACAAAACTGATTTGTGGCCCATGGAATTTATGGTTCTATAAATTGTAAATACTATCACTCTCAGGCTCTTAAAAGCTAATCATTAAAAATTCATGTCATGTATATATCCTTACCGGTGGCAAATAGTACAACATCAGCCATCAACTCCTGACCATGATCTGTGACAACTTTAATTCCATCCTCAGTTTTTACCAACTAGAAAATAAAAAAATGTGTTGCAATCAGCCAAGCCTCCGAGAAAAGGAGATGTACAAAGAATTTGTACATTTTAAAAATTAATTTATTAGAACGAACACGACTTGCAAATTCCTGAAGGAAAAGTACCTGTGACAAATTTGTCATTGGGTGTAAATAAATCCCCCTGCCTTCAAGATTTTTTGCAACCACTTCTCTCATTTCATTATCAAAACCTCTACAACAAACAATTATTTAGAAAGGGGTATGCTACAGACATACAGATTAAGAATTGATGCCAACATAAAATTAAATGACGAGCAGTATCATCTTAAAGATTGTGGACCAAACTCCACCTCAAAATTTAGCTCAAGGGGGAGGGATGCTCAAGTGTTTTTAAAGACTATTTAGACCATATTTGTGATTGTTGCAGGATTCTAACAATTGATTCCAGATAAATATTGAAGATTAGATGTGTGCATTACTAAGGTCCTGTTTGGCATTCTAATCATTCTGCTGCTCCCTCAAAATGGTGTATACTAGGAAACACGATTGTGGTATATTATAGTACAACCTACTGGAAAAAATGAAAAGATAAAAGTTAATTATTTCTGGAAATACACCAGCACCCTGCTTTTAACGAGACGAAAATATAAAACTTTCTTAGGGTTAAAGTATGTCCAGCTACCACAAATCCCTATATTAACCCTCGCACTGCATTCCTTTTCTTTTCAGTTTCTTTCTTTCTTCTCTTCCTTCCGTTCACTTCATGCCTCTAACCTTTTAAATATGCATTTTTATTAATTCTGATAACACATCTTATGTTTTATAAGCCTGTTAGAACAATTAAATTTGGAAGGTTAAAATATTATAATTCAAAATACACAAGAAGCCGGAAATTTATTATTTGGTCTTATTTTCAATCACACTGTACTTATAGCTTCTTTTTTTCCCCCTTTAGAAGATCACACAAGATTGAAATTAACTGATAATAAAATAAGCGCATTAAGAGTCCGACCTCAATGGCTGTTCCTTTCTGTAAACTAGATGGACAGTGGAACCCATCCCGCGCCATATAGAGGCAAACTCAACTGCAATATAACTGAAAGCAACAAGTACAAATAATCATCATGAGATAGTAAGTAGGTGAACTAATACACATCTTAAAGAGTGATACAAACCCAGCGCCAAGAATCACAGCCCGTTTAGGAAATTCCTCCAAACTTAGTGCCTCATCAGATGTTATACCCAGCTCCTGCACAACAATAAAAAGAAAGAAGGAATGGGAAAAATCATAACATGCAAGAGATTTTGACATCAGCAAAACAACTCATTACATGCACAATTGAAATAGTGAATTAACAATTTCCTGATAGTTATGATCCACAAGAAGAACTTCAATACTAGGAAGTGAGGGAGTAAGGGATGGTGGCACAGATGATTGCATCCCTCTAAGCGAAACAGACTCAGCAGATTAAGCATTGGCATCTCAAACAAGCCAAATGGATATTTCATACAGAAATAATTCCATTCAGTACTGAAATTTAAATTTCAAACATCCCTCAGATATGAATTGCATTTAGAAATTTATTAGTACGATGTGTTAAAGTAAATGGTTGATGAAGTAATATTGCATAATATACATATCACAAGACCAAAGGTATAGGCATGTGTTAATATACAAGACTGCTCATTGGTTGGATCAGTTTGCAATGGTATTCCCTTTTTTGTTTGGTCAGAAAACATCAGTAAGACAAAGCGAGCCAACTACCCGCAGGACAACATGAAGCAATGAACACAACCTGCAGTTTGCAATGGTACTCTGAAACAAGCAAACTCACCTGTCCTGGAATATTTGGGCGTTGGGCCCTACTACCAGTTGCAATCAGTATGTGCTTTGCTGTATAGGACAACTTGGTTCCATCCAATTGGGTCACCTCAACTTCATTTGGACCCACTACCTTTCCTTCACCTTCAAATGATTTAACACCAGCACTGGATAACAGCCGCTTGTAAACTCCATTCAATCTAGTTATTTCGTCTGTCTGCAGTTTCACAAAAACAACTTTGATTATTGAAAGAAAATATGAAATGACATACATATAAGCAGTTTCAATTAACTCTAGTACTCATTTGCTCAGAAATAACATCTTCACTGAAAACAAGTACTATCTTTCTAGTTTTGGCAGAAGAAGCCATTATAATTTACAGCATATTGAGTTATAAAAACACAAGAATCTTGAAGTACCTTCTTTTGCAAGAGCTTCTTCCAATTGAAGTCAATATTCTGGCTCAACTCCCACCCAAAATTTCTGGCATCCTACCAAACCAGTCAAATTTATTAGATCATCTAAAACAAGTGAGTTATAATGGTGATACAGGAAGCACTGAAATAACAATTATGCACTGACTGAGAAAATGCGCATTAATTATTTTTGTATCGCATGCTTCAGCAAATAATGTTAACTAAGGAATTCACTAGAGTGGCAGGCATTATAAGCTTTATAATCAAATACTTACCTCAAGGTCACCTCCAAAAGATCCTCCATAGACCAAAATCTTTTTGGGAACACAACCACGAATAACACACCTTCAAAATAAGAAATTTTTAAACATTATCAAGAAATGCATAGTAGTTGAGAGATATTATTGGGCAGCAAGGAAAATGAGAGAAAACAGGACAAACATACACGTAAAGCCAAATCAATATATACCTAGGAAAGTGGCTAAAAGAAAAAAGAAGCAAAAGCCAGTAAAAGTAACTGCTTTAGAATTAATGTAACATAGGAAGTGTAATGTCCCAGCCAGTATCCGGACCCCATTAAGATTTATTTCGAAAAAAAGAAAATGCAAGAAACTCTAGATGGTAGCACAGAAAAGTACAAGTTTTGATGACACTTACGTTCCACCAAAGCCTCCAAGCGTTTCAGAGCTAATTGGATGAAATGGAAGCTCACAAATTCCAACCTTTACAAAGCAGGTGCCAGTATATTATTAGATAATAAGTAAACACAATAAAAGACTTCAGAGAAGAAGAGGAAAAGTAACTTATTATCAAAAGAATAACTGAACAAAGACTAATATTAAGAAAAACTTAAATGCTACTAGCACTATGCGTGGAGAAGGCATATAGAAGTACAAATAAAAAGATTAGAGAATAAACCGATAGCCAGAGGTAGGGACAAACTTATAAAAACCATACATAAAAATATTACGATAAAAGAGATCTAGTGTATGTTTGGAGTTCCTTTGCGGTTTACATACCATGGTTTGGGCAGAAGTAGCTTGTGTCCAATCGGTGGTTTTGGAAATGTGCTAACATAAAATTAAACCAAACATACTACTACTTCTGTCTAGAAATAATTCTCTAAAAACCAATTTATCTACGGTACAATTTGGACAGTAGTTTCTGGACGAAGGGAGTATTAGATTCAGGATTTATCTTAAAGGCCCTTAAGGAAGAAAAAAAAGAAAGAAGATGATATTTTGTGTTTTCGGTTCATTAGACCATTATAAAATTTGAAAACTTGCCTTTTTGAGTTTCCTCAACCACAACTCTTAGGCCACTGGTTAGCAACGGCCTTAGATTTAATGGTTTGAATGTGAAAATGATTTATAATGAAACACAATGGCATGATGTGATCCATGTCTCCACCTAACAAGACAAGGCTAAGCAGTAACACTATGTGCCTCAAACACCATATCCATGTCCAAAGGGAAAAACTTCATCAAATAAAATAAGAACAATACAAATTTCCTCATATATATATATACCTTGGCTCCAAGGTTAGCTGAGAACCTAGCAGCACGAACACCACCACTTCCACCACCAATAACAAACAGGTCAAAGTCAAAATCGGACACTTCCTCCGCTGGTTTTCCCAATATGTTTTCACCATCTGCAAGAATCTTCCTCGCCATCGCTACAGAACGAACAACTCAGAACCAAATCTAGAACATCACAGACACGGATCGTCATTCATTCCATACATGAGTTATCATCCAAATTATTAGCTGTTAACAGATCAAAAAGTTGTTTGGTTGCCGAGAAAATGAAATGAAAATTCGGAATTGACACGATAAAAAGCGCGAAAGATCGAAAATATTGAGTAATTTAGAATTGGTATGTACGGAGGATCTGAAGAAAAGAAGCATTAATTAAGCATATGATATGATAGATACCTGCTCTGTGTGTATTGTGTCGATAGGTTGAGATGAGAGAGAGAATGGAAGGAATGAAGAACTCAAAGGAATGGGAATGGGAAGTGTGCCTGTGTTAGTCAACACAACACAACACAACACAAAAATGTCCTTTTTCAGTTGTGTGTAATAAACAACGTCATTACATACATATGATGATACGTGATCGTTTTTGTTTTCTCCTAACATGAGATGAGAGACTTGTCTCCTGTTATGAACAGTAAGGTGTTTGTACGGACACGTTGTTGGCATGCGATATTTACGTGCGTCGAGAGCTAGAGATACCTCAATTTATTAATTAAAATATAAATTTTATGAGTTATTATTATCTCTCATCTCTTGGATTTTTAATGCATAATTATTTGTCAATCACTAAATGAATTAAAATAAATATTTTATCTTATTTTAAAGCACTTAAAATTTCTCGATGGTGTAGCTTATTTTTTTGTAAGAATGATTGTACAATTTTAAATAGGAAAAAGTACACATATTGAAAGGAGAAGTAGTCATATATGTTTCATTTTCAGAATTGTGAGAATAATATCTCACATAATTTTTATTAGAAGAAAAAGGTTTGTAATAATGGAAAGAATTGGATTCCCTTAAATATAAACATAAGTTTTGAGGTTGATTCATGTGTATGTATTTGAAAAAATTATTGACTAAAAAGAGTCTCTGCTTAGGATATTGATACATTCAGGTGTCTAAATGGAATCTTTCCTAATGATATGCTTTTTATACGCATGAGTTTTGAAGCAGAACCCAAAATAACATGATTTCAACTTCTTTTACTGAAACTAATACGTGATAATTACCGTTTAAA
The DNA here is from genome assembly GCA_030441495.1 of Dalbergia oliveri. NCBI lineage: Eukaryota > Viridiplantae > Streptophyta > Magnoliopsida > Fabales > Fabaceae > Dalbergia > Dalbergia oliveri. The sequence goes on from JAMLFY010000007.1 coordinate 22,215,621, forward strand.
TAAATATTAATTTTAATTATAAAAAATGTTAAATACAAATAAGTTTGTAGAGCTTCAAAAAAAATTATCTATAAATTATCAATTATCCAATTCGCAGGAAAAACACAAAAATCAAACCTAATTTATAAAATAATTCATAACCAAAAGGCCGAAATCAATAAACACATTCGCTTGGCTGGATCTGTGTGACTCTTTTGTAGTTAATGGAAGCAAAATATCAATAAACATTTATAAAATTAAAAATTTACATTTATTTAAATTGTGATGTGCACGTGTTAATGTCGGCATAAACTTATACAAATAAGATATAAGATATCTATGTGCAGTGACGAATCCAAAAAAATTTAAGTGATAGGGCCAAAATAATACATGTACATATCAAGAAGTTTAACATAATTTTCACCTTAGTATGAGGTCAAGGTTAATAATATAACGGGGATATATTATATATATTATTTTCAAAACAGAACAGTAGCACATTGACATGCATGGTCAATCACGTCTCTAATGATTTGCAAACAATGATGGTGAAAAGGTTCATAAAGGAGGCTTTCACTTCGCCACTGTTTTTTTTAAAAAAATAGAGATATACAGCTCCCTTTTCGATGCTTACAAAAGTTTGGAAGTATCTTACACAGTTACGATCACGACAAATATTTAGTACCTAGAAATTGCATGTACGCGGAAGAACTTATCTAGTAAATAGATTAAATTCTTTAAATCCTAACATATGGTTTTTCAGTAATTTCATAAATAAAAAGGGTTGTGAGCATAATGTGTTTCAAGACGAATATTGTGAATCTTTTTCATACCATTTTCTTAAAGCTTAGAAAAGTTATGTATTTAATATTGTGAACTAGAAACGCAATTTGGATTTATAAAAAAAATGCAATTTAGAAATCAGTACTGTAATTTTTTATCCTATATTTTTTTTTTCAAGTTTGAATATGCGAAATCAACATCTTTTTTCAAGAGGGTTGTATTCTCTAGACATGCTTTTATGTTTGAAAAGATCACTCTTTTTAATAAAAATAATATGGCCTCGAATTTAAATTATGTATATAAGGGATGTCACTTGAAATTTTTAGATATTTCAATGCAATCTAAAAATAATTAATCTCATGTTTAAAATATATAAACATATTTATGATATTTTTATGAACATAAGTTTCTGTCCCATAATCTTTGTTACAAATATGTCCCTCTTTTAACCTTAATAACTCATGTTATATAGTCATTTCTTATATTTATCTCTCACTTTTATACTTTATCAACTTCCTCAATTTAGAAGAACTAAACCCTAAGAATATAGAACTTTTTAGGTAACTTCCCATTAAGTGTTACCATTTGAGTGAAACCAGTAGTGAGTTATTTATATGATTGTTCAAATAATAGAACAATATATGAATGGATGATGATATAAAAGTTGTCACATGATCGATATATCAAAATTAAACCAAATGTCAACACTGATATTTTTAATAAATATTTTCATGAAAATTATTTTTATATAGAATTATAAATTTGAAATTTTTTATGTTATAATGTTTTCTTAACAATATTAAAAATAAATAGAAAGTGAAAATCAAAGAGACTAATAAAAAAAATTAGATTAGTTTTTAATTTTTGAAATTGGTAGTACTTTAGAAATAGGTTAAAAATTAAGAAGAGCTATCTAGTTATTTTTTTCAATTCCATAAAATTGATCATTAAACTTATAATTCTAATTCTATATACTATATTAAATATGAAAGTTGGAACTGAAAAAAGAAATCAATTTGAATTCCAAACTCGAATGCTATACTTAATTATAGGTGCCAAAAGGAATAAATAAATCAACTAACAAATAGTTGAATGAGCTCATAAGCAGCCACAACTTTGATTGTGTAGAATGAAAATGTGAATTCAAATCCTATGAAAGTAATTGTCACAAGGGATTGGATAACCTTCATTAGTGACGATTATACTATAATTATATACGTTATCTCTTAAAATAAACAAAAGAAAGTCAAAACATCTGGACTTGAAAACAGATCGAGGCTCTCATGCAAAGTCGCATACGTCTGCCATCAAATTTTTTAGGCGCATTGAAAATAATTGTGGTTAATAAGTCTCATGATTTAAAAGCTTTATTTTGGGAAAGAAATGCACATGGTTCATCATAATTTGATTCCATAAGCGCTTTTCATACTCACTAATATTCCAAATAGCAATTAAATGCATACTCAGCTATGCACAATAGCTTAAATAAATTGCTTGAAACAATATTAGGCATTAAAAAAACTGAAATAAGGATGTATCAATCTGTTTTAACAATAAATAATTAAGACAATGTTTGAAGATTTTAAAAATAAAAATTTATAAATTGATTCATTTTAGAATGTAAATCACATGTTTCAAACCAACACTATAAAATGAGAGCGAATCCAATTTAGAAATTATTGTGTTTGTAACTTACTAAAATAGGAATTGAATTGGTTAATTTCATTATTTTACTGTTTTTGCCCTTATAAATCGTTAAAGCTTGTAAAATTGAAAAAAGTAAAATAAACTCTCTGAAAATTCAAACTTCAAATTAAATCACCTTGTGCTCAAATTAATAAGTATTGAGGTTTGAAATTTTTAAAAAAATTAAAATTAAAATTAAATCAGTTCAATTACACCCTTTTGTGCCAAATTTAGATTATATTTTGAGAACTTAAATGAGAATGATCAATTACAAAGAAAGGTGATCAACATTGTTTAAACTACCGGATCATTTGGTTGAAAGAGTAAAAATAAAGATAAATTTTTTATGATTAAATTTTATGTGTAGTGAAAAATATATCTCTACTTTTACTTTCCAACCAAACATACCCTAACAGGCTGTAAATTACAACAAAAATGTGCTTATTTCTTCTAAAACACTTAAACCCCCACAGACCTTGACCACCATTACTAACAGCTTCTCTAGGAAAGGGTTGGGGCAAGGAACAATGTGATTAAGTTTTACCTATACAAAAATTATGTTGTGTTGTTGTACATGTTAACAATCAGCAAGCACAATGAAACACAGAATTTCCAAAGCATTTTGCCTTCTTTGCAATCTTTCTAACACCAGTTTCATTATGAGTGAATCCCCCATTAACAGGAGATAGTTGAATTCTGTCCATGATGTTGATCTGAGGGGCCTCAAGGATTGCCTTAGGCAGAGTTAATGCATATTGCATGCCCCAAATTGAGAGTGGCCTCATATATATGAGAGACCTATAGTGTCCATCCATTGTCCATGCCTCTGGAGTCTGAAACCAGTACCTGTCATGGAGCAAAATGAATTCATTCATTTCCTAATATATATAAGAAATGACTGCATGACAATATAAGAGACTACAAATGCACACTTCCTAATAACTCATGGGATGTTATTTTCATCAATTCGTTGAATCCAACTAATTATCATATTGAACATTAAGCATGAAATCAAAGAATTGAAAATTTATTGTTGGTGGAAACAGGGCTGTACACTATTGCATGAAAAACACTTTCAATGGTAGATTGTGACCTCAAAAATATTCATTGGTGTATGAGTAATTTCTAATTATGCACCATGAAATTCTAAGCCTATTACCCAGACAGGAATAGATCCTCTCGGGTGAAAATTTCACATAAACTGTCCATATTAAGAGTTTTAATCAGTTTTACTATTAATTAGGAAAGGTGAGCCCTAGCCTGAATCCTACAAGAGAATCTAACCAATGATGAAAATCTACACATGACCAGGTCATGTGAAATCTTCAAGAATGCAGGTAAACCATACACAACTATGGAGGACAGTGGACAAGAAAGTTACCCGTATCCCTCTTCTGACCAGCCAGCTAGAAATATACCCTCAGCAGTTGTGAAGGCCTCTTCTTCCATTCCTGCAAGGATCATTGTAGCAGCAACACCATAGGTCACGCCAGTCCATATCTCGTGAGACTGCATGCAGGTCTCATCCACCTTACCATTGGGATGCATGCCATTAACAGCACCCATCCTGCCTCCTTTGACTTTCATTACATTGAAATCAAACACCTTCCGAAGAGCACTTTTGATCTTGGCATCGTCGAAAGTGAGGGCAGCCCTGAGGATGCTGTGTACCATTGCCCGGCCAGTTGATCTGCTTGAATGGATTTACTGTTACCACTTGATCCACTGTCATAATTGAAATAAGATCCATTCCACAATTTCTCTTCAAATGCTGGTTTAGCCTTCAGAAACTTCCTTTTGCATGATTCTGCGAAATCTCTGTCACCTAGTTGAAGGGCCATTGCAGCTGCTGCTTGAAGAGCAGCAAGCCAAAGACAACCACAATAAGAGCTCACACCGTGGACCGTCCATGTATCGTATGTTTGATCAGGGAACCCATCATTCTCAATAAGACCATCATTATCTCTGTCAAATTGTTCCATGTACTCCATTGCAGCACGGACAGCAGGCCAAACATCAATTCCAAATGACAGATCCCCTGTTGCAGCAAAATCTCGATACGCTTGAAGTACAAATTTTGGGTTCAGGTCCTTCCACTTGCTAGTATCATGAATGTTATAAGCATTCATTTCATACCATGGATCATGTGTCCCCAAATCATGAGGCACAGCCCCTCTAACCTTTCGAATTCCACAGTTCCCCTCTGCCAGAAACTTTACTTTTCTTCCATCTTCGCACAAGATGGCCTTGGCAAAATCTCGCTGTATGTTTAATTCAATCCTAGGAAAGAGCTCAAGAAGGGCAAATGAAGCATAGAAGTGCACATCATACGTGCACCACATCACATATTCCACGCCTTCCAAGTACAAAAACCTTCCAACATCATCGTCATCATATTGTTGGTCCATCATTGTAAAGGATCGTGAATTGCAATTGGAGTTTACATTGGTCAGATTAACTCTAGATTCACTTTCATGAGAAACATCCCCATGGTGTTTTGCATCGACATGATTATGTCCTTTAATAGCAGTAGAATCATAGGAACCATCTACTGTACACTCAACATCACTGGCACTATCTGTCATATACTCAACATGGTATGTGCTGTCTGTTGTACACTCAACAGCTGCACCTTGTCTGCAATTCACTTTGGCTTTAGTTACTTTGACTTCTGCATTTTCCAACTCTTTTACCTGATCCTGCACCTTCTTCATGTTTGAAGATAGCAAAGGCGAGTCTGGCAGACAGATCAAAGCAATCTCAATTATTTCACTTACACTAAATGGACAAAAAAGACGTACCATGACAAACCAGACTTTCATTGAAGATTAGTTAACTGCAATACAATATGCTTATATACATACGTACCAATCCAAATTGTTCCTCCAGCCACAAGAAAGTAGAGTTCATTAAACAATGTAAACTTGTACCTGTAAAAGGAAAATTTAAATACATTATCTATCTCCTAGACCAATAGAAGCCCCAGTAGAAAAAGGAGCTAGGAGAACTCTTTACAGAAACCATTAACAAAAAAAAAAAAAAAAACTAGATCTAAATAGCCATTCTCAAAACTTGGTTTCTGACATGACACAATGACGGCTTTGATCTGTGTAACCAACCCCACCTAACGGTTTTATTAGACATCAGCTACAGAAAGCAAGTTGTGTTTCATGCCTTTTATACTATATCATACACCTTTCTGAACATTTGATTCTAAGATAATAAATTATATGGCAAGAACAGTAACACAAAAGGCACCTGGAGATGCTTAAAATATTTTAGCATTTAAATTGTGAATTACCATTCTGGGAGTGTCTCATCCTGAAGAACAGGATTTTGCCATTTCTCAATATCTTCTTCCCACCGTTTGTATTCTGTTAAGAATTCAAAACATCATAACGTCTTTAAATGCTACCAATGGAAGCCTCAAACCACTACAGAAACATTCATATCATTTTTTCCTTTTGGAATGCAATAAAGTATAATAGTAATGCAAGTAAACCACAGGTCTGAAGAATATCAGTTTCAATCAAATCAGACAACATACGAGTTAATGCATCATGGGCCAAGTCAGCTGCAGCTCTCTCAGAAGTCCCATAAAATTTTGTGTATCTCCTGCAGTAATAGAATTGAACTAATCAAAACAAAATCATACAAAAGAAACAAAGGTTGTGGGTATGCTATACGTCTTGCAACCTTATAACAAAAAGGAAATATTACTAACTATTTCCCACAAAAATTCCATGGACGAGGGAAGAACTCTTCAATTCCTAAAACAACTAAGGGGCATTATAAAGCTTATCCATTCCAAAATAATGTAATGTAAGAGAGATGCTAATAATTTGAAGATTTAGTAGAGCATTATTTAGGATAGTAGATATTTTCCAGGGAACATGTAGTGCAGAACAGCAAAACAAGACATTGTGATGTAGTAGGATCCAGGAACAGGTGGTTAAGAAGACCTTCATAGAACCAATAAATTAGGATATATATCAAGAGCTATAATGGCCATTTATGCCATGTGCCCCTAAAGTAAAGTTCTCACTTGGATAATATACTGTTAAGGGAACATCCACCGAAATTTTTGCTAGCCACTTATAGGGAGACAATGGACTTAAATCACATAAGGGAGCATTCTATATGTGCGAATCTCGTAAGCACTGCGCCTAAATCACAAAATGTTCTCTTGAAATCAATAGAGTGAATAAACCAATAAAGCAGGAGCAAGAATGGCATTTACAGAGTTTTTCAAGGACAAACATTAACTGCCTACAAAATTCTCACATAATATTGATTACCTGTGGAATGTGCTGCCCTTCGAGAACTTTACTTTTGGAGATGACCATGCAAGACTAAATGCAACAGTGCATTTTCCATGGGGTTCCACCCATGCGGAAGCTGAAACAGCAGCACATAGTGTCTCTCCTGGTGATGAGGGCATACTAGGTCCAGAAGAGAAATTCTCCCGGTCAAATTGTCCCTCCTTAATAAACAAACACTTAAATTAGAATCAATGTTGTACACTTCCCATACCAAGAAAAAATACTGATAAGACCTCGAGGTAATGGTGAACTATACATATCATTTGGAAATTCCAAAACACAGGTAATCAGTACCTGCACCATTTTACACCACATGCCTTTTGCTGTTGTGCTACTTCTTTCGGACAGCCCAAAACATGGTAAAACAGAAACACTAACATTCTGTGTTTCACATGCAGCTATTGCAAAAGTTACAGGTGGGTTACCTTTTGCTGTCCTGCAATATTGGAATAACAATAAGGATATTTCTACCAAAATCATCAGTTATACAGCAGTTTTGAGATAAAAAACCTAACAAAGCTTCTGTACATTCAAAATCATATATTTGGGGAAAAAATTTCTGTTTATTTCCTAACTTGATTTGATGTTTAGTCATAATTCCTTCCATGTTTTTGAACACCTACATAAACTAATCTTCAATTTAGTTTCCAAGAGGTGCAAACCACGTAGAACTTTCATTAGTTACTTGTAAAAGGATCAACTGCCACTTGGAGAAACTAAAGTACATTAATTGAAGTGCAAATCATAGAAATTTGTAGTTTTTTTTCAAAGTCAAATCACATTTGCATTACCATTCCCTTATTTTTATTCAACTTCAGCAAAATCAAATATAGCAACCTAGAATAGATAATGCAGATGGTTACAGGGTCATTATTCAGTTTTGTATCATATACTTTTGATACACTATACAACTTTTTTTTAATAAGCTCAATTTTATGCTTTTGGATTTTTGCATAAAGATTATTTCAATTTTCACATCTAAATACATTGCTTGCCCTCCAAAAAGTAACCTTTTAATCATTGCATGCCCCTTTTGGTAATTTACTACTAAAAGCAATTTTTGTCAATTAGTCCAAACAAAATTCAGTCCCTATAATCCCTTCTGAATTAACATATCCAAACATACACTAAGACTTATTTTCCTGAAAACCAAATAATAAACAACCAATGTCACACATAATCAGTTTCTCACATAATCTGTGTTTCACAGCTAATCTGAGCATGCACTTAATGTAAATGAGACATCACAAAAAGAATTCCAACATTATATGCACTCCTCCCTCCTCCTAACAACCTGGCACGCACTTAATATAGAAGATATATCGTTAAAAAAAAAAAAAAAATTTCCCACTGCATATTTATTCCTACCTCCTGCTCATGCCAGTAAATCAATATCTATCTATTTTGATCAATACAAGGCAGCTATTGATAAAGACTAACTTATTGGTTATACCTGCTACACAGAATACTACCTTGATAAAACAAAATTCTAGTAAAACAATGACCTGCATGAAACAAATTCCATCCACAAGGCCCACTACTAGTTCTGTTCTCATCTCTTCCTTCTGAGATCTAAGGCCATCACACTGTATCACATGCTACCAAGACATAACTTTGTGATCATAACCAACACTTCATTAAGAGGTTTTGTTTGTTAACAACTATTTCCCTCTATCCAAATCTCATAATAATTAGCCTTACACAAAGGATGAGCTCTCAAACCCAAAACTAGTCATCAAGAGGAAGGCATCCTTCTGGTACATATGAAGCTCAGCTTGTTAACAAGGATATAAGCAAGCTTAATCAGTCTTGAGCTGCAATACCCCCTTTGGAATCACCGGAACCTTCTAGTCATTGGCCTATTATGCATTTAGGTACAAACTATAAAGAGAAATCTGCAAACCAACCGTCATAGATAGCTATAAGGTTTGATAACTTGCTTGTGATGTAGAAGTACTCCGGAGACTCCATCTTCAGCTCTATAAATAAAAAAGGAAAAAAGAATTAAAATACTGTATATATCTTGGGTTATAGATAAGACATATTGGGGCAGAAAATCTTACATGAATGGCTCATTTACATGATCTCCTGTTAAGTGTGAGCTTCCACCAATGGAATTCTGTAGAAAATTAATGTTGATAATTATTTATCCATGGCCCAGTTATTGTATGCTTTAATTTTCTGTTTGTGCAAACCAAATAACATCTTACCGCCCAAGTAAATAGAAGGCTGACTTTAGCTCTTTCCTTACCAGTATTTACCAACTACAAAAAAAAAAAAAAAAAGAAGAAGGAGGAAATAAGTAAAACTCTTTAACAAGCCATATATCACATCCTATACAAACTCAGTGGAGCTAAATATAGGATACAACAGATAATATTGAACAAACGTGCAATGAAGAATATTAAATCCTTCACTCACTTTGAATAGAAAAAAATGGTAAAATTCATTTCATGGGAGAGAACATTACAGTAGATGCTATGCTATTTTGACACAAACTAAGAAAATTAATGTTTTGAACCAAGAAAACTAAACTGCACCCACTAGACTGTACTTCGAACGATAAAGTATGCCTATAAATAGACTTCCTCTTTTGACAGATAATGACAATAGTTGGAGAAATACAAAACTAAGGAAGTCATCCACTCCCTCTTTTGACAGATATATGAAACTAGTTGGAGAAATACACACCGTGTAAACAAAAACAGCAGCAGGGAGACTGCTTTCTCTATAATTATGTGGTATGAAAGGGGATATCTGCCGGCAAGACACTTTTAGTTTGGGTCTGGCTCCCTAAGAATTAGAAAACAACTATTAAACAAGAATTCACAAGGATCATACACATTTAGAAAAGGTGAAATATGATTAAAACAAATGAAGATACCATCATAAACTGTCCAAGCTCTTGGAAACAAAGCATGGTAAGTTGAGTGCTGACCACTTAGATTCCATCCCCATGATGATATACCTTGATCATCAGTTTTCTGTGGGACCTGAAAAAATTTAAAAAGAAAATTTGATTCCATGCAAAAATATATAGATATATGCAAAGCTCCCATTAAGAAAGTACAAGATGATCACAAATCCTCTTGGATTTAAACAAAAACCGAACAGACAGACAACAGAGATAAATTTAATAAATAAATAAATAAATAAAATTAAATGAAAATTTTCATCAGTGCAATATAACTCTCCACTGCTTTTGACTCTGAATATGTAATGAAGATTCCCTTGAGGAGGTCACTAGTAAAGTACTACCAAACAGAGGCAACATAAATGATCCTATTCCTCAACAGCGTTTATGAGAAAGAAGCATCTTGAATACAGATGCCCATATTATCACCTAATTTACTAGCAGTGACAAAGAATTCATTACAGCATAGTGATGAACCCAATTTTCAAATATTATTTTGTACACAAAAAATAAAGTACAGATGTTATATTTACGGAACACTGTTTTCCAAATATTCATAAATTCTTCCTTACCCTAAACCTTCATGCTGTCCAGGAGCCAAAACTGATGCAAAACTTTTGTTTCCTCCATCTCTACTAATAAAAATCTGCAATAGAAGTAAATAAATAAGATAATCTGAATATAATTCGCAGTTCAAGATGGCCATAAACAGTAAACAGCAAACATATTCCATAGTATAAGCACATTAACATATATAAATCCTGATAGAATATAAGCAGTTAGTCACATCTAAAGAAATAAAATTAGAGAAGAATACAGCAGGTCAATAGTAAGCGAAGAAACAGAACTTACAGAAAACTGGTTGGCCATAACAGGTGAAGCTTCGCATAAACCGGGAATAATTTGCCATTGTCGGAACTCACCTCTAAATCCCCTTGATATGCTGCCACTTCTGTGGAGTATATGGACACGTACAAATCAGTAAAAGTAGGAAAAAAATATTTATTCAATCCAGAGAATTGCTACTAAGGGTGTGTTTGGTTGAGCTGTTGAGGGATAAAAATGGGGAAAATTTTCCATCAATAAACTTTATGTGTAAATTTACACATGATAGTCATTTATGAAAATTTCCACCTCATTTATACTCCTCAACCAAACACACCTTAAAGGTGAAGAAATGAACATATTTAGTAAAAATGACCCATTAACCAATTGAACAGTTAATCCTGTTATAAAGTAACATACAGGATTAACCAGTCAGGTGATTAATGGAATGCTATCAATTGGTACACATCATACCCCATCCCTCCAAGTGGAACTCCTTGAGATGCAGATGGCTTGCAACTTTCTCGAGTGAAAGGATCTATAGGTGCTTTCTGCACAAACCAGGCCAACAAACTCATGTCTGAAATCTTAACTTCCTATATTCTAATCTAAGGTAGGTTTATGAACTCCTTTATCAGAATATCAAGTAATATAACAACAGATATAGACATAGAGAGAGAGCAATGAATGACCACAGAATGAAGGAGAATTTGAAACTTACCCTTCCATGAGAAGCCTCTTCCCTAACATATGACCACATGCGTATACCTAGCCGAACCTGGAATTTTGAAGCGTATAATACAGTCATAAGAGAAACAGAAACATGAATATATATTAAAAAAAAAAAGGAACAAAATAGAAAAGAATAACCACATGAATAACTATATGCAAAAGATTTCATATATTAAAAGAGAGGGAAACCACTTGCCATCTTTATAGCTTCCATAAAAGTGACACTGAATTCTTTAAGAAGATTAGCATGGCTATTTAATCTCCTTCTCCAAGCTTGTTCAGGTGGAGCAGCACTATCAAAATCAAACTGCAAAAAAGGGTGAAAGGGACAGATATCACCTCAAGTGCATTCAACTATCAATTATGAATATCAATATCAATATCAACAAACACATGTGGCATGAGCAGTTGGTTTTGAGCCAAAACATCCACTCAATGCAAAGTTTTTTTTTCCCATCATTACATGTTAATATGTAGCAGCACATGTATTCCAGGAAGAAAAACTCAACATCCAGAGCTTCAAATCACATGCAAATCCAAATTTTCCAGACAATAGCCAGTGGCATCATCAGAATATTAGGATTGCCAATTCACCAAAACCATAAATTATTGCCAAAAAAAAAAAAAAAAGCTTGAAGCTGCAAATTTGAGAGTCTTTGAAAATAAATCAATTTCAAAAAAAAATTAAAAAAAAAAAGCATCGGGAGCTTACCAGCTGCAAAGTGACTTTACTGATATACTCTTCAGGTGGCCATGAATTCTTTCTACAATGAAAAATGTTGCCGCTAAGCATGATCACCCCTCTTGGTACAGCAGATCAACACCCCCAAAATTTGAAAAAAAAAAATTAAATAATTTTTTCTAAAAAACAATAATCACTTTGAACAGATCCTCATGGAATTCAACACCGACCCACAAGCTCTTTTCTTCTACTGAATCCAAAACAACAACCAAAACTTGATCTTGCTTATGACTACCCCCACCCAAAAAAAAAAAAAAACACAGAATCTATTGATCCCAGAACAAAAAACAACAAAGATAGTGTGTTTGTGTTATGGAGTTTCAGCAAAAAGAATTTTTGGTTAATAAAAAGGATCGAAATCCTCGGGATTTGTTAATAATGTTGTTGTGTTTTGTGAGTGGGGAATTGAGATATTCGATTTTCTGGGGAGCGAATGATGCGTGGCAATAGTAGAAACAGCCGCTTGTACAACCGAGTCACACTCACTCACTGAGTCACACACCCCCAACTCGGAAGAAGACCAATTGAATTGAAATGAATAGAAAGAAAAAAGTAAAATGAATGAATGAATGCACTTCTTCTCCATCTCGGCCACCCCTTTTTATTTTATTTTTTTTCTCCTTTCTGTTTTTCTTTTTCTTTTTAATTATTGTTTATTATATAATTTTTTGGATTTGAATAATAATAATTGGTGGTGAGACATTTTTTGGTTTGGCTTGGGGCGTCGGTCCCTTTCCTTTCCCTCCCATGCTCATGCTCATCGCTCTTAAATATTATATTATTATATATTCATTAATTAATATATGGTCCATCTTGACGTCGGTGTAGAGTAGACAATTCTTTACTTTATTTTCCTCTTCAACTATTCAATACCCTTCTTTAATGTTCATAATATTTAAAGCTTATTGCACATTTTTAATCCGGCTCGAGTATTTGTTTTTTTAACTTAAATCAAGTTGATTCCGAGCTATAATATTAGAACAAATTTTGTTAAGAGAATTCTATCCTCTCTATGAACTCTCACCGAATCAGATTAACCGAGTTCTTGATGGAAAAGACACATATCATAATAATTCTATCGAGATATGAAAAAATAAATTAGTTGGGATAATATAATGGGAAAAATAATTTATATATTTATATATAATATTTTAATTAGTAATTCACACTAATATAAAATTATAAACAAATTTATTTATATATGGTATTTATGAAATCTTTCAATGACCAATCTGACAAAGAATATAATGCTATTTATGAGCAAAATCCATCTTGAATAGATTCTGTGTTTTTTTTTTAACTTTGAATTTTCCTTTAATGAATTTAATGTTAGCATTTTTTAACTTTGAGGGATTCTATGTTAATTTATTTTTTTTAATCTTTAAGTCTATCTTTAGTAGATTACATATTACAAACACATTAGTATATATATATATATATATATATATAAAGAAATACCTTACTATAGTGCTAATACTTAACTTCAAAATTTTATTAAAAAAAGTGTCAAATCATTTTAATCAAGCATGTCAATAAATTATTCAATACTTTAATGCATAAAAGTATTAGCCATATAATTTTATGTGATAATAAATTTAATGTTAATATATTGTTAATTAAAAGCTCGTCTATAACATTCGGTATTACGATTATTGAGCTTAAATTTGGACTAAAATGTTTAATGTGAAACCATTATTTCAGCTCAAATAACTAAGAAACAGTAACAAAAATCAGGAAAATAATGTAAATTTAAACGCAAGTATTATATGATCTTCTCAAAATAAGTCGAATCGATAATATATATATATATATATATATATATATATATATATATAATTAATGTGAACGAATTTATTTTTAAGAACCGTGTATGAGTGGAGACTGCAGCTGTAAAGTACTACTAATGTTGAATGCCAAATTGCTGAACGTGGGAGAAAGGCAATTACCAAGCAATCACTTAGTTAGTTAAATGGAAGACCATGTCATTCGTACTCCACCTCATAAAATTGGCTCTGGATAAGATAACGGTGCTTAAAAGAGATTCAAGATCACACACGGAATAATTGTTTCAGAAAGAAAAAATTGGAAATAAAAATCTTTAATCACCATGAATGGAGGTCTCAAGCCATTCATTAATTACTTCCACTATAAATTCCTTATTTATTTATTATTATTTTCTAATAAATATTCTCTTAGTGAAGATAATTTTCTTTAAAATGAGATATCGAGAGTCGAGATTCTCTTCGTATGGATTATTCTATAAGACTCAAATCCAAAAGCATTAATCATAAAGAAAAAGTATATGTCACTTCAATCAACATGTGTTCGATACTATAAACACTGTGTTTAAGATTTAGGGTTTGTAAAAGTTTAAACTGTAGTTTATGTAAAATCTACTCTTTTTATAATTTTTGTTTAAATTATACTTTTAAAGTTCTAAATGGAATTTACATGGTCTGACTTCATTTTTTACTTTTGGTAGTACTTGTCAATATCTCTCTATCCATATAAAAAGCTAAAAATGTGCTCTTTTTCTTTTGCAAAAATCGACTTTAAATAAAAAAGAATTGGTGATTTTGAAAAAAGGAATTAAATTAAAATGCTTGGACCAGAGGCTGCTATCTTGCTTTTCGAAGACAAAAACTCTTATAGCTTTGACCAAAACTTCGAGACAAATCAAGAAAAAAAATGTGTGGGCCTTTAATATTAATTGAATACGAACACTTTTTCTGATAAAAAATCAGCAGTAAAATTGTCTTTAGGAAAACTATTATTCCGGAAAAAAAAACCCGTGACTTTCATTTTGGATGCTTAAAGTGGCATATATATTTAGTGGATGAAATTAGAAATATACTTCTAGTGGTTGTAAAATTAACAATGGGAAGGCTTTTAGTGGTTCGTTTGAAGTAATGTGTATTTAATTTTGAAATTAGAAACAAAGAGTAATAAAAAAAATAGTTAGTTAATAGATTCCATTTTTTCAAAAGAGATAGAAGCGCATCTACTGCGGTTCTTATCCTGCTAAAATAATTTATCTTCAAATAATTTTAATGCAATATTTTTTTAATTTATAATATGGAACATATACTATGTTATGCCATCAATAAATTAAACAACATTTTTTTTTTTTTTAACTTTGTAACACGATTTTGTAACTTGAGAGAAGGTTTGCAAACCCTTGAAGCAATGAGTTAACCATTTTTATGTTTTTATCTTGGTTTTCTGTTTCTTGAAAGAGTTATCTTTGCAACTTCTTCCCCCTGGACTGACATTGCTTCCCTTATCAGTTAAGGTAAGAAGAAGTACTAGAGTAAAATTCAGAAAATACCTACCATGATGTCCAAATTTCTATCATCAGAACCATTATTTGTTATTTGAATCGATAGACAAAATGGATAAATCCTGTTTTGATTCTTTTGATAAACTTAAATGTGAATACTGTACATTAGACATCATCATCTGAAATAGAAGGCAAAATCAATGCATTTATTTAGCTTTATGTTCCTTATGTTTATTTTTAGTTCAAATGTTTTTTTGATAAGATTTTTAGTTCAAATGTGCTTGATCCCATAAATTACTTCTAAAAATTAAATAATAAACAAACTGAAAAAATAATATGTGAGGATCATAGCATGTCGTGATTCATTAGCATGAAATCAAGACAAAAAAACGGTTCTTCTATGTCAGAGAATCTGGTGCTTCTTGTTAAAGAAAGTAGAAATAATTTGATTTAAAAACTACTTAGTAACAAGAGGACAAGTTAGGAACGTTGAAATAAACCAAAAAAAGTTAGGGTAGATCCATATCTAATCTAACACGTGAATAAGAATCACTTTTTAAGATCCCAATTTTTGTACTTCAGTAGATCTTTAAGGTGCTTTTGACAAATTAGGAACGTTGTTTTAATGATTACTCATAATAATTTAAATTAATAATCTCAATTATTTTTCAACCTTTTGATCTCAATGAAACTTGATCTAATGGTGAATAAATGTGGACCATCAGAAAGTCCCAAACATCCCAGAACCAACATAGATCCCATTTCTATGAAGACATATATCTACATGATTCCAAATTGTTTGCAAATTTGTCAAGTCAGAATCAAATTTGCTAAGCAAGTCCACTTCAAAGTTTGTATTAAGGCTATTGACATAAACTAGTATTATGTTATCTTGTAGGGATCACACTTTGCATTAAGGCTGTTGTCTTCAACTGCTAATTAGTGAATTTCTATTGTCATAAACAAAAAAAAAAAAAAGTCACGATGATATGATTGAGGTTATTATGCTTAAAATAAAATACTTGTATTGTCCATGTAAAATATAGATACAGCGCAGTTGTCAAAGCATCAAGAGATTGAATTTATCTATTTACTAAATGAAACAAGCTCATGTCTACTATGCATCTCACAGTGAAAGATGTACTAACTAGCTGACAAATTATAAGGTGGTTTTAAATTTTTAAGTCTATTATGGACTTTTATTATTAGTTAGTAGATGATTATCATTTTTATAGAATATTTTGATCCAATAGCCAATAATAAAAGGTCTATAATAAACTCAAAGATAAGAGGTTCATCATAAAATCAACCTTCTTGTAATTTTATAGGAAAAATTGTAAAAAGTATCATTACTTCATTTGTCTGAGATGCACTATAGTAATTATTTAATTTTACTTAAACTTAAAAAATTTTGGTTACCTGAATTTTAAAAATAACAAAAATTAATTAAATCAATTTGTACGATATTCTAAACAATTTCAGAGCATAATTGAATGGCTGGAAAAAAGTAATCATTTATCAAATAATTATATATTATCCTACAAATCCTCCTATAAATTTTTTTATATATTAATTAAAGTAAAAAAATAAATGCAATGCATGTCTTAAAATCTTTAAAAATAAACAAAACTTTTCATTTAACATTTAGAAGAATTAATAGCAAGATGTAGTCAAAGAATATATCGTATGTCATTACTCTTATCTATGTGATCCTAAAATTAAATAAATTTTTTTATACAACTTCTAGATCATGCACATAAATTTTGCTCACTTTAAAATGCATCTAACCATATTTTTAAAATCGAACTAAAACTAAAAAATTATTACAATACATAACAAGTAACTGATATATTGATGTATCCCAGAATCTCAGCCATTTTCATCATGAAATTGCAAAGTGCATAATGCACCTTGACTAGAGAAGTGCGACTTAGCACTCGCCATAAAACAGCTATACTGTGCCAATGGTTTTTTACCCCCATATGATGAAAACAACAGAACTGATTAATATTTCTTCCTTTCCAAATGAAACAGCCAAAGTTAAGTGAAACTTTGATCTATAGGAAAAGGGCACAATTAGGACATATAACCTCTGGTTACAATGATTAGCAATTTCTAAGCCAAAAGGTTCAGAAGAATTCTTGTAACCATTGTGATTTTCAACTTAGGAAGGGCCTTCAAGCACGCTACCGAGTCATTGTTTAACCAATAATAAGAATACACGTTGCAACTGGTTTCTACACCGAATTCTTTCTATTCTTTTCTTTATCTAGAAAATCCTTCGGACCATTTCAGATTATTAAATAACCTATGGCAAGTGTCAACATTTTGAACAAATGGATTTGAGTTTACTTCCAGCATCTGGATACATCGAGTGACTCTCTCAACTACGTAGCTTAAATGAGTTATCAATTTCACACAGCATTGATGTCAAAGCAAAGCTAAGCCAAACATTAGAAGTAAACTTACACATACATAACATACATGTAAATGTCAAAATTGATTAATGCCAGTCTATTATTCCTCCCAAAGTGGTGGATCCCACCCCTTCCCATACTTCACTGAAACCCAGTTCCTCATTGTCAACACCTTCCATGTCATAGTCCCACCAGCCACGACCATTTGCATCTGCTCGTAAAAAAAAAAAATGTAAATAGTATTAATATGATATATATTACAAACCATTTACTTAATGTAACATACATGTACACATGTAAATCATACAGTGATTGTAAAGAGGTATTGGCTCTTTGTTTGTAGGATCATTTTCAATTTGTCCTCTCTGCTTGATCTTTGATTCACCTCCAAGAACTACCACTTTCTTTCGAGCAGTTTGATTCTCAATTCCACCTGTTTACACACAGAGCAAAGGATGTCTAGAGAAGAAAATACTATTAAACGGGGAAAAAAGTTCCAAAAGAGAAAAGACTAGAGGACTAGCATGATTTAATTTGATCGAGATTTCTACAAGTATTTGATTTTTCTTTTTGACTATAATATAGTCATCTTATCTTGGCAGTCTTTCTAAGAAAAGCAAACAGAAACCATAATCTTTCATATTTCTGTCCATTCAATCTCAAACCTCCGGGGAAAATGGCTTCATGAATACCTTTTTTGGTATGTTATCACATTCACATCAATTACCCAACAACAGTGAACTCATCTGGGTAAACTGGTTTAATGTTATGCGCATACAAGCAAAACCAGTTCATTGGATGATTCAGAAGTAATGGTAATGCTCAGATAATCATGCCTGCAACTAAAAGGGCCAGGCACCACGAAGCATGCCTCCTCTATACTTTACAGCACAAGTTTGTAATCCTTCTAGGTGTATTACCACAGAAACTCCCATAAGCATAAGTTAGAAGAATTATCGAATATGGGCACAATTCAAAGAATTAATTATTAGACACCCTCAGAGAAAAGGTAGTAGGACTTATAGATAAGTGAGTATATATTGAATAAAGTTAATGGACCCATTTTTTATTGTGAGTGTGCCTAAATATATGAGACTTGTGCTCACTGCTCATGCAAAAATCTCTAGCATAAGTTATTCATCTTGAAAGGTTACTCCAGAGAATAGTGTCACACGACTCCAACCTAACCGCAGAAAGGTGTTTTATGCTTTTAGCATTAGACACCCGTCCTTCAGTGAGACCTCAATCACAATCACTTTAAAGCAGTCCCATAATACAACTTTGTTCCACTGAATAATATATAATTGACAAAAAACAATTCAGTCAAAAAGGGTTGCAACTCAAACGAGAAGTCCCAGAAGGAAACCCATGAACAAGGTCGAGACAAACAATGAAATCAGGGACGCAATGCTACCTGATCTTCCAAATATGGATAAAAAGAGGCTGTCAGTATAATTTTTTTTTTCAAGAATTTCAAGCAAAATAGACAGAACCACACATCTTGATCTTGTCATGACATTAATCTATACTTTTATGCAAAGAAGCTGATGTGCAATATAACAAGTCAACAAAGTGTCGGGTAACATCAAGGTAATCGCATCATTTGTCTTACTAACGGTTTGAAATTTTACAGCCAGAATGATAAAGCAGATACCAAATTGTCAACAAGTTCACTTAAGGAATTCCTAGCTCAAATTTATGAGGAGGGTCAGGAAGGCAAACCTTCAAATGGATTTTTTCTTTTCCTTGACTCTTGAATATTATCTGCCAGTGAATTTTCCAATTTATCAGCACAAACAGGACCCACAAAGTCCTCTTTTTCTTCATCCGTGCGCTTGAACCTTTCAAAAACCACTTTGTCACTGGCACCACATTTCTCCTCCTCAACTTGTTTGACATGTCCTGCCTCCTCCACCGTGGGTGCTCTTAGACCTAGAGGTGATAGAAAAGGCGTCGACTTCCCCTTATTTTTTGGAAAATAAAAAAACATAAGTTTTCATCAGAACAAACAAAAAAACCTGTGCTCTTAAATTAAGTCAAATGCTGAATAAAGCAACAGTTCAACACTTTAATTTTCTAACAAAGATTTGAAGATACAATTTTGAAAAAGCACCCATTAAGCAAATGTCCATATACATTTGAGCCCAAAAAAGAACTCAAATGCATTGCGTATTAGACATCCTCAACCAAAAATCCAAAAAACCAAATACCTAAAATCTCCTAAAAAAGTTTGACAAAACAATGTCTTTTTTTGTTTGTTTTTTGCTAAAATAAACCCTAGTACTTTATTGACTACTATTAAATAATAATCTCGTGTTTAATCTTTGAGAACTGTTATGTTATGTTATGTTGACATAGAAATCACCAGACACATGCATAGGGTGACTCTGAAAAATTCTTCACCTATTTCTCAAGGTTACTACTGAAACATATATAATAATATGTTCAAATAACACTTTCATTAATATTTATATAAAAAAATATATATATATATATATATAAAATTAAAACAATATAAATATATATATATTTCAAGTATCAAGTATAATGAGTAAATCTAAGCATGCAATACAGGTTCACTTAAAAAACATGAAAGTAGCAAAGGAATATCCATAAAATAAATAAATAATAAATAACATATTTAACGTCGGAAAAAAAAAGAAAAGAAAATAGATGATAGAAAATGACCTGAACTGTTTGAGGAAGTATAGAAGATTGTTGGAGCTTGCAGTCGAGGAAGCTTGAAAGTGAGACATGCGCGCTCTCTCTCTTCTTGCTCCTCCTAGCGTTACCTTCAGAATAGTGAGATCTGAGATATTCCAGCAACAATTTTCACAATAACAAATAATCCATCCATCCATCCATCAAGTTCTTCTTCCTTACATGAATGAATCAAAACAGAAGAGATTATGTGAATATGATAGCTTACGGATTGGGTTGGAGTGGGAGAGTGCGGAATAATGTTGAAGCAATGGATCGTTGCCCGAAAACCCTAATCGATGAGTTGGGTTTCTTTGATTTTGATTTCATTTTGCGATTCATTGAGAATTTTTAATGAAAATACCAAATTAATAGCCAAGAGAAATTGTTTTTCACTGTTGAACCTTTTTTTTTCCCGGGAAAGGAAGAAAGTGGTGTCGTTTTATGTGATTCGAAATTATCTTTTCGCGCCAAAACAAAGGTTAATGCATTGGGGGGCTATAGTTTTTTTTTTTTTGCTCTTTTACCATATGCATAGAGTATAATTTTGGATAAAACTTAGGAAATTGGCTTTATATCCATTTCATCCACTTTACCAATTAAGTTATGATAAGTGAATACTTTTATTGAAATGAATAATTTAAAATTTAAAAGTATGTACTAAAGAAAAGTTTTCACATATCATAACTTCTTTGAAAGATTAAATGCAATGAATATGAGAAAATGAATCTTAAGTTTTTTTTTTATAATTTTGTGCCTGAAAAGGCTACCTCTACCATTTGACAATTAGTCTAGTGGTAAGAGAAATTGCTTTGAGCATTTCATAGCGTGTTTAGAATCAAATTACACTAATTTTTCTACTAAAAAATCAAACCGAAATACCAAAATCAAATGAAAAATTGATAAAATTGTTTTTGTTTTTGTTTTCTTTAGTGTTTTGTGACATAAATTGATTGGTATGGTCCCAAATTGAAAATCAAATCAAATTGAACCGAACTCATATGCTTACATGTGTTATCCCCTTATTTCCATTACATATTTCTAAAACAGTCCTCTTCCACCTATGCTAAACATATGAAACATGAAAACTTCTCTTCCCTATGCACAGTTCATTTACTTGCCTACATTATAGGGTTTTCATGTTAACCTTCAACTTCAAGAAAGAAATTAAGAGAAAAATAAAATCACTTTATTCATCAAACTTTTAACCCATTTTTTAACAATGAGAACAATGCCCTATTTATAGACTCAATTAACTAACCAAGGATTGGTTTGATATTGTTGTGGTTTTCAAAAAGTTATTAAGCTATTTGGACTCTTTAAAAGCCATAGTAGTTAAATAATATAAAAGTTGCTCTCAATAAACTGGAGCCATTGAAGTAATGTTTAGTAAATATATTGTAAAATTATTCTCAAAGTATAAAATTATTATAATGATCATAAATATTTATGGAAAGAATAAAAAACTAAAAGCCTTAAGTATTGAAAGGAAAAAGTTGAATTTTTATTAAAATTCAAGAGTTATATTAGTCTTTTAAGTTTTTTTGAATTTTATAGAATAGAAGTCATCTTTGAAAAGCACTTTATGAGGTGTTCTCAAAACCACCCATGACTTTTAAAATTGAGAGCAAAAGCACCACAGTTTTTAGTTTACCAAATAAAAAAAATTAACTTATGTTCTTCATAAACCAGAGCACCTAGTCAAAGAGCATTACTAAATCCACCCTAAGCAAATTAGCCAACTAAAAAAGTAACAAACTAAGGCTTGGTTTGTTGTTTCTATGGCTCTCAAAATAATGCTGAGTTTTTTAGCTTTGAAAGCCTTTAAAAGTCATAGTAATATCGTTTGGTAAAATAATGCAAAGTTATCTCAATAGTTATGAACTATTGAAGTAGTGTTTGGTAAATATATTATAAAGCGACTCTCAAAATATAAAATAGCTATAATAGGTATAAGTATTTGTAGGGAGAATAAAAAATAAAAGTCTTAATTAATGAAAGAATAAAGTTGGATTTTTATTAAAATTCAGGATTATATTGGTCTATTGGTCTTTTGATTTTTTTTAATTTTAAATAGTAGAAGCCAGCTTTAAAAAGTATCCCATGAGATGCTTTTAAAAGCACCCTCAACATTTAAAAGCTGAGAACAAACCCTGATATTTTGGTTTACCAAATAAAAAAAATTGAAATATATTTTTTATAAGCCAAAACATTCAATAAAAAAAATATGACCAAACCCACCCGAAGCATGGGGCATAACACACACCACCATACCTCCTTTACTGTCGCCCCTTCATTATATGAAGGATTTGATTGAACATGAAAGTGTAAATTTTTTTTTTATAATAAAACAAACTCGTAAATCTTTTCAATTTGGTTTTTTGTCTGAGAATCTATCTAAATTAAAATGATATGTGGCTTGCATAGTTAGAAGAAAATCACAATTTGAGTAACCCAACCCAATTATGATGAAAGAAAAGACAGGCCCATACCTATACCATTAAGTTGGCCAAAAAGCTGTCGTTTTGTTTTTAAAAAAAACAACATTTATCGTCCAAATTTCACCGGTGGCACCTGCTGCATTGACTGACGGCGAGGCCACTACGACGGGCTGCTGCTGAACCACCGACCACCGTTGCCAATCGCTGGTAAGTTCACCATTATCTGATGAATCTGCGAATCTCTCTCACACACAAAAAAGATTCTGTGAGAGAGAGAGAGAGCTGAGAAGAAGAAGACTAATGGAACGTACTTGAATTTGCTAGTTGCTAGCTTAGCTCCTTCCTTCCGCTGCGTCATGCGCGTGCAGTCGCAGCTCCCCTGCCTTCCCTTCTTTCCTATCTTTGCTGCTTCAATGGCGGTTAGGGTTTCAGGTTTTAGTTTAGGGGTTTGATATTTGATTTTAATTGATTGATTGGTGGTTATTGTTCCGTTTTGGTGTTGTGTTTTGCATTCTGGATTTGGCTAATGAATATGGTGTGAGTTTTGGGATTTTTTTTGTTTATGATTAGTTTGGTGTGTGCTATTAGGATCACATTTAATTTTTTTCATTATTTCTTGATTTGTGATGCCAAATTATTAGTTGATGATGCTGGATTGTATGAAAGCAGCATTCTCGGATCCTTGGAGTGTTTATAATTTGATTGTATGCTTGGAATAACTGTAATTTGCTTGAATTTTTGTTCATTTCCTTTTAAATAAAAAACTGAAAAAACCGACCAAACCAAACTGACCGCAAACACCTGAGGTCCTAACTCAAAATTTGACCTATGCTACATCCTTAAATTGTGTGACTTGCAATTCCATTTCACCTGCTCTTTGGTTTCTTACATTGCATTTCACAATCAATCAATACATGTTGCAGAAACCACACCTCAGTGATGTATTTGTCAAGAGCATTTGGACGAACACTTTTTGCCACTGCTGCTCGATCAAGAACCTTCGCTTCCGCCGGTGCTGCCACTTCTGGTGGTGGCGGTGGCAGCGAAGGGCACAACCCCCTTCAACAGTTCTTTGAGGTTGACAGGACCCCTGACAATGAGAAACCTGTTGTCTATGGTATGCACTAATTTATACATGTGACAAATTCTATTGAACTATAGTTAGTTAGATTGTTATTGAAGTTAGTTAGTCAGTTAACATCTTATGATGTTAATCCCTTTGTATTAGTGATCATTATAAGAACAACAATAACTAAGTCTTGTCCCACTAAGTGGGGTCGGTTATATGGATTAGGCGATGCCACAGAGCTCTATCATATATCATATTCATGTTAAAACCATTGACACTTAAATATTTTCTGATTATTTCCCATATAGTTGTCTTTGGTCTTCCTCTACGTCTTATAAGTTAATGCAGAAATATGCTTCTGCTTGCTACTTCCAAATGTAAAAATTGGTATTTTTTTGGTTTTAATGTTCATTAGGGATACTTGTGAATTGTGAATTGTGATTTCCTTTTTGCAGCTATAAGATCTGTACCATTTTTGTTCTGTTGATGGATTTGTTCCTTGGTTTATTTGTCAATTGTCATTGTTAGGTCGAGGTTGGAAGGCCTCTGAACTGCGGCTGAAATCCTGGGATGACCTTCATAAGTTGTGGTATGTGTTGTTGAAGGAGAAAAACATGCTAATGACTCAACGCCAGATGCTTCATGCCCAAAACCTGCGTTTTCCTAACCCAGAGCGCATCCCAAGGTATATATACAACATCGCTTCTTGGTTTTCGTTTGTACTTGTTCAGCTTGTTACCCTTAGGTAGCGTTTAGTTAGTGATACAGGACAAATACGAGACACTCACAAATCTGTAGGTGGTGGAAATAGGAACGGGACGGAAAAATACAAAATTTCTGTACCTTCAAAAGTGGGGATAAAAAACAGAAATTTAATATATATTTTTTTAATAATATGCCTATACATATTTCTTATTTATGTTTCGTCTCCACCGTTTCCATAGTCCCTATTTATGTCTTTGTCCTCCTACCAAACACTACCTTAGATATGTGAATCAAGAGAAGTTCTTAGATGCTTTGGGAGCAAGATCATTCAAAGTTTGCCAAACCAAATCAGCTTCGTGGTTTGTTAAGGGATGAAGGAAGTGGGTGGTTAAGGAAATAAAAGTGACCCACAAAGTTGATTTGGCAAACTCTAATGGATTGGAGCAAATGAAATATCTTACTTCCAGATCACCTAAGAATTTTACTCAAGTTAGCAGATGTTTGTTATGGGAAGATGGTATGATGGTACTTTTATCTTCTTTTTCTCAACAATGTTTGGTATAGAACAGATTTGAGAGAAATTGAATGTTGAATGTTAAACTCTGTTATTGAAGTGGGGTAAAAAAATAATGGTTGGCTGGTTAATGGTTATCAAAGATTTTTGTTGATATGTTTTAATGTGAAATCAGATGAGAAAGTCAATCTGCCGCATCAAGCAAGTACTTTCAACTTTGAATGTTAAACTCTGTTATTGGAGTGGGGAAAAAAATACATGGTCGGATAATGGTTATCAATGATTTTTTTCCATCTGTTTTTGTGTGAAATCAGGTGAGAAAGTCAATGTGCCGCATCAAGCAAGTACTTACTGAGAGAGCAATTGAAGAACCAGATCCCAGGAGGTCTGCTGAGATGAAGAGAATGATAAATGCTCTTTGATGACTTACTATGGATCTGTTCCTCTCTCGTGGCATTATTGGGTATGTTGTTAGAGTAGGATTATCTACTTTCATGGATGTAAGATTGAATGCTGAATTTGAGGCAGTTTGTCCCAAAAAACCATTGTTCACAAGAGATTTGCTTGTTGATGGGTTCTTGATTTCGTTTGTCTTTAGAGTCAATCTTCTCGGAAATCTAATCAAGCATTTATCCTTCCCAGCCATTTTGTTACTTGATAAAGAAGATCGAAACTGAAAAGCACATCTCATTTTCACCCAAGACTTATTTTTTGCAATACCAGCAAGTATGAAGTGGTTTACATCCCAAATTGTTTGCTGTCCAGCTTGTCCTACTGTCCACTCCTGCTTTAAGATGTACCAAACAGAAGTAGAACTTAGAAGTTATGCAACATGAAAAATAAAGGCGTGTTTTGGTGTGCAGTATCTTTTATTCTTTATCTTAGATACGTTGGTATTCATAATTATCTAAGTTTTGACTTGGGAATGTCATTTTCGCATATATTTGGTTTGGAAAGTGCCTTTGCCGTTTTCATTTCTCAGTTTTGGTTAAACGGGCTTGCAATATGACTGAATGCATGTGAAAAGAATGATAATTGAAGCTACACAACCTTGAGTTCAAATGAAGTGTTTGGTTTAGATTTTGGTAAAATTATTTTTAAAATAATTGATGTTGGAAGAATTGATTTTGAAAAACTTGATTTGTGTTTGGGAAAAATGTTAAAAAGATGTGTTTAGACGAATTGATGTGAGATGAAAAAGTAAAAGATACTTTTTTTTTGCTTTCAGGGAATCAATTATTTTCAAAGTGAAACACTTCTTTACAAGTAAAAATACAAAACAAACATATTTTTTTAACCTACTTCTTATGCCAAAATGGGTGTTAACCAAACAAGCTATACATGGTCAAACCTATAGTTTAGAATGTTAGGTGGCTGTGTTGTGTAGATTTGGAAGAGGTTAAGATTACCATGGACCAGAATGCTCCACGAATTTGTGACTAGTAGTTAAATTTTTTGCACAAAATGTGGGATTGAAAAATGAATGCATAATGTGATACCGTCGTTTATTCTTATGTCAAAGAAGGATGACAATTTCTAACCTCTGTGGATGCCTGCCCCGACGGTTGGGTTTTAAACCTGCGTGCAAGTGGATTTTGTATGTGGGGGTTGGTTAGGTTTAGGGTGAACTCGTCCCACACCCTCTATATAAAGAAATTCTAGCCATGTACACTATAAATGGTTAAAGAAAGGATATTGACACTTAAGCTTCATTAACTTTCTTATAATTTTTTTTTTTGCCAAACCAATTCTAGAAATGTAGCATCTTGCACGGTATAGGGAACATAGACACCAACATGTGTCTTAGTGTCTATTCAGCTTCATTATTTATACCCTCTTATTCATCCAGAAGCCCCTTTTAAGTATATGGCAAATGCTGGCAGCAAAAGAGAAATATAACAAATGGAGAAAACAAGATGGGATATAAATGGCTTTTGCTCATTTTCATCTTACATATATACACTATGGTTTCTATACAAACAAAGCTAACCAATTTAAACAATTCGTTCCATCTTTTCTTCATATTTGCATCCATTAACAAGAAAATACAAGTCTCATCGAATATATCTCTTCCTCTGAAGTGCAGCTGACATGGTGCGAAGTCTGTTTTTAATTTCTGTGAAGGATGGCCTGGCTGCAGGATCAGGACTCCAGCATTCTTCCATGAGGTTTTTCCACTCAGAATCACAGCGTTTTGGAATTGGAGGCCTGAGCGTATTATTGACAATACCTCCTTCATTAAATAATTAGTAGTAAACAAACTCATCATCAGAATTCAAACAAAGCTTTACCAGGCAATTTCTTTTGAGTGATCAAAAGGTTCAATGATGAAGCAATATGGTCATTAACAATTTGCAACATCCCATCATATATAAGCTTGAAATGCACAAGTAACATGCATGTAGGTATATAACCAGATAGCTAGTTAACTAAGGGTTTGTTTGGTTTCAAAAAAAGGTTTCCTGTTTTCATCTTTTTGTTTTCAGTGTTAATTATAAAACTACAACCGAACACTAAAATATGTCTTGGAGTTTTTACAATTAGTCAGATCTAGTAGATTCTAGATACTGGTGGTTTAGACCAAAAAAAAATAATGTGGTGATACCAATTCTTTTGGGATGCTGATTGAGGGGTAAAATTGGAGAAAATTTTTCCATTGATGAGTTTCATGAGTAAATTACATATGAAATTCATCCATGAAAATTTACATCTTTTTAGCCCCTAATCAAACACACCCTTAGAGAAGAATGCTACTGTTCTATTGGCTTAGCAAATACTATATTATCTTTTCTACTTCATACGATGTCAACAAGGATAGAGATGTTAAGTATTTTTGCGTTCATAACATAACAAGCAAGCCTCTAGAGGAATTTGGTACAAAAACTCAG
The DNA here is from genome assembly GCA_030441495.1 of Dalbergia oliveri. Lineage (NCBI taxonomy): Eukaryota > Viridiplantae > Streptophyta > Magnoliopsida > Fabales > Fabaceae > Dalbergia > Dalbergia oliveri. The sequence continues at coordinate 22,243,618 of JAMLFY010000007.1, forward strand.
ATCAAGGACATTATTTTTAAGTTATACATTACAAATCCTTACCTATTATGGCTCCACAGTGCATGTTAGCATACGGCTCTTCTCCAGTCAAGATTTCCCACATTGCAATGCCAAATGAGAAAACATCAACCTACAAAAGACAAGACAGGCACTCTAAATAACTCCAGAAGGGATCTTACTCCATCCATCAGGAAGTGACTGAGTCAAAATTAAAGAGAAAGAAGATAGAGACACAGATGAAGTTCCAAACCTTCTCAGATACCCTATTACTGTTACCATCTAGCAATTCCGGCGCCATCCACGGAAGGGTTCCTCTGACACCACCCGAAACAAGCGTGTTGCGTTTAATTCTTGATAGGCCAAAATCTGAAACCTATAGATCAGATATCCATCAAGGAGTTCAGTTCAATAGTTATCTCTAAACAAACTTGTTCCTATAGGAAAAATGAGGAAAGGATATCCAGAAAACAAAAACTACAGACTAGTATGGAAGCTGGATAACAGCTTAGAATTAACTTTGTACCAATAGTTGGGAGCTTTTTATCAAAAAAGATGAATATAAAATGCAGTTGCTAACCAAATGTTTATGACCATGACTTGTTTAAAAACCCAGAAGTCAGGAAAAAGATAAAGAAATTCTTGTTTCTGCTACAAAGTACCTTACATACAGGTCGTTCAGGATCCCCCAGATTAACAAGTAGATTATCACACTTCAAATCAAAATGAACAATATTTTTCAAATGCAAATATTCCATGCCAAAGGCTGCATCCATTGCTATCACGATCCTTTTACGACGGTCAAGCACTCTGCAAGAAGTATAATTTAGCAAGAGAGATAAGTTCTAAAACTTGTTAAGAGTTAGCAAGTTAGATAAGTGTGTTAGCTTACTTCTTCTTCAAGAGAACACTCCTCAGTGATCCATGCACCATGTATTCTGTCACAGTTGCTAATGTTCCACCGGGGCCGTCTGGAACTACCCCATAAAATGCCACCACATTTGGATGATGAAGGGTTGATAGAATCTGTGCCTCTCTCCAAAAATCTCTAGTCTGCAGAAGCATATAACAAACCAACATTATCAGAAAAAAGAGGTTTTTTATGTCATTGCATGTTAAAGGCCAGGGAAAAGGATATTTTCCAATTCAATAAAATCTAATTCTTCATTCATTCTGCAGCACTTTTCCATACATGACTTCTTTACAAATAATTGTGTAAATATAACCATAAGAGGAATACTATAAAGAGAGGATACTGAAAAATTCAACTTGCTTATAATTTATGGACACTTACCAACCGGTCTTGCTCTGATAATCTACCAGAGAAACAACTACTTTTAATCCTCTTAATTGCAACATCTGTTCCCCTCCACTTTCCATGATAAACAGTTCCAAAGGTTCCAGATCCTAACTCTTGCAGTTCTTCAAGATCAATATTCTCAATAATCTGCATTTTCGCAACTGAAAATTAGGTTAAAACAAAGATACAAGTTGGTTTTCATCCACCTTATTCTACTAAAACAACTTAAGGTGGGCAAAGTAAAAATAAAAATATAAAAAATAAAGAAACTGTAGGAAATATTGGACTAAAGGTGGAATTAGTCCTTATTTATCATCAATCTCTTGCAAAAAATAGTAAGCAAACTCAGCATATCATATCATCAAAAATAGAGGCAAGAGCAAGAGAAAGAAAGTATATTAAATGAAGTTCGAACATTCATAATATTGACAATAGAAATAATAATATGCATCAATATATCGAATAGTAGTAGTTCCGTACCTGTAAACCATAAATTTCAGCCTCTGCTTCAAGAGTTGCTGTATCACCAGTAGTCTCATTGATGTTTTCGCTATCAGCTTTTGTGAGCTATCATTGAAGAAACGAATCTCATGTCAATTATACAATCAGTTATCATGAACCATAAATAGTAATTTCATGTACAGGTTCTCACCTCACTCTCAGATTCTGGATAAGAACTCTCTACTTCTTCCTTTTCAGGAGATGTAGATTCAACTTCCACCTCTTCATCTACATTTGAGACAACTTGTGAGCATGACTGGAGACCTGTAGAAATACAGTCAATTGGCCCCTTGACAACAGCTAATGATTCTGGTTTATAGACATAAAGTTCATTTATGTTTCCCGAAGATTGTTTGTTAATGCCTGTGTTTTCTTCTTTGTGGTGTAGACAAAGTGCAGGATCCTCACCAGGGATAACAACCTCCTTCATGGAAGAAGTGCTTATGTCTGTATACTGAATTACAATATGCAAATGCTACAATTACTATATGCTAGCTTGCATTAGATTTGAAAAATTTCAATAGAGATTTACTTACAGAGATAGGCAATATGGACTCTAGTTTAGTTTGGGACTCAATAGGTTGAAACTCAAAAGAGGGAAGTGGCTGGCTGTCTCTTCTATCTGACATAGAATATTGGTCATGCACTGACGAATTTTGGCTCCTCATGGAAAAGTCAGAAGCAGTTGTGTCTAATGGTAGACCATATGGTTGCTCCCTCTGGTTTCTTGGGGACTCCAAAGAACTAAATGGTGCAGCAGATACATTGCATTCACTATTTTGTAGATCTGGTGAAGATGAGCAAACACCATGTTGGTAGTTGATGCCCTGTGAATGCCTTATATCTATGGCACTGTCTCGTGATATAGCTTCAACATATTTGTCAAACCGATCGTTGCTTTTATCTGCATGTTGCAAGTCCTCTTTACCGATATCTGAAACTCCCTTGCCAGTGTCATACATTCCAAAAGTGGTCAAATTTTGATACTTAGCCTCATGCACCTGCCCATCAATTGTATCTCTTGGCTGTATTGAACATTCTTCCAAATGACTTAAAGTTTCCAGTGAGGGCAATTTGTCTTTCTCTGCACTAAGGGGGAACTGCAAGTGGACTTTAAAGTTCTCATAACTCCCCTGAAGGGGTGAGTCAGAAAGTAAATGCAACACTGTGTTCTGAGATTGCTCTCTATCATCAGACATGGGATGTAAACTTGATGACTCATAGGGATGAGAGACAATCTTTTCAAAATGATATGAAACTTCATTGGTAACTGAAGGCCTCTCAAATATCACATCATTTTGATCACTTATTGCAGAAGAGACAAAATCATTACTGTGGCCTTGTCTGTGAAAATGAAAATTTTCACTAGGCTTCCTGAAGTGGTCAGCCTCCACTGCATATTGATTACTAGGATGGTAATTCAAATATGGATGCCCTTGAGCAAGATTGTTATAGTATGCAATTGGATCAACATAATTGGAATTGTCTACATACAAAGAGTTATCATATGGAACGTTTTCCATAACAAATGGAAGAATGCTTTCATTGACAGCATTGTATGGATGATCCTTGAACAGCTGTACATCAGAAACTTTAGGATCTTGAGGCTGTACAAAACGTGGGGATAAAGAAGGCATTTGATTAAGCTTGCTTGCTACCTGCATTGCGGTTGAAAACTGAGCAGCAGGTATTGAGCATAGGCCTGCCAGATTTGTGGAGTTTGGGCTGCTATCCTTCACCTCTAAAGCTGCAGATGTGGATGAGTCCCTATGCAAACTTGGACTGTTGTAACCAGAGCTATTTCCAAACTGGCTTGCGAAATTCTGTCCACTGGAGTTCTTTCGTGGACTTGGATCCAGCATACCATTTACAGCAACAACATAATGATAATCCATATCACTTGGCTTATTGACTATTGCTTCATTACAGCCTGGACTATCAGGTTCAGTTAATGGAATGAGAAAAATCCGTAATCGTTGAGATCCTCCAGCTCTTAGAGCTCTTCATACTCCTCAATCATATGATGAAGATCTTCATCAGAACAAACAGAAATAAGAGCATCAAGGTCTTCTCCAGGAAGCTGGTATTTGATAATGTGAGTTTGATTGCAAATTGCTGAAGTCTTGCTCATAAGTTCCTCCCATGTGATGTCCTTCTTAATGGATATAATCCTTGTCTCACCACCCACATATCTGAGCTTCCCATCATTCGGCCGTGGAAGAATTCTTCCCCAAAACTACAGAGAAATTTCATCTTTTTATACAATGAACCTTCAGAGAATGCCGTTCCATATGGATGGCTGGGCTGAGGAGAGTCAACAACATAAATTGGTGTAGCACCTGGTCCTGAAGCAACTCGATCACAACACATTCCTTCAGAAAATTTTCCTGATCCTTGTCTGGAAAGTTGACCTGATACTTGCCTAATACCACCATGTTCGAACTGGAGTCTGCTCAAATTGTTAGGATAAGCCCTGTTGTCAACCTCAGCAAAATATCCTCTAGCTGAACCATATTCTGACAAATCCGAGTTACAATTGGAATCCGTTCTCCTTAGTCCAAGAACATGATTTAGATCCTCATAAACCATCTGATAATTATTATTAGTATTAGTATTGAAATCTAACCTATTTGGAACGCGTTGGTCTGCATCATTAGTGGTAGGAAATCTCCTTAATGCAACCCGATCGCGTAAGAAATCAGCAGAAAACTCTTCACCAGTCAGCATACATATATTGTCCTCATCATTATCAGAAGGGATTCTGTCGCCAAACCGACAACCACTGCATCTTTATATTCCGCTCCTTCTGAAGTGCCATGAGCCCCATTACTCATGGTGGAAGATCTAATTCTAATAGTTAACTACACCAAGCAAACGTTTGCAATAGAGCATTGAACTCTCAATGCCTCCTACTCACATTTAATCGGTTACTCAAGTTCCCTCAAAGTGAAATTTATCCACTCGAGTTATGAATTCATACAGATAAATCCCTTATGATCCTGTCACTCACTCCAAAGCTAAATTTCTGGAATATCAACTTGTCCAATGCAATGAATTGTCAAACCTTGAACCAAATGATCCAATTTCCCTCATAGGTCATCATCTACCTGTATTAATAGCCATATTCAAAAGGTGACAACCGTGAAATCACCAAAGAAACTTGGAACAAAATTTCCCAGGCATTCTACATAATCAGTCCATCTGAAAAATGAACCAGCACCTTAACTCCATAAATTCCAGCTCTGCAAAGAGGGATCAAAATAAACCCAATTTTCAGAATAGCATGAAAATCAAACCGGCACAAACAAAATCAAAATGGGAACCTTGGGTCCCAAGCAACACACAAAAGCAATCTTTTTTTCTTTGTTTGTTTGTGAAATGAGTACCTGTTGGTGTGTCCAGAAACTGAAAGTGGGCATGAATTGAAGAACGAGGAATGAATGCAAAGGTTTTGGTTTTTGGGGGTAGGGATTGGAGGAAGGCAGAAAAGAGGGAAATGGAGTTGAAAATCGGTTTTTTTGTTTGTTTGGGAACAAAGACAAGACAAGAGAAGAGAATGGATGGATGGTTGAGAGAGAGAGAGAGAGAGAGAGAGTTCCATGAGCGTCGGAATTTCCAACGGGGATGTCGGAGTCGGAGTATACAACCACATTTGCCTAAAATACCAAACAATGCTTTTGGCGAGAGAATCTGCTCTCTCTCTCTCTCGCACCACAACCATTGAAATAGTTGCTGACAAAATAGTTCAAAAATTATATTCAGCTATGACCGTAGTTATTAAACTCTAACGATGATCTACTCGCCGCAATATCGAGTTATTGGGTCATTGATTCAGTCAGAAATAATTAAAGTATGAGCAGTGTTTTTTTTCTCTTCTTGTAATTGCTATTAATGGAATCATATTGACACACTTCTATTTATTATTGAATGTGATTTGGGCTTCAAATTAAATTGATTCACACCCCATTCAATGATAAATAGAAATGTATTTGACGCGTTTTCATAAATGAGGACAAATAATATTTCTTAAATTATATATAAAATTGTATTACCATATGGGTGGAAAGCCGTTTGTATCAATTGTAAGTCTTATATATTTACTTTCTTTAATAAATTCTCATAAAAATTGAATTTACCAGTTCAATTATGAATATTATATTGACAATAAATCAAATTTCATAAAAAAAAAAAAATATGCAGATATTTTAATGTTTAATATTTACTTATATTTTCAAAACATATTATCCGTCAAAATAAAATGACATAATGAAATATCAAATTATTTTGAAATTGTTTAAATTTTAATATACTTGATCTACTATGTAAGAGCTTTGAATTGAATAATTGGATTGATGAAATTTTATACCTATAAAAAATTATTGAAAGGTGTAAATGTATCAAGACTTACACCTAGTGTAAATAAATTTTCACCCATATCATGTTTATAATTGTCGACACATTATTAAACAAGAAACTAGTTAGTCTGTTGACTAGAGTGGGTGCCTTGTCCTTCCTTGGATAGGACTTAATCTCACATCACTTGTGCGCGATTCATCCTAGTTCTGGCTGATTTATCCCAATTTTGAGTAGGTTACATACAAGTTCGATTCAAATGAAGGATCGGCCTTAATCCCTGCCAACCTTAATAGATCCGATCTAGGTTTTACAATTATATCTTTCACACTCCAAAATGCATTTAGTACAAATAAACCTAAATGACAATTAGCCTCTATTTTTATTAATACAATCACACTTTAACTGCCAAAAAGTTAACAATATAGAACCACCATTTTAGCCCTTGACAAATCTAAAAAATACAAGTACAGTTTCTTTTGGAACTATTTTTCATACACATGATCTTTAAAGGTTAACTAGGAATACGTGAATGTTTTTTGTAAAATAAGTAGTTTATCGTTTAAGACTGTATACTTATAAAAAAAAAAGATGTCAATATATTATTTCTTTATAAATTTAATTTGAGATAAAGAAAACAAAAGAATTTATAAAAGATTTCTAAAAGGGAAAAAAAATTAAATTATATATTCTATATAAATATTATATTGATACATCAATGACTAAAGTGTTAAATTCAACCACCACGAAGCATATGATCTGTAGGTTGTTATTGTTATTCTATTAAGAGTAAACACACGATGTAAGTCCTCGACAAAATTTTAAGAGATTATTTAGTTTCTTAAAAATTAAAAATAAATTGGGTACCTTTTAAGATTTTAATAATATAATATATTAATTTTTTTATGTATCTGATTTTTTATACACTAATAAAATTATATATTGACTTGTTAATAGAACGTTAAATAATGTTTATGCCATTTTAAATAAAATGAAATTTAAAGTGATTCATTTTAATAGTTAAAATTTATAAAATGTGTAATTTAAATCTCTAATATAAGTCATAAAATGACTCATTTTATATAATTTTAGATACCAAAATGAATACAATGTATTCTAAATTAAAATAACTTTACTTGAATATAACGTTTTAATGACACATCATTTATATTGTGCTATATGTGTAAGTCAAACTAATAAAAAACTAATAGAAAGATTAATATATCTATTATTTTTAATTTTAAAAGGTCTCATGATTAATTTCTTTTACTAGAGAGATGGAATAGTCTGATGTGAAAATTGAGATTAATTTATTTTGTTAGAGAAGCTATTATGACTCAAAAATCTTTAAGGGATCAAAGTAAGGTTTCACTCGTCTCAAACTTAATCTAGACAAATATGCAGAGAGACGAGGGCAAGACTGGAAAAGGGTAAATGGCAACACAGTGCGACATAGCTGGAAGGCGGGAAAAGCAAGGAGCCAAAGACACACCCAAAATCGGAAGAAAAAAATAAATACAAATATAAAATCAACTAAGATGAAAAACGCAGAAAGAAAGAGAATAGATTGATTGATATGATATAGAGAGTGGAAGATGGCGGAAGGGAGGTCCACAGCCACAAGCCGTTTGCACACCATACTCCATTCCATTCAATCCTCCGAGGCAACCCAACCTTCACTTTCATCTCACATTTTTGCTACCTTTCTCATGCTTATTTATTATTATTATTATTTATTTATTTTGCGTAATACAAATACACTGAAACGAACAGGTTGTAGAGGATCGTGTTGAGCTGTTTAATAATCTTGCAAGTATAGACTTGAAGGATGCATCAGATTCCGACCTGGCTTCCCTCTTCGACTCCCTCTCAGTATCCTTTCCTCTCTTATCTATCTCGTATTAATTCACCTTTGCTTAATAATCACTTTCATTCCAACATCAAACTAGTTTGTCACTGTTTCTTTCACAAAGATTTGGAAGTAAACTAGCACATGAGAGGTTTACCTTCGTAGTTGGAGTCCGGTAAAGATATTGATACTTGTTTAAAGCATATAGAAGAGGCAAATTGCTCACTATTGAAGCTTATTGTGGCATTAGCTATTGTTGCATTTTTATGCAGTTTCTGCACTCTATTAGGGCCTGTTTGATTATTATTTCCGTTTTCTGTTTTTATGTATTATTCTTGTTTTTTTTTTTGGGACTTTGTGAATAATATACTGAAAATAGTGAAAACTATAAATTGTTTTCAATTCCATTTTCTGGTTTCACTATTTGCTTTACAAGATTTTAAAAACAGAAAATGCGAGAAATGAAAATAGAAAAAAAAATTGCAATCAAATAGACCCTCAGGTGCGTTTGGTTTTAGAAAGTAGTTTTCAATTTTCAATTTGTTTTCTGAATTTATGATTTTGTGAAGAAAATAGTGAAAACTACAAAATCCATTTTTCGGTTTTCATTTCTAGTTTTTACTGTTTTTTTCACAAAATCCAAAAAAAAAATAGGAAACTAATTGAAAATAGAAAATGAAAACTGAAAACAGTTTTTTAAAACCAAACAGACTCTTAATTATCTATGTTGTTGTTTCCACCTTAACTGCAAGCTTGGCATTTTGGGAGGACTTCACATGTTTGGATGTCACCCAGTGCTTGCTAAATGGAAGCATTCTACAAGTGGCTCTAAAACAAATAGATGTTAACCTATCCAGATGTCTGCCACAAATTCTATCTCTTGGAGTCAAGGTATGTATGTAGTGTCTGTTGATTTTACTGTGTCTTCATGTATACATATAGTTTAACACTTTGTTACATCTCCTTACTTTGCTGGGAAGATATATGTACTCTCATAACATGTTCTCATTAATTAGGCAAGCACCTGGTGTGGCAAGCATCTAAAGATGAGTATTTTGTCAACAGAAGACTCACAGGAAGATGAACATAGCTCTGTATTTTACAAGGTATACCTAGTCCTCCATTCTTTACAAGACTTACATTTCATGTAAGAAGTTTCTTACTGTATACTGAATAGTTTCTTACTTAGTTACTTTATTTTAATTCTTCTCCATTACTATGTGAATAATTCTCTTTATTAGTAAAATAAAGGGCATTCCAATGCACGAGACTTCGACCTGGTGGGATCTGGGAGAGTAGTTGTACGCAATCTTACCCCATTCTGTAAAGAGGCTGCTTTTAGGATTTGAACTTATGATCTCTAACTCATACAAGAACCTTACCGTTGCGTCAACACTCACCCTCTCCTCTTTATTAGTTATTTGGAATAATTATTTTCCCTTGTTCTTGCAATGAAAGTAACTCACGGATATTAGTTTTCTTGATAAAAGCACAAATCTCTTGATTTGTAAAGCTCTTTGGGGACTTTTCTCTATTTTCAGCCTTCTTGAGACATTCATTTGCTAATTTTCAATAGTGATATCAATTTCTATTTGAGCTGCTTTTATTTGTATTGTGCAGCTTCTCCTGGAGATTCTAAGATTTACTGCATCAACTCTTTCAGCCTTGTTGAAATTCTCTGATTTTGGTGACAAGGAGGAGTTGATGAACATTGTTGAAACCTTCACTATAGAAGCATTGAATCTAACAAAAGATTCCATATCAGAGGCTAAGGTAATATGTTTGCTATCACTTTACCATTTATTGCCACATTATTAAAGAGTTTGACTGTCAAAAACTGCTTAAAAAGTTGAACTCTTTTATTGTCAAAGTCAATACATGGTTGTGTGATAGTGTTCAAACTCAATCCAAATGGTTTATCCTTTATCAATCATATGTTGTACCTCTGAAATTGTGATCCTTGTCAGATGTTCTAAGTTTCAAACAGTCCATGAATGTTTTTGTGTATCATTTAAGTATTCTTATTCTAGTGATGCTCCGTGGTAGTGTTGGTGAATGTTGGGTAGTTAAGTGCCAACAAGGGCAAAAAACAATGCATCAGAGATTCAGAGATGAGAATGATGAGGTGGCTTAGTGTACGAACAAGAAAACATGAGATTAGGAATTATTGTACGGGGAGAAAGTTGAAATAGTATTTACTGAGGAGAAGATGGGAACTGACCTAAGTTGGTTTTGTGATGTGAGTAGAAGACCAATAAAGGCTTAAATGGGAATAGTGGATCAAATGTAAGATAGTCAGTTTAAAGGGTAGAGGTATACCAAAATGGAAAACCTTAGGAGAAAATAGGAATTTAGAATAGACCGTACTTTAAATGAAATTTCTCCTCATATTTAATCGACAAAATTGTGTATCTGTTGCTAAGGATAGCTCTTTTGTGCCACTAAGCAGAAAATTCAACCATTTGGACCAGAAATATTGAAGGTTGCACACCCACTCATTGATGCTGTCGTAAAACTATGCAACGTGCGTTCTGAATTAGTAAACTGGGAGACCAGTGATGAAAAAGTCTTGAACCTTGACAAGCCTACTTATGCTATCAACATAACAAAATGTGCTATAGAAAAGCTGTCTCAGATCGGTGTCATTGCTGCAAATGATGGTGGCAATTCAGTCAATATTCTTAATGTATCTTGGAAAGGTGTTGTCTCTTTGCTTCAAACTGGTAGTGGGCGTTTTGCAGAAGTGAATGCAGCAGATATAGTGTTAACTTTGCTTGCATTGATAACTGAGCCTCTGAAGTGTGCTGCTGAGGCTTGGTCTTCATCACTGAAGGAAGCCATTTCTGTGACTGAAGCTAAAAGGATCTTTGTACCAGTGAAATTTTACCTGATTAATGCTGTTAAAATATGTTCGATGTATCCTCATCAGGCCTACACAGTGTACAGGGAGATTACACTGTGTGTTCTGATGATTACTTCATTTTGGATTTATGTAAGTAATGAAAACCTTCTGAAATGTGCATCTTCAGTAATTACCGAGCTACTGGAGGAAACAACCTTGGATCTGGTATTCTCTTTGCTTCTTTCTGATAAACTGAAACTGGAACAGAAGCTTGAGGTGCTGGATTGGATGTTCATTACCGAGGGGGACTCTCATTCTGCACTTGATGGCCCAACTTTTTCTGATTGTAACTTAGCATGGGTTAAAGAAATCTTTTGCAATACCTGCGATGGTATGAGTAGAGCAAGAATACTAATAATGGGTCGAGTTGCATTGTTCATTAACTTCCTCCGATATTCTGTCAGGTTTGACAAATATGTGAAAGTAGCAATAGGTCAGAAGCTTCATTGGTTTTTGGATATTTTAATCGAGGAAGATGTGTATTCTCACATGCTTGTTGTGCAACTTCCTTTATTGTATGGATCTGGAAAGACAACACAGCTGGTGTGGCAGCCTATGTTTACTTCCCTCTTGCAAGCATTGAAAACATTCATGATTGTTATCTCTTCAAGTACAGCTTGGGGGAGTTCGAGTCTTTCTTACTAGAGAATTTCTTTCATCCTCACTTTCTTTGCTGGGAGATTGTTATGGAATGCTGGTGCTTTGTGCTGCGACATGCTGAAACACAGATGGCAAATAACATCATTAGCAAGCTATGTTCGTTACTTAAGATGCTGGCATCCTCAAAATCTGTTTTCCTTTCTTATTCTTCCTTCAGAAAGTTGGCTAGATCAATCTGCTTGCTTCTGACCTATGGTGCACAATCAATGGTTAACCAGGTGTACATGGCTCTTATTGGGGATGGGAGATCGCAGTCATCATTAATTTTGTGTTTGGCTCTGTTCACTGAAGGTTTTCCGTTGGATTTACTAACAGATGAGTTGAGAAAAACTTCCGTACGAAGAATTATATCTGATTATTTTGACTTCATAGACAACTTCAATGAAACATCATTGGTGGCATGCCCTTCTGGGTTGTTTGGCATTCCAGTTTTCATTCTTTCTGCTTCTTTGCAATCTCTGTAAGTATTTCAGTTCTGTCACGTTCCATCCATCCATTATTCATTTATCATAAGCCATAGTTATTATATACGCCCATGCACACATGCACACACCCCATTTTTACTGTTGATTTGTGTTGATCTCTGTCGTTTTTAATTATACAATCTGCATACAGCAAGCACATTTGTCCACACAAAAGCCTTTTGACGTGTTTTGAATAAATTAGTGTCTTTATATCAAAGATTTCTGAATCATGGTGAGCAAAAGTTAGCAAAAGTTTGATCCGTCACGCATGTTTCAATCTAATTTGGATGTTTTACCCATGGATGTGATTTCCTTTCATTTCTACTTAACTGCTACTTTACAACTAATTCCTTTCTCTCTTTGACTGGACGAGAATGTTATATTGTTGCCATTTTCTGCAGCCAGGTTGGACTATCTGATATTGATGCAAGGGCCTTGAAGTTTTTGGTTTCAATTACTAATAACTATAAAAGTTCTGTGGACAATGTAATCAAAGACCAATGTCTTCGGCTTTTCAGTGAAACATTAGGGATCATATCATATCTGAAGCATTTGTACGCATCCAATGATATTGAACAAGCCATCATGGAGATTGAAAACATCTTCATTTCTGAGCCTCCTGCAAATATGTACAAATGCAAACCAAATTTGGCTCATTTTGTGGCAGGGCTTATACACATGGAAATTTCAGAAAGTGATGATGATGATGCAAAGAGCTGTGCTGCTTGGGGATTATACCACATTCTTCTGAAAGAGCGGCAGTGGGCACTCAGTCACTTGGCAATAACAGCATTCGGATATTTTGCTGCTCGTACCAAGTGCAATCAGCTATGGAGGTTTGTTCCACAGGATGCGGCATTATCCTATGATTTAGTTTCAGGAGTGGAGGCAAATAAGGAAAGATTCATGTCTGAGTTCAGAACATTTCTTAATAAGGAAATAGCTCTTCTTACAGTTGCACCAAACCCTGAACAGCTTGAGCTGCTAGCAAGAGAAGGCCTTAAGTTGAAACAGATGGTGCATAAGATTTCAGCCATTGCTGAAGAAAGACATGGATTTGAGAGCATGGAAATTGATGATAAGAACCAATCAAATAAGAAAAGGAAACTCCCTGATGGAATTAGCAGAGGAGTGGAATTGCTGAAAAGTGGTTTAAAGATTATTGGGGATGGTCTTTCCCAGTGGCAGCTTAATCAATTTGAAACTAATGAACTTCAAGTCAAGTATATGACTCAATTTTGTCAACTTGAAGATGCAATTACTCACTTTGAGGAATTGGCTGGGAGCTCTGAGGTGTGATTATCTTCTGTAAAATTTAGTTCTTCCTTTACAACAAAAAAGGTTCCTCCTTACCCCTTTTCTAGTATTCTAGTGTTTTTATCTTTTATGTAGCATTCAAATACAAGATCTCTTTGTATATCAAGAAAGTGTAGGTTCTGCAGCATCAATATACATAATGTCTGTATATAAAGAGAAAGTAAGTTCTTGGGAATTCAAACACAATCAACTTGAACTTTTATTACTTTCAAGCACACTGAGATCAACCCAACAACAGGTTGGTGTTTGGTAACATAAAGAAATACGCATATAGATGACTCATAAAGATACAAACAGTTTATATCATCACTTCATGAAAACTACCATCTTAGGAAGATGCTGATGATTTTTCTTCGACAGACTTGATGTATTCTAACATTTTCTCTCTGTCAGGGAGGTTTTCTTTGATGATTGGGGCATCCTTGAAATTTTCAAAACACGAATGCAAGCGAGGGAACTTCTCAGCCACTAGGATCTTCACTTCATTCATATCTTCCATCGTTACAAGAAACTTGAAAAGTGACCCAAAAGCTATGTCCACAATGTTAATAGTGTCCCCACTAAAGAATTTCCTCTTATCAACTAAGCAATGATCCTCAATAACTGAAATGTTCCCAAACCTTCTCTACGGCATTCTCCAGCTCTTCCCCATCAGCGGTCTTGTAGAGTGCGGCAACTTCAGGAACCTTCAAACCCCATCATCATTGACATTTTGAATCGATAGAAAATTAAGACAATACACAAAATTAATTTAATTTAATTTGAATTTTGATGCACAGTAAAAATCTTTTATACAATCATCCAACCATATTACTATATTTTTCATAATCACTATCTCCAAAGTCATATATATAGCAATAGTATATGATTTAATGGCAGTATAAAATTTACTAAGATATTGTATCAAAAGTCAAACTAATCTCAAATGCATTTCAGTTAGACAAGTCATGTTGGAAATGCTAGAAAAACACATGATTGAGTTTCGGAACATACCATTTGATCAGCATATCTAACCCAAAACCTTTCCTGAGCTCTCTCATAGGAATCAGCAGGGACCAATGGATTTTGTGGGCATAACTCATCAATATATTCAACAATGATCATGGACTCGCACATGAGTCTTCCAGCATGAACAAGCACTGGGGTCTTCTTGTGCACAGGATTGTATTGAAGGAGTTGAGGACTCTTGTTGAAGCGGTCTTCCTCTATGTTCTCATATGATATGCCTTTTAGCTTCAGGGTCCATACCGCCCTCATAGTAAAGGGACTGTATCAAAATCCATGAAGCTTCATCTATTCCATTCTTGTATTTCTCAAAGTCAACTCTGTGTTACCTTGCGTAGTGAAGCATTGATGTTTAATATGAGAAAAAGTAGTCTAGAATAAAAAATAATATGGATAAATTATACTCACGAAATTTCCTGAAATGGAACACCACTCTATTTATTTACCTGACATTTACCTCTCTCATTTAAATGAAAACAAGCAGAGTCAATCACGTTAATGGAAAGGATCTTCGTTGGTAGAAAATGAAGCTCGTTCGAGAGGAAATAGAGCTCGACTGGAGTAAAGGAGCTCGATAGAGAAAAAGCTCGTCAGAGGAAATAAGGTTCGACTAGAGGAGGAAGAGCTCGCAGGAGAGATATATTTATCCGGTAGAGCTCTATTTTTTCTGACGGCTCTCACTTCTCCAATTGAGATCCTTTGTTAAAGTTATTAGTTCGTTTGTTTTCATTTAGATAAGGGGAGGTAAATGTAAGTGGACAAATAGATGAAGCATATGTTACATTTCAGCTTACAAGGTGAGTGTAATTTATCCAAAAAATATTTATGATGTTTATAAGAGCATTTGTTTTTAATTAGATGTAACCTTCCTTGATCCTTTGTCTCTCTTTTTTGGATTTTTTTTCTTTTCTTTTTTGTGATGAGTAAAATACATTGAATAGGCCCAAGTCTAAGAGCCAACTTTACAAGAGAGGAGCTAAACTACCACTGTGCTACGTTGCTTTGTTGTTATCATATAACATTAATTGTATATATGCTATATTTAGTTCTATTAAATCATATTTTTATATATTGATTCAACCAATGGCCCAGTGCAATGGCTGAATCGATCATCATGTCAAGTATGATAACTATACCTTGAAGCTTGCCGGCATCTCCAATTAGTTAGATTCCATCAATTGCTCGCCATCGCTAAATCATGTCTCAACGCAAATTCTTATTTGTCTTTGGTTTGATACAAGCTTTTTCTGAAGTAACTCTTCTACTGTATTGTTAAATGTTCTATTGCTTGTTTGAATTTTAAACATACATAGTCAAAGAAAGCTTGTCTTTTTTTGCTTTGCTATTAACACTAAAAAAACTAAGAGATTAACATACTTAAAAATTAGAAAAATAAAAACTACACATAAATGGACTCTGTTATGTTTTTTTTTTCGTTTAAACTAAAGACGAAACAAAGGAAAGAAAGATAGCAAGATAAACTTGCAGACAACCAACGCATGAATAATAAACAGCAAAAGTCTCAACAAACCTTGTCTTTTATTACTCTCGTCTTATTGTATGTAAATACACAACAAACTAATCGATTCTTTTTTTTGGATAAAGCACAACCATTTTATTTTATTTTTTGTGTTTATTAGTTTCAAAAGTCAAGAAGCAAAAGGAAATTGGCTGGGAGCTCTGAGGTGAGACTATCTTCGGTAAAATTTAGTTCTTCCTTTACAAAAAAAAAAAAAAAAAAAAAGGTTCCTCCATATCCTCTATCTAGTATTCTGGTGTTTTTATCTTTTATTCAGCATTCAAATACATCTCTTTGCATGTCAAGAAAGAGTAGGTTCTGCAGCATCAACATACAGATAGTCTGTATATCAAGAGAGGGTAAGTTCTTAGTTATATGTAATAGCAAGAGTTTCATTTCATCGATTGATCCAAGAAAACCAGTAACAATGAGCCAACATTTTATTGGCATATTATACTACCAAGATAACATAGCATGAAAATAATATAGATATTAAATATAAAACCATTATGTGCCATAACTCAGCAACTTAAATTTTTGGAACATATGGCCTCTACGACTAAGTGCTCAGAGTTCGATCTGTTCCAACTTTTAAATAAAAAATAATTAAATTTCGCGTAAGGTATGGTGCGCCTATGCATTGTCCACGCTTCAAGCCCAAAGAGGCATTCGCGTTAGGAGCATATTAAATATAAAATCATTAGTGTGTCATAATCAACAGCTAAGCTTTGGACATATGGTTTAAGCTTTTGACATATGGTTTCATGACAATAGATAGCGGCAGCAAATTTCCAAGGAAACTTGATTTGTTACTGCAGCAAAGACAATCAACTTGAACTTTTATTACTTGCAAGCACACTAAGATCAACCCAACAAAATGCTGGTGTTTGGTAACAAAGAAATAAGCACATAGAGAAGACTCATTAAGATACAAATACTTTATATCATCACTTTATGAAAGCTACCATCTTAGGAAGATGCCGATGTCTTTTCAATGATGGACTTGATACAAGCTGCAGTTTTCTCTCTGTCAGGGAGGTTTTCCTTGATGACTGGGGCATCCTTGAAATTTTCAAACCAGGAATGCAAGCGAAGGAATTTCTCAGCTATCAGGACCTTCACTTCATTTATATCTGCTAGAGTTACAAGAAACTTGAAAACTGACCCAAAAGCTATGTCCACAATGTTAATAGTGTCCCCACCAAAGAATTTCCTCTGATCAACTAAGCAATGATCCTCAATAACTCTGAAATGTTCCCATATCTTCTCTATGGCCTTCTCCAGCGCTTCACCACGGGTCCTCTTGAGTGCCCTAACATCAGGAACCTTTAAATCCCATCATCATAGACACTTTGAATCAATAGAAAATTAAGACAATGCACAAAATTGATTGAATTTAATTTTAATTTTGATGCACCGTAAAAGTCTTTCATACAACCATCCAATCATAATGCTACATCATCATAAGTATTAGACTGCTATAATCACTATATATATTAAATAACAATGTAAAATTTATTATGTATCAAAGGCGAAAACTAATCTCGAATGTATTTGGGTTAGTGAAGTCATGTTGTAAAAGCTAGAAGAAAAAAAAAATAAAAGACACATGATTGAGTTTCTAAACATACCATTTGATCAGCATATTTAACCCAAAACCTTGCCTGAGCTCTCTCATAGGGATCAGCAGGGACCAAAGGATTCTGTGGACATAACTCATCAATGTATTCAATAATGATCATGGACTCACATATGGGTCTTCCAGCATGAACAAGCACTGGGATCTTCTTGTAAATAGGGTTGTATTGAAGGAGTTGAGGACTCTTATTGAAGCGGTCTTCCTCTATGTTCTCATACGCTATGCCCTTCAGTTTTAGGGTCCATACCACCCTCATAGTAAAGGGACTGTACCAAAATCCATGTAGCTTCACCTCTTCCATCTCGTGTTTTCCTAAGCTGAAGTGCTACCTTGCCCCTTTGGCATTTATAGAGGGGTCAATGTGGCTTGTTCATCAAGTGCTACCTTCCATCGATTTTTTTTTTTTTTATAAAGCACGTATCTTTTTTTTTAGTGTGTTTATTTGTTTGGAAAGTCAAGAAACAAAAGTGAAATGATGTAATTTTTATATAATTTTTTAAAATTATTATAATAAATTAAAACATTCTAATTTTATAATGATGTATTTAAATAATAATATAAAATTTTATACTGAAATTTATCTAAGTTAAATTTTCAGAAAAGAACAAAATGAATATGTTATTAAAAGATACATAAAAAATGTGGGTTGGGTTTTATGTGAAAATAACATAACCTATAAGCATGTGCCATTTTTCTCTGGTTTTGGTTTTGAATTCTAGCATCCAATGACGCAAGCTCTTATCCTAGCATGTGCATGGTAAGAATTCCTGCAGAAATCATGTGATAATGCATTTATGTGAAAAAATAAAAAGTTACAAATGCTTAATCGGATTTCATTATTTTTTTCTGGCAAAAGTTTCTCCGTTGACCAACAAAATTGACAATAATCGCATACACAATTATTTTTACATATTTTTATGATGTTTTTAAAGTGATAAAATAAAAAATTTTAATATATTTTTCCTTTTAAAAGAACTTATTGATGTAATAAAAAAAAATATAAGATTGATATCTAAAATTTATTTTCTTATCACATAGTGCGAAGAGTTCTATGTGAAGAGTTCTGATTTATTTTTCTTCATATTTTAAATTATTACCATTCACCTTTGACTAGTGTCGTAAGCGCTTGCATCACTAAATACATGTGTTTAGAAATACGTCCTAAAATTAGACTTATTTTAGGGTGCTTACTCTCGACAATCCACTCTAGTTACGGTTAATCATAATTTTAAAATATAATTAAATAAAATTAGACATGTGGTTAAAGAGCCACACACTCTGAAGCATGAGTATGAGACTTTAGTAAAATGGCTACGCGTTAGGTACACATAGGCACATACTTGATGGCTATTTTTTTAAAAAAAAAAAATTGAATGCAAAGATTGGACACGTACCTAATCTGGGTATGCCAGTTTAATGAAATTTTGTATTTTTTTTTCTTTCTTTCTTCTATATTCCAATTCTATCGAGTCATAACTTTTTCCCTACTAAAATTTTTTTTAAGAAAATTTAGAATATAATATTGAATAATTTTGATCAGTTTTATGTTAAAATTTTAGTTTTCATTGCATGGGATTTATAAAATTTTTATATTTTTTTTATATATACAGATGTACCCATCATACCCCACTTTTTCCATACCACCCTCATAGTAAAGGGACTGTACCAAAATCCATGTAACTTCATCTCTTCCATTCTTGTATTTCTCAAAGTCAACTCTGTGTTACCTTGCATAGTGAAGCATTGATGTTTAATATGAGAAAAAGTGGTCTAGAATAAAAAAAATATGGATAAATTATCCTCACCTCCTCTGAGGTTTGTTGAAATGTAAGGACATACCTCTATTTGTTCACCTGATATTTACCTCCCTTCATTTAAATAAAAACAACAGAGTCAATCATTATTAATGGAAAAGGATTTTGGTTGGTAGAAAATAGAGCTCATTCAAGAGGAAATAGAGCTCGCTGAAGATAGAGCTCGTTGAGAAACGAAGCCGCCCGAGAAAAATAAAGCTCGACTGGAGGAGGAAGAACTTAGATGATAGGTGAGAGAGATATGTTCATTTGGCTAAGCTCTATTTCTTCTTGGACGAGCTTTTTTTCTCCAACCAAGATCCTTTCCATTAACAGTGATTAGTTCATTTGTTTTCATTTAGATAAGGGGAGGTAAATGTCACGTGGATAAATAGAGGGAGTGTCTGTATTTCAGGAGTTAGAGATGAGTTTAACTTACCTAAAAAATATTTGTGATGTTTATAAGAGCATTTGTTTTTTATAGATGTAACCTTCCTTGATCCTTCATCTCTCTTTTTTGGATTTTTTTTTCTTTTCTTTTTTTGTGATGAGTAAAATACATTGAATAGGCCCAAGTCTAAGAGTCAACTTTACAAGAGGAGAGGAGCTAAACTACCACTATGCTAAATTGCTTTGTTGTTATCATATAACATTAATTGTATATATGCTATATTTAGTTGTATTAAATCATATTTTTATATATCGATTTAATAAAATTTGATTTAATTGGTTCAATTAGCAACCTACGTTGAATCAATGATGTTGCAGATAGTCAATGAATCATCGGTCAAGTATGATAACTATGCTTTGAAGCTCAGCATCTCCAATTAGTTAGATTCCATCAATTGCTCACCATCACTAAATCATGCCTCAATGCAAATTCTTATTTGGCTTTCTAGTTTGATACAAGCTTTTTCTTAAGTAGTTCTATGAGTCTTCTACTGTGTTGTTAATTGTTCTATTACTTATTTGAATTTTTAACATACATAGTCAAAGAAAGCTCGTCTATTCTTTTGCTTTGCCATTAACACTAAAAAAAACTAAGAGATTAACATACTTAAAAATAAAAAAATAAAAACTACACATAGGTCCTGTAATGGACTCTTCGTTGTGTTTTTTTTTTCCGTTTAAACTAAAGGCGAAACAAAGGAAAGAAAGATAGCAAGATAAACTTGTAGACAACCAACGCATGAATAATAAACAGGAAAAGTCTCAACAAACCTCGTCTTCTATTACTCTTGTCTTATTGTATGTAAATACACAACAAACTAATCGATTCTTTTTTTTGGATAAAGCACAACCATTTTTTTTTGTTTTTGTGTTTATTAGTTTCAAAAGTCAAGAAGCAAAAGGGAATTGGCTGAGAGCTCTGAGGTGAGACTATCTTCTGCAAAATTTAGTTCTTCCTTTACAAAAAAAAAAAAAAGGTTCCTCCTTACCCTCTATCTTGTATTCTGGTGTTTTTATCTTTTATTCAGCATTCAAATACATCTCTTTGTATGTCAAGAAAGAGTAGGTTCTGCAGCATCAACATACAGATAGTCTGTATATCAAGAGAGGGTAAGTTCTTAGTAATATGTAATAGCAAGAGTTTCATTTCATCGATTGATCCAAGAAAACCAGTAACAATGAGCCAACATTTTATTGGCATATTATACTACCAAGATAACATAGCATGAAAATAATAAAGATAGTGGCAGCAAATTTCCAAGGAAACTTGATTTATTACCGCAGCAAAGACAATCAACTTGAACTTTTATTACTTGCAAGCACACTAAGATCAACCCAACAAAATGCTGGTGTTTGGTAACAAACAAATAAGCACGCACAAAGAGAGGACTCATAAAGATACAAACACTTTATATCATCACTTCATAAAAGCTACCATCTTAGGAAGATGCCGATGTCTTTTCAATGATGGACTTGATACAAGCTGCAGTTTTCTCTCTGTCAGGGAGGTTTTCCTTGATGACTGGGGCATCCTTGAAATTTTCAAACCAGGAATGCAAGCGAGGGAATTTCTCAGCTATTAGGACCTTCACTTCATTTATATCTTCCAGAGTTACAAGAAGCTTGAAAACTGACCCAAAAGCTATGTCCACAATGTTAATAGTGTCCCCACCAAAGAATTTCCTCTGATCAACTAAGCAATGATCCTCAATAACTCTGAAATGTTCCCATATCTTCTCTATGGCCTTCTCCAGCGCTTCACCACGGGTCCTCATGAGTGCCGCAACATCAGGAACCTTTAAATCCCATCATCATAGACACTTTGAATCAATAGAAAATTAAGACAATACACAAAATTGATTGAATTTAATTTTAATTTTGATGCACCGTAAAAGTCTTTCATACAACCATCCAATCATAATGCTACATCATCATAAGTATTAGACTGCTATAATCACTATATATATTAAATAACAATGTAAAATTTATTATGTATCAAAGGTCAAAACTAATCTCGAATGTATTTGGGTTAGTGAAGTCATGTTGTAAAAGCTAGAAGAAAAAAAATAAAAGACACGTGATTGAGTTTCTAAACATACCATTTGATCAGCATATTTAACCCAAAACCTTGCTTGAGCTCTCTCATAGGGACCAGCAGGGACCAAAGGATTCTGTGGACATAACTCATCAATGTATTCAACAATGATCATGGACTCACATATGGGTCTTCCAGCATGAACAAGCACTGGGGTCTTCTTGTAAATTGGGTTGTATTGAAGGAGTTGAGGACTCTTATTGAAGCGGTCTTCCTCTATGTTCTCATACGCTATGCCCTTCAGTTTTAGGGTCCATACCACCCTCATAGTAAAGGGACTGTACCAAAATCCATACAGCTTCACCTCTTCCATCTCGTGTTTTCCTAAGCTGAAATGTTGCCTTGCCCCTTTGGCATTTATAGTGGTCCATGTGGCTTGTTCATCAAGGCTAAAACTTCAGAAATATAATAAAATAAAATATGTGAAGTAACTTTGGTGTATATCTTCAATGGAAGTAATCGTCAACATTAATTTATTTAGCATTAAAAAAAATGGTCCAGAATTAAAAAAAAAAAAAAAAACTAATTGTGATATTTTGTAAGAACATTTGTTTTTGATGGATGTAACCTTCCTTGATCCTTCGCCTTTGTTCTTTGGGTGAAACGACCTTTCTGGACAAGTTGGAATTTTTTTTAAAATTCTTTTAACCAATATGTTTTGGCATTAATGGTATCTTTTATTACTCTTGTCTGATTGTGTGTAAATTCATAACATACTAATCAATTTTTTTTATAAAACACGTATCCCTTTTTTTTGTGTTTATTAGTTTCGAAAGTCAATAAGCAAAAGGGAAATGATGTAATTTTTATATAATTTTTTAAAATCATTATTATAAAATTAAAATATTCTAATTTTATAATAATGTTTTTAAATAATAATATAAAATTGTATACTGAAATTTATCTAAGTTAAATTTTCAGAAAAGAACAAAATGAATATGTTATTAAAAGATACATAAAAATGTGGGTTAGGTTTTATGTAAAAATAACATGAAATTTGTTTAGTTTGTATTTCTAGTTTTAGATTTCATTTTCAGTTTTTCAGAATTTGTGAAGGAAATACTAAAAATTTTAAAATTATAAATTTTAATTTTCAGAATTTTCAATTTTTTCTTCATAAATTTTAAAAAATTAAAAAACTAAAAATAAAAATTAAAAATTTAAAACTAAAACCAAACATACTTTTTTTTTTTTTTCTGGTTTTGGTTTTGAATTCTAGCAGTCCAATGACGCAAGCTCTTATCCTAGCATGTGCATGATTAGAATTCCTGCAGAAAACATGTGATAATGCATTTATGTGGGAAAAAAAATGTTACATGCTTAAATGGAATTCATTTTTGTTTTCTTCAGGTAAAAGTTTCTCGTTGACCAACAAAATTGACGCATACACAATTATTTTTACATATTTTTATGATGTTTTTAAAGTAATAAAATAAAAAAATAATATATTTTTCCTTTTAAAAGAAGTTATTGATGTAATGAAAAATGAATTTAATTGATATGCACTAATGATATAAAAAAATTTTACACATTATTAATTGTGTATTATCACATAAATTATAATAATTAACTTTTATTCTCATTATTTAAAAGTCATCAAATAAAATATTTTTATTAGATGATAGTATAAAACTATCATATATCAAAATTAAACCCATAAAAAAATAAGATTGATATCTAAAATTTATTTTGTTATGTGCAAAGAGTTCTGATTTTTTTTCCTTCGTATTTCAAATTATTAGCAACCACTTTTGACTAGTGTCGTAAGCGCATGCATCACTAAATACATGTGTTTAGATATACGCCCTAATATTAGACTTATCCTAAGGTGGTTACTCCTCTGTAACTAAGGGTCACTGTCATATCTGCTGTGGTTACGATTAATTATAGTTTTAAAATATAGTTAAATAAATATGACTAAATAGTCAAAAAAATTTAGGTATTTTTTTTAGTAAAATAAAATATTTATTTTACCTTATTTATTAATTAACAAATTAATTATTATATTAAAAATATAAAAAAATAAGAAATAATAATAATTTATAAAACTAATATATCAATTAATAAATAGATTAAATATTTTCTCTTGTTCTCCGTCTACCAGTATTTCTCCACGTTCTATCATCTTCAAAGTCTCCCTCCTTCCTCCCCCCACCTCCGCCACCACTCCCCATCCCCGTCACCACCATAACCACTGCCTCCTCAGTTCTCCTCCACTCCCAATATAAAAAACCCCAATTTCTATCACCATCTCCAAAACCCTTAATCGCAAATGTTCACAAGCTATCTCCGCTCCAACTTCACCCTCGCCCCTCCGAACCACCACGACCCCTCGTGGCCGAGATGAGTGTAGCCGCGAGGACAAGCATGGGAGATGCACCACATCCACATCCACCACTCATACCCGGAACTCTTCCACCACGGCCACTACTGACAGGCCGAGTGGGAGGACTTCATGGACGCCAAGGACTACCTCAACGACAAGGACAAGTTCAACGTCACCTGCCGATTGGTCCTCCTCTCTCCCTCGGCGTCGCCATCGCCGCTTACGGCAAGGCGAAATTTGGATTTCGTTGTTTTTGGACTATTCGACTCGTGCTTTTGCTTTGAAGCTTGATGTTTTCTTGCTTGTTAGGAAGACTTGTGCTTTGACAATGAATGTTAAGGATTGGCTCCTGATTGCGTTCTCTTGGTCAGTGATTAAGGACACTGTGACACCAGTGAATCTGATTGCGTCTGGGAGATCACAGTCATCACTAATTTTGTGTTTGGCTCTGTTCACTGAAGGTTCTCCATTGGATTTACTAACAGATGAGTTGAGAAAAACTTCCATACGAAGAATTATTTCTGATTATTTTGACTTCATAGACAACTTCGATGAAACATCATTGGTGGTATGCCCTTCTGGCTTGTTTGGCATTCCAGTTTTTATTCTTTCTGCTTCTTTGCAATCTCTGTAAGTATTTCAGTTCTGTCACGTTCCATCCATCCATCCATTATTCATTTATCATAAGCCGTAGTTATTATACACGCGCGCACACATGCACACATCCCATTTTTACTATTGATTTGTGTTGATCTCTTTCGTTTTTAATTATACAATCTGCATTCAGCAAGCACATTTGCACGCACAAAAGCCTTTTGACGTGTTTTGAATAAATTAGTGCGTCTTTGTATCAAAGATTTCTAAATCGCGGCGAGCAGAAGTTAGATTCGAGTTTGATCCGTCACGCATGCTTCAATCCAATTTGGATGTTTTACCCATGGATGTGATTTCCTTTCATTTCTACTTAATTGCTGCATTACAAATAATTCCTTTCTCTCTTTGACTGAACGAGAATGTTACATTGTTGCCATTTTCTGCAGCCAGGTTGGACTACCTGATATTGATGCAAGGACCTTGAAGTTTTTGGTTTCAATTACTAATAACTATAAAAGCTCTGTGGACAATGTAATCAAAGACCAATGTCTTCGGCTTTTCAGTGAAACATTAGGGATCATATCGTACCTGAAGCATTTGTACGCATCAAATGATATTGAGCAAGCCATCATGGAGATTGTAAACATCTTCATGTCTGAGCCTCCTGCAAATATGGACAAATGCAAACCAAATTTGGCTCATTTTATGGCAGGGCTTATACACATGGAAATTTCAGAAAGTGATTATGATGATGCAAAGAGCTGTGCTGCTTGGGGATTATACCACTTTCTTCTGAAAGAGCGGCGGTGGGCACTCAGTCACTTGGCAATAACAGCATTCGGATATTTTGCTGCTCGTACCAAGTGCAATCAGCTATGGAGGTTTGTTCCACAGGATGCAGCATTATCCTATGATTTAGTTTCAGGAGTGGAGGCAAATAAGGAAAGATTCATGTCTGAGTTCAGAACATTTCTTAATAAGGAAATAGCTCTTCTTACAGTTGCACCAAACCCTGAACAGCTTGAGCTGCTAGCAAGAGAAGGCCTTAAGTTGAAACAGATGGTGCATAAGATTTCAGCCATTGCTGAAGAAAGACATGGATTTGAGAGCATGGAAATTGATGATAAGAACCAATCAAATAAGAAAAGTAAACTCCCTGATGGAATTAGCAGAGGAGTGGAATTGCTGAAAAGTGGTTTAAAGATTATTGGGGATGGTCTTTCCCAGTGGCAAATCAAAAGTGGTTTAAAGATTATTGGGGATGGTTCAAGTCAAGTATATGACTCAATTTTGTCAACTTGAAGATGCAATTACTCACTTTGAGGAATTGGCTGGGAGCTCTGAGGTGTGATTATCTTCTGTAAAATTTAGTTCCTCCTTTACAACAAAAAAAGGTTCCTCCTTACCCCTTTTCTACTATTCTAGTGTTTTTATCTTTTATGTAGCATTCAAATACAAGATCTCTTTGTATATCAAGAAAGTGTAGGTTCTGCAGCATCAATATACAGAATGTCTGTATATCAAGAGAAAGTAAGTTCTTGGGAAGTTAAATACAATCAACTTGAACTTTTATTACTTTCAAGCACACTGAGATCAACCCAACAAAAGTTTGGTGTTTGGTAACATAAAGAAATACGCATATAGATGACTCATAAAGATACAAACAGTTTATATCATCACTTCATGAAAGCTACCATCTTAGGAAGATGCTGACAATTTTTCCTTGATAGACTTGAAGCATTCTAACATTTTCTGTGTGTCAGGGAGGTTTTCTTTGATGATTGGGGCATCCTTGAAATTTTCAAAACACGAATGCAAGCGAGGGAACTTCTCAGCTACTAGGATCTTCACTTCATTCATATCTTCCATAGTTGCAAGAAACTGGAAAAGTGACCCAAAAGCTATGTCCACAATGTTAATAGTGTCCCCACCAAAGAATTTCCTCTGATCAACTAAGCAATGATCCTCAATAACTCTGAAATGTTCCCACACCTTCTCTACGGCCTTCTCCAGCTCTTCCCCATCAGCGGTCTTGTAGAGTATTGCGGCAACTTCAGGAACCTTTAAACCCCATCATCATTGACATTTTGAATGGATAGAAAATTAAGACAATACAAGAACATAATTTAATTTAATTTGAATTTTGATGCACAGTAAAAATATTTTATACAATCATAATGCTACATCATCATAAGTATTAGGCTATTATAATGCTGTTTTGATATATATATATATATCAAAACTAATCTCGAATGTATTTGGGTTAGTGAAGTCATGTTGTAAAAGCTAGAAGAAAAAAAATAGAAGACACATGCTTGAGTTTCTAAACATACCATTTGATCAGCATATTTAACCCAAAACCTTGCCTGAGCTCTCTCATAGGGATCAGCAGGGACTAGAGGATTCTGTGAACATAACTCGTCAATGTATTCAACAATGATCATGGACTCACATATGGGTCTTCCAGCATGAACAAGCACTGGGGCCTTCTTGTGAACAGGGTTGTATTGATGGAGTTGAGGACTCTTGTTGAGGCGGTCTTCCTCTATGTTCTCATATGCTATGCCCTTTAGTTTTAGGGTCAATACCACCCTCATAGTAAAGGGACTGTACCAAAATCCATGTAGCTTCACCTCTTCCATCTCGTGCTTTCCTAAGCTGAAATGTTACCTTGCCCCTTTGGCATTTATAGTGGTCCATGTGGCTTGTTCATCAAGGCTAAAACTTCAGAAATATAATAAAATAAAATATGTGAAGTGACTTTAGTATATATCTTCAATGGAAGTAATCGTCAACATTAATTTATTTAGCATTAATGTGAGATATGGTCCAGAATAATTTAAAAAAAAACTAAATATCCAAATAGATCCCTCAAGTTTTCATTGGGAGGTTAGTCCTTTAGATTTTGAAAATTCTAAATTAATCCTTCACATTTAAAATAAAGGGAACAAATTGGTCCTTCGTATAGTTAGTACAATAAAAGGGGATAAATTAGTCTTTGTATACCTATATGAAACTCTCCAAGGATCAATTTATCTTTTTAAAATGTGAGGACTAATTTGGGATTTTTAAAATCTAGAACTTATTCTTCAAATACAAATCTGAGGGATTTAATATTTAGTTTTAAAAAAATCTATTTGTGATATTTATAAGAGCATTTGTTTTTAATGGATGTAACCTTCCTTGATCCTTGGCCTTTGTTCTTTGGGTGACATGACCTTTCTGGACAAGTTGGATTTATCTTTTTAATTCTTTTAACCAATGTGTTCTGGGATTGAATGGTATCTTTTATTACTCCTCTTATTGTGCGTAAATTCTTAACATACTAATCAATTCTTTTTTATAAAGCACGTACCCTTTTTTTGGTGTTTATTAGTTTCAAAAATGAAGAAGCAAAAGGGAAATGATGTAATTTTTATATAATTTTTTAACATTATTATTATAAAATTAAAACATTCTAGTTTTATAATAATGTATTTAAATAATAATATAAAATTTTATACTGAAATTTATCTAAGTTAAATTTTTAGAAAAGAACAAAATGAATATGTTATTAAAAGATACATAAAAAAGGTGGGTTAGATTTTATGTGAAAATAACATAACCTATAAGCATGTGCCATTTTTCTCTGGTTTTGGTTTTGAATTCTAGCATCCAATGACTCAAGCTCTTATCCTAGCATGTGCATGATAAGAATTCCTGAAGAAATCATGTGATAATGCATTTATGTGAAAAAAAAGTTACTTATATGCTTAATTGGATTTCATTTTTTTTCTGGCAAAAGTTTCTACGTTGACCAACAAAATTGACAATAATCACATACACAATTATTTTTACATATTTTTATGATTTTTTAGAGTAATAAAATAAAAATTTAATATAATTTTCCTTTTAAAAGAAGTTATTTATGTAATAAAAAAAATATAAGATTGATATCTAAACTTTATTTTCTTATCACACAGTGCGAAGAGTTCTGACTTTTTTTTCCTTCGTATTTTAAATTATTAGCATCCACTTTTGACTAGTGTCGTAAGCGCTTGCATCACTAAATACATGTGTTTAGAAATGCGTCTTAATATTAGAGCTATTCTAAAGCTATTACTCTCCTCCGATTTATGATCAATGTCATCTACTGTTAACCACATTTTAAAAATATGGTTAAATAAAATTAAACATGTGACTAAATGGTCACACATACTCTATCATCCTCATGGTTAGGGTGAAAATAGGTTGAGTAAAGCTACAGCTTTAGCTAAATGCCAGCTATTATTTTAAAATGGAGCCTAAGCCAAACCTATTACCTAACATAGACTTTTTTATGGCTTAACCTAACCTTCTTAAAAGTATGGCTTGACCTAAAAGCTTACCTAGAGGCCTATTTGGTTATAAAATATTTTTAAAAAATTAAAATGTTTATTCTTAAATAAGTCAAAATACTACTAAATATATCAAAAAATATATTTTAAAATAGACTAAAACACTTTGGTTAAAAAATATATTTTAAATAAATTAAAATATTTCTATTATCATTAGATATTTAAATGATAATGATAATAATAATAATAATATAAATAACAATAATAATATAAGTAGGGCCTTTTAGGCTCAATAAGCTATTTTTATAGCCTAAAGCTTAACCTGATTATCTAAAAAAGTTTTTTAAAAAGCTTTAATGTAATTTGTTTACTAAATAGGTAAGCGCTTAGGCAACATAGGCTAGGCCAAAGACCCCTAATGAGCGGCCCAATCTACTTTCACCTCTACTCAGGCTCTTCCTCCTCTTTCCTTCACCTCCGCCACCACTGCCTCCTCGGTCCTCCCCTACCTGCCAATAAAAAAAACCCTAATTTCCATCACCATCTTCAAAACCTTTAATCTCAAATGTTTACAAGCTCAAAATATATATGTCTATCTCGTATATACCTTCGCCTCCGCTCCAACTTCACCTTCGCCCTTCCAAACCACCATTCCCACCACAACCTTGTCGCCTTTGACCCCCTCATTGCTAAGATTGAGCGTCGTGAGGACAAGCAAGGGAGATGCACCACATCCACCACTCATACCCGAACTCATCAACCATGGTTGCCATGACTCAACCCCCAGCCACTAGTCTCAACCTAAGTGGGAGGACTTCATGGACACGAGGACTACCTCAACAACGAGGACAAATTCAACGTCACCGACCGATTGGTCCTCCCCTCTCCCTCGGTGTCACCATCACCACTTATGGCAAGGCGAAATTTGATGCCTGGGGTGTCACCTTCAGCTCCTTGCCGTCGCGTTTGACACCAGGCGCCTTCTCCTCATCTAGATTCTCCTCATTTCCAAAGGGATCTCGCTTAACCCTATCACCTTGCTTTACTATGTTGCTCCTTCCTGCTTGGTTTTCTTATTAGTGCCTTGGTTGATCATGGAGTACCCTTCTTTGAGGGAAAACTCGAGTTTCCATTTGCACTTCGTTGTTTTTGGGACTAATTCGACTTGTGCTTTTGCTTTGAACCTTGTTGTGTTCTTGCTTGTTAGGAAGACTTCTACTTTGACGATGAATGTTACTAGGGTTGTTAAGGATTGGTTCTTGATTGCGTTCTCTTGGTCCTGATTAAGGATCCTGAAACAAGTGAATCTGATTGGATTTGGGTAGGCCTTCTCTAAGTACTAAGGAGGCCGGAGATGGTGGTGGTGGAGATGGGGGAGTGGTGGTGGAGGTGGGGAGGAGAAGGGAAACCGTGAGGATAGTAGAGTGTGTGTGGCAGTTAGCCACATGTTTAATTTCATTTAACTACATTTTAAAAACGTGTTTAATTGCAACAGCAATGACATTGACCATCCACTATAGATGAGTATCCGCCTTATTCTAATAGTCCTCTCAACAACTCCAAATAGTCAACATCTAATAAATCATTCTTTAAGAAAACATTCAATAACTCATTTATCTTTACTTAAGCAAATTTTAATATGTTAGTCGATTGGTCGAATTTTGGCCACGACTATGATACACCATGTAAAATAAGGCATACCATACACTAGGTGTTTAATCACATTTATTAAGTGTGGCTAAATGCATTCAAAGTGTAGTAAATAAATTTAGCTACATATTGTCAACATTTATCGATACTTAAACATGAGTAAATAACTGGTGCATGATACACGTTACTTTACCTAGTGTACCATGAATAAAACCTTAAATTTCACCTGATAACTCTTTTACTACTTTCTCTCTCTCTCTCTCTCTCTCTCTCTCTCTCTCTCTCTCTCTCTCTCTATATATATATATATATATATATATATATATATCTATGTTTATTGCCACCCCTATTTTGTCAGCTTTTTTTTTCTTATTTAGTTTTACTAAAATATTATGCCTCTATTTTAATAAAAAAATATTTTAGATCAATTATTTATTGATCATCATAATCTTATTAAAGGTTATCATTTTTAATTCAATTAAACATTAACTTAATTACTTAAAAAATATTTATCTCTTTTGTATTTTTATATTATCTAGGTATTATTAAGCATTGATAATTAATTTATTTAATATAACTTCTAGAATCCAAATATTAAATCATTTTTATTTATTTATATAAAAATTAATATGGTTTTGAGTTTTATAGAAATAATAAATAAAAATAAATAACAATTAAAAATGTTTTACTTAATCATGGTAAACAACTACATATCTTATTTTGTATCATTTATTTTCTATATAATTAAAAATTACTAAA
This sequence comes from Dalbergia oliveri, assembly GCA_030441495.1. NCBI lineage: Eukaryota > Viridiplantae > Streptophyta > Magnoliopsida > Fabales > Fabaceae > Dalbergia > Dalbergia oliveri. Next base: position 22,275,107 of record JAMLFY010000007.1, read on the forward strand.
TTATCAAATGGTACCATGGTTTTATTTCAATTGATTATTAATTTCTTTATAGTTGTTTTATTCATGTTTAAAAATTAAGATAATTAGATACATTAAATTAATTACTTACCTGCAAAAAAAAAAATAGTTTGAAAAAAGTTAAAGTTATTCTTTTATCAATACTTGAATAGTCTGAATGGTAAATTATTCACTTTCTATTACATAAATTATACATACTTCTACATAAGTTGAACAATAAAAAAATTAAAAACAAAAAATAAGAAACATATATATAAGGCCAATTCTATGGTGTAACATTTTTACTATGGTGTGTGTGCGCATCAAGTGAAAAAATTAGGGTCCATCTTGTGGGCTATATTGATTTAAATCATTGAATTTTTATTAATGGTATTTATATGGATCACTGCTACAACCATTTTAGAAATGCTTATATATTTTTTTATTATTAATGGAATGATTCGGTTTTATATATACGATATCCTAAAAAGTTTCAATTAATTTGAGGATCATGTAGATAAATTTAGTCGCTTTTAAAACACATTGAATCACATTTTTAAATTTTAGAAGTGATTAAATTTTATCTGTGTAATTATTTAAAAATCTTCAATTAATTTTATCATCAAGTAGATAAATGTTTTAACTTGTCTGAGTGATTTTATAATTAATTGATTTTTATTTATCATGCTACAGATAACATTTCGTCACTTCTAGTATAATTATATCTGCACTACTCCATAATATCTTAACCGTTGACAGAAAGTCAACGACTTATATCAGTGAAAACTATAAGATTGACTCTAACTTTTTCACCTGGCGTGCTGCAGAATTTGGTGATGATAATAGAGACACTAATAAGTAGTAACATATATAACTAGTTTAATGCATCAAACTATCTTAGTTTTCAATAATATATAGTAAAGATGCTAAACAAAAGGTTATAGCAAAAAGTAATAGATTATTGAAAATTCCTAATATATATATCATGTATCTATTTAGTATTTTTTAAAATTGTATACAGCGATAAAATATCAGTATGTGTATAATACAGCAAGTGTGTCGAAGAAATTATTGATAGAAAGAATAAAATATAACCTTAATAAAATATTTTGTTTTCTATTAATTAAGATTTTTTTTACGTGGACTATTAATTTAATTATTTATACATTATTTATTAATTTCTTTTTATTATTTACTTTACCACGGTTATGCTAAGGGCATCATAAACTGACATAATAATAATCTTCCAGCGCATATAGAACACGGACATTTTAATTTTAGACTAACTAAAATCTTATAAAATAATGGAGAAAAAATATATATGGACCCCTAAAGTCTAAGGGATTAAAATTTTAACATATTAATCCCCATATGTCAGCACAAGTTATGTTACACATGACATCTAAGGAACAATGTCATCATTCCATGCATATGAGAGGAGGATGTGTGAAGAGGTTTCAGCGGTTTTAGACCTTAGGCTCATAGGGATTGGAACTTGGGAGAAGCTTCAGCCTCTCAAAAGCTCAGGAAATTATCTTTGTTTTCCTGCATTCTCTTTGTATTCTTTTATCTTCATTCTTGACTGATACCCCACAGGTATCAGCTGAAGACAGTGATAATACACAATTTTTCATCTCTTAGCCCATTTTACCATGGTTCTAACATAAGCAAACTACTACAGTAAGAGCTAATCTAGGAATATGTGAAAGCACATGATTAGTTTGTGTTTATTCTAACAAATATGATAGTAAAACACTAAAACTTTATGGCAAACAAGCAATAAGAAAGAGACAAATTACTCCCTTATGAAACTTTTATGACCTTAGCTAGCTGGATATATGACACTATGCTATTTCAGCACTCTATTGATTGTCTCAATTGTTGCTTTCACCTTAACTACAAGCTAGACATTTTTTTCACATGTATAATATATAAAATATAGGTATATAATTAGATGAAAAAAAAACTTAGCAAGAGATATGCAAATCATTTTTTACTCAGTAATCTTATCTTATTCATAGTGCAATATATATATACCCCAGTTTTTTTAATTAAAGGAATTAATTGCCATATGCTTACAGTATAAAATATATAATGTTAACTAATAAAAGGTTGACAACTCATCCACTTTGGGCAATTTCTTAAAATTTAAATTAGACATGATCTTATAATAACCTATATAGTACTTTTTTATTGGTTGATAGTGTAAAGTAGATAATTTACACTGGTTGTGCATATTTAGACTCTTAATTAAAAGGTCATCTTTTTTAATGATTTAAAGGAAAGTCATACTCTATTAGATATAAAATTATTCATATGGCTCAACTCAATAGCTTAAATTTTTAGGTGAAATGGTTTCATGACAAACCTCAATAAATATGTGAGCAAATAACCTTTTTAATCATAACATTTTCAATTTGACATCAATTTAGTCCCAACAAAATTTTTGACATCAATTTAATTATAACATTTTTAAATCAAAAATATTATTCCAATACTCAAATGTGAGTGTCTAATTGAGACACACACTCCATTACCATTGAATATGATAGTGGCCCCAACTTTCTCCACTCATTCATCACATCCAAAGGTGATGGAGTGGGTGTCCAATTAAACACTCACTTTTAGGTGTTAGAATAACAATACTATTTTTAAATAATCATTTTGATGTAATGATTAAATTGATGTCAAAATAAAAAATGCTTAGACTAAATTGATATTGAAAAGAAAAAAAATTAAGACTATATTGATGTTAATATTTTTGTTAGGATGAAATTGATATTGAAAATTTTGTTAGGATCAACCTTATGTCAAATTGAAAATATTAAAACTAAAAAGGTTGTTTACTTTAAATACATTCATCACATATATATAAATGTTTGCACTATGACAAATTTTCTATAGTGCATATACAATAATATTTATTCTATAGTATAATTTTTTTAGCCCCTCCTTTATACTTTTTCTGGATTGTCTCTAACCACTTTGTACATGTTCATATAATATATTTTAACTGTATGGACCTAAATGAAGAGATCAATTTATTCATTTTTTTATTTTTTAGATCAATATATATGAAATTTTCAAATTCTAAGGACCTATTTATCGATATATATATATATATATATATATATATATATATATATATATATATATATATATCTCCTCATAAAAACTACCATCTTAGGAAGATGCCAACATCTTTTCTCTGATAGGCTTGATACCAGCTAACATTTTCTCTGTATCATCCTTGATGATTGGGTCATCCTTGAAATTATCAAACCATGAATGCAAGCGAGGGAATTTCTCAGCTATTAGGACCTTCACTTCATGCACATCTTCCATGGTTACAATAACAGTGAAAATTGACCCAAAAGCTATGTCCACAACGTTAATAGTGTCCCCACCAAAGAATTTCCTCTGATCAATTAAGCAATGATCCTCAACAACTCTGAAATGTTTCCACGCCTTCTCTATGCCCTTCTCCAGCTCTTCACCACCATTAGCCATGTAGAGTGCCGCAACTGCATCAATCTTTAAAACATTGAACCCCAACATTATATATTGACACTTTGAACCAATAGAAAATTAATACAATGATACACAAAATTGATTGAATTTAATTTAACCTTGATACCCCATAAAAGTCTTTTATACCATCATCAACCATATTGCTACATCATCAGAAGTATCTGACTTCGATAATCACTATCTCAAAAATCATATACATAATAATAGTATATGGTTGAATAATAGTATAAAATTTACAATCATATATACTGTATCAAAACTCAAAACTAACCTTGAATGGATTAGCTCAAAGGGCTAGTGAAAACATGAATCAAATTAAATATTCTTAGGATAGATGCTTATGGTCATGTTGGAAAAGCTAGAAAAATTAAACACACATGATTGAGTTCCAAACATACCATTTGATCAGCATATCTAACCCAAAACCTTGCCTGAGCTCTCTCATAGGGATCAGCAGGGACCAATGGATTCTGTGGACATAACTCATCAATGTATTCAACAATGATCATGGACTCACATATGGGTCTTCCAGCATGAACAAGCACTGGGGTCTTCTTGTGCACAGGGTTGTACTGAAGGAGTTGAGGACTCTTGTTGAAGCGGTCTTCCTCTATGTTCTCATATGTTATGCCCTTTGCCTTTAGGGTCCATACCACCCTCATAGTGAAGGGACTGTACCAAAATCCATGTAGCCTCACCCCTTCCATCTCGTGTTTTTCTAAGCCAGCTCTGTGTTACCTTGCCTAGGCAGCGTATCTTTAATAGAAGTAATCGTTAACAATTTTTATTTGATAAACAGTAATCGTCAACATTAATTTAGCATTAAAAATTTAAAATCATATGAAATATTAATGTGAGAGAAAAAGTGGTCCAGAATAAAAAAAGAAAAATTGTGATGTTTATAAGAACATTTGTTTTTTATGGATGTAACCTTCCTTGATCCTTCGTCTTTGTTCCTTGGGTATCACGTCCTTTCGGCACAAAGTGGATATTTTGTTTTTCCTTCTAACCAATATGTTTTGCCATTGAATTGTGGTGCTTGGTGTGGTACACCAGGTAACTAGGGCTTTTTCCTTTCCGTTTTCCAATTTTTTTTTTAATTCTGTAAAAAAATATTGAAAATTGTGAAAATTAAAATATAAAGTAAAAGTTTACTTTGGTACTTAAAATCTTAAGTATGTTTCACTTTAGTCCTTGAAATTTTGAAATTAACTCTTTATCCCTGAAAATTTCATTTTGTAGGTGACTTTAATCTGATCAAACAAACATTAGTCAACTATGACTTTTTCCATACGACACGTTAAATGACACGTGACATGCACCTATCAATGGCATGTCATGTTGATTCCATATAGCATGCCACGTGCCATATTGACGTAGTATCAAATTAAAATAGGTTCAAGATTAGTCCCTTAAATTTTTAAATGTGTCAAAATAGTCCTTGAAATTTTTTAAAATATGTCAAAAAAGTCTCGTATCCCAAATTTCTCCTATTTTATTTCATAAAATCTAAATTTTCAATATTTATTAAACCCGCTTATTTCAATCTTATTTTCACACCCTACTTAGACAAAAATTATTCTCACATAAAATAACAATGAGAAGAGAATGTATTACTAACAGCCTTGTTAAACGAGTGGTAAACAATTTAGTCCCATATAAAGATGAGGACATGTTGGAAGGGGAAGCAAGCAAAAATCTATCTATTGATGCTTTTGTGTTTGCCATATTCGCATCAACATCCTCAAAATGTTTCCTTATCTTCACTATGATAAACCTGCCATGTCAATAGTGAATAATAGCTTGGTCCATATGCATCTTTATTTGTGAATGTGTTATCATCATTATTCACTTGTACACTCTAAGAGACAGTAGTTCCCTACGATCCATTATCGTTGAGGTTGAATGAAAGATACAATCTTCTATTTGAACTCGATTAAAGCTCTCATATTTGAGATGGTTTACAGGTACATTTAATATGATGATAGAGTTTCTTTTCGTTGTTAAAGTAGATTTCTTTAATACCAAATTCCTTCCTAAAATTGCAACTAAAAGATTTCAAATAGCCTCTTGATGAACTCCGTTCACGCTTAATAATATAATTTTTTCTTACATCCTATTTTTCATATTTTAAAATCCAATTTATTCCAAGAAATGTATTATAATAGCTAATAAATTAATTATGTTAACTAAGTATGAAGTGTCTCAAATTTGGACTAATCAAGCTTTTAATTGTGTTTAGGATATTTAAAAATTTAGACCATTTAAATAGGGTTTGAAAATGAGAGAAAAAATGGATTTATAAATTATTAATAATTTAGATTTTATGAACTAAAAGAGAGAAATTTGGAATTCGGGACATTTTTGACACATTTTATAAAATTTTAAAGACTATTTTAATACATTTGAAAATTTTATGGACTAATCTGAACATATTTTGATTTGGTGTTACATCAGCATGTCACATGGAATCAACATATCACGTAGGAATCAACTCTCAGACAAGTTTGTCCTCCTTACCAATATCAGATGGACTAATTTGACCGATTATTTAATTTTGTAGGGATCAATTTGTCCCATTTAAAATTTTGTAAGACCAACTTGAGAGATTTATTTTTAGGGACTAATTTGTTCGATTATTCAATTTCCAAGACCAATTTGAGAGTTTTTTTTTTTCATAGACCAATTTGTCCAATTGAAATTTTAGAGGGATCAAAATATGTATTTTATCTAAAATAAATATATGAAGTGCCTTTAGTATCTTTAATGGAAGTAGTCAACATTAATTTATTTATATTGATGTGAGAGAAAAAGTGGTACAGAATTTTAAAAAAATTATTGGATTTACTTGGAATGTAGTGATAGTGTAAAAATATTTTACACATTCATCAAATCATATAATGATACACCAACAAATAAGATTACTTTCAACTCCACTACTTGAAAAGTCAAGCATAAGGAGAGATATGATTAAATGATAGTATAAAGCTATTTTATATCATCAGTATATCAAACTTAAACTCAAAAAAATATTTGTGATGTTTATAAGAACATTTGTGTTTTTATGGATGTAAACCTTCCTTTGTTTTTGTTCTTGGAGTAACACATCATGTCGACAAAAGTTGGATATTTTATTTTCCTTTTTAACCCATATTAGTGTAGTGACTGTACGATGCACGACATTAGTTTTTCTTTAAGTAAAAGATTAAAAGCTTTTTTTATTAAGTAATTCACTTTTTCAAGCTGCATGGCATACAAATGCTTTTCATCCTAGTCCAAGTCCACCATTGCAAAAGCTCCAAGATTCACTACCAGAATCTCATAGGATATTGACAGGTTTTTAACCTACTGGTATTATTGGGGGATATATCAACAATTCGATGCCTCTTTTATTTGATAAAAATTGTTGATAATCCACCAATAATATTAATTTCTTGACGACTAAATTTGTGTTTTTTTTATATTATAATTTTTATTTTTATAATTGTTGGTAAACTTGTCGAAAATTACTGATGTTCAACCGTACTTGTCTATAATGATCTCCTGACCAATGAAAAATCGACCTCATGCATCCATTGACAAACCCATCAGTACCCCGCGCATATTTTATAGTGATTATGAAGGCTAGGGATCCAATGATCATTCTAGAACTCCACCTAAGAACCATCACGTAGCCTCCAAATCAAGTTGTGATAGAATTTATCCCAGACATGACAGACTCCCTGCCAAGCATTAGAAGCTGACCGCACTTTACGAACCATTGGAATAGTATTCTGGCCACAGGAATGTTTACAACGCATGACTTGCACCCATAGGGAGTCGCGGGTTATGAATTAGCTTCCAAGCTAATTTCATAAGGAAAGTAGAGTTCATATCATGACTACACCGAAAGCTTAAGCCTCCCTCATGCTTAGGTTTACAGATCTTACCCCAACTCACCAGATGGACGTTTTTGCGATCCGCCTAGCCATTCCAAATAAAATCTCTAGAAATCTTGTCAATTTGGTCACAGACGCCAACAAGAAGCTTCATATCATGGTCTGCATCAAGTATGAAGGGATGGCTGCCAAGGTAGATTAAGAAAGAGTTATCTGACCAGCTACTGATAAGGTGTTAGCTTTCCAGCCATTCAGTTTACTTACCATTCTATCTATAATATACTGGAAGTTTCTCTTAGATGAGTGCTCATGAAGAACCCCTAATATTTCCCAAGATTCAAAGTGGGATTCATACTCAAGATGTCACTAATTTCATGTTTTTTCATTGAGAGTGTGTTTGGTTGAAGAGTAAAATTTGAGGGTAAAATTTACCTAGATGAGTTTCATGTGTAAACTCTCCAACCAAATACACCCTAAATGTATGTGTATTCTTGGCAGAAAGATGCAGGATTTGGCAGTGCTTACTTTCTAGCCCGAGCTCGAATAACTCAAAAGTGTCCAAGAAAGGAGTCTAACTCATTAAAATGGAAGCGTCACACAACCATCCCAACTTTATTATTATATAATGTGCGAGCAAATATACATATTACATTCAGTTTGTATTAAATTATTATTTTTATATATTGATTTAATAAAATTAAATTCAAGCGGTTCGCTCAACGGGTTGAACAGTGAGCAAGTGCCTGATAGAGTCGATCACCTGTCTCCTGAAAACTATATGTTTGGACCTCCTCAATTCAAACTAATGGGTTCCCAAAATTATGAGTCACCGTGGGAGAATCTATATGAGAGTCTGATTCACAACACAAAAATTGGTATAGATAGAAGGGGCTTGCTTGACGAATTCTCCTTGATAATTAGGGTTTAGGATAGCTAGTACCATTTAGGTATCCATTAAGAATTTCCAATTGAGCCTGTCATAGGACTTTTCCATATCAATCTTACAAAACCATAAAATCTATGAAGCATGAAAATAAAATGCGATATTGATATAATCAACAAATATGTGGATACATTGAAATTCTAAAATTTAAGAAGGGGAATATTGTATATATATACTAATTATATATATTAAATTTATTAAATTTAAGATGATATTATCAATATGTTATTAAATTTACTTAACTTCTATTATAATTATCTTAAAAAAATAAAAAATATATATCAGTGACATTTTATGAACAAATCAATTTGTAAAACCATCTAATAAATTAATTTTAATACATCTTGAAGTATCGAAATATATATCGGTATTAATATCATACACGATACATGTAGATACTATACACAGTGAGATGATAAAGTACAAGTGTAACATAGCATAAAACCCAAGAAATAATTGTAGAATTATACATTAATCCCAAGAGTCAGTCAGTTGAATTCTATAGCGAGAAGCAAGTCGCAACCAATTATATATTGAGACTCGAGCGTGATTTCAAAGGAAACTTGATTTATTACCACGGCAAATACAATCAACTTGAACTTTTATTACTTTCAAGCACACTAAGATCGACCCGAAAAAAGGTTGGCGTTTGGTAACATAAAGAAATAGTGAAATACGCACATAGAGGAAAAATTCTTGTGTCCACCGGGAGGAAGAACATTCTTCCTCCACAGACTATCCTCATCATTAAATTGTATTGGGCCCCACTTCTTGCACACTTTCCACACTTATTTGATGGTGTAGAATACATAAGGAGGAAGAGCAAGGTTTCCTCCGGGAGGATACAAGAAAAATCCCACATAGAGAAGACTCATAAAGATACAAATAGTTTATATATATCATCACTTCACAAAAGCTACCATCTTAGGAAGATGCCAACATCTTTTCTCTGAGAGACTTGAAACAAGCTAACATTTTCTCACTACCAGGGAGGTTTTCTTTGATGACTGGGGCGTCCTTGAAATTTTCAAACCACGAATGCAAGCGAGGGAACTTCTCAGCTACTAGGACCTTCAGTTCATTCATATCTTCGAGAGTTACAAGAAACTTGAAAAGTGACCCAAAAGCTATGTCCACAATGTTAATAGTGTCCCCACCAAAGAATTTCCTCTGATCAACTAAGCAATGATTGTCAATAACTCTGAAATGCTCCCACACTTTCTCTATAGCCTTGTCCTGCTCTTCACCACTATTAGCCAGGTAGAGTGCCCCAACTTCAGGAACCTTTAAACCCCATCATCATTGACATTTTGAATCAGAAGTAAATTAAGACAATACACAAAATTAATTGAATTTATATTTAGTTTTAATTATGATGCACCTTATATAATTATCTAACCATATTATTACATCATCAAAAGTATTCGATTTTTATAATCATTGTCTCAAAAGTCATATATATATATATATATATATATATATATATATATAATAATATATGATTAAATAATAGTATAAAATTTAAGTTTAATTTTTATGCATTGATAGTGTAAAATTTTTCACTATCATCCATTAATTCATCTCATTTGTATTTTTCAAGTAGGAGGTGTAGGACCTTTATCATTTTAAATTAGTTGATATAGAATACATGATTGAATCATTTTAAATTAATTGATATGACAATATATGATTGAATAACTTTGAAAAAATTTTACATTATAAGTACATAGAAATTAAACTTATAAAATTTACTACGATGTGTATTAAAAGTCATAACTAATCTCGAACGGATTTAGGTTAGTGAAGTCATGCTGTAAAAGCTAGAAAAAAAATGATTGATGAGTTTCTAAACATACCATTTGATCAGCATATTTAACCCAAAATCTTGCCTGAGCCCTCTCATATGGATCAGCAGGGACCAATGGATTCTGTGGACATAACTCATCAATGTATTCAACAATGATCATGGACTCACATATGGGTCTTCCAGCATGAACAAGCACTGGGGTCTTCTTGTGCACAGGGTTGTACTGAAGGAGTTGAGGACTCTTGTTGAAGCGGTCTTCCTCTATGTTCTCATATGGTACGCCCTTTAGCTTTAGGGTCCACACCACCCTCATAGTAAAGGGACTGTACCAAAATCCATGCAGCTTCACTTCTTCCATCTTGTGTTTTCCTAAGCCAACTCTGTTATTACCAATATGCCTAGTGTGTCTTTTATAAAGTGATCCTTTGGAGCATGGCTTGTTCACCAAGTCAAACTTCAGAAATATAATGAAATTTATGAAGTGGCTTTAGTTTCTTTCGTGGAAGTTATCATCAACATTTTTTTTTTTTTTGGCGAAATTTCATTTAGTAGGAGACGAACTCGTTAGAATGATGTGTAAATGAAGATGTGCCTTAATAGACCAGTGATATTTTCACACTCAAGAATAAGTCCTCTCTATCATCACATCTGATAATCATAATTTATAAAATGACTATTTTTAGGTATTGAAATAATAATTTTGAACCTTAAGAAAAGGCTGCCGTTGAATCTTGACCACATTGAATTGGTTTATTGCCGATAAAATAGCTTGATTTATCTTTTTATGGTCAATTGGTGCAATTCGTACAATAAACTTCGTACTATAATATATAGCATGGTTGATAAAAAAATATTTGTGATGTTTATAATATCTTTTGTTTTTGATGGATGTAACCTTCCTTGGCCCTTCGTCTTTGTTCTTTCGGTGACACGTCGTTTCAGCACAAGCTGTATTTTTTTCTTTCACTTCAATTTTTTTATATTAAAAATATAAATTATACAATTATCCAATTTAATTATCTCATTTAAATAATATTTTAAATAATGAGTGTAAGATTCAATTATCTTTACTGATATGGTGGTAATACATAATTGAATAATAATAAAAAAAATTTTGTTACTATCAATACATAGAAATTAAATTTTTTAACCAATATTTTTTTTACTTGTTCTTTTAACCATTATGCTTCGTAATTGAATGATATATTTATTATCCTTTCTTAATTATTGTGTGTAAATACATAACATACTAATCGATTTTTTTTTCTGATAAAGCACGTAAATTTTTTTTTTGGTGTTAATTAGCTTCGAAAGTCAAGAAGTAAAAGGGAAATGATGTAATGTTTATATAACTTTTTCAAATGATCATTATAAAATTGAAACATTCTAATTTTATAATAATGTACTTAAACAATAATATAAAATTTTATACTGAAATTTATCTAAATTAAATTTCTCAAAATAAACAAAAAAGAATATGTTATTAAAAGATGCGTAAAAAATGTGGGTTAGGTTTTATGCGAAAATAACATATAACCTATAAGCATGTGCCATTTTTCTGTGGTTTTGGTTTTGAATTGTAGCATTCAATGACTTAACACGCAAGCTCTTATCCCAGCATAGATGTGCATGATAAGAATTCCCGCACAAATCATGTGATAACGCATTTATGTGAAAAGGAGAAAAAAGTCACTTGCAAGCTTAATTGGATTTCATTGATTTTTTCTTTTTGGCAAAACGTTCTCCGGGGACCAACAAATTTGTCAATAATCGCATACAAAATTACTTTTACATATTTTTATTTTGTTTTAAAGTAATAAAATAAAATATTTAAAATTTAATTTTTATGCATTAACAGTGTAAAAAAATTTAAAAATTTAATGTTCATACAAATAAAATATTTTAATTGGATAATAATATAAATTTTTTTATATTATCAATATATAGAAATTAAACTTAAAATTTAATTAGTATTTCCTTTTAAAAGAAGTTATTGATGCAATGAAAAATATAAAAAATGATGTCTAAAATTTATTTTCTTATCATAGAGCGTGAAGAGTTCTGAATTTTTTTTGTATTTTAAATTATAGTATGAACTTTTGGCTGGGAGTCGTAAGTGCTTGCGTCACTATTTTTTCTTTTTAATATATGTTAGAAAATGCATACTTATAATAGAGTTAATCTAAATCTTAGCCCTCTCAAGATAGTATTTTTTTTTTTTGGACAAACAAGATAGTCAACTTTTAATGACCCGCTCCTTAAAAAAAAAAAAAGCATTAATTCAATGCCTCATTTATTTTTACTTAAGCGAATTTTGACGTGTCAGTTGATTGAATAAAATTGCGGTCAATGTTATGCTACAGTGCTACACCATGTACAGTAAGGTGTTTTATACATTAGGAATTTGACACATATATCGAGAGCGGCTAAATAAATTTAACATGTACCTACACATTTTCAACATTTAGCCATATTTATATTGAATGAAAGTAAATGGCCAGTATGTAGTATATCTTACTTTACCTAATACTAGAAAATAACCCCTTGCGTTGCAAGGCTTTGTTAAATTTTTTTGTGATTATTGAATTTATATAAGTTTTTTAAAAAGCCTATTATAAGAATTAAAAATTATATATGATAAGAATATGTTGCAATAAAATGAAAATTATATATGAACTCTCTCAATGTAACTTCATTCATTGAATACTATTGCAGACAACATTTTTGTGAAGCCTTTTTTAATAATATAATTAAATTCAGATATTTTTATCAATAAGAATTATATATATATATATATATATATATATATATATATATATATATATATATATATATATATATATATATAGTGCCTTACATTCATGAAATACATGCTTTTATCTTCCATTCATGAGTGGTTGATATAATAGACTGCTAAGAAATGTATATTGATTATCACTATATGATGTCTTCTTGCAAAAGATAAAAAAAATATAAGTCTAATAAAGAAAAATTAAAATAATATATTATGGTGATTGGAAAAAAAATTCTTACAGACTTGTTTAATTAGTTTTTCAAAGTTTCTATGATTAAACTTGATTGGACCTAATATGATTAAACTATGAGTCATTAAAATCAAAGCTTAAATAGATTTTTATATTATTAAAAATTATAAAATATGCATGTTAAAATTTTTATAAAATTTAAAATTTGTGTGAGGGGAAAATATATAATCTGAACTTCTTAAAATATGAAAATATAAAGGTTTTTTTTATGTCTTATTAATTAAAAAGATATTTTGTTTCCTGTTTTAATATTTCTTTGGATATTCCTATCATATATGCTTCATAAAACATATGTAATAAAATAAAAACCAAAAACAGAGTATCTTACACTTGGGTAGCTAGTCATGGTTTTAATTTATAAAGGTAACTTTCTCTTTGCATATCATTCATAGAGGGCCAGTATTTAAGGTTTGACCTAGGATAAGTGCAATAGTGAATCTTGAAAAAAAAAAGAGTAAAATTTAATTCTTTTCATATACTCTATAAGACAAAAGAAAATTTTTGCTTCATAATATGTCATCACTTAATATTTGTTAAGATGAAATGTGTAACCCTTTAAGTGATATGCTTTTACAAATAAAATGTCATAAGATTTATCCATTTTTCAAAAAATAATTCAGTTAAAAAATAATCATTATATTCACATAAAAAAATTTATTATTAAGAGGTTATTACTTCGAACCTATTACATTGAAAAATATTATTATTAGGAGGTTATTAGTTCGAACATATTGATTATAAAATATCTTATCATAATTTGTAATTATTTTAAAAAATTAGAAAATTGAAAATGGTGATAGCTCTTTTATATTGAAATGGTGAAAATTTTGCATAAATTAGTGAAAAACTTAAAAAGAGAAAATGATGTGTATAAAAATAAAATGTTTTCAGTATAAGAATTACTATTATTATTAAAGAAAGTAAAGTACAGAAAGAGATAAAATGTGAAAAACAACGCAAATTTGCACTTAGATTTTTTCTTTAATAATATTTAAAAGTCATTTAGCTTAACGTTTGGTGCTCAATATATACAGAACAATAGAGAATTCTCCATAAATAAACCTTAAATACATTTTAAGGAATTTGATTTACTACATTCTAGTTTTAATACTAATAAGTAATTTTAAATTGTATCTCTTTAACAAAATTATAATCATTTGAATTATTTACTATCCCTAGAGAAATCTAAACATGCGTTGACGCTGCAATAGTAATGATATCAGTTACAATTCATGTTTATTGGGTATTGATAAGCTTAGTGGTATGGCAATGGCATATACTAAAATGCCTCTACTCATTGAAAAAATTTCTATTCCAATCATGATGAAAGAAAAACGCGTTACTATGCAACCTCAAATAATTGGTTGGATTTCTTTAAACTTGAGTTGACTAAAGAAAGGCAACTCCATTGAGAGTAAATTTTATCCTGGAATGATATATCCTCTATTATAAAGCCAATCAAACTCTAAAAATTGAATGTTGATCCACATCTTATGATTTGTTTGGCCTGACGTATTATTCTTAAAGAATTTCTAATGCATATTCAAAGCAACATAACTAATAAAAATATGCATCATTGATCACTATTTCTATTTTCTTTGGTAATCTAAATCCATGAAGTATTTTCCATTTTGAATAAAAAGGGTAGTTCAATGTTCCCTATTTTTCAAAACATAGTCACCATACATGTTGAAGCTGGGAAAGAAATACACAGATGCTTTGCTAGTAAAAGTGATGGTTTAAAGGTTTCTGAAATTAAGGGGAAATATATTGATATGTTGCTTTGTTTGTTCATTTTTTTTTTCTGTGCATATGCTTCAAAGAATGACCAAATGCTCAAAATCTTATTTGGTGGGCAATTCCACTCTTCAAAGGAATCAATGGTTCCCTCATTATCTAGTAGGGCCATGACTTTGGCACAACAATTTCCCTCCTTACATGTCAATGTACATATTGAGGCTGGGAAAGAAATACACAGAAAGAATCAAATGCTTAAAATCTCATTTGGTGAGCAATTCCATGTCTTCAAAGGACTCGATTCACTCATTATCTGAGTATGTCTAGACTTTGACACAACTATTTCCCTCCCTACATATATGAAAAAAATTGTACTTCCCATTCCAAAGTTATCAGTACCCTAACATCAGTGTCTCAAGGTGTATATATATATATATATATATATATATATATATATATATATATATATATATATATATATATATATATATATATATATATAATGATACAATAGATAAAATCTTAAATTTCACCCATTAACTCTTTTACTACTCCTATATGTGTTTATTGCCACTCCTATTTTATGAGTGTTTCATTTAGTTTTACTACAATATTATTCTTCTATTTTGATAAAAAAAAATATTTTACATTAGTTATTTATTGATCATCATAATCTCATTAAAGTTGGGCCTTTCTTGTGGTCTATATTGATCTAATTAATCGCCATTAATGGTTAACATTCTATAGATCATCTATACAATCATTTTAGAAGTAATCAGATTTTATCTATACAATATCTTAAAAAGTTTCAATTGATTGCATGATAATCTAGATAAATTTAGACGCTTTTGAAATGCATTGAACTATATTTTTAAATTTCATAAGTGATCATATTTTATCTGTGTAATTATTCAAAAAATTAAATTAATTTTTCAAGATCAAACAGATAAATATTTTAACTTATCTACATGATTCTCTAATTAATTATTTTTTTTGTATCATATAAATACAATTTGGTCACTTCTAAATTGATTGTATCAGTACTCTACAATATCTCAACCATTGATAAAAAATTAACGACTTAAATAAGATAAATCTTATCTTTTTCTTTTGGTGCACCGCACACCATACTTAAAATGACACATTACAGAATTTGTTGATAATAGAGATACTAACTCGATGTACAACTAATTTAATGCATCAAATTATCTGAATTTTTAATAATAGAGATGCTGAACAAAAAGTTATACTAAAAAGTGATTGATTATTTTAAAATCATATATATATAGTACTTTTTAAAATTATATAAATACTAAGTGATAAAATATCAGTATGTGTATAGTACAGCAAGTGTGTCAAAGAAATTACTGCATAGCAAGAATAAAATATAAATTTCATAAAATATTTTGTTTACTATTAATTTAATTTTTTTTACGTTGACTATTAATTTAATTGATTATATATTAGTTTTTAATTACTTTAATTATTTACTTACCACGGTCGTGTTACGTCCATCATAAATAGATATAAAAATAAGAGTAAATTACATCAACATCCCTAAAATTTAGTATAATTACAGTACCCGTCCTCTACTTTGCAAAACTACACTAACCACCCCTATATATGTTAATTAATTAATTTAAGTGATAAAAAAAATAACATATGACATGTACATTATTATTAATGACTAAAATATCTTTGTTTTATTATAAGTATAAGTTTCACTCCATGTCATAAAAAATGTATTTGATTAAATAAATATGTTAAGTATTGTCAAAATGTCATAATTTTATTATTAATAATCATGTAATGTCACATGTTACCTTTTTTTCACTTAAATTAACGAATTGATATCTATAGAGGGTGACCCATGTAATTTTTAGTAAATCTTAAGAGAAGTTAGTAATAATTTTACAAAATAAAGAGGTGACAAGTGTAATTACATTAAATTTTAAGCAAAGTGAATGTAATTTCCTCTAATAATAATCGTCCAGTGCATATATGAACATAGACATATGTAATTTTAGACTAAATCAACGAACCAATATTTACATGAGTGGTCCGTGTAATTTTAATGAATCTCAGATAAAGTCAATGTTAATTTTGGAATATAGAAGAATGACAAGTATAATCACACTAAATTTTAAGGTAAGTGAGTATAATTTCCTCTAATAATAATCATCTAGTACATGTATAATTTTTTTTTGGCAGTGGAAATCGAACTATCGTCATCCTGGCATAAGTCCACTTTTTACCACTTGTGCCAACCATCTAGTGCATATATGAACAAGGACATGTTTAATTTTAGACTAATGAATTTTATAAGACAATGAATAAATATATATGGATCCTAAAAGATTGCTCTTGACTTATTCCTCATTGGTACGTACCTGCTCAACACAGTGATAATACACAATTTTTCATCTCTTAGCCCATTTTACCATCATTCTAACATAATTACAACCATGCTTATTCGTATTTACTCTACTCATTTATCATATACAATAGTAATAAAATAAGACATATATCCATTTTTTGGTGTTAAATAATACATTGGTTGTGTTTGATTCTAACAAAAATGATAGTCAAATTTCATGGCAACCAAGCAATAAGAAAGAAGAGACAAATTACTCACTCATGAAACTTTTGTGAAGAAAAAGGCGATACTTAAATTGTGCGCAAGTTGATCAAGTTTTGAACAGTTTTGTCTAAGTACACTTGATAAAGTGCGGTGCACTATATATCAAGCATTTAGCCACATTGACAAAGTGTAGTTAAATCATCCAACACACTTTTGAATGCATTTAACCACATTTTATAAATGTGGCTAAATGCATCACATGTGGTACATCATATTTTATTTGGTATACTATAGCCTTCACCGTCTTGAACATTTCAAACTTCTAATTTCTTGACCTCCTATGGCTGTAGCAACTTGTGGTGCATGTTGCATAATGTAGGCTATTTTTCAAAAATGATCTAGGTGTGCAGCCGCTATAATGGTAGGGTAAACTTGGTTTAAATTTTCTAACATGTAGACGCCTCTTTCATTTTATTGGCAAATTACACTACCAAGGTAACAAAGCACGAAAACAGTCGAGAAAGGGACAGCAAGTTTTGGGCAAAACATTTGCTTTCCAATTGGTTTATTTCTATTTTATTTTTGAAGAACAATTCACTCCACCTCTGAAGTTTAGGTAAACCATTTTGCAATTCATGAAGAAGTAATTTTTAGGACATTAGTATGTATCATAAGCATGCAAATTTGTATTTGACATGTGTAAAATGGTGAAGAATAAAATAGAACCGTACAATTCACCTTTTATCAAATTTAATTTCTCTCATATTAATTATTATTAAATGATGATTTAAGAAATTGAAAAATGTGGTAAAGCGTGCAGGTTTAATTAATTTGGGATGTTACGAAGAAAATAAATAATTGAAGAACTTGACAACAATCCCATGAAGATCAGTTGAACTTTTAGTTTTAAGGAAATTTGATTTATTAATCACAACAAATACAATCAACGGTGAACTTTTATTACTTTCGAGCATACAAAGACAAACCCAACACAAGGTTGGTGTTTGGTGACATAAGAAATAGGCACATATAGACGACACATAAATCATAAAGATATAAATAGTTTATAGAGTAATGATATATCATCCTATGAATTCCCTGGAGAGATGCCAATATCTTTTCTCTAATGGCCTTGCTAAGAGCTAACATTTCTCACGGTCAGGGAGGTTTTCTTTGATGACTGGGGCATCCTTGAAATTATCAAACCATGAATGCAAGCGAGGGAATTTCTCAGCTACTAGGACCTTCACTTCACGCAGATCTTCCACAGTAACAATAAATTTGAAAACTGACCCAAAAGCTATGTCCACAATGTTGATAGTGTCCCCACCAAAGAATTTCCTCTGATCAACTAAGCAATGATCCTCAGTAACTCCGAAATGTTCCCACACCTTCTCTATGCCCTTCTCCAGCTCTTCACCACCATTAGCCATGTAGAGTGCCGCAACTGCATCAATCTTCAAAACATTAACCCAAACATTATTAGTGACCCTTTGAATCAATAGAAAATTAAGACAATACACAAAATTAATTGAATTTAATTTAACTTTGATATTACCGTAAGATGCTTTCATACAATCATCAACCATATTGCCACCGAAAGTATTTGACTTTTATAATAATAGACAAATAGTAGCATATGATTTGATATAAGTGTAAAATTTATAATCACATAGTATCAAAGCTAATCTCGAATTGATTAGCTCAAGGGTTTGGTGAAAACATATGATTTGACTATAGGGGCTTAATCAATAAATTGGACAAAATTAAAAGGACTAACAGATTAATTAAACATTGAATCAGTTATTTACAATAAGACAAAATGCTTATGTTCATGCTGGAAAAGCTAAAAAAAACACACATGATTGAATTTCTAAACATACCATTGAATCAGCATAGCTAACCCAAAACCTTGCCTGAGCTCTCTCGTAGGGATCGGCAGGGACCAATGGATTCTGTGGACATAACTCATCAATGTATTCAACAATGATCATGGACTCACATATGGGTCTTCCAGCATGAACAAGCACTGGGGTCTTCTTGTGCACAGGGTTGTACTGAAGGAGTTGAGGACTCTTGTTGAAGCGGTCTTCCTCTATGTTCTCATATGGTACGCCCTTTAGCTTTAGGGTCCACACCACCCTCATAGTAAAGGGACTGTACCAAAATCCATGCAGCTTCACTTCTTCCATCTTGTGTTTTCCTAAGTCAACTCTGTGTGTTACCAATATGCCTAGTTCGTCTTTTATAGAGTGATCCTTCGGAGCATGGCTTGTTCACCAAGGCTCAAACTTCAGAAATATAATAAAATTTATGAAGTGGCTTTAGTTTCTTTCGTGGAAGTTATCGTTAACATTTATTTTTTTGAGAGATGCCATTTAGTAGGAGACGAACTCGTCCGATGATGCGTAAATGGAGATGTGCCTTAATAGATCAATGATATTTTCCAAGGAAGAGAAAATTGGAATGGGTATTAAACTGGTTAGGTACTGATTCAAAAGATTAACAGGTTCAACACTCTGAATTTTAAGTTATGTGTAATTTAAAACTTTAAAGTCCATTATGACATCTTGAATTTTCTAAACTATGTAAAAAATCCCATAATTTTCAAATAATGCATTATGACACCTGAACTTTTAAATTATGCAAAAAACCCCCCAAAAATTAAGTCATAATAGAGTGTAGAGTACACAAATAAAAAATATCAGGGGGTTAATTACACATAGTATTCACGGACAAGTTGGATTGCACAAATTAGAAACTTAGGAGGGTTAAGTGCACATAATCTTACCTTTATTATTTGTCAAAATTATATTGAGGGGTATTTTGCATAATTTGAAAAGTTTAGAAAGTCGCGATGCACATTTGAGAAGTTAGGAGGTAAATTGTATATGACCTAAAATTAAGAGATAAAATATATTTATCCCTATAATAAAATATACATAAATATATACATTCAGTAAAAGAGCAAATTAAATTATTGTAACAATTTTTAAAAATAAAAAATTATTATGAGACTAATAACAAATGTGTGTTTAGTTGGGTTGAATGAATATGTCAAATTAATAAAATTCAATCCAAATACACTCCAAATAAATCCCAAACCCAAATGCACCCTCCCTCCTATCCCATCACTCACGCTCTCCCTCTCTTTCTCTCACTCACTTTCCCCAACTGTAACTAGTCTCCATCATCACCCAACCCACCACAATTACCAATCCTATCATCACATCACACTACTCCGACTCTCTCTTTCCTTCTTTTAATTACTCCCAAGAAGAAAGATAAAAGGGAGCAGAAGCAGCGCGAAGCTATAACAAAAAAAAGCAGCACTAAGCAGAAATAGAAGCAGTGTGAAACAGAAGCACGAACTGGCCAACCTTTCCAACCTTTACAAAAGCGCAAAGCAAAAGCAAAAGCAGCACGAAGCAGAAGCTGAACTGGCCAACCTTTACAACGAGACAGTCTCCTGATTTTTTCGGTTTTTAACTCCACCGATTTTAGGGGCTTGAACTGGACCGGTAAGGTGACTAATTCCAAGTTAACCTAGTTAGCTGGTCCGGTCCTATTTTTCTTCCATGATATTTTCACACTTAACAATAAGTCTATGTTATTATCATTAAATGTCATAAATGAGAAATTAGTGAGCATAATTGGAACTATCATCACATCTCATAATAATAAGATGGGCATTTTTTGGTATTAGAATAATAATTTTGAGCGTTAATAAAAGGCTGCTGTTGAATTTTGATCGCATTGAATTGATTTATTGCCGATAATCTGTTTATGGTCAATTGGTACAATTCGTTCAGATAAACTTCGTACTATAATATATGGCATGGTTGATAATATATATATATATATATATATATATATATATATATATATATATATATATATATTTGTGATGTTTATAATATCTTCAGTTTTTAATGGATGTAACCTTCCTTGACCCTTCGTCTTTATATTAAAAATATAAATTGTATTGTTATCCAATCTAATTATCTCATTTGAATGATTTTCAAATAGTGAGTGTGAGGTAAATCTTTAATGATCCAGTGGTAATATATAGTTGAATAACATAAATAAATTGGACAAAATTATAAGGACTAGCAGGTTAATTAAACATTGAATCAGTTATTTACTATAAGACAAAATGCTTATGTTCATGTTGGAAAAGCTAAAACAACCCACATGATTAAGTTTCTAAACATGGCATTGGATAAGCATAGCTAACCCAAAACCTTGCCTGAGCTCTCTCATAGGGATCGGCAGGGACCAATGGATTCTGTGGACATAACTCATCAATGTATTCAACAATGATCATGGACTCACACACGGGTCTTCGAGCATGAATAAGCACTGGGGTCTTCTTGTGAACAGGGTTGTATTGAAGGAGTTGAGGACTCTTGTTGAAGCGGTCTTCCTCTATGTTGAAGCACTAGGGTGTTCGTTTAATCATAAATTTTGGACTTGCATAAATCAATTGTAAATTTTAATTTAATGACTAGATTAATTTTATGACAAAATTATGGAGCATATTATATAGTCCAATTTGTAAATAATAGTATTGTTGAGCTTAATTAAAATATTTGGCACTGCTCATTAGTGAATATAAATTGGGCCTTGTGTTTGGGCTAGTCATAATGGGAAGGCTCAGCCAATCACTATCTGACACAAGAGATGAGGCCTTACTTCTAGCCATACAACATGTGTCTGTTGTCTTATTGATACTGACACATCATTAATAATTCTAACTGTTCGTGGAATAAGAGTAGTCACTCTCTTTGTCAATTTCTCTGTCTATTGTCTTAGTTGGGTCAAAGAAAAAAAAATGGACCAATTATCTGCTGCAAATATTCCAAGTCATCTTAACACTCAATACATTATATAATTTTGATCATTTCACATGCTATAATTAAAATTAAATGCTTGAACAAAATGGTAGGAATTGATTCATTATTTATGTTGTTTATAATTTTAATTCCTACATAGGGTCCATACCACCTTCATTGTAAAGGGACTATACCAAAATCCATGTAGCTTCACTTCTTCCATTCTTGTGTTTTTCTAAGCCAATTCTATGTGTACCTTGCCTAAAGCTAGCTAGTGTGTCTTTTATAGAGTGATCCTTGGAGTCACCGACATGGCTTGTTCCCCAAGGCCCAAACTTCAGAAATATAATACTCTCTCGGTCAAGGAAGCTATTACTATTAATTTGGATCAATTGATACATTAAAATATCAATGTAACTAGTAAAATACTCTTTTCATTTTTAAATTACTATTCAGTTATAAATAGGCACTGAAATTAATATAATAATTAAGAAGATATCAATATTTAAAAAAATTTAAAGTAGTTTACTAAATTATCCTTTTACTTTTCAACTCTATCTTTTTTTTTTCTCTACTAATTTCTCGTCCCTCCTTCTCTCTCCTTATTTAATATGGATATTTATAGAAAAATAATTAGTACTATCAAAGTTTGTGAGATGAACAGTTATTTTTTGGACAAAGTATATTTCTAAAGTGAATAGTTATTTGAGTACAATGGTAATATATAAATTGGCCTTAGTCTCTTTCATGGTAGTTATATTGATATATGAAGCCTTAATGTTAGAGACAATGTACGTGGTCCAGAACGCAAAATATTAGTGACGTTTATAAGGAGACATTTGATTATAAAATAAACAAATAAATAAAGAGAGATTTGACTTTTTTTATGGATGTAAGCTTCCTCTGATACTTCCTCTTAATTTGTTCTTCGGGGACCAGGTCCTGTCGGCACAAGTTGTTATGTTTTTTTTGCCCTTTTTGCCAATATGTTTTGACATTGAATAATTGGATTTCATTCATATTTTTTAAGCAAAAGTTTGTTCCGGGAACCAACAAATTTGGCAATATCGCATATTTTTACATATTTTTATTATGTTTTAAAGTAATAAAATAAAATATTTGATATATATTTTATCTTTTAAACGAAGTTAATTATGTAATTAAAAAATATAAAAATTGATGGGTAAAAATCAATTTCTTATGATATAGTGGCAAAAGTTGTCAAATTTTTGGGGTATGTTTGATTTCAGTTTTTTATTTTCAATTTTCATTATCTATATCTTTTATTTTTGGAATTTTATAAAGAAAATAATGTAAATAGACAATGAAAATTGAAAACAGTATTTCATTATTTTCTTGACAAATTCCTCAAAATAAAAACACAAAAATGAAAACAATAAATGAATACAATAAATTAGTATAAATATTTAAAGAAGAATTTTTTCTAACTAGTGTTCTAAAAATAATAATTAAGGAAATGAAAAAAGAAGTTTTAAAAGATTTTAATGAGACGCATAAACATAGAAGCTTATCTTCTTAATGCAAAACCTTCACATTTTTTAATCCTTATCCAGACTTTGGTTAGAAAAGCCCTGTAAAAATTCATAATGTGGCGTAACTATATCCACTTGTGAATATGAGTTGTAAGTGCTATATATAGCTTGTACCAAGAGTGCAAATCGAACTCATGACCTTGTTATTATCCTCCCTCCATCTTTAAATAATTGTCCATTTTAAAAAATTTCTTTATCCAGAAATAATTGTCAATTTAAAAAATTTAAGTAGCATTAACTTTTTTTTTAATAATACTCCTATTAAATATTATTAGAAGATGAGAGACATATAGTGGGGAAAGAGAGAGAATATTGGATTATTAAAAAAAAAAGGACAATTTAGTAAATTTTTTTTTTAATTTTTCTAACTTTGATATTTTCCAATCATTTCCTTAATTCCAGTATAGAGAGAGTATCATTTATTGGATCAAATGCTTACCACAGGTAAAAAACTATAACTATTAATAAGGGTGCTTTATTTCTTCATAATCATATCAAGTTTAAGCTTACACTCATTATAGGCATCATGAACAAGAACTGTTAAGCCCACCAAAACTTAGGTGATGCTGGACAAATAAAACAAACAATATATAAATATAGGGATCAACTCAAGTGGGGAGGGGTTGTTTATTATGAGAGTGACATGAGTAAATATGGATTGTTGGATCTTATATAAATTATCAAAATTAAAACATAAAATCATATGATTTTTTAGATGATCACATGATCATTAATTATTATTAATACTTTTTAATCCTGATTTCTTACTCTCATAATAAATGACTCCTCTACTCATCACCTGTATGTGTCTGTGTGTGTGCATGTTTTATAAACTGTCATTCGGTCAAGCATTGTCCCTTAGTAAACAGCTAAGAAACCTCTACATAATCACACCATTCTAATTTCAATAACACGAGGTCAGACCAAATCAAAAAGAAAAATTCAATAACACGAGGGTGTCAAGTTGCCATATAAGATTGATTATAAGTGCATATACTTGTTCAAGATTTTTAGTAAAAGATCAAGTTTCTAATAAACTGTCCTTTGAAGAAACATTCAATGGCTCGTTCCTCTTTAAAGTTAAGTGCATTTCAACATGTTAATTCATCTAGTAAATTTCATCCGTCAACTCCAAATATAAGCGGAACGTAGAGAGATCAATGTGTTAAAAATTTGAATATTTTAGGGATTTATACGTATGTTTTTCTGTTATTTTATAAGTTTTTATTAAGTATAAAATCAAAGTACTTATGTCTGAATATGTGTTAGATGATCATTACTGTATTTGATTAGGATGCATTTTAACGTGAGCGGGATCAACTAAATAACAAAAAATTATAAATAGAGAACCCATTAAACTAATAAGAAACATAACTTTTTTATAAGGCTTAACTTTTATTTTTCTTTCTGTAATTGATTTCTTTTATATGTTTTCTATAATTATGAATTGCGTATCCAAATTTTCTAAAAAGATAGCTTTCTTTTTTATTTTTTAAAATGTCATAAATAAAATAAAATAAAATAAAATAAAATATTGAATTATTGATTAGAAAAATATAATCCTTATAAATATTTTGTTTCTTATTAGTTTAATTGATTTTACATTGTTAATTAATTAATCTTTATTATTTCGTTTACTATCCTCATGATAAGATGCATCGTAAACAGATCTGTAATGATCGTCCATCACATATCCAAACACGGGCATATTTGATTTTATACTAAATAAAGACTTATTAAGAAAAAACATAGCAAAAATACATATAGATCCCAAAAATATTATGATATTACGCATTAATCCCTCTATGTCCAGCTCATGACACATTCCATTTAATGAGCCTTGCCAGTACCATTCCATTGAAAATTACGGGTATATTATGTTGGAGTAAAAATAGGATGAAAATTTTTATGAATAAATTCTTTTTTTTTTATCTCCAACCAAAATTTAACAGATATAATTTAACAGAAAAACTAACTGAGAGCGACATATTTAACTTTAACTTTAAACACCAAAAAAAAAAAAAAACTTTATGGACAACTATATTAGCATTTTTTGGGGAGAACGATTACGTTAAGAAAAATAAATTCTTTAGAAACTTATATATATATATATATATATACACTCTAAAAACTTATCTATAATTATTTTACGTGATTTTTACCCTCCTACTTTAGTGACCCAATATATTTTGCTCACTCCAGCATGCGACTACAAAGCAAGCATCTCCCAGCCATGGCATAGCTACCAGCTCTGAGCACATGCATCGATGTTCGCATTAAATTGTAAAATGCTAACCCCAATTTGCAAAAAAATTCGATGTGCTAAAAGAATCAGTTATCAATTGCCGTGGGGGTGATTTTGCTTGGTGTTATTGGCAATTATGTATTACTAATGAGATTATAATCACTTGTAAACTTGATTTGAAGACTTGCATCATTAAAACAAACAATTGAGATAACATGTTTCTCGATAAGAAAAAGAAAAAATTATTTGTATAAATCATACCTGTCCAACCTCAACAGAAGTCCTGAATGGAGTGAAAAGTGCGATTAAACCATGAAGTTATCAACATGACAGTATGCATTGCTATATATATACCAAAGTAAACAGGTGCTAAACGCAAAGAAAGGCTACTAAATATGCATAAAGCAATCAAATTAACCAAAGTTATCGTTTGTTTTATGTACCGGTAAAGACAAGCAACAGTGAAGTATAGGACAGGGAGAGGGAGCTGGAAACTTCTGAATGCACAGATTTTTATGTGTATTTCATTTGGGATATCTTTGTAAACAAGTATTTCTTGTGTTGCAAGTTAACCTTATTTCAGTAAGACTCAAGCTTACTAATTTTAATAGAAACTCATTTCATCATGATATAGAGAAAAATAGCCATGTGGCTTTGAGGTCACGGCAAAATTGATGGAATCTACATTCCTAAATTGTTTTAGCATGATGCTGGAAGTGCGCAGAGGCAAAAGCATTCCCCTAAACATAACCATTAGCCTTTGCTCCTTTTGCATTTCTTTTCCTAATGTCAGCTTCATAATGTAATAAGGCAGCATCCAAAGCCTGCACCGAAAAACTTGTCCACATGTTTTAATCCGCCATAAGATTCAACAAACACTATGAATATTGCAAAAGTCAGGAAAAGAAGAAAAGAAGCAATGATATCCCATAAATTTGATTTTGCAAGGGCTAACACTAGCCGCAAAAACAACCATATTTGTGCCAAAAACAAAAGCTGAGTAAAGAAAATGGGCGGATACTTTTTTTTTTTAATTATGCAGGATATAAAACTATTTAAGATCATATGGTGAAATGAAACATGGTTAAATTGAGTACGGTATGCTTACCTGCTGCATAGGATGTACAACAAGGGAAACCTGGTGCCGCAGGTCTGACTCTGCAGATACCTTTATTTCCTGGGGATCAACCAATAGAAGAGAAACAATTTAATAACTACCAGTTTACTATAAATAAAACTAATGTAGGTAACCATGAACAACGAAGAATGCTACTAGAGGTTCTTGCCAAATATATACCTCAAGTTTAGAATATACTTGTGATATGGCATCCTTTAGTCTTCTGGTCTGTATTTAATTGCCAAGTAAACTGGAGATTAGGCATAATAAAATGTAACTCAGAAAAAGATTTCTTGATGAATCACTACATAAATATATCTACAATATAATGCATGTAGGAGTCACATTGCCACCAATGGCATATAGCAAGAGAACCCCTCTCAGCACATCTAATGCATAGCTAGTCAATCTCCTCAGTGCCAATAGTAAACTTCTATAGAAGGGAAAGCAAAGGAAGGCTCAGGGAAACATTAGACCCAGCAGAAAACTAATAATCCTTGAAACCTACTTTGGAATCACTGAACATCATTAACTCATTTGACATTCATTACTTGAATTACTGTTTTGATTTTAAAACATCAATCTTAAGCTCATGCGTACCTGCTCAGTTGAGTGGTTTCTTTACAGGAAGGATATCAGAGCCCCTTTGATCAAATAAGTTAGGGTCTGATCCTTGATAAGTTTACAAGATCTAGATTAACAGTTTAGTGGTTACTATAAAACATCTTATAACAGATGTGCTTTCATGTGAAAGGGCATGATAGGGTTGTAAACAGAATAATTGGATGCTTGGTTTTAAAGATAAGTCAACTGGGATGAATGGTTTGCTATATTAGCCCAAAAGAGGTCATTGAATGGACATATTATGAGATAGTAACAAACCTTGTTGCTCTTCCCATATTAAACTGACTAATCATAATTACAGCCAGCAAAATAAACAATATAATAAACTAAAATTTTGAAAAAAGTGGTTAATTGATTGGCTTATCATGCAAGCAAATAGTTACAAGCCAGATTTAGGAATTCGGCATATGTCAAGAAACTTCTCACAATGTAGACACCAGACAGAATAATGCAAGAGACTTAATCTACTAGGAAACCATAATTTCATGCTCTGAATGCCCTGCTCCTTAAAATGAATGGGAACAAAAGGAGGCTAGCAGAAATAAAAGAGTGATGAAGATAACATCCAAGCTAAAAGTAATTGATATAAGATGAACTCAAAAGATTTGAAGTTTTAGTGTGCAGTATTAAATAGGTTATGAATAGCATTCATCGTTGAAATAACAAAAAGCTCAACACTTACCTTATTTACAAGGTTTTGTGTTGTAATTGGATATGACGACCAAAAATGCCTCAACAATTCCTGACTGCACACCCAATGCTGGAAGGAAGGACACATTTATTACAAAAATATAAAGAACATTTAGAACCACCCAAAACAACAATGCAAATATCATTTAAAGCTATGCTACTTGAAAATAAGAGCAACATATGCCACACGCTCAACATATAAAAAAAGTCCGTAAGATTAGCCCTTCTCTCATTTCCTTTTTTTTCCCATCCATTTACATTCATTTTTGCTTTGCATTTTTCCCTTCTCAAAATCTTCAGAAACAATTGAGGTTAACTCACATCTAGTAGTTTCTCCTTTGTTGTGTTGGGCAATATATCAAGGACACTCGCCTGAGAATTTTTCCCAAGATGAGATTTTGTGCTTGAGATATTTTTGGTCAATCCACTAAGGACCTGGAAAATAACAAACAACTTTCATTTTCAACAGGAGAGTGTTATTGTTAAAAGGAAAGAAATAAAGAGAAACAAAGCGGGACAAAATGTTGTATAGAGCATTTAAAAAGTATGCTGATCCACATTTGTCAATTATTCAATACATATAACTTTAAATGAAAGGATTACATGACACATATATGTCGTTACCTTAAGAGCAACCTCAGGACTAAATAAAGGATCCCTCAATCCTATAGCCTTGATTTTAGATATGGATGCCCTCAAAGAGCCATAGGCTTCCTCAGAACTAAAATTGCATTTTATTTGCTCCATTCTAGGTTGGGAATCATCCAAAGTTTTTACTGCATTAGCTTGTTGGGAATCAAAATAGTCACGAGGATCCTGATCAAGAAACAAAACATAGAAGTCATAATACATAAAAAAATATTTTAACCCAAAAAACTATTGAATTAATGTATACATTTTATAATTTGAGTTATTCACAAAAAATATATGACAAGGGTAAGAGAAATTCTTCTTGTACATAGAATTTGGATGCATACAATCAATGCTTCTCTCCAATGCATTGAAAATAGATAAATTTTAAAAAGGTGTCTAAAGTTGTGTTGGTTTCATGCATACAAGTAACTGTCCTCTAAGAGTAATTCAATAATTATCAGCTATTTAATTCTTGAGACGAAGTTGGACCTTGATACAGAGTGGTGCAAAACGATGATCATCCTGTGCCTGAAGATCCTCAATCTGGGTCATCTTAGAAATTCTATTACGTCTTTCCTCCTCTTTAACCCCATCAGATTCTGTATGTGGAATAAAATAAGAGCTTTCTTTGCATGAATGGAAAGGAAAAGAACAATAAAAAAGTTAGCTACACTAACCTTGTTTTCTCTGAGCAAGAACTTCTGCTGCTGCTCTTGGGTTTTCCATCTCAATATCTACATTTATATTTTGATATCTGACTAATTAGACTAGACCAATCAGAAGTAAACGAGTTGCATGCTTTCAAAACTAAAAGCTTTTCTGCTATTTTTCCAGAGAAAAAAGGGACATCTAACTGATGAAGGTCGATAGTAATATAATATTACCAACATAGTAAACTAATTGAACCAAATTGCAAATACTAATCCCAGTGTCAGTAAACATTTGTTAGCTTGCTAATTGTTTGACAATTTGGTCCAAAAATTGTTGTGCAGGAACAATTAATTACTGTTCATGCTATTGCATCATGTAATTATTCATGCTATCATAGCACAGTATTACTCACAAAATAGTAGGATTAGTAATGTAGCACTGACAAAATACACACTCTTATCTATTCTATAAAGTAATAGTACAAGCAACAGGTATGTAGTGAAGTTTCTCTCTTCACTTCCCCTTTGAACTAATCTCCAGAGAAAATATAATTAAAAACCACCTTTAATATGATTATAGTAGAGCACATTAACAATCAGCACAACAGACAAGTACAACAGACATACTCTATGATAAAAGATATAATACATAGCAAAGATCATATCAAAATCTAAAAATCAAATATAATCGTCCCAAGTAAATGCACAGAAAATACATCAAATTGAATAGAAAGAAATTACCTAAAGTTTTTCCTTCAAGAACAACTGCACCTTGTCTATTAAGATCTTGCAACAATGTTCTCCGATACATAGAATGCTGAGCTTCGGATATTTCCTTGCTACCATCACGGAAGATCCCGTGATCCTTCTCATCAAAAAGAGAAAATTGTTAAGATCCAGGAATATTATGCAGACGTTGCACCTTTGAACCAATGGCATAGAAAGATAACTATGCATATGTGCAACACTTGACATTTCATTAGCTACTAAATGATTGGCAGCATATGGTATGAAGTTTATATATTGGATAATAAATGCAGTCAATTGACATTTTTCCCTTGCGTTTGGATTTTTATCTTTAATTTATAGCAATTTGAGGCTTTTGCCCCTTCTCATGTCAATCTCTTCTCATCATCAACATGTGGGCAAAGGAAGAGGAGGGTTGATAGTGTGTGGGTGTTTATCAGAGGCTGAGGCAGCAACACAAGGAACCATTCAGTCAGGATGGCACTGGTGATGATCAGAGGGAGGAGGGCTGTCACAGCCACAAAGTAACACAACGAAAAATGCCACTCTTATGCATATTCACAGAAAGAGTTATTTTCTCTACCTCAATCTGTTCCCTTTTCTCTATTTCTATGAACACAAGGCACACTGGTAAGGCCCACACAGACGTTATGGCTCAATTTTTTGGCATGAATGGGCCGTGGAATATAAGTGTGCTTTAAAATCTTCAGAGAGAGTATCCGGGGTTTGTTAAAGACACTGAAATCCTAAATTTTGTACCTACGAACCTGCTGCAACAAAATTTCAAGCACAATTGCTGTCCTTGGTTCGCAAACTTTAGCAACTTCCATATGAGACTACAAGATGCCCCCCTTAGTGAAATATGTGTCCCTATGCTTTCTGTTCTTATTTGTTCTCCTATTCTTAAAAACGTAGGGTATGTGTGGGTTTAGCTTTTGGGAGGAAAGGGAGGGTTTTGTAGTGTAAACTTTCAAAATTTTCCTCTACAAATTCCACCCTTCCCTCCCTCTCCCACCAAAATCAAACTCCCAATGCACACTTAAAGTAAAAGCCACACCAAATATGGGTTTGAATCCTAAGAACAAAATCTACATACAATAACTATACCAACAAAGTTGGCTGCCAATTATCCTCTAACAAAAATAATTAGCAAAATGCCAAAATGTAATAAGATATGCTAGCACAATTAGACACGGAACGGTTATAAGTTGCAGCTGAATTTTTTACTTTCAAAAAGGGTGAAATTTGCATAAAATATGAAAAACGACGTAAGAGAACCTAGGTGAGATTGAGGAATAGTTTCATTCACCATACAGGAAGATGAGTGTAATCATCTCCTTGGTCTGCTTCCATGTCTAAAGTTGGATCAACTCGTCGAACCTGCAAACAAGCATACAAAAAGGAAAAAAGCATACCAAGTTAAAATAAATGGAATTGAGAGTTGGGCCAAAAGATCATCAGCAAGAGTATAACAGAAACAGGAGAAATACCTTCTTTCGAGCTTCAATTTCCAATATCTCGTCATCTTTCAAAAAAACAGCAAGATCCTCGTCTTCAGCAGCCTCAGCAGCTGCCGCAACAGCATTTTTGGTACTATGAAGATATTCAGCTTTAAAATATTTGTTCCAAAAGTCTACCTCACTCATCTTGAATTTGGAGATCATGGGAAAAATAAAAATAACTTTAGTATGTGTTAAGATCCATGGAAGAACAGAGAAAATAATATGTATTTTTGAGAAATGTCTACACAATGAGGTAATCCTATTATAAGCTAAAGATAAAATCTAAATGTAATGATAAAATCAATCTTGTTAGAATCTGTAAATATTATAGTTAGGATATCAATCATGTATTTAGGAAAGTAGATATTCTTATATATACATAGATATTTTGTATTTATTACTCAAGAGTTTGTATAAACCATTCTCCACTATGTAGTTGAAACACACGGATTCACATATGTTTTTCCTCTCTGTTTCTCTTATCTCAACAAATCTAATATCAACGTAAATCAATCTAAGATATAATAAGATTATTTATTTTTAATAATATGCTAGGTGATAAATAAATTCATGAAAATGGTTATCAAGGAGGATAATGCACATTTTACTAATGGCCAACATACCTTACTAGGTACAAAATTGAGGAATGCCTGGTGAACAGCTGGTTTTAGGGCAAAAATCTAGAAAGACAATAATGCAAACAAAGTGTAAGGAACCAAGATAAACCAGCAAATAACAGAAAAATTGATTGGAAGAACAGAAAAGCAACAGTAGGATAAGTGTATAATTCTCTGTATTTATGTGTTATTCACAGGTGACGAAGAAAGATAGTGCTAGGTGTTCGAGCCCTAGCTCCCTCCCAATTCCAAGAGTCCACTTCCAATAATCTGAGATGCCCCCCTCAGCATCCCTGCCACACCCTATAATCCTCTCTCTCTCTCTCTCTCTCTAACAGAATGAGTAACTTTTCTCTCTCCACTCTAATGTTGGCATCTGGCAAAGATAGTTACATTCCCCCAACTCCTTTACCATGGCCACATGCCTTACCCATGTCATCCTTTCTTTTCCTCCTCACGTACACCTTAGTACAAAGTGAAACAATTTCACATAGGGAATATTACTAGAGAAGTTAACAGGGGTCCTAACATAGTAAGCAAATAAGGGAGTCTAGATGTCAAATTTTTCTCTTCCTTTCATCTTAATGAAAAATGATGAAATTATATTAGGAAAAAAGAAGAGAAATCCAGAAAGTCCCTCCTAGCTTAAACAACCACAAATCAATAAGCTAAACCTGTAGTTTGATTGAATCCCAAGTTTCACCAACAAAATGTCGCTACCTCACATCTTATTCAACATACATTCCACATGCTGCATCATAGTCCTGGACTCCTGGGTAATCATAGCAATCCCATTCCAAAGTTTTTCTCCACATTTCAAGTTTTGCATTTACTCATTCACAAAACCATGCATTGAGAGCTCTTGGATATTCTAAGCATGTAAGTCCAATACCTAGGTAAAGAGGTAAGGACTCAAAATCAACCATTAAGTAAACTCACTGTTATTGGATAATCTTCTGCTACATAAACAAGTGTTTGCACCCAAATCCTAGCCCTGTCATACATACCCTAAACAGCTCAAATATAACCAATATAAAATTCCATTTTCTCTAGCACCTGGTACATGACTTCTTATGGCACCCTATTATAGGCTTTTCCTAGATAAATGAAGACATATGCAAAAGGTATGTAGCTTGATGCTTGATCGGTTAGCAAAAAATCAAATTGATGAATATAATTTACTCCCAGTAGGAAAACCTCTCGGCCTTCCCCAACTCCTCAAGGCTCAAGGTTTCAGTTATAAACTAGCAGTTCAAAGTTTCACCATTAACATCCCCATTATTATAAATAAAAGTTCAAAACTTTACGTCAGCAACTATGTCAGCAACATAAAAATCTATGCATATGAAAACTTGAGCTTGATGTTACATGTTTGAAAACATGATTATTGTCTTCAAGTAAAAATTTTGTGCATAAGCTTTTGTAGTGCAAGATAGCATAAACCAAACCCAATTAGCATAAACCAATAAGCAATTAGCACCCACCAATAAGGAAATACCATATTCAAAAGAAAAACTTGTACCTTAAATTAATATCATAATTTGGCACAATACAGCATCAAATCATTCAAGATTTACCCTTGAAATCTAATTGACTACTAAAGGGAAGAATAGATGAAGAAGCATGCCTGATACTTTATCTCTGGTGTCAATTGAAATTTAACCTGGTTTATCTGAAAAACAGAACAAGAAAAAGTAGCTTACACACATGCACCTACAGAAAAATAAAATTTAAGCATAGAAAAAATGAAATGTTGCACAGCAATGTCATCCAAGGCTGCTTTATTGATTTATATGACCAACACTAGCAGTAATACATATCTATTTTGTTCGTGTTGCATAATTGTAGAGTCAGTGATTCACTAATCTTTCAAATAGAGATGATGCATGTATAAACAGTATTGGGAATATTCAGTTTGGGATTGCTTGATTTGCCCAATCACGTTTCGTATTCTCTCTGACTTTTTTATTCCTTCAATCACTCAAGGAAAAAGAACAAAGTTTGGTGTTTGGCAGTCGGTAACAGACATGGAAGGCTTTGCCATTAATGAAACAAAGAGAAACACTTTAACTATGTCCGAAGAAGATAACAAACTGGGATTTATCCATGAAATTCAAAAGATTTTAACACTATTTAAGGAAGATAATAAACCATCTTTCATTTTGAAATATTCTGCCAACTTCTTAGAAGTACATTGACAAAGGATGGTAACAACAATTATATGAGTTTTGCTCATAAAAACAGAGCAACTTTGTTCTTTTTTCCCCAAAAGAAATTGCTTGTTTTATTAGCTTTAAAAACATGTTTTATAACAAACTACCCCAACTGCCAAACACAAATTTTAGCTACTTTGTTTCTAAAAGTTGTTCTTGTATACTGTTGTACAAAGTAATTAACCTTATTCATCAAGTTCAACACCCATTTGTCATAGTATCATTAATCATTCAAAAGCTTCCAAAAGTCAAGTGCTGCACACTATACGTGAGAGCAATACGATGTTTTTTCTTAACTATATTCAATTTGACATCAGAGAAAGCAATTAAGTGCTACATACAGACAATTAGATATACAATATTCTCATGAAGACATCCAAGTGCAATTATAGAGACAGAGAACCAATGCAAGAGGAAGGAGAAGCATTATCATACCCGACCATCACTCATAGGCTTTGTGTCAAAGATCAAAGAATTTTTAAAACCAATTCGTTGTTTTGACATTCTGCTTTCATCTTGATCCAGCAAATTCTACACACAATTTTTCATGTAAAATAAGAAATTCATTATGAAGAGAAGAAGAAAATCACAAGGAAATAGGAGGGCAAGATATACTCGATATGAAAAAGGGAAAAAAAAAAAAGAGAAAACACCAATGTGGCAAAATTGCCCAATCACTCTGCATTTCTGTTGGGGGAACCCTTAAAGAAACCATGTGCTTGAGGCGAAATAATTGATTAGCAAAAATACATCACAAAGTGCATGAGTGGAAAATCTTTCAATCATGATAATATCACCCAAAAATCTGAGATTAGTAAACATATAATGGTCTCATGAGTTAAAAATTCAAATGCCCTTCGGAACCCAGGAACAAATGACAGAGAACATTACATTATATTACATTCAAATATACTTACCTTTTTGGTAGCCCAAAATTCTGATTCTGTCAGCTTACCGCTAGCCACAAGTTCCTTATGAAGTTTCTGCAGCTTGCTGCAAAGGTTGAACTTCGGCAAAATCAATAACACTCAGGAGTGCAGGATATTGGAAACTAAGATAGCCCAGTAGTAAACAAAACATTACATGCAGAATCCCATGATGTTACTCAAATAATATCCTGAGTTACACTGCTACTCAATGAAATTATGAGCCAGAGCGATTAGAAACTGATAAATTTGTAGTAAAAGCACAATACCAAAGACACCTTGGTCTAAATGCTCTCTAATCATTTAATTCATGCAACCGATCTCCCAACTAGAAAAAGGCTTTGTTATTGTTGTAAAAGCATACCAAAAAATTAATTAGGAAACCCAATGTAGCTTTGGATAATCAAGAAATACATTTCCCCTTGTTAAAAAGGTTTTAGAATCATTTTCACCTGAAGTCTTTCCAGAAAATATAGGAATGATATACTTCACAATGATCATTAGCAGATTTAAGCTCTGTCTCTGTAAGCGGAAATATACCATAGAACATGTTTGAAAGATAGCATAAACAAATAAAAAAAGGAAAGACATCTATATGCTATATAAAATCATAAAGCATAAACATGCACATCAAATCAAGAGTCGTATTTTCTACTAAAAGAATTGAACTGCATTATTATAAACTAAATACCTATCTTCTTGCAATAGTTTAATCCTGAGTGCCATTTCAGCTGGGCTCAGCTGGTCCTCAGAAATAACTTTAGCAGTTTCTCCATGCTTGCTAAGGGCAATACCTGCTCAAACATACAAAACAAAACATGGGAAAGCATGTACAAAACAATTAAATAAAATTGATAACTAAAAAATATTCCTTTTAAATTATCTGATGTACTGTCATCTTCTTTCAATTTGCAAGTATAATTGGATTAGCAAAATAAGAAAAAGGGATATGTTATGAGACAACTAATTATATAATGCAGTCCATCTGAAAGCATAATCTCATAAACTTCTTTTAATGGTATAAACGTTCAATGAATTAAAATGTATAGCTTAAGCCTGACACCAAACAGGCGAACAACATAGCAGCACCTCAAGCTAAGTGCCAGAGTGCCACAAATCAAACTAAGTCACTAAAGCCTTTAGAAGAACATTTTAAATAAAAGAAACAAAGTCTTATTTTCATTGAGCAGTACACAAAGAAACTTACCCACCAGTTCCCGGCAAACATGAAGATCTGGAAAACTTTCTAACTCAAAGATGTAACTTCCCTGGAACATCACGTTGCAATATCATAAAAGTTCATTAAAAAGGAAAAGGCATTAAGTATGTTACAGTGATCCACTACAAAGTGAACCATAGTACAGGAAATAATGCAATATAGTAGCAAGAGTTAAACTAAGGGAAAACCTGTGAATGGGTAAGGTTAAGCCATGGTGGTTTGTTTGATCCCTCTTTAGTGTGCTTATGACCTAAATTTTGCAAGCGGAATAAATGAAAAACATCAAGTCCACTGATCTAAAGGTGCCAATAACATGGATAAGAAAAATTCAAAAACTAACAATAACATAAACAACAGATCATAAGTACTCTTTATTAATCTGAAATCCACTTCAAGCTTGCTGTTTGATATAGGATCATTAGGCCTGAAGACAAATGTTTCCTCAGTCTACACAAAGGAAACAACATTTCAGCAAAAAAACAATGCACTCACAACGACTGACATAGGTACTTCACAAAATTCTTCGATCAAACCTCCAACACCATCATCACACCCCAACCTTAAACATGGAGTAAGTGCCAACTAAGCTACAAGCACACTACCAAGTTGATACATAATTTAAAAGACACCAACAAAGTTATCATAATAAAAATATCACAACCACCACCACCAAATCTTGTCCCATTAGGTGGAATCATTTACATAGATCAGACAATGTCCTATCATCAAATCAAATCCTTCCATTTGTGTAACCTTTCAAGTAATAGATATGGGAGTTAACCATTAGTGCCGATTTGGCAATGTGCACTAAAATTAAATTCATTATAGTGACAACAAAGACTAATTTTCATGCATGTGTAAATCATTTTACACCGCCATCCAGTAGAAATCATGGCAATTGTAATGTCATGATAGGTAGTACATAGAAATAGACCATGTAGACAATTCCTTTGATTTCTATTGGATGATAGAGCTTGTGCATAATTTTTTTTTAATACTAATAGTAGTAACAACAACAACAACAATAATAAAGAGTTTAATTTCAATGCATAGATGGTGTACAAGATTTTTATAATGTCATCCAATAACGTAATTTCTATGCCCTAATGGTATAAAAAAATTTATAATGCATCCAATCATGTATTGCCACATCTGCAAAAGTGATTAACTATCACATCCATTATTTGAAAAAGTCATACAAATGAGACGATTTGATTTGATTGAATGACAGTGAAAACTATGGTTCATAGAAATTAATCTCTAATCTCTAATAATAATAATGAACTTGATTAACATAATTCAAGTTATTTTCAGTTCAAGACTCATGAGGATAAGTTGAACCATACATACATTACTATGACACATCATAGAAAACAAGAACAAAATCCAAAACCCTACAAGATTGATAGAGCGAGAATGGCTGTGGAATTGATTGAAAAAGGAGTAACCGTACCAATCTGAGGACACCTGGAGTACCAGGATCCTTGACAGTGGCTTTGTACTTGGCACGCTTAACCACTTGCCCCGATGACATCCTTCAACCCCAAACACCCACCCAAAAACTTCTCCCCAAACACTTCAAAATCTCGCACGGATTAAACCTGAAATAAAAAAACCCAACCCCGAACCCAAATCGGAACCATCGGGGAGCATTATTGTGGGCAGTGTTTGGGGGAAGTGGATAATAAAATAATCGATTAAAGTGCACATTGATGAAAGAGAAAAAGTGATTGTGAGGATCAAACGCTTACGAGATGCCGGGAATCGCGTGAGGGCGGCGGTGCGATTGTTTCGGTTTCGGTGGAGAGGGCAGAGGCAGGAGCAGGAGCAGGCTGAGGCTGCTTCGGGAATAATAATATTAACAACACTCTACAGGATCAATTATTATAAATAAATTTTAAAAGACACACAAAGTGACTATTTTGCCCTCAACTATTCATTCTATTTTCTTTTGAATGCCACCCTCCCTCCACCCCCAAACAAATCATTCATAGTCTCCACGACTCCGAAACTGCCGTGGCTGCCGCGGCGTGAAGCTGCAGCGAGAAGAAGAAGACGCCGCCGCTGCGATTGGTCGCTCTCTTAACTGATCGCCGCTGCTGCGATCGATCACCGCATAGCCGCAGTCCGGCCTCTGTCAACGTGCTGCAGTTAAAATGATGGGGCTGTGGTGTTTGGAGCGGTGGATACCGCCGTGTTTGGGATGCTGTTGGGGGTGGATGGCGTGAAACCTGGGATTTTGGAAAATATATATGTTTTTTTTCTTGGTTGCAGGAAAAAATATATATTCAATTTGGTATCTCATTTTCTGTCCCAATAAAAAAACAAGATGCGTAAATTATAAGAAGTTATTAAAAATTAATTTTAAAATATTAAAAAATTATTAATGATAATATAACACTTATCAATATGAGTGAGAGACAGAAAAAAAAAGGGGCAGAAAATTTGCAACTGAAAATCTTTAACACATGGTGATGCAAGGGAGTTAAATGTTATGATACAATAAAGAAGGGGAAATGTGTAATAGTGTAATATGAGTAGGGTCCATTTGTTTTATATTTTAAAAAATTATTATAAAATTTAAATTTTATACTTAATTAAAAAAATTAAAATTTGATTTTTTAAAAGCCATTAAAAGTGTATTTGTTTAGAATTCTAGAGTCCTAAAATTATTTATGCACAAAAAAAATCATTTTTAGCATATTTGAATAATTTTTAAAAAATAATTAGAATATCAAAAACATTAGTTTTTAATTTTTTTTTTTAGAAGTCAAAAAAGTAACTTTTAAAGAAATCAGTTTTAAATTTTTTTAATTAAATATAAAACTTAAATTTTATAATTACTTTTTTAAAATTTAAAATAAACGCACTTTAATTTTAGGTTCTACAAAAAAAAGTGAAAATTAATTTTTTTTAAATTTTGATTAATTTTTAAAAATTATCCAAATATATGAAAACAAATTTGTTTAAAAAAGTGATTTTTACCCAAAATAATTGCAAACAAACACACCCTAAAGCTTAAAGGATGTTATTATAATTTATCTAATTATTTTATATAGAAATTAAATTCAATTATAGTTCCTAAGATTATAAATAAGAGTCACGTTTGTCTTTACCCCTATGTTTACTACTGTGCAATCACATTTTTTTTTATGTGCCACACTAATGGACATGCTAGCATTTACTTGTCAATTAAACTACTTACAAATAAACATAATTGAAAATTATAGTATGAATTTTTCATATTAATATATTTGATAAATATTATCAATTTAAATTGTATTCAATTATAAGTCAACTTATCACCAATATTACACTTAACATAATATAATAGTGAAAATATAAAAGCATAATAATGAAAATAAAGTCAATGGCTAATTCATTCCTATGTTGCAATTTCATGAACTAACATAAGATGAATATTTACTCTTGATTGATTTTTTTTAAAATTGATGCTTGCACTCATTGTTTAAACGATATTGCAAATAGGATAAGCCTTAATTGGACGTAAACACAAATTATCGAGAAATAAAATTTTTCAAATATTTGTATTTACATGATTGATAAATTTTACTTCTATTTATTCATATGATAATATATTATTGAATATGTAAATAATTTTATATGAAATAGCTAATAACTTGTCCCTTAAAAAATAGGACAAATGAATTTGTCGAGAATCATAAATAATT
The DNA here is from genome assembly GCA_030441495.1 of Dalbergia oliveri. NCBI lineage: Eukaryota > Viridiplantae > Streptophyta > Magnoliopsida > Fabales > Fabaceae > Dalbergia > Dalbergia oliveri. The sequence continues at coordinate 22,315,888 of JAMLFY010000007.1, forward strand.
TAAATTAATTTCTATATGAAATGACCCCTTATCTAATATTTTTAAATTAGTAGTGATTTTGATGAAAAGAACCGATTTATCCAACATTTTTTATTGACAGAAACACAAAATCTATGACGGACCAGTCCAGGGACTTCTGTCAAATCTTTTACAAATCACGTTGACAGTCAAAAAATTAAAATTACATGAAATTGCTTTTTTTTTTCCTCTAAAAAAAAGCACGAAATTAAATTTTTTTTTAAAGAAAAATGAAAGAAGAAAAAAGGCCAGCTAGCACTGGCAGCTGCAGCTTTCGCTCCAATTCTCCTAATCTCCAGTACACTATTTTGCTTCGTTGAAAGTCGAAACTGCCAAATCGAAAGAAGAACAACACCACAGAAACAGACACCCTTCGATTTCGCTTCGCATGTCGCCATTTGCACACTCACTCCCAACCAAAAGTGTCGGTAACTCGCCGTTGCATCACTATCTTCCTTTCTCCGTTTTGTTTTATCATTATTATTATTTAATTTTGTTTCCTTGTTGGTAAAAATGTTTGTGAAGTTTCAACTCTTGTACAACACCAACCACTGTTTCCACGCACCCTTCTTTGCAAATGCAAACGCAAACGCAAACGCAAACGCAGTTTCAGTTTCTCCCTCAGAGAAATCCGAACAAGTTACCCACAGAAGCAATAGCACCAAAGGAAGCACCTTTGTGAAGCGTTATTCTGGAGGCCGTGTGAATCGAGAGACCCGACTGAAGAAACAGTGTTTGGAGAAGAATTCAGATGATGGGGTTCTCAAAAAAGCAAAACTGGTGATGAAATATGTGGTGATAGTGGGGATTTGAAGTTGCACACCAAGTGTTCGATGAAATGTGTGTCTTATGGTGGATGCGTTCCCGACATTCTAGAAGCTTTGGATAATGTTTGTGACGTTGAGGAGGCGTTGAGGCCGTGGGAGGACAGGATCAACAACAAGGAGAGGAGCATCATTTTGAAGGAGCAGAGGAGGTGGGATAGAGCATTGGAGATTTTCGAGTGGTTCAAGAGGAATGGCCATGAGTTGAATGTGATTCACTATAACATTATGATTAGGACCCTTGGCAAGGCGCGGAGGTGGAGCCGCATGGAGGGCCTGTGGAATGAGATGAATGCGAGAGGGATTGCTGCGACGAATTCTACATATGGAACTTTGATTGATGTTTATAGCAAAGGGGGGTTGAAGGAGGACGCGCACTTTTGGCTTGAGAGGATGCTTGGAGAAGGGATGGAGCCTGATGAGGTCACTATGGTGATTGTAGTTCAATTGTACAAGAAGGCAGGAGAGTTCAAGAAAGCTGAAGAGTTTTTCAGAAAGTGGTCATTAGGTAAACCTTTGAGGCCAAAGAATAAGAGTGTGATGTCTGCGCCAGAATTGGAGGAGAGGGTGGTGTGTTCTAATGCTTATTTGAGCTCACACACTTATAACACCTTGATTGACACATATGGAAAGGCTGGCCAGCTTAAAGAGGCATCTGAAACTTTTGCTAAAATGCTAAAACAAGGTGTAGCGCCAACCGTGGTGACATTCAATACAATGATTCACATTTGTGGAAACCATGGACAACTAGAGGAAGTAAGCTTACTTTTGCGAAAATGGAGGAACTTCGATGCTCACCTAACACAAGGACATATAACATTCTCGTTTCTATCTATACTAAACATAATGATATAGATATGGCAACAAAATATTTTAAAAGGCTGAAGGAGGCCTGCCTCAAGCCAGATCTTGTGAGTTACCGTACCCTTTTGTACGCATACTCAATAAGGAAGATGGTTCATAAAGCTGAAGAGCTTATATCAGAGATGGATAAGAGGGGCCTTGAAATAGATGAATTCACTCAATCTGCTTTGACTAGAATGTACGTAGAAGCAGGAATGCTTGAACGGTCCTTGTTATGGTTTCAAAGGTTCCATCTAGCCGGCAATATGACATCTGAGTGCTATGCTGCAAATATTGATGCATATGGAGAGCATGGGCATAGTTTGGAAGCTGAGAAAGTCTTCATTTGGTGCCAACAAAGGAAGAATCTCAGTGTCCTTGAGTTCAATGTGATGATTAAAGCTTATGGCATTGGGAAATGCTATGATAAAGCATGTCAGTTGTTTGATAGCATGCAGAAACATGGTGTAGTTGCAGACGAATGCAGCTATAGTTCTCTCATACAAATTTTGGTCAGTGCTGACAAGCCGCATATTGCCAAGCCTTATCTGAAAAAAATGCAGGAGGCAGGATTTGTGAGTAATTGCGCCCCATATAGCGCTGTGATTTCCAGCTTTGCAAAATTAGGCCAATTGGAAATGGCAGATGATACATACAAGGAAATGCTAGGACACGGTGTGCAGCCTGACATTATAGTTTATGGGGTATTGATCAATGCTTTTGCTGAAGTTGGAAGGGTTAGAGAAGCCACCATTTTTGTCGATGAAATGAAAAGAGCTGGTGTACCAGTTAATACAGTCATTTACAATTCTCTGATCAAGTTGTATACAAAAGTTGATGACCTGAAACAAGCAGAACAAACATTCAAGTTGCTTCAATCAACAGAAGAAGGTCCTGCTATATACTCTTCTAATTGCATGATTGATCTTTATACCAAGCAATCCAAGGTTGACCAAGCAAAAGAGATATTCGACACCCTGAAGAGAAATGGAGCTGCAAACGAGTTCACATTCGATGATGCTGTGCTTGTATAAGAAAATTGGGAGGTTTGAGGAAGCTATCCAAATTGCAAAGCAGGTGAGAAAATTGGGACTCTTGAAGGATTCAAAAAGTTATAACAATGTGCTTAACCTGTATATTGGTGCTGGGAGACCCAAGGAAACCATAGAGACTTTCAGGGAAATGGTAAGAGCTAACATTAAACTTGATCATTGTAGTTTTAGATCACTTGGAACACTTCTGATGAGATATGGGGTGTCAAGGGAGGCTGTTGGCAAATTAGAAGTGTTGATGAAAAAGGATGCTTCTCATGGCCTCCAGGCATGGATGTCAGCACTATCAAGTGTGCTAGAAGTAGATGATTTTGATGATGATGATTATAATAATGAATAGTATTCTATGCAACTTGTCTTCAAAGACCCAGAATGGGTTTTGTAGAATTTTCTTTTGTTGTATTTGTACATAAGCAAGCTAGATATGGAATATAGATTTTGGAATTTTTCAGAAAGCTTGTTGGGGTTTGCTGCATTCTGCATAAAATTACGGTTTGTATACCCTAAAATCAATTCTATTAAAAGAAAATGTGGGCATCTTTGACTGTCTTGGTTGAAGAAAATTAAGCAGTTATTTGCTGAATTTTTTTTTTGGTGTTTGTTTTGAAAGAAAGAAGTGCATGTTAATTATTTCAGTGTACAGAGACTTCAAGATAATTAGTTTTTTCAACAAAATTCTTAGAAAATTTATTTTAAATTTTAAAGAAACTAAAAAATAGCTTTAAAATGTTTTAAAACTTCATTTCATCAAAACATTTTTAAAATATTACGTAGTTCAAGCCAATATTATTAGAGTAAATTTTACCAAGCAAGGATGAGGCTTTGTAGTGGAAGAAAGAATCATTTTCACCTAACTATCATGTCGTATGACAATAGCATCCTTTCTCTGGTTTATACTAAGTTGTTAAATTTGTAAATTTGAACTAGGTTTAAAATATTGGTTCTGCTTGCCTTCAAAAGTCATTTTACTTCACACCGTTCAAGCAAAATAAATACTTTAAAAACTAAGTTTTAAAAACTACCTCTAAAGTATCATTCTCGTTAGAGTCAATTCACCTAGGCCTAGCATTAGGCCTTTTCTGAAAAAAGGACAAAAAGTTCGTACTAGAAGTAAAATCTAGACGAGACATATCCTAAGTTTGAATGTCAGTTTCCACACCGTTATGATCTTAAAGATAGTTTTATTATCATAAACAAAAACTAATTAAATTAGAATGGTTTAAAGCCTAAAATGAACTTAGAAACTTAATTACATTTTTTGCCCAAGTTCTTAAAAATGGACCTTACAATTTTAAAACCTTTTTGAAGCTCCATATCAAACCCTTCTAACGTCCAAATTGGGAAACTTATGTTCATTTAGCTTTGGAGGAAAAAGAAAAAGAAAAAGAAAACTTAAAAGCATAGTTTAAACTTTAAACCCATGATACTCCAACTTCCAATGTATGACAAGCTAAAGGGGCTAACTTCTAACTGTTAAAATTTGTAGAGGCCGTCTTTCAATTGACAGTGTTCCACATGGAACAATGTCTTATAAATTAGAATGTCAAAATGGTTCCAAATATCTTATTTGTTATCATTGCAACAATAATCGCAAATTTTCCTAGCTAGATCTTTGATCTCTCACTATGATTACAAGAATGCCTTCTGATAACAAATAAGACAAAAAGGCTATAACAGTTCCAACCGAAAGGAAGCCAGCCAGATTCAACAGGGAAATAGCCCAAACTAGTAGTCCATGCCACCCATGCCACCAGCCATTGGAGGAGCTTCATCATCCTTTGGGAGTTCCACAACAACAGCTTCTGTTGTTGTCATCAAAGACGATACACTGCACACAAAAAAAATGGTCATAAGCAAAGCCTATATAGTAATAAACATAAACATACCAAATACATTCATATCCAAGGAAAATTTCTTAACATCCTTACCTGGCTGCGTCAACCAAGGCGGTTCTAATCACCTTCAATGGATCAATGATACCAGCTTTAACCATATCAACATATTCACCTGATTATGGACAAGGGAAAAATTTGACAGCAGAATCATTAGTGATGTAAAGGCCTTATCTTTTGACACGTAGACTCAGCCAGGAAAAAGGAAATAAGGAATACTGACCTTTAGCGGCATCATACCCAAGATCAGTGTTGTTCTGTTCCAATAGTTTGCCAACAACAACAGCACCCTCAACTCCCGCATTTGATGCAATTGTGTGCACAGGTGTCTGCGATATTTGTCAAAATGGTAATATTGTGAGCAAATAAAAGTGAAATTTATGTGAAATCATGCTCTATCTTAAAGGCAAATCTAGATCAAAATATTGCAGAATGAAGCCTGAAAGGAACCATTTAAGTTTGGAGAACGAAAGCAAAAAAAAAAAAAAAAAAAACCAGCAAAAGCACAAAGAAAAAAAGGACCTAACCTTTAAAGCATTTTGGATAATTTGTACACCTATCTTTTGATCAAAGTTGGCAGTTGGAAGCTTATCTAACTCATTTGTTGCATAAAGAAGAGCAACACCACCACCTGTACAGAACATAATATGTAATTATGAGTGAATCTGATTGCAGGATTTAAAACTCAGCATACAACTGCCAGTGCTAATAACCTACCTGGTACTATGCCCTCCTCTACAGCCGCCTTGGTTGCATTTAAGGCATCTGTCACTCTATCCTTCTTCTCACTGACTTCAGCCTCACTGGCTCCTCCAATCTTCAAAAGGCAATTTTCGTATGTTAACCTTATCAGTATAGAACCTTAAGTTGTTCACAGGTAGAAAACCACTTATGACCGAAGTCAACTCAAATAAGCATTACCTTAAGCACTGCAACACCCCGGAAAGCTTGGCTAATCTTTCCTGCAACTTTTCCTTGTCATAATCTGAAGTGCTGTTTTCAATTGCTGACCTAATCTGTTAGTCAAAATGCATCACAAATACAAGTCAGAAACAATAAAAATTCTGGCCTCCCAAGCATCAAAACAGAATACACTAAGTCACCAACAATGGTAGAACTAAATCTATAAGAGGAGATCCACACAAACCTGCTCACACCGTTCCTCAATTGCTTTCTTGTCACCAGCTCCATCAAGAATGACAGTGTCATCTTTAGAAATTGTTACCTAAAACATTAGGAACTTTAGTTGTCAAAATCCATTGAAATTATATCAGGTTAAGAATGGTGACAACAAAGGAAGATTTATTTGGAGCTTAAACACAAGAAATCACTGGCTGAAGGTCCACACCTTCAACCAGAACTCTATCATGTATCAAAATGCTTTCACAAAGTAAGTTAAAAGGTTACCTTTTTGCAAGTGCCAAGCATGTCCAGATCCACTTTTTCAAGATTCAAGCCAAGCTCTTCAGTGATAAGCTAAATGGACAGAGAAAGTGTGTCATTTTTATGTTTGTAACATAGAATTTAATATAATAATAACCTCATAGGGAACAGACACTTACATCACCTCCTGTAAGAACAGCAAGATCCTGGAGACCAGCTTTCCTATTTTCACCAAAACCAGGGGCTTTAATGGCACATACCTAAGGCAATGCAACAAATACCACATCAGATAAGCAAAACCAGGAATCCAGAATCCAAGGTACCTAAGATCTAAAAAGTAAAGCCACAGACCGGCAAAACAAACCTTGATTCCAGCACGAAGTTTATTTAAAATGAGAGTGGCAAGGGCATCACTTTCCACATCCTCGGAGACAATCAACAAAGGTCTTTGTCTCTGGTGATAAAGACGTGTCAGCTAATATCAATATTTTAGAAGTCAATGCAAAATGAAGCAAATGACATTACTCACCTTCAAAGCCAACTCTAACACTTTAACTATAGCATTTATGCTTGAGATTTTCTTCTCATGGATTAGAATGAGAGGATCCTCAAGTTCCTGTTGGCACGAAGACATGACATGGTTAAATATAATATATCTGAATAAAAATAGGTTATTCTATGAACTATAAAGTAGAGAGTTAGAAAGAGAACATACACATTTCTGGTTCTTCTGGTTTGTTATGAAATATGGAGAAATGTAGCCCCTGTCAAGCTTCATTCCTTCAACAACTTCCAACTCATTAAACAAAGTCTTGCCATCCTGAAACAGTTTAAAAGTGAAGTCTGAGCATATGCAGAAAAGTAAGGGCTAATAATATTCAAAATCCCTTTGGGATAAGGGGAGGATAGGAAAAGGATCAAATGGATGGCTGAGATTGAATATAGAGGGAAAACTCAGAGAAACAAAATAAGGTAAATGAGCTCAACACATTAACAATCAAACCCTCTCCCTACAATGAAAGTAAAACCCAATGAAAAAAAAACAGTTTAAAATGCCATATAAAAACTTACTGAGATTGTGATTACACCCTCTTTGCCAACTTTCTCCATAGCTTTTGCAATCAACTCACCAATTTCTCTCTCCCCATTAGCTGATATTGTCCCAACCTATCATTGCCAATTTTGAAGTAGAAATTTCAGTTAAAAGACAAAATCTTTGTTACTGTCTCCTGCAATATGCCATTGGAGGCCATAAGAAAATACGAAACACAAACCTGGGCTATTTCTTCTGAAGTGCTAATCTTCGAGCTTTGCTTTTGAGATTTGTCACCACAGCATCAACAGCCATATTTATACCACGCCTCAGGTCCATTGCATTCATTCCAGCAGCAACTGACTTGCACCCTTCCGTAAATATTGCTCGAGTAAGAACTGTAGCACACGTGGTTCCTGCCAAAATTTACAATGCTCCCACATTATTCGGTTACAGTATAACATCACAACATGAGCATGCCAAACATAATAGCATTTAGATCCTGAACATCGTACCGTGTCTCACGAATAAAGACAAATCAATTTCCAACTGTCAAAGAACCATAAAATCATGCAGTTCTTAAATACAAAAGGTAGCCAACGGTTAAGATTTAATGGCTTACCATCACCAGCCACATCATTGGTTGCATTTGCAACCTGCTTTACAAGACTGGCACCTACATTCTTGACTTTATCCTTGAATTCAATGCTCTTTGCAACGGTTACACCATCTTTTGTCACTTTAGGGGCACCAAAACTTTGCTCAATCACCACATTACGCCCCTGAAAACAGAATATACCCAACATCGAGAACCATGATTAACGAACAAATTAAATGTTGGACTATAGTCAACGTACGAAAATTGATTGAACAAAATCTGAAATCAATTATACATATTCCAATCGCATTGCCTCCAAAGTAAACATTTCCCTTCCTAACACCTTCCACTTGTTCTACCCAACTATACCAATCACATTTCCCCCAAGTAAACATGAGTTACACAACAAGAAGTTAAGAATACAGATGATCTGCTCAGTTACCTTAGGACCCATTGTAACTTTGACTGCATCAGCAAGCTCTTCAACACCCTTAAGCATCAGAGCCCGGGCCTCCACACCAAATCTGATGTCTTTGGCCGCATAGTTCCTGCTCCAACTCAACCTACTTCCGATCTATGTCGTGCAATAAAAAAACAGTAACAATAAGCAGATATTGACGGCAAAGATGATCAATAATATCAAAACATTTTCAACCAAAAAAAAAAAATCAAAGTGCCACTAAGGAAAGTGTGTTCCACCTGTTGACTGCTGCTCCTAGCAATCCTGCAACCGAAAAACAAAAAAGAGGAACAATAATTCACAGTCAGAACCATTCAATAACAGTAAGACATTATTGCAGCAAAACATACAACAATCAACACTGCAGGATCCACCCAATACACAATACCCAAAACATGAAAAAAGCAACAATTTTGATCCATTTTCAAGCATTTTCTCACCGACCCAGAAGAGAAATTTTAACAAACACATAAAAGGGTAGGCACAAAAGAACAGTTCAAGGCTCTGTGAGACCAAAAGTGGGGAACACTGCCCATTGGTGACTTACCTAGCTTTGGAGGCAAGGGAAGTAGCGAACCGGTACATGGTGTTGATGGATTGAGTAAAAGGGGTAACTGAGAAAACACTGAGAAATTGCAGAGACTGATGACGCAGAGGCAGAATGGAGTCACGGTTCCTTTTCAAGTGATGGTGAGAGAAGGCTCTAGAAGGAGGAGCTTCTAGGGTTTAGGGTTTTGCATTTTTAAGGTTTCGTTTTTATTTTTTCATTTTTTTTCACTTAACCCGTTTTAATTTAAATTAAGGTTTTCCTAAATTTAGGGGATTTTTTAAAAGTATCTTACAGAATAATTTTTAATTTTTAAAAATAAATAATAAAAAAATTTATTTAATTGATTATTCTTTTAAAATGATTTTAGAAGTAAAAAAAGGGATTTTGTGTTTTAAAAGTAAAAATTAGAAAATAGTTTAAAAATATTTTTAAAATTTTAATTTTTAAAATAAGAAATAATGTGATGATACAATTATAATTAATTGATTTCATTAATTACTATCCAAAATAATTTTTAAAATAATTTTTAAAAATATAAAAATAAAAACAATTCCAAATAAACCCTAAATCTTCAAGAGTTTACAGGTAGCAAATCAACCAAAAAAAAAAATGGAGCTTGCATGTTGCATAGTTTCACTTGTAATGATTTCTTTTTTATATTTTATTTTATATGCGAGATGCCTCTCTAACATTATAAAATAAAATTTAAGTGTATTGTTATTTTGGAGTTATTTATGATTAAAAATCTGTCACACATCCAATTAATTCAAATAAAAAATTAATAATTTAATTACAATCCTTGAAAATAAAAGAGTACCACAATCATAGGGTTACCAAAGAAAAATATTTATGGTGTATATTTTGCCACATATATGGATCAAATTTTCATTTTTAAAGCATTATATAAAGCTCATTTGGATAATTGGATGTCATTATTTTGAGTAAAAATATATATTTTGGTGTTTTATAGTATATTTAGATAATTTTTAAGACAAACATCCCTTTAAATTTTGCAGTCTATGTTAACCCCAAAAAAAGTTTAAATAGTCAAAATGAAATCTATATATATATATATATATATATATATATTCTATATGAAGGCTTGCCGGAGTGCTTCTTTTCAAATACATCAAATATTTAAATAGTGTTTTGGAACGGATGAACTTCTCCAATTATAAAAGAAACAAGGACCAATTGTAAGGAGTCTACTCTTAAACTTTTACTTATTTCTTATTGTGTCCACTTCATATCTGTACTAGTGGCCTGGTTATGAGAAGAGACATTTTCTTCTTGTCATAACTTACATAGTTTCTTATGAACTTTCTATAAACATGACAAATGCCTTTACAAAAACCAAAACCCCAAGATTGAAGAAATTAGAAAGAGACGTATTAAATTGAGGGAGTAGAAGGCAACAATATTGGCAGTCCTTTATGGATATAAAATGTGTGCAATACATGCAACCTCTTAGCAGCTGTGCTTAAGGCTCTCTTGCTGTGAAGATGGCAAATATGCAAGCTATCATTCCAGTTTTCATTCTTCTTTTACTCTTGCATTCTCAATCCTTTGTTTGGGGAGCCATATGGCCTAATCATGTAGTTAGCAATAATAGCCACGAGTGCATTGAGATGGAAAGAAAAGCCCTTATTAAGTTCAAAGAAAGTCTAAATGATCCTTTTCATTGCTTGTCTTCTTGGATTGGCAATGATTGTTGCAACTGGGTGGGTGTAAGATGCAACAAACAAACAAGGAATGTGATAAGGCTTCAACTTAGGGGCACAGATATATGCTCCAAGACCAAAAACAAGTCATCCTCAAACATACAATGGCCTTTGAGTGGTGAGTTGAATCCTTCTCTCCTTGATTTGAAATACATGAACTACTTAGACTTGAGTCACAATGGTTTTGAGAATGTTCAAGTTCCACCATTTTTAGGTTCACTTGGTGGATTGCAGTATCTTAACCTATCCCTTTCATCTTTTTCTGGAATGGTTCCAACTCAGCTAGGAAACTTGTCACATTTGCAATATCTTTCCCTATTAGCTTCATCATCAATGTGGTCTTCAGATTTGAGTTGGCTTTCTGGTCTCACATCACTCCAATATCTAGATATGAGTAGTGTCAATCTTAGCAAAGCATCAAACTCTTGGCTCCAATCTATCAATAGGATTCCATCTCTTTCATTTTGCACTTACGGTATTGTGGACTTGGTAATCTGTAAGAACTGGTATCAGTAGAATAACAACAGGGATGATTGAGAAATATCAGAAGCACAATACTAGAGTAGTATTAGCTCCCCTCCTTGCTGTGAGTATTAGGTTGATAGAAAAAAATAACAAGGCAAATAGAGTATCTACAACTAGGTGTTCGAGACCTAGCACCCTCCCAATCAATTCCTTCCAACTATTCTCAAAATGCCCCCCTCAGCAATTCTCCCCTCCCCCTATATTTCCCACCTTCTCTCCCATAACAGAATAACAATGCCATCCATCCCACCCCTAACTGTGCCAGCTAGGCAAAGTTAGTTACAACCCGCTCCCTCACCCTCTAGTTATATGCGCCCCTCCTTTCATTTTTTTCCTTTTTATTCTTTCTACTATAAACCTTAGCATAAGGAAGAATAGCACTATGGGTAACGTAGTCAGGTCAGGGCCCATGTCATTTTTATTAACCTTACTTAGGACCCTAACAACACCCCCTTCAAAATCCACCTTGTCCTCAAGGTGGAAAGAGGGAAACAGCTTCTGAATGTCCTCTGCTAGCTCCCACGAATTTTCAAAGTCTAGGCAAGGCTTGCCACTTGATTAATACTTCAATCTGACCAGCTGAATTTGTGCGGGCAGCAAGGGCGCTCTGGCTGCACTTGAAGTTCCCAGTCCTCCGAAAGAGGCTGGAAGAGGTTGGTCTGCACATCCTGAGAAACACATTTTTTGAGTAGGGAAATATGAAAAACAGGGTGTACTCTAGAATCAGCTGTAATTTCAGTTTGTAAGCACTGGCCCTATTTTTCAGCACTTCATAGGGCCCATAGTATCTTGCACTCAACTTCTGATTGATTCTCTTTGCCAGTGTCTTGAGCCTATAGGGCTATAACTTCAAGTAAACTTTATCTCCTACTGCATACTCAACATCTCTTCTTTTAAGGTCAGCATAAGACTTCATTCTGTTTGAGCCCTTTCCAGTTAGAATTTCAACTCATCCAACATTTGATTTCTTTCCTCCATTAGGATATGAACTTCCTCCACTGTAGACTCTTTACTATCTCTTAAAAGTGTAGGCGGTTCTCTTCCATAAAGCGCCTTGAAAGGAGTCATTCGAATCGCCCCATGGTAATTGGTGTTGTACCAATACTCAGCCCAAGAAAGCCATTTAGGCCACTGAGGGTTTAGAACCAGTGAAACAGCGAAGGTATGTCTCCAAACACTTGTTGACCGCTTCGCTTTGTCCATCGGTTTAGGATGGTATGCGGAACTATATTTCAGTTTAGTCCAAGCCATCTTGAATAAATCAGTCCAAAAATGGCTCATAAAAACTCGGTCCAATGAGACTATTGAGCTAGGAAACCCATGGAGGCGAACCACTTCCTTGACAAACATGGCAGCCACTTCTTTTGCAGTAAATGGGTGAGACAGAGGGCAAAAGTGAGCATATTTTGTCATCCTGTCAACCACCACCATTATAGTGTCCATTCCCATCGTTCTAGGCAGCCCTCCTATAAAATCCATGGTGACATCAGTCCATGTGTTGCTGGGAATGGGAAGTGGCTGCAAAAGTCCTCCTGAAAGAGTTTGATGTTTGTTTCGTTGACAAACATCACACTCCTTAATATATTGCTGAATCCTGACTTCATCCCTTCCCAATATAGCAGCCCAAAATTCTTTTGTAAGTGCGGAAAAATCCAGAATGACCCCCAATGTTAGAGTCATGGAATTCTTGCAGTATTTGAGGGATTTTTGCTGAATTTTTAGCAATTACTATTCTGCCCTTATAGTACAACCGCCCTTTTTTTAATGTAAAACCAGGATGAGAGTCCTTACCTTGTAACAAATCTTGAATAATGCTCCTCAACCTTGCATCTGCTTGAACTTCAGCCTTAAATCAGTCCATTCAGGCAGATAGTGGAAATAGCCGAATATTGAAGCTTCCTAGAGAGGGCATCAGCCACCCTATTCTCGCCCCTGCTTTATATTTAATTTCAAAGTCATAGCCAAGGAGTTTTGCCACCCATTTCTCCTGATCCTTCCCAATTCGTTGATCCAGCAAGTATTTCAGACTTTTCTGGTCTGTATGCACCACAAAATGTTGTCCCAGGAGAATGACGCCACTTTGCACCATCACTATGGCCATTAGTTCTCTCTCATAAATGGACTTCTTTCGGGTGCCTTCAGAAAAACTTGACTCATATATGCAATGGGTCTCCCCTCTTGCATCAAAACTGCTCCAATTCCCTTGTCTGATGCATCCGTTTCAATCTCAAATGGCTTGTCAAAGGAGGCGCAGCCAACACCGTAGGGAAGTCATAGCTCTCTTTAATTTCTCGAAAGCTAGTTGGGCTTCATTCCCCACACAAAAATATTCTTCTTAAGAAGCTGGGTGAGTGCCCATGCCACCTTCCCATAATCCTTAACAAATCTTCGGTAATACCCGTCAATCCCAAAAAACCTCTGAGCCCCTTCAAATCAGGGGTCTAGGCCAATCTACCATATCCTGGATTTTTTGGGGTCAGCTGCCACACCTTCACCCGAAATGATATGCCCAAATATTCAACTTGAAGTTGCTCAAAACAACACTTCTTCTTGTTGACATATAACTCATGATCCCTCAATACTTCAAAAATATGCTGAAGATGCATATGATGGGTCTCAAGATTTGGGCTATATATCAATATGTCATCAAAAAACACAAGAACAAATCTTCTTAAAAAAGGTCTCAGCACCTCATTCATCAAGGCTTGAAAAGTGGAGGGGGCATTAGTGAGTCCAAAAGGCATAACAAGGAACTCATAATGCCCTTCATGGGTTCTAAAAGCTGTTTTTGGGATGTCTTCTTCCTTCATCCTGTCTGATGATAACCAGATTTCAAATCTAGCTTAGAAAAGACCTTGGCACCTCCCAACTCGTCTAATAACTCATCAATAACCGGGATAGGAAATTTATTGGGAATGGTTATCTGATTTAATGCCCTGTAATCCACACAGAAACGCCATCCTCCATCTTTTTTCTTAACTAAAATCACTGGACTAGAAAAAGGGCTTGGTACTAGGCCTTACAATGCCCGAATGCATCATCTCATCTACGATCTTTTCAATTTCAGTTTTCTGATAATGGGATACCTGTAAGGACGGATGTGAGGAATTTGAGCCCTTCCTTCAATACTATGGCATGGTCCTTTCCTGGTTGGTGGCAAGCTTGATGGGGTTTGGAATAGATCTTCATATTCAGCTAATAAATTTTTTATTCCTTCTGAAAGCTCAGCTCCTCCCTTCCTTCAATCTCCATGGGGGTCACCAAGTATCCTTCTCCATCTGCCTTAAGAGCCTTCAAAGCTGCCCTCCATGATGATTTGCTCTTGCATAGCTTGGGATCGCCTTTCATTAGTACCCGTTTGCCATCTTCCATCCAACTAAGTGTCATATTTCTGAAATTTCCAGTAAAATCTCCCAAACTCTCCAACCAATCTGCTCCAAACCACTTCAGGTCTACCTAACTTCACCACGAAAAAATTCTGGACAATTTTTACACCTTGCACGTTCAACTCCACTCCCCTCCAGACTCCAAAACCTTCTTCGAAGTCCCATTACCCACCTCCACCGTGAACCCGTGTACTTTTTCTATTGGTTGTAGCTCCTCGGCCAGCTTCGCTGAGATAAAGTTTGCAGTGGCCCCTGAATCTATCAAGATTACCACCCGTTCCCTTGAATCTTCCCCCATAGCTTGAGAGATTTATTTGAAGTTAAACCCCAGAAGCTAAGAGAGGATAATTGTAGTTCCCTTACCTCACTCCCTGGTTCCTCTTCTATGGAGATGTCCGGTTCCTCCTCCTTTTGGTCCTCTTCTACTCCTTCCTCCATTAAGATGAGTTGTTGATGGCGCAAATAACATTTGTGCTCAGGATTCCATTTATCTCCACATCTAAAACACAGCCCCTTTCTTTGTCTCTCTTGCCATTCTTCGTGTCGAAAGCCTTCGAATGTCTCCTGTTTTGTTTGCAGATGGTTTATCCACGCCACTAGAACCATCCCCGCGGGCCCCACTTGAGTTACTCCTTGCTCCCATTTGTGGCTTAAAATGCTCTGGGCCACTATCATTCCTTGACCCATTTCCTTGCATATTTCCAGCATGTACGGTTGGTGAATTGGGCCTGAGATGGGCCTGGACCTCTGATGGTTCACCAGCGCTCCTTCCCCTGGGTGTACGCAGTTCCACCCAAGCCAGATTCCTTTGCTCGATCTCTAAAGCTCGGTCCATCATCGCGGTAAGAGTGCGAAATTCTCCCACCGTCATTTCAGCTCTCACTTCCTTCTTGAGACCATTCAAGAAAATGCACCTGAGGATTTCCTGGGTCTAAGTTCCTCTTGGTCCTAGCCACCCGTTCGAACTCCCTCCATATTGCATCACGAACCGTCTGTTTCACGTCCACAACGGTCCCATGGGGTTCTGGGCTTCCCCTGGTTGGAATCGCGGAGGAGATCTTCCTTGAATCTCGCGAGGAATGGAACTCCGTTTGCTCCTCCCACCACTCATACCAAGTCAGCGCCTCGCCCTCCATAGCTACCAGCAGACCGAGTCTGTCCCTCAACCCAATTTGTGCCACCCGAAAGTATCTCTCAGCTCGCACAAGCCACCCGTAAGCATCGTCACCGGAAAAAATGGGGAGATCCATTCTCCGACTCACCTCTACCCTTCTCGGTCGCCGCTCCTGGTGCCTCCTGACCTGGAGGAATCATCGTCATCGCTCTCATCGTAAGAATCCTCTTCTTGTTGCGTGAACGCGTCATCGTTCCCCTCTGGTCCATCGCCCCTTCGTCGGCGTTGATGATGCGACGTCGGGTCACTTCCCCTTCCGACCCACTTGAGCTCCGATCTCTCCTCAGTTGCTCCATTTGACGAGTCAACGCTGCCATCGCTCGCACGTTTTCCTCGTGCATCTCAGCCAACCTACGCTCCATGTCTCCAAGTCGGGCCTCCATTGCGCTCGCGTGGTCACCATGCAGAGCTCCCAAGATTCAGAGCTCTGAGACCAGTTGTAAGAACTGGTCAGTAGAATAATAACAACAGGGATGATTGAGAAATATCAAAGAAGCACAATACTAGTAGTATTAGCTCCCCTCCTTGCTGTGAGTATTAGGTTGATAGGAAAAAATAACAAGGCAAATAGAGTATCTACAACTAGGTGTTCGAGAGACCTAGCACCCTCCCAATCAATTCCTTCCAACTATTCTCAAAATGCCCCCTCAGCAATTCTCCCTCCCCTATATTTCCCACCTTCTCTCCCATAACAGAATAACAATGCCATCCATCCCACCCCACTAACTGTGCCAGCTAGGCAAAGTTAGTTACAACCCGCTCCTCACCCTCTGAGTTATATGCCCCTCCTTTCATTTTTTTCCTTTTTATTCTTTCTACTATAAACCTTAGCATAAGGAAGAATAGCACTATGGGTAACGTCAAGTCCAAGGCCCATGTCATTTTTATTAACCTTACTTAGGACCCTAACATAATCTACCTCAAACTCTCCCATATTTAAACCTTACATCACTTTCAGTCCTTGATCTCTCCATGAATAATTTTAATTCCTCAATACCTGGGTGGTTATCCAATATCAGCTCCTTGAGAGTCCTTAACCTGGAATCGACTAACCTTAAAGGTCCCATTACTATGGTTTCATCATGGGGCAACATTTGTAATTTACTCACTTTAGACTTGTCATCAAACACTCAAATTACTGGTGAATTTGAAGAATTTGTGGGGGTTTTAACAACATGTACTAATAGTAGCCTAGAGGATTTAGATTTGAGTTTTAACAAATTGTCTGTTCAATTCCTTCAACCATTGGAAATTTGTCACATTTAAAATATCTGGACTGTCACAACATGATGAATGGAACTATTGCAAATAACATAGGTCATCTCACTGAACTCCTGGAACTGAATCTTCGTGAAAATTTTTGGAAGGCATACTCATGAAAACCATTTCCATAACCTCACAAGTTTGTCTTCATTTCATGTGTCATCCAAAATGGGATCTTTGTCTTCCAATATCACTCAAAATTGGGTTCCACCTTTCAGTCTATAGCTCTTGAAATACGTGACCTGCCAATTGGGTCCAATGTTTCCAACATGGCTCAAAACCCAATGGAACCTAGTGGCCATTGTCATCCTCAACATGGAATATCTGATACAATACCGAATTGGTTCTGGGATTTCTCACTACAAATCAGAACCTTGGATCTCTCCTATAACAAAATAAAGGGAAGCCTTCCAGAGTCTTTGCACTTTGGAAAATTCCCAATTGTTTACTTGGGATTTAATCATTTGGAAGGGTCAATCCAGTTGGTCTGGCATTTTTCACCTTTCTCTAAGCAACAACTTTCTCTCTGGCTCAATTCCCTCAAATCTTGGCCAAGACATGTCATCGTTGGAAGGCTTGGATCTATCAGGGAACTTAATTACTGGCAGCATTCCCTCATCCTTAAGGCTATTAACTGATTTAGTTTTTCTTGACCTATCAAACAATAGTTTATCAGGGGAAATCCAGTATATGCAAAGGGAGCTATGCCACCCTTGTATACCATTGATCTGTCAGGCAACAATCTATCAGGAGGAATCCCTGCTTGGATATGTGCAGCTTCACTTGCATTGATTCAACTGAGCAACAATAATCTTTCTGAGAGATATCATCAGCCTTGCACAATTGAAGCCATTTGAACACAATCGACCTTGGAGACAATGCATTCTTTGGTGCCATACCTGAATGGCCTGGGCAAACTTAACTTGGATAAGAGAGCTGAGGCTACAAGGCAATGTGCTTAATAGACATATCCCTGAAAGTTTGTGCCATCTACCTCATCTTCATGTTCTTGATCTTGCGTTCAACAACTTATTAGGAAACATCCCTCCATGCTTAGGCAATATAACAGGTTTCAAAGCACTAAGTTTTTCCTATGTTTATGGAGGGTACTCTGAGCACATGGAATTATCCAATAAAGGAATATCAATGGAATACACGCAAAAATGCATGTTGTGAATCTCATTGATCTTTCTAGCAATCATCTATCTGGAGAGACACCACAAACATTGACAGAGCTTTCATACTTGGTTTCCTTGAACTTGTCTTGTAATCAATTGACTGGAGCCATACCAACAAACATTGGAGCACTATAACAATTGGAAAGCCCTGACCTTTTAGAAACTATCTCTCAGGTGTAATACCTCCTAGTATGGCTTCTATGACATTCTTAAGCCACTTGAGCTTGTCCTATAACAACTTGTCTGGTGAAACACCAGTGGCCAATCAGTTCAAACCTTGATAGATCCTTCCATCTATGAGGGTAATCCACAACTTTGCGGGACTCCTTTGCCCACCAAGTGTTCAGAGCCTACTGATAAAGACCCTAAATTTAAGAACCACGGTGACATAGATGAAGATGTAAACAGTTTACATGATAAGTTGAGCATATCTCTTGGCTACATTGTGGGATTCTGGGTTGTTTGTGGAAGCTTAGTGATAAAAGAATCTTGGAGACATGCCTATTTTCGGTTTGTTGATTCTATGAAAGATAGGATTCTTGTTGTTATCATTGTGAGGTGGGCCTGCATCAAGAGAAAGTTTAAGGCATAGGGCAATTGAGATGGCTTTCTCTAGTTAAGTTAACTTGTTTCATTAAGTAGCATAGTTACAATGTTGTCAGATCTATGTAGTTGACTTCACCTTGTTGGATGACAATGCTGACTATGTTGTTGTTGCAAGCAACAAAGTTAGTTTGATGAACATGGTTTTTTCTTCTTTAGCAATTCTTATAGTTAGCACTAGCCGTTTCTCCAGCTTATGTTTGGTATAAGAAAAAATTGTAATGTAACACTGTCTTGGTTTGTAATATATATGCTTTTTCTCATCATGTCAATGGCACGCCAAAATGGAACATATTGACTAGATTTTTAAATCTTTGAATAATGGCAAAAAAAGAGTTTAAAAGTTTGACTATTCATCTTGCGTTTCAAACTTCCCTGGATAATAACTAGCTAGAACTAGGAATTTTCCGCATTCCAGCTATATAAGATGCATGTGCATTGTGCACCACCAAAACATTCATTTAGATATCAAATAAAGCAATAATGGATAATGGTGATGTTAAGGTTTTTGGTCTATGGGCAAGTCCATTTACCCAGAGGGTTGCTTGGGCACTAAGAATAAAGGGTGTGAGTTATGAATACGTTGGTGAAGATCTTGCCAACAAGAGCAACACGTTATTGCAATACAATCCAATCTACAAGAAGGTGCCTGTCCTTGTGCATAATGGAAAACCATTAGCTGAGTCTATGGTGATTCTTGAATACATTAATGAGACATGGCCTGATAACCCTTTATTGCCCCAAGATGCTCACGAGAGGTCTAATGTTCGATTCTGTCAAAATTCATTGATGAAAAGGTAAGAGATATGCAGAATTTTGTACATAGCTTGTTTTCTCTCGCGTCCCTTCTTTCCCTTTTCTTAACGTAACAAACTAACCGCAGCAAGGAAAGTAGACTTAAATTTGTTTCGGTCAAAAGAAAAAAATTATATCATCATATACTCGTTAGAAAATTTCCATATGTTCTGCAACACATTTTTTTTGTGCATTTTTAATTGTATTTACGAAGGGTAGATGTTAAAATTAGTGTTCAATGGTTAGATTAATTTCGTCAGTTACATAAATAAAATAACCATATATTATTTAAGGACTAATAATATGTTTAATTACTTTAAATATAAAGGGACCAAATTGTTTAAAATTAAAAAAAAAAAACAATGGTTCCCCTTTGGAAGACTAACTTGAGAATTTACCAACAAAACAAAATAAATACTTTTTAGATAATTTGGAATTGGCTCTCTCATGTTATGAGCTTAATTTCTTGCATGGCTTTGTTTTGAATATGCAGCAATTCACATGATGAATTTTTTTAAGCATGATGGAGAGATACAAGAGAGGGCAATGAAAGAGACATGGGAGACCTTAAGAGTCATAGAAAAGGAAAGTGGGCTTGGTGAGAAGAAATTCATGGGTGGCAACACAATAGGATTGGTAGACCTTGCATTGGGATGGGTTGCACACACTCTGGTGGCTATGGAAGATGTGGTTGGAGTCAAGTTCATCACACCTGACGCCTTCCCTTTCCTTCACTCGTGGATTGGGAACTTCTTGGAAACTCCTTATAAGAAACAATCTCCCACCTCATGAGCTAGCAGTGGAATATTTCAGGAAAAGAGGGAGATGTCTCTTGCAATGGCTGCCCAAGGTTGTCACCACCATCACTAGAATTTTCTAATTTTGTTGGAATCTATGATTATTAGTATCCGGAGTTTATTGAACTCCAGTTAATTTGGCTCAAGTTATATCGGTCCAATATGGGATAAAAGTCTCCTGGATGTTTTTTATTCCTACTCTTGTAAAATTTTATAATTTCGGTACTTTTTAATTATTTGTAACAAAAAATGAGTCATGTGTCTCAATAACCAAAATTTTTAAAATTTATCAAATTAAATACCAAATCACAACCGTTGATTACACAAAGATATTGGTACCCATAGGTATCGAAAGAAAAACCATGAATAAATATATAATAATGAGGGATGACTCAAGTGGAATGAGTGATTTATTGTGAGAGTGTGAGTAACAAATATGAGTCATATAATCATACATAGATGGTTATCATCGAAAGTTAATCAATGGCACATGATAACTTAAAAAAATCACAGTTTTATATTTAAATCTTCACTGTTTATGTAAGATTTAACTATCAACATATTATCTCACTTTCAAATTAAAAATGACCACTGATAACATAGTTATAAAAACCGACCGAACCGGCCCTTAACCTAAACCGTGAACAGGTCACTGGTCCCTTCTTCATAATTAGATCATTCTATGGGAACCGGTCAAACTTGATCAAACCGATTAAACCCTATCCATCTGACGGATTTGACCTTGCCTTTCCTTGCCTTTGACCGCCTTTCTGCCTTTCCTTTGAAAGCTAAGCTGTTGGAATGTTTTTTCCAAACGCTCCAAGCAAGTCTCGAACTCGTGCCAAGCATTGTGTAAGGAGTGCCCACTTTCCACTAAGCCAAGCTTTGTCTTTGGTATAATACATGCAAAGAATAATATATATATTATCTATTCTGCTTAATAAATTCTTTTTAGAAATTGATTTAATTATAGATGGTTCAACCGGTTAACCAGTGACCCAATTGTTGAACCAGGAACCCAGTACCCAAGTGCCTAAGGGTCGAATTTGGGTAAAGTTTAATAACTATGACTGATAATGATAATGAAGTCTTCTCTCTTTCTTTAATTCACTTTTATTTGTTTTGACTAAAACAAAAAAGACAAATGCAACAACACACGGTAACAAGAATGAACTATTTGAATCTTTAGGATTTCAGTTTAGTGTGGTATTCTCATAAAGATACAAACAAGACAAAAAAATAAAAATAAAAATATATACAGCATGTTTGGGAAGAGTTTTTAAAATGTGTTTTCGGTTTTAAAAGTGAAAAACAAAAAACACCGTTTGTCAAAGATGTTTTCGAAAACATGTTTTAAAAGCAAGAAAACACAACCCTCTTTTAAATAGGAAACCCAAAACGGTTTTGGGTTGTTTTTGTGTTCTTGTTTTCAAAACAATGAAAACGCGGTGTCATTTTTGTAATTAAGTGAAGTTATTGTTCTCTCCATTATTCGACTCCTCCTGAGTGTGTTTTGAGTTATCTTTCGTTCACATATTTTGCAGAAGCAAGCTCCCAAGACTCATCCACTCAAGGAAGAGTCAGAGAGATCCTTCAGGACTTCCCGCCTTCCCTCCGTCCGCACCTGGCGACCTTCGCGCTCTGCGTCTGTCCGACGCGCTCCTCCGCTTCCGACCTGCGCACGCTTCCGCGAGGGGAGACCGCGAAGCCCAGGACACCACCGCCACCTGTCCCGGGCGAAGCATTCCACCGCGACTGTCAGGTCCCGCGACCCGCCACCTCTAAAGCTCAAATCCGCCTTTCCCTCAGATTCTGTGAGTGCTTCCCTTTCCCTCTCTTTCTCTTTCGTTGCTTCATAGGAAAAATAGCACTTTTTAGTGGATTTTGCTTATATTTTCTTGTTCATCATACTAGTAATATGCTTTCCAGAACTTCACATTCAACTTGGTCCAATTAATTTGCCTTTTTCCATATGCCGAACCTAAAAGAATGGGAACTTCATGTGATTTTGATGAATTATGCAATATCCTTTTGAATGCATTCTTGGAATCCTAGATTATTGAGCAATATGTTGCTATTAATGGTTTCAGGTTGATAAAGGAGTTTGATCGTGAAATTAAAGATGAAGAGGGAAGAAATCCCCAGAAGTGAACAAGCAACTTAATGATGAAAAGCAATCGATGGTCAATACTCAGAACCTTTCCTTTTCCCCATCACTCACAATAAGATTAATTTGATGAAGCTAAAGGGCAATGGCAAGCTATCGTGACCAAATTGCTAATTGGATGTGGCTACAAAAAAATTATGCATAGGTTATAAATAGATTTATAAATGTAAATTGACATCAAATTGTGTTAAGACTATTTTTAGAATAGGAATTTGTATTAAAACTTTATTTATTAAGTATCTATGGAAAATATTATCTATAAAATATAATAGTTAAAGTTTATCATTTATAAGTTATGCAATTTGCCAAATAGTTTTTTGTTTTATTGGTTTTAAAAGTTGTTTTTAAAAATAAATTATCCAAACAAATTTCTGTTTTTTGTCATTATAAAACTGTTCTTAAAGTTACATTGTCAAACAAGTTTTTCTTTTTTTGTTTTTAAAATTGAACTGAACTTGTTTTATAAACAGTTTTAAAAAATTTAAGAACAAAAACACTTCCAAACAATCCCATAGTTTTTCACGTAACCCAAACTTATCTTTATTATTTTGTTTTCCTTTTCTTTCCGATTTGATGTTCAAATAAAATTTTGGGATACATATAAATTTCGCTTTGGAGCTAGGAAATTCATTTAGAAATTTTCTTTGACCAAGTTTTTGGACATCATTACAAAGAAACCATAACTTCGCATATAAATATTAGTGGGTGTACACAAGGACACTGTATATGATTTTCAATTACTTTTCTTTTGTTGTTATTTTTTCAAAGTGTGACTTTTCAATATTTCTATTCTATGTTCATATCTTTGGAATGGTCAAAGGTAGCGTCACCGGCAAACAAATGTCGTCGAGGAGTTAGGAGCTATCTTACTATTTTTTGAATGGTTGAAGGTGATAATAAACACCAAAGGAAACTAGACAAGTGTTCCACTGGCAAGGTTTCTTGGCTGTTGTCTAGTTCAATGGCAAGGACATCTACAAGTGTTTGATAATTTAAGGTCAACTTTGTCCACAAATTTTAACCTTTTATTAACTTCATTAAAAAATGCAGAAACATTTTGGTGCTATTTAATAAAAAGTTTTGATCAGGGTCTTATCCTAACTCCTACCTTATTATCTCCTAATACCAAAAGATATTATGGATGAATTGAAGTTACTGGGATTCTGGGCAAGTCCATTTGCTCACAAAGTAATTTGGGCTCTCAAGCTGAAGGGCATCAAGTATGAGTACATCGAAGAAGACCTTCCTAACAAGAGTCAATTGCTTCTGCAGTCTAATCCTATTCATAAGAAGGTTCCAGTGCTTCTTCATAGGGGAAAATCCATATGTGAATCCCATGTCATTCTTGAATATATTGAAGAAATATATCCAGAGAATCCTTTGTTGCCGAAAGATGCTTATGAAAGAGCCTTAGCACGGTTTTGGATCAGTTTTGGGGCAGAAAAGGTAGTTTCATTTAAGAGTATCATAATAAAAAAATTATTAGTTAGCTAGAATTTTTGCTTACATTTATTGTTTAATAAAATTATGTGACATATATGTTTGATGCATTGATGAATAATTTAGTCATACTGCTTGTTCTGTTCAATAACTATGATTTTTTGTCAAAGATTCAGACAATCCTTTTGAGGCCGTGTAAATAATATTACTCTTCACAATATTGGCATGCAAACGTTCTTCAATTTGATTGCTACTTGTAATACAACTCTTTCAGCACTACCCTTTCTTTTATAAAGAAGCTGCAAATCATTCTGTTCTGTAATTTAAGAACTTAAAAAGTTTTGTAAGGGTGAACCATCTTCCAATAAGCAGATCATTAACTAAAAGCAAGGGGTCTCAGGCAATTATAGATAATATAACTTGTGCTAGAGCAAAACCGAAAAGAAAACACACAAGAAAAAGAATAGAATGAGACTATCTCTGCAGCTACATGCACTTGCTTCAAATCATCCTGCAGCTGAAAACTATCAGAACAAGGGATAGAAGCATGAGAAATTAAACCTGTCTTTTATCAACTATAATGTTAGAACACAACCTTTCTGGTTGATTTATTGGGGTGAGCAGACTAGAACCAAGAGGTCACATTTAAGGATTCATAGATAATTTTGTTTAAGAAAATGTCAATTACATACTTATTTAGTTCTTCAAACATTTTACATAAGCAAAGGTAAGAACCATTCAGCTCACAACACAACTTTTTTCGGTGAATGGAAGTCACATGCATATGCTGTATACGAACTTCTTGAATCATTTGCTTGTAACAAAAATTAGCTATTTACCAATTAACATGTTTAAATATGGAGAAATTACTCGATAAAGTGGCATTTCAGATGAAAGATTTGAGTCCTAGTAGTAATTGAATCTGAAATATCACTTTATCATTATGGAGAGCACAATCTACTTTGCTATTCCATGATCAGACAATAAGGGTTTGTTTGGTTTGGGTTTCCAATTTTTAATTTTTCAATTTTCCAGAATTTGTGAAGGAAAAACTGAAAATTTTGAAAACTACAAATTCCAGTTTTTCCTTCATAAATTCTGGAAAACTGAAAATAAAAACTAAAAACTAGAAACTCACACCAAACAAACCCTAAGTTTTCTTAAAATTTGAGCATCACCTTAATACCATTTCTCTAGTTGAAGTCTGGCACTCATAAATTTCATTAAATGTGTCCACATATGCCACATTATACATGCAAGGTTTTAGTCCACATTTGTAGAATTGTAGTCATAGTTCTTCTATAAACTATTTGACTCATGATCATGGTGCTTTAGGGCCACCTTTTCCATGCCTTTTATCTCTCCAGTGAAGAAAATCGAGCAAAGGCAAGTGAAGCAGTACTTGAGGTTCTGAAAACCTTGGAAGAGCAAGCATTGAAGGATAATAAGTTCTTTGGTGGAGACAACATCAATATTGTGGACCTATCATATGGATGGCTATGCCACTGGCTTCAGACCCTGGAAGAATGCGCGGGTGCAAAAGTGCTAGAACCAAGCACTTTGCCTCGTTTATATGAATGGACACAGAATTTCAAGAAAATTCCTATAATCAAGGATGACTTGCCAGATTATGAGAAGTTGCTGGCTCACATGAATCGACTGAGGCCAATAATAATGTCTAAAGCAGGAGGCCGATGGTAAGGTCTAAAGCCAGGAGCTGCTAGTGACTTGGACTAGACTCATTCATGTTACTCAATATGAAAACATTGGGTTTGATTGTGAATTTTCATTTTTTGGATCACAAGTGAAACAATATTATCTCGATAGTTGTTTCTTATTTTTATAATCTTAAGGTTGATCAATGCCAGTTTAATTAATTTATTTTCTCTGTTGGCTAAAACAAGATTTTGATCTCTGTAACTTTCTGTTCTTAAAAAAAATTGAATTATGGTCATATAAGTTAAGAAACAAAAACTAAAAATAATTAAACTATAAAGACTGAAAATTAAATGTGTAAATACTGGAAGTACGAAAATCTTATTTAGTTTTTCTAAATATAAATTGAATTGGAACGTGCTTTTTAGATTTTTTTTAAATACACTTCCAATAATTTATCATCAAAATAATACAAAAATGTTATTCTACCACCTTAAAAGTGAATGTCTCAATAGACATCTATTTTATTACTATTGAATATGATGATGGTCTTTGCTTATCTCCTTCATCCATCACATTCAATGATAATAGACACTCACTTTTAGAGTGTTAAAATAACACTAGTCAATACAATTAATGATTTGTTTTTTTTTTTCAAAGAAAAGAACAAACTAATACACCAAAACTTAATAAACAAAAATACTAAAAGCCATGCTCTTTAGACTTTAGGACCATATGCTCCTTATATTTGAATGGTTGATAAAAACAATAATGGGTTGGGTCAATCTGTGAGTTAGGTGAGCTACTTGGGTGTTCCTATCCTTCAGGGTGTGTAACTAAAGCTACTTTTCACACTCTCCTTGAGAAGGTGGATAAACGACTAGCTTCTTGGCAAAAATGTTTACTCAACAAAGCAGGACACCTTTGTCTAGCCAAGTCTGTTGCATCCCTCCTGTCTACACTATGTAGTCATTGTGGCTACGGAGGGGGTGTGTGATCGTATTGATAGAATTGTGAAGGATTTTGTTTTGGGTAATTAGCCAAACCGCACGCTTTCCATCCTATTGCTTGGGAAGTTTTAACCTGACAAAAGAGTTGTGGGGGTCTTGGAATTAGGGGAGCTCATAACATGAACATGGCTTTACTTGGGAAGTTGTTATGGCTCATTGAAAATAATTCTCCAAAGACTTGGAGTTCAAGTCTTACGGGAAAATATCTCAATTATGACTTGATCTTTCACTCCATGCCACCAGGGATGTGTTCTTATATTTGGAGGGGGATTGGCAAAGCTGATGAGGCTGAAGAATGGATTTCACTTCTCACTTGGTTCGGGGAATGTCTCATTATGGTATGACAGTTGGCTGAATGGAGAACGGGTGGCTACTATAGTAGATTACGTCCATATTTGGATTCGGAGCTCCAATCGTGACCTTTGGTGGGATATTCAATGACACTTTAATATCTTGAATACTCGTTTACCTGAGAAACTCGTCGCTTCTCAGCTCAATCGTTCTTTACCATGTTGGGGTGAGTATGATGCGGCTTGGCGCGGCTTGGACAGGGAAGCGTGAATATTCTACCACAAGTGGTTATCAATGGTTACTTCAGGATTCTGCTTCTGAGGAGGTTGGAGGGTCCTGGATGTGGATTTGGAAATTGTTGGTCCCGAGAAGTTCAAGTTTCTAATCTGGCAATTATACCACTCCGCCCTCCTCCTGCCAAATTTAGGTTTAATAAGCGTATTGCTCCTTCACCAGTTTGTGTGCGATGTAGACTTAGGGAGGAAGATCTTCTACATTGTCTTCGTGATTGTTGTCATCCCTGATTGTTTAGCTTGAATTGGGCTCTGGTCATGATCCGCATTTCTTTACTCTTCCTTTGTTTGATTGGGTAAATGCACACTTGAGACTCTCTTTTAACCTACCCTTTGCAGGTAACGTTATGGTGGGTTTGGTATTGGCGTAATAAACAAATTTTTGAGCCGTCTTTATAAAGGGTGGATAAGGTGTTAGTCTTGTTAGTTGTAGACATTTATTCCATTAGAACGCACTTGTCCTTTACTCATCGTCACACTATGGTTCCACGTGTGGTAAGTTGGGCCCAGCCAGAGGAGGAAAGTAAAGTTGAACACGATGGTGTCGGGTTGCTGATGCGACGTGTGCCGGGATTGGGAGGGTCCTACAAACTCAAATGAGACATGGATTGAGGGATTTTCTAGGTTTCTTGGGGATTATTCGTTTTATTTGTAGAGCTTATGGCGATCAGAGTTAGTCTTACTAGAGTGTGGAAAAATGATATCATTTAGTGTGGTATGAAAGTGACTCATGACATGCCTTCACTTTGCTTACATCTAACTTTTGGACCAAACACCATATTTGTACTGCCTTCTCACGGAG
This sequence comes from Dalbergia oliveri, assembly GCA_030441495.1. Lineage (NCBI taxonomy): Eukaryota > Viridiplantae > Streptophyta > Magnoliopsida > Fabales > Fabaceae > Dalbergia > Dalbergia oliveri. The sequence continues at coordinate 22,343,642 of JAMLFY010000007.1, forward strand.
GCTAAGTTGGATAGTACCAATGATGATCACATTAGGTTTTGACAAACTCCCCTCCTATCTTATTGCATCACCTTTCTATGGATGCTTTAGGAAATGGGTATTTACGTGGTTAGCACCCTTTGACTTTTTCTTGCTTGTTTACCTTTCATATGTAACCAAAAAAAAAAAAAAAACAACCCATCACATGCAAGTTCGGTGATTTCAATCCACAAATATGAACCAACCCACCATTTATAGGCTGTGAATAGGGCTGATTGCACTGATTTAAAAGCGGACCAAGCCCGTTGAAAACCCCTACAAAAATCCATCCATCCCCACTGAACTTTTTCTCACTATATCCTACACATAGGTACATGAAATGCTCCACTTCCCGCTTCCAACCTCTTAAGGCATGCTAACCCTCTCAGAATTAGAATCATTATTTTGATGATTAAGTGATAATATCGATTGTTTGAATCTAAGTTAGATTAGTCATATTTTTTATGTGGACAACGATAATGGCCCTTCTCTCTTGCTACACTGAGATAGAATGTTTTCAAGAGCGTTTTGGGTTTGCAAAACAAGAAAGCAATGTGAAATATGTGAAGGACACACCTATCCGTCTATCACCTTTCAATGAACCATAACTGGATCAATTTTCCAAGAATCTTAATTTTTAAGATAACTGCAGTACAGTTCCAAATCGTTGGCATATTAGTGTATCAAACATTTCCTGAAGAGTTCGGAGAACTCAAAATCTTGAATCAAAAGGCTATAATGCTAGCTAGATGACAATTCTTGAATCAAGAGGCTATTATGCTAAATGACTGTAACTTCTTTTAAATCATTGCTGGCCAATTGGCCAAAAGCATTGCATTTTGAAGGTAAAATAAAGGATTTTAGATGCTATATTACTTTTTATTGTGAGTTGACTTAACATGAATAAGATCAATTGGGATTCAATGTACGCTTCAAATATGGTGATTTACAATGAAAAAGATGTTATTTATAGCATGAAATACTTGTCAACTTACATCTCATCACAGATAAGATATATACCCTATTTGAATGAGGTCATACTCATCAGTTTATGTATGTGGTCAACATATTCCCATATATTATGAGGACAAATAATATAACTAAAAAAAAAGATTGTAGACACTCTAATTCTTCTTAATGTTTCTATAGAAAATGTATAGTCATAAAACAAATGAAAAAAAGAAAGAAAATACAAATCGTAAACAAAATTATTTCATGATCCAGATTAATTTCTAGGGATTTAAATAAGGTACCCCAAATGCTATGTTATAGTTGAGAAGGTTCATGAATTTGCCCATACATTTGTACAAGGAGATTTAAATTCGAAAGAGATTCTGATTCCTCGATGAGAAAGCCATATCATATTCTATCAAGATAGAAATAGGTGAAGGGAATATGTGCGCTGAAGGAAAAGAAAGAGAATCATTTGCCAAAGGCATTAACGTTGACGTGGTTCTTTTATTCTTTTGTGTATTTATTCACCTTGGTCCTTTTGTTTTCTTTTTCACTTTTAATTTGCTGAGAGGCGTTTGTTGGAAGCCGATCTATCTTTTTTTTTTTTGGTTAATAAACTAACTGTTAACTGTACATTGATTCCAGAATATCCATATTGGAGTGGTTCATGAATGCTACTACAAAATGTAGTGGACAAAGTTGTTCCATCAAATGGTAAATTAAAGGAGTAGTTGCCAATTTGTTTGATATCATGAAACCCTATTTAATTTCTTTTTGTTGGATCAAGGTTTAAGAGATGAAAGGTTGTCTTTTTTTTCTTCTTTTGATTTAATTTTAATACATTAAAATTATAAAACTTTTTTTATACAATCATCCGATTAAATCTTTCAATATGCATAACTTTTAAAGTAGTGGCATGAGAGTTAAATATATTTTGGTGTACATTACTTTTGAAGTAGTATGGTGTATATATTTTATTGACGTGATCGATAATATGTGAGTAGATAATTATATAAAAAAAAGTTTTATAGTAAATTAAAGTTAAACTCAAATTCTTTTTTGGTTTGAAAGATGAAAGGTTGTGTTATTGTCACATAATATGATTCTTAATAAGATTTACTTTTTTACATTTTAATGAGATGTCATTAGTAATTAAAAATACGATTATTTGTTGAGTTGATTGCGATTTAATCCTTTTTAATAGCTCATTTCCTGGATCAGTAACTAACAGTGAGAAGTTTTTTTCATAACTTAAAAGTGATGACCTATTTTTTCATGTTCATTTTTACTTGTATTGTGATAATTAAATTTTAGCCCACATAATAATTTTTCAAACAATAATGATATTTTAAAACCTAAATTTCCAAACATCCTAAACACCACTTTCATAAAAAATGAGATTAATGTTATTTTTTATTCTCTATTTATTTCTTATCATCTTTCCTTTTTTTTCTTAAGGTGTTGGTGTCTGCCACTCTTTAAGTGTGAAAATATTTTTATCCTTTTTCAAAAGATGTACTTTGGTGTGGTTGTGCAAATTAACAAGGCAACTCATTCTCTTTTACCATAGCTCATTTCTCTCACATGTGACATACACTAGCGCAAGTGTTATTGAAAGTGGCTTACAAATAAACTTTTAAAAAGATGTGGATAAGAATGTTTACTATAATTTATTACTTGTGACTTGATTATATTATCCTTTGATTATACGAATGATGTTAGAAAATTGACAAAAATTAAATAGCTATTCACTAAACCACTTAAACTAATAATAAAGGTTGGTAAAACCCAGAATCAAATACTTAACAACTGAGTAATATATAAGGTATCAAATACTCCTAGCTAGTTTATATTTGATAATTTTATTTTATTTTTTAAAATTTGTATATAAGTAAAAACATAATGTGATATTATAATAGTTAGATAAATAAGTATTTTATTGCCTACACAGTACAAATGCTGAATTTAGATGATATGTCATCAGGGTGATGAAGCGCCAACCAAGCCACATATTCAATTAATTAGGCGAATTGCAATACCATGGTCCTCAGTTTAAGCAGAGATGATGTGGAAGATATAATTCATTTCTTAATTAATCTTTTCTTTGTTATCATTTGAGGTACAAAACAAGGCAATGAATAAATAAAGAATCATGCTTGATGTCGGAAAAGTTGACAGCTAATTAAAACAAAAACATCTGCTACATGACCTCCTGTCCTATTTATTCTACTCAACAATTCAGTTTGTGGTATGCATCATATTCTTTCTTTCTTGGTCAGAACCATGTGCATGGTTCATAAAGTAATTGAGAAAACATCAGCAGCTTGGAGCTGATTGTAAATAATATAAAGTGATAAAAAAAGTTATCTACAAAAGTAAAAGATGCCAATTCAATAGAATCTCTCTCATCTATAATTCATTTTTTAAATGGTATTTGTTAGTTTTATTTACCAGTGTCACCCTTAAAATTTGTTAGATATAAGTATATAACATCATGGCTCATGATATCTGTAATAGATACAGCCCTTAATACTTTATTCAATTTTGAAAATCTTTTAACAAATAAATTTGCATCTGTGAACTTTTAGCCTAATAACATGTACTTAATGCAAAAGTGTTTATTTTCTTAGAGTGGTCATGTGCCATGTGCCATGAAACAAATGATATGGCTTAAAACTAGAGCAATGAGTCCAACTGAGGTGAAGTTCTTCCAATCATTATAGCCTCCATTTTTTAGGAGGACCCTGCCAAGGGCTTTAGGTGCACTTTCATTTTCTCATCTACCATATGTATGTGATGTTTTATTGTCTTTAAGCCATTCTCAAAAGACATTAAGGTAGTGCGGTCCCAAAAGAAAATACCAAAAAGTGCATACCTTTCCTTTCCTCATGCTCCTTGGCCATTTGTTTAATATTAGACCTACAAAGGGTACTAATGACTTCATCAAACTAGCCCAAAGGATATTGAAATTTAGTCCTTGATGATATAATGATCATGTCCATGATAATGTAGATAATAAACCGGTGTTACCTGCACCGCTAAGGCTTCCAAAACAAATGCCTTTTAAGGAAGAAAAATATGAAGCTTGCCACCTCAGCTGGTGGTTAGTTAGACATTTTTCAATTTGTAGATAAGGGGATTAAATTATCTATTATTATAAATTTACAGCTTCTCTATGCTTAGTGTCTGTGAAATGTATGAGTGACAAAAAAACAAATGTGTCATTGGTTAATTGGGTTGTCCTCATTAAAATACATTAAAATAGTGAAGAAAAGAATATAGCATGTGGATGTTCAACAATATCACATGATTATTAATGAGCAAAAAAGAACAATGCCTTACATAATAACAAAGCATGGAAAACATAAAGGTCTTAAATTAAGGAACTTCTTGTCATGAAATGAATGTCAATTCTCTATTCATATGCTTTGCACCCAGTAATACAGCTAATCCAAAAAAACCTGATCTGTCATATTCCGATTGGTTTTGAAGGGAAACTAGGATATGGCATACAAGCATGAATTTTTTTCTTAAAATGGAATCCTTATAAAGTACATACATTATACATAGATCTGCTTGGAGAAATAACAACTCCTAATGAAAACAGAAAGTAGGTTCCTCTCCTATTATAATAAGCCCTAAGTAATAGGTTGATAGGTTGCTAATGTCAATATGAGGTGTGCCTTGGCCCTTAGTAAATATACTTAGTATTTAGTGTAGTGCCTGCATTTGAATCATTTCTATCTATCTGTTTTATCTCTGATTGATTTACTGTCCGAATAAGGATCTATATGGAGGATACACTTCCCAAGATGGAAATCTTCACCCAAAAGGAATTGCCAGCTTGTTTGCAGAAATGGCAGTGGGATCAAAGTTTTTGGGCAATGCAACTATAAGAGGTTCTCACTCTCTCAATGCTTCTGATTACCTTCCTGCATTAAGAAGTGGGGCAAATTCATCTTCAATAGCAGCATCACCTGAAAGGCTTCTTTTATGTTCAGATTCTACTTCAATGAAAGAAGAGGTACCCTTTGGCACTTTGATTAGTCATCTCCCTTCAAAGTTCTATGGCCATGAAGACCTCAAAAATAGGCAAGAGAAAAATCAGTCCTTTCCAAGATTCAATTCTGTAGGCACTTCTGGTGCCTCAGCCTCATACACAAAACATGGCTCTATTCCTCTAAACCTCTTGGAAACTCTCCCAGCATTAACCATAGCACCAGTTTCTGACGATTCAGCAGCTTCTTTGGCTCGTTCTTCTTCTTCTTCTGCTACACACAACTTCCCAAACTTGACCTTGTTTTTGCAGGAACCTTCCATGCTATACTCATCATCCTCACAAAGCAAAACTTGTGAAGCCATGTCAGCAACTTCAGACCCCACATTTCCTGTGTCCCAGTTTGGCCTAACCAACCACCAAGCAGGCACTGATTCACTCAAACTTAATAAGAATCTAACAAAGTCCAAGTCTTTCAATGAGAATTGGTTGAGCGCGACTAGGACTCAGCCTTTGAAGTTTGGTGGTGGTGGAAGAGGCAAGCTTTTCAAAGGGGTGAGGCAAAGACAATGGGGGAAATGGGTTGCTGAGATCAGATTACCAAGAAATAGGACAAGGGTATGGCTAGGGACTTTTGACACAGCTGAAGATGCAGCCATTGCATATGACACAGCAGCATACATACTAAGGGGAGAGTATGCTCAGTTGAATTTTCCAGACATGAAGCATGTGATCAAGGCCAATTCAATGAATGGAACCACTGCTGCACTTGTTGAGGCAAAACTACAGGCACTATCGAAGCGTGTTTCTTCTCATAGGAAGCCTAATAGTAATGATTCACAAGCAGTGTCAGTGTCACCACCAAGTAGTAATAAGCACACTGATGAGGATGGCAAATTGAGGAGTAAAAATAATTTGAAGGGTTCAGCATTAATGGAGTGCAAGTTTGATATAGGGGGAAAGGTTGAAAATGAGACAACAACTGAGAGAAGCAAGAGTGCACATCATGAGATGTTGGATGTGGAAGGTGTTCAGTTGAGTAGAATGCCCTCTTTGGACATGGACATAATTTGGGATGCACTTTTATTGTCTGATTCGTGATCAATTTTAAGTTGCAAGTTATTTTGCTATGTTTCTCTTGGTCCTTATTTTGTCACATGATTCTGGCAAATTACTTTCGGGCTGTCTAGCAGCTCTCTCAATTTGATGTTTTTTACTTAGGAAGCATAAATAGCCCTTGTTTTGTTTACAATCATATTTCTCATTTAGACCACAACTTTAGTGTGATGCTCAATTTTCATTCTAGATTTGGCAGTTCCTAGCCAGCACCTCCCAATATACCGAATGAAACCATGAATCAACAGATTTATTCTGTTTTTGTATAATTATATGTTGAAACTAGTATCCATGTTAACAACCTTTATTCAGGGATTTTCCTAGATTGAATTTTAGTGTTCTACCAATTTCATACCATACCGAATTTTTTGGAGATTATTGTCATCTTGAACTTTGATACAAAATTATGGCTTTTGGCAGCTGTTCTATGATGTATAGAAGAAGGCAAGAAGCTATATAGCAATTGTGAGCATTACTCGGTTGTATTTATTGATCGTTTTGCGATGCTTAATTGAAAATTTGGTGAAATTATAAGAAGCCACGGATTAATGAAACCTACCATTACATATCACATTTGTTTCGTTTTTTTGTCTGAATATATACACTAGAATAACAGAGAAAGCTAGTCTATTACTTTTTTAAGTTGGTCCAGCGAAGGGTGAAATGAACTTAAGGAATACATCAACCTTTCAATGTGGGTCAAACAAACCAACCAGATGATAAAAAAAAGAAAAAAAGGACCACCCATGAGTTCATGGCAGGCTGTTAACCTTTATTTTTTTCTTGAAAAACATGAGTAAATAACACCGCAGATGTGCACAGAAAACACACACAAAAAAAAAACCGTAGATATAAAAACCCCAAAAATCGGGTCACAGATTTTGATATGGAACAAATAATAGAATAAACACATTTTCTACTAAATTCCTAAAAAACTTGTTCTTAAAAACATAGATAATCAGGATAATAGATTGATAAACAAAAATATTACAACAGAAATTACCTGTAATCAAATATTCAGTTTTTTGATACAATACATAAAAGAATCACTTAACCCTACTTGCACGCAAAGCAGTTCTAAAAAGAAATCAAGAAAATTTTATTTCATACAAAATGCCTAAAAATGGTTACCAAATTTTAGAGGCATTTATGCCTCTTAATTAGATTAATTGATTTCCTAAACCCACTAGAATAGCCCAAGTTGTTAATTTAACAATTGGACTTAATAAACATGAAAATAACATTTTAGCATATAAACTAATAAACTAACATAAATCTGGCCCAATATGACTTGTATACATTCTCAATGCAAACTCACCAATAATAAGATTTTGGACCGCCCATAATAGCTAATCGGTATTTTGAGTAATTCTTCGATGTATATCTTCCGAATGATTTAGCCAAGATTCCAAAGTTATTTTTAATCTTAGTTGTCGTCCATGTAATAGGTCCCACGAGTATGCTACCATTCTCATCTTGTTCTCTAGTAATGAAATGCCCAATTTGCCCTTTACACCCATGTCAGCAACCAAATCCCAGTTATAAACTTGGGAAGGATGACAGGGAACGTGGACCTCCTCCATCTAATACTTCACATCATCATTCAGAAAAAGAAAACAAAATCCAACTTCCATTTCCCTTGATGCCAACATTGGGCAGGTAACCAAGCTCCACTTAACAAGATGATAGCTCTCGCGTCTACTATCAAATAGTCTAAGTCCCCTTATTTGTAGTATAAGGTAACTCAGGTCATTCTTCCTAAGGATATAGGTTATGTTATCAAACCAAAATTGCTAAATACAACAAAGGGGGGGTTTGTGATTTTCAGAATGTAAAAATGACAAAAAAATGAAATGCTATTGATCAAAGAATCAATCCCAACATCACGATTATTGGCAGAATTCATCATGGTTCAAAAGAGTCCAAATTCGGATGCTACTCTGTTAACCCAAATTTACTATATGATCATATAGTTATCATTCAACAACCTTCAAATCACAATCGTAATTTTAAATAAATGTTGAATTACATGCAAGTTTGGATTAACCTGGATAACTAATCAGTTCTCAGCCTTACTTGATTTCAATAACAATTCGATCTTATATCTAATCAGATATAATTCAAACATAATCATGTTCAATAACTGAATTCATATTTGAAATTGAAGTTGAGAAAGGAAAGCATACATACGAAAATGGAAAATTACAAAACGGAAACTTCTAATTCAAACCAATTATCTATGATGTCAGGATTGAAAGAAGTTTAGCCTTCCATGGATATCTCCATTGAAAACTTTCTGTATGAACACCTTAGATACAAAAGAAAAATAAGAAGACAAGTAGAGAGAGATGAGAGATGAGAGATGAGAGATTCTGATGTGTTTCTTTGAATGAACAACTTAGGCTTAAATAGAAAATGAAAAGATAAGATAAAGCTTGAAAGATCTGAAGGATTTCCTTCCAATCAAAAGTGTCCCCTTGGATTACATCTTATCCAGATGTTATCTATCAAAATAATTCCAGATTTTCGAAATCTGATCTGGATAAGATAATCCTCTCTGGATAAGCTTTCCATAGACATATTATATGACTCATTTGGACCAGAAATGAGTGAGATATGCCCAATTATGTGAGGAAAGGTCTTGGACCCGCGTCAGCACGAGCTCCGCAACTTTGCAGCGCAATTAGGCCATGAATCGGGCCGAATTTGATGAAGCTTGTGAAACCCAAAATTGTAGATCTCGGTCTTAGCTTTCAGAAGACACCAAAATCACAAAATTCCAATGTCTATAGAGCCCAAAATGATCTGTGCAACATGGAAAGGTCATAGTGAGTGTAAAATCCGAGATTAACCAAGTTTTAACAATTAAATCCAATGAGACCCAATAATGCAAAACTCAATCAAATCATCAAAATTAAACACATGTAGAAACCAATTAGGCCAAGTATATAACCATAATAGGTGCCTTAAAATTTCTCTATCAGATGCCAACTTCTATCTAAATTAGGGGACATTTATGCAAATAAAATGAAAAAAAGAGAGATGTTACACACTTGTCTGTTTTTTAGTTGGTTACATATATGTTCTCTCTTTTTAATGGAAGTCAATTCGACTTCGCTTACGTTGCAATTTTTTTGGCTAAAATTACGTTGAAGTCAACTAAAATTGACTTACTGTTATGCCAACATGCAAGTCTCGTGTCATGTCAAGTCGAATCATGGCGGGCGTGCTAAAAATGCACTAAAGTGGATTAAAATCGACTTCACATGCAATGTCACTTTTCTCATAATGTGTCAGGTGCAGCATTAAGTCGATTGCAATCGACTTATGTATTATGCAGAAATCTATTCAAATCAATTTATGTGTAGTGCAAAAGTCAATTGCAATCGACTTAGTCCTGCACTTGACACATTCTGACAACTTTTCAGAAAACAATTTTAGTCGATTTCACCCAATTTTAGCTCGTCCATAGACTCAGGAAAGACACACGTGTGCAGTCCATTTAGCTTCTCTAATTCCCATATCTACAATTTCTAGCGAAATGCGATGCGTATACTCCAATTACTGTTAACGCCAAACTTGGCACATTTGCAATGAAAATTTTATGTGATCAGACTCATAAACTTTATATTGCACACCTCTTTGAATACTATAATGTTTAATTGCAATCAAGACTTCTTCCTTACCGTAAAACACTTGGCCCACTGCCAACTCATTCTCTCGCCAAGCCTAACCTGAAGCAGACCCACTCACGCCAGACCACATTGTATATAGATCCATTGCTGAATAGTGACTAGGATACTGTCGAGATTGAGATTGTGAAATGAACTGTTCACCCAAATTTTGTATATGAAACAACTGCTGCTCTTCTTCATCATCATTTGCTGCATGACTAAGCTCCTCCTCTTCATCATTTTCAGCATCCTAGTGCTCTACAATAAAATCAAAATCCAAGCAACCCTTCTGTTACTGAGCCTGGATTTAGCGGCAATGACTCTTCTACCTGCCTCGCAAGCCATGCAAAGCTTAGAGAAGCTGTGTCATCATCTCCTGCATATGACCTTTAGACAAGATCACGTGGAACTTCAAAGGATGCGGATGCATTAGGTTCAACAAATGTTGGACTTAAAACTGAACCTCAGAGCTTCCAGAACCATCTTGGAGTTTGACAAATAGATCTATTGTACGAACTTCAAATGCGTGAAAATAAGAAAACGTGTGATTGATGTGCTCGTTCTTCCGAATTCAAAACTTTCTATATCGATCCCATTTGGCTTAATATAACGGAATTTGATAAAAAATGTTTGCTATTTGCTTGTTTTTGCCCTCGTACTCTTCTAATATTCCTCTACAACTCGAACAAATTAATAGGTGGACGGATTGGACAACTAGCCAAGTTTGATTATCACTAATGAACATCTCGCCCTCAATTTTGCTTATAATCTCACCATAATAATGGATAAGAATATGAACGTAACCCTCTGTCATATTTTCACAAAAATTTGTATAGCAACTCACTAAATTTTTCGGTATGCAAGCAAAGTTAGGAGCTATATTTATAAAGTGGAGTAGCCCAAAATCGAGTGAAATCGACTAAAATTGTTTTTTGAAAAGTTGTCAAAATGTGCAGTACTAAGTCGATTGCAATTGACTTAGTACTACACCTGACACATTCTAAGAAAAGTTGACATTGCCTATGAAGTCGATTTTAATCAACTTTAGTGCATTTTTAGCATGTCCGACATGATTCGACTTGACATGACATGAGACTGGCATGTTGGCATAACAGAAGTCGATTCTAGTCAACTTCAGTGTAATTTTGGCCCAAAAAATTGCAACGTAAATGACTTCCATTTAAAAAAAAGGACATATATGTAACCAACTATAAAACAAGACAAGTGTGTAACATCTCTCTTTTTCAAAAAGCAATTCATCTTTCCAAAAAGCAAGTCTCCTGTTCATCTTCTCAACAATAAGATCAAAATCACTTATTTTTGTCATCTATTTAGAAGAGGAAAGCCCAGATAATGACCCAACTCAGAAGTGAACCCAACAGCAGAGACATACGTAATTACCTCCCTCCTCCATCTAGAGACTGTCTTAGAACACTTAATTAACTCCTCACCAAAAATTAAAGAAAAATTCACCAAAAAGATCACTTAATTAATTAAGCTATGAAATTGGGAAAAAAAATCCTTGATTAATCGTTTGAAGAGACTAAGATGATACAAGGTTATTCCTTTAATTTATTATTTTAAGCTTTTTTTCTCAATAAAAATTGTTGGAGACGTTGCTCTTCAGTTTCGAGAATGGAGCATTTACTCCCATTAAGTGCATTTTTTGGGATTCAAATTTGTGTCATCATCCTTAGGGAAACTAAGTTGACTACCATTAGTCCAATAACTTGTTGGTTTATTATTTTAAACTTTTAAATTACTATGAATTACATTTTTCTCTCCCTCTCTCTTTAAGAAGGGACAGAGTGATCACGTTAAGTTAAATGAATTGATAATATATAATATCCAGCTCATTTTTTTAAGATTAAATTGTAAAATTTAGAATATGTTTTATGCACAAGTTACAAAGCCAAAATTTAAGAAAATTTGCGTTAAGCAGTACAAGGCGATAGGTGCACAACATTATTTGGATATCAGTATACAGGTTTCTTATATAACAATACATAAAAAAATAAATTCATTTGCTATTTCATAAAATGATAAGTAAATAAATAAATTGTTTACATATAGATATATTTGTTATAGTATTAATTCATTTTGATACATCAGATGTGACATGTCATTTAATTTGAAAAGATATGGGTTTCATTCATAAACTGCCCACCAATCAACTCTACAAAGAAAATTGTTTATGTTTGATAAAAGGGTGAAAATTTCTTTCCATTTCTATCCCATATGCAAATATACTTTAAATAAATATAAATTTTGATCGAATTTAGTTTTCAAAACGAAGCAAAGTGACTTGCTAACTAATATCAAAAATTATTTTTCCATAATTTTTTTAAAATAACGAAAATCTAAAAAGATTATTTTCAGTTTTTTCATAAAAATTAAAAAGAGTAGCTAAAAGAATAGTTACACATAAAATTTAACTTGCACAGTCATTTCTTCCTTTCTGACACCGAACCAAACACACCTGAAGTACATACTAGCTTATAAATTGTCAAGCTTTCAGTGACAGTATGACGTATCCAACATCCTGAGTGCCTTTCTTGTGCGTTTTTCAGCCTTATTATTAGCTCTTGCCATGTCTTACAATACTTGCCTCACAATCATTCAAGAATCACTAATTCATGTAAGCCACTTAGTGATGCCTTATGAGATTTCACTTTTAATATGGTGTGGCTTGTTGGCATCATTAGCCACACTTTACTTCATGATCATCACCTGCAAGAGAAAGCAGGTATATCTAGTGGATTTTGCTTGTCACAAGCCTGATCCTGCATGCATGTGTACTAATTCAGTTTTCAATTTTTTCAGTTTTTCCTTCACAAATCTGGAAAACTGAAACAGCAAAGCAAACACACCCTTAGATTTCCTGAGGAAGATTCTAGAAAGATCTGGATTTGGTGGGAAGACTTATGTGCCAGACGCTCTCTTGGAGATCCCACCAAAAGTGTGCTTAGCTGAGGCAAGGAAAGAGACAGAATCTGTGATATTTGGTGCCATTGATGAGCTTTTGTTGAAAACAAAAGTGAAGGCAGGGGATATAGGAATTCTTGTGACTAACTGCTCTGTATTCAATCCAACACCATCTCTCAGTGCAATTGTTGTCAACCATTGCAAGCTTAAGCATGACATTGTGAGCCATAATCTAAGTGGCATGGGCTGCAGTGCTGGACCAATAGCCATAGACCTTGCCAAACGACTCTTACAGGTACTTCACCTTATTATTGATATGAGGTAACTGTATAATTAATATCGTAATTTAAGTATGCTTTTTGAGTGGTCGAGGCTTGTAGTGCAGTGCCAAGATCCCTTGTCTTAAGTAACCACATAGTAGGGGACACGAGTTCAAACCCGTTAGATATGATCTTCTGAGACCACTTACCCCCATCCTTGGTGCGTGCGTGACCGAAAAAAATAGGAAAAAAAAAATGTATACTCTTAATTCTATTGTAAAGTTAATTTTGTGATCTTGTAGGTGTATTGTATCAGTTTAATTAAATCGATTTTGAGATATAAAAAAACTAATAGATCTAAATAAAAAAATGAGAGGTTTAATTTGCTTCAATTTTTTTTATATGAATTTATATAAAAAATACAACAATTACCATTAATTTACATAAGTGTAAATAGAATGTTCAGACATAAGCACTTAATGCTTTATTTGAGCACACAAGTCCATATGTTCCTAGCAACTGGAGGTCAGAGTCTATTTCCTTCAAGTGCTACTTAGTTAATTTGAAACCATTAGAAATAAAGTGAGAACTGAAGTGCCTGTTGGAATGGCATTTCGTTTTATGTTTTTTAAAATCGTTTTAAAAAACAAGTTACAGCTCAATTTTAAAATGTAAAAGAACAAAAAAATTTGTTTGATAATTTTTATTTTCAAAACAGTTTCCATGTCCCATCAATGCCACCATCATCACCTGGTCTAAGGCCACCACCACAAACCACATCCTTCACAGCCTTCAACCAAACAAACTCGAAGCCACCGTCGAAGAGCCCACGCCACCGCATTAGTCACAGCCTCCTGTGACACGATCATAGCTACCACTTCCACTCGCCACGCATCAGAGATCCACCGGCACCGGAAGAGCTTGTGCCATCGCATTAGTCGGAGCCTCCTTTGTTCCCCTTGCCACACGTCGGAGATCCACTGAAGAGCTTCGTCGGAGCCTTACTGAAAAAGTAACCATTGTAGCAGTCTTCCCCTGCACCATGCAGACGGCTCACCGGTAAGCCCTCTGCCTTGTCACCAAAGCAACCACGAAACTAATCTCCAGACGCACCACTAGCTTGTGCTGCTACAACCACCGTTGTCCCACCAAGACCACTATGTTTTTAATTTCATCTCAAAACAAAAAAACATGTTTCAGTTGTTTTGTGTTTTTGGTTTTTAAAATACAAAATCTATTTTTTAATTTTTAAAACTAATGTCATAAAAACAACCTCTCAAACAAGTTTTTTCATTTTTTTTAGAAAACAAAAAATTGTTTCCAAAAACAATTGTCAAACAGGCCCTTAAATTTCTTAATAGAAATGAATATTGGTTCTGGTATTTATAGCATGGAAAATAGTACTCGTGGCTACCATATCATACTAGAAATACGGTAGGAACATATATAATCAATTGTCATAACATAAATAACATATATTTAATAGAGCATGTTATACAAGTCTTATTAGAATGATAATTTCTTTGCTTCAATTTTTAACTTTTGTTTGTTTGTTTCCCTCACACATAGTTGAATTGCTTCTTCTTGGGAATTTCCTTTTAATTTTATAGCGTTACTCTTAACATCATGATGACAAATAAAACCGTTTCCCCACACTAATCAAGATATGATGAATAAGACATATAACATGAAAGGATTTTATATATATTCATTTGCCATAATATGGGCGGATAGTAATTCTTAAATGTCTTTTTTTAAAATTATTTGGATGGCATTCTAAAGTCATAATATTGTCCATAATACAAAGTTTATAATATTATCTTCAAATCAAAGTATAATTGTCCAAATAATAGTATAAGTTATTTAATGTCCAATTCCATGTATATAATAAGATGATAGGTTTAATTTTACTTTGTTCTAAGTGTTAAATAAAATATTTTACTCTTTATATTGGACCTTTTAAGAAATCATCACATGAATATTGACAATCCAAAATAATATCACAACACAAATAAATAAATTCACATATTTGTGCAAACAAAAAATTTCTAAAATATGGGGAATAACCATGTATAAAAATTTCAACAATTATAATAAAGGGACATGAAATATAAACATGATTATAAATAAGAAACCACAACAACAACAACAACAACAACAACAACAACAACAAAAATTATGATGAACAACTTTATAATGATGAATAGAGTAAAATTAAATACACTCCGCTTCTAATAAGAGACACTCTTATTACACTCCCCTCCCCTAAAAAATTAAAATGAACTACACTTTAATTCTATATGAAATATTTTCATTAAATATCTATTTTCCCATGCTTATTATTTTATTTTTGACCAAAATACCATTTAGTAATAATTATACATATTACATTTTTTAATAAAGTAAAATATATGTGCCTTATAATAATATATAAAATACCGATATATATTTAATTTTTTAAAATGTTACTATATTAAGAAAATAAATTACTAATATAAGTATAATGTATAATAATTATTTTTTAAAAAAATTGTATATTCTCAACTATTAATTATAACATCAATGCACATTCTTTTATAATAAAATAATAATTTTTTTCTTATTACTCTCTTTGTGATTTATCTTTATACACAATATTAACAAATAATTTTTATTTTTATGTATAATACTATTCTAAATTCAATAGCTAAAAAATATGTAATTTTAAGTTTTAAAAATAATTATTATAAATGATCATTACAATTAACTGTCTATTCTTTTAGTATAGTAAAAATTTAAAAATGAAATTATATATTATATGTCAATATTTTATATTATTACACGCCAAATATATTTTATTCTGAAAACAACACTATATATATATAGCCTTGGTCAAAAACAAAATAATAAACATGAGAAAATGAAGAATTAATAAAAAAATGAAAATATAGATTAAAATTTAACTTATCTTACTTTTTAAGGGAGGTGAGTATGTGTTTTAAAAATAGAAGGGAAGGGAAATAAAGTAATCTCTCAATAGAAGGGAGTGTATTTTGCTCTAAATGAAGTTACACTTTGAGGGGAAGAGGGAGTGTATGTTACTCTAAACTAAGCTGCACTTTGAGGAAGGGGGTAGCCATGTAGGTTTTGAAAATAAAGGGAATGAAAGTGTAATATGAGTATCTCTTAAGAGAGGGGGTGTATTTTACTCTAATAAATATAAATGAACAACTAATAAACTAACTACCAACAATACTTAAATATGATATCTATGAGCAATTTTGATAAAAAAAAATTAATAATAATTTAAATATAATAATAAGCAATTTAAAATAAATATAATCATGATTTTATTTTGTAAAAAAATAAATTATTTATTACTAGTAAATCTTTGGAAAAACAAAAAGAGTAGTGATACATCTTTCTACGCATCCTCCTAATAATCCTCCTACTTACTAAATAAGAAAAATAGTAAATCATTTTAAAATCACAAAATTATAAAAAAAATATTCAATATTTTCTTTGTATAGTAATTAGGAGAATAAGTAGGAAGATATTTCAAAAAGATGAATCATTACCAACACATGATTAGTTATAGCGGCAAATATTCATCATTCCCTTTAATTAGTGGTCTCAGATTCGAATGCTCAATATGAAGTTATCAATATGAGAAGAACCATGTCCCTATTTGATTCTCCATGTCACCTCATTATCACAATTCACTTGCACCCTTCTTTTTTTCTTCCACAGCTTCTCTCTTTTGAAAAATTTGTAGATGAACACAAGTCTAACATTTCATTTTTATACACATTCATAATGAAGTATGTAAAACTATAAACAAGTGTTTCTTAAATAAAGTTAATGAGAATCACTTTTATTACGAGTGTGTATAAAAATAAAATGTTAAACTTGCAAAAACTTTTGCTCTCTTTTCTCCATCACACGCTCATACTCATTGAATTTCCAACTCTAGGGCAGCACACTAAGGGTTGTTATTTCAAGTTTTCAATTTTTAGTTTTTAGGATTTTATGAAGAAAATATTGAAAACTAGAAATGAAAATTAAAAACTGAAATTTGTAGTTTTTAAAATTTTTTATTATTTTCTTTACAAAATTTAAAAAATTAGAAAGCTAAAAATTAAAAAATCAAACCAAATATGCCTGGACACTTTCCCAAACCCTATATATAGAACTTTTAGGCGGCTTTGCTTGATTATGGCACAATACCCACTCGACTTTACATCTTTATTATTATTATTATTATTATTATTATTTACCCATTAACATTTATTACATTTGGTAAATTGGCTATACTCGAATGCACTGTCTCAACCACCCTTCATTTACTTCTTTTTGTCATTTATAGTTACATTCATTTTCTGCATATTTGGTTTCGGTTCATTTTCCCCATACGCCATGTAAAATTCAGTTGCTAAGAAGTGGAATAATTTGTTCTGTATTTTCACTTTAGGAAGAACCGTGTCAGGTAAGGTAAAATCAATTCTGTTGAAAGTTCATCAAAGAGATTAACTTTTCCTTTTGGTTTACTCAGAATAGAAAACACAACTACTACATTATTCATAATTATCTCTTCATTTACTTTTAAATATAAAAGACAATATACTTTTTAGTAATTATAGCTTTACAACTCCGTTTTGGGGTTCCCCCTTTTCTTTTTACTTGAATGCTGTCGTCAACCTTTTTCTGTATTCTTCATTTTGATGAATAAAGGCATTTCTATCTTAATTAAAAAAAAAAGCTTTACAACTATTATTTTGAAATAAAAATAACATTTTCAAACTTAATTTTTTAATATTATTTTCAAATCAGTTCTTTTACCTAAAAATTATAAAAGTAAGTTTATGAAAATATAAACCAAACGAATTACATGTCTTATTGTATAAAATTATACACACTTTACTCTCATCATATAATTTAGTATTTTTTTCTTTATTTTTGTAAATTTTTTGCTAAAATATTTCATGTTTGTCCTTACTAAATTGATTTATAGTTCCATTTTGAACAGTTAAATTTTAGAGATTAAACCGTTTGATATATTTTGTAAAATTGATATTGATGTGAAGTTATCAAGTAATAAGATAAATACAATATTTAAATTCAATAATCAAATTAAAATTACTCTACACAAAATATTTCATAAAAAAATGGTATGTTACATTAATAGCTTTGAAGTTTTTCAAATTTATTAAACTAATTATCTGTTTTTTTATAGTCTTACAAGTTTAAAATCTAAAGTAATTATTAGATGCTTTATTAATACTGAAGACTAGCTATTTAAGTATGCAATAAAATTTTTAAGAAAACTATATGGACTAAGAAATATTGGGCAAATTAAAATTAAATTAATTCATAAATAATAAAATATCTAAAATAATATGTTAAAATATAATGAGAATAACATAGCAGTATTTCAATATTAAAATATTATACGATTAAAATATTATAGGAATAATTTTGACATTGAAAATATGAGGTTAAATATTTCCAACCGATTTATTTTGAAAATAAAAAGAAACTTAAGTCTAACTTTTTTTAGTTTGGATCATTTTAAAATATTTAGATTGATTTTTTTATTTATTTAAATTAGATTGAGTTGGAATAGGCCACTAGCATTGGTCTAATGGTAAAAGGTTTTGATAACTAATATGTATGAGATTTTATGTTCAAAACTCATTAATGTAATCAATATAATTTCAAAAGTACTAAAACAAATTGAGTTGGAATGCTTTAATTTTAGGGAAAATTGTGTTTTATACAATAGGCTGTGTGCACTTTAGTCCTTAACTTTAAAAATGTGTAAATCGACCTCTGAATTTTGAAACATGTGTAATTTGACCCCTGAATCTTTTTTTAAATGTGCAACTTGATGCTCTATATTTTCTTAAATTTGCAATATTTTTTAAAAAATTGATAGAAAAATTAATGGAAATGGTCAATTTGCACATTAAATAAAGTTAAAGGAGTTAAATTGTACATTTTTAAAGTTTAGAGTTTAAAATGTATATGACATATAGTTTGTGCCGTTAAAGTGCAAATTTCTCTTAATTTTATAAGTAGTATGAACTAAGTGACTTTAGTTTGGCTAGTGGTGCTTGGTTATTATACATGAAATCATAAGTTCAAAACCTCATGTCTTTAAAGTTTAAATATATATATATATATATAAAATTCACTGCATATAATTAATATTCCATGACCATCCCCTCATTTTTATTTGTTGTCATTGTGCTAATTTATTTTACATTTGCAGGTACATTCCAACTCATATGCCTTACTGGTGAGCACCGAAAACATTAATGATGGCTTGTACTTTGGAAACAACTGCTCCATGCTGGTCTCCAATAACCTCTTCCGCATGGGTGGTGTCACAATCTTGCTCTCCAACATTCCTTCTGATTATTCTCATTCTAAATATCATCTCAAACACACTGTACGCACCCACAAAGGTTCCCAAGATCATTGCTACAATAGTATCATGCTAAATGAGGATGAACAAGGTGTTACCGGTGTTGCACTTTCCAAAGATATAATGAGTTCAGCTGGAGAAGCCCTTAAGGCTAACATCTCAACTCTAGGGATATATGTCCTACCCCTAATGGAACAAATAAAATTTTTGGCAAATTTAGTTGCCAAAAAGTCCTTTTTGAAAAGCATCAAGTCTTATACTCCTAATTTTAAACTAGCTTTTGAGCACTTTTTGTATTCATACTGGAGGAAAAGCAGTGCAAGATGAGGTACAAAAAGTCCTTGAACTCAGTGATTGGCAGATGGAACCTTCTAGAATGACTCTTTATAGGTATGGTAACACATCAAGCAGTTCTGTGTGGTATGAATTAGCATATTGTGAGGCCAAGGGAAGAGTGGAAAAGGTGATCGAATATGGCAGATTGGATTTGGGTCAGGATTCAAGTGCAACAGTACTGTGTGGTGTGCACTAAGAACTATTGATCCAGCCAAGGAGAAGAAGAACCCTTGGACAGATGAGATTCAAGAATTTCCAATCGATATTACAAATTAAAGGGGGGCTTGGTTGTTGAAAGCTATTATTATTCGGTGTCATTAAAAATGATCAAGCCATTAATTAATGAATAATGGTATATATGTGAATAAATGGCCGTTGATCATATGATATATTCGAAGACAAAGTCACAATGCAAATAGAATGAAGCTGTCTGTTGTTACCATGAGTGTCAAAATATATATTTGATCGTGAGTATATAGAAATTAAATAGTTTTTAAAAATAGTAAACAAAAGTTTTTTTCTCTTTGGATCGAAAATGAAAGCTCATCAAACGATAAAGATTTGGAAAAGAAAAACACACAAAACTTAAAGCCCGACAAAATGAGGTAGTTGGACGCAACCCAATAGTAGCAAAATACTAAAAATTTTGCTTGGTCTAAACTATCCTTATTATACTAAAAATTCCTCGTTATTATAGTCTTATTTGACGTGAGCTACCCTGGTCTTTGACTTTGGCCCATTGATCTTATTTAATATTGTTTAATGAATGCTTGAGATTAATTTGGATTTTTTAAATATAAAAAATAACATTCTAAAAATTGGTAATCATACTTTAATACAAAACGACCCTATAATTTGCCGAAGTTGTAATTTTAAAAAAGTTTTAAAAGTTGCAAACTTGATGTTGGACTTTGGCCCATTCATCTTATTTAATATTGTTTAATAAATACACAATACAAGGAATGATGAAGGATAATTTGCTCCTCACTAGTTTGAATCATGTGATGGTCCTTTCTTTTAATCGTTAGATCAAGGTTCGTTAATATTCTACGGTTTAGATTCCTTCGTGTTAATTTGTTTTAGTATTACTCATTGGCCCTCCTTACCATTTAATTTTGTAGAAGAGTCCAGTCCCAGTCACCGCCACCACCGCGTCTTTCCTCTTCCCCCGTCGCCACCACTGCGTTTCAGTCACGAACCAGCGGCCTCCATTGCCACTCAAACTCTGCACCAAAGCGCGACCACCACGTTGCCAGTGGAGTCAGTTTGTGGAATCTGGATCTACCACCTGGCCTCCTCCTCTTCTTCCTTTATGCTTGTGTGAATTTCCATGAGGTGCATGTTCATTTTCTTCGATCCGCCTCAGTTTTTGTTTCTTCTCACTTTTTTTTCTTTTGATTTCTTATTATTTCAGGTTTGCTATATTCATCTTTCTTCCTTCTATGGTAAGTTCGCCACCATCTTCATTTTATTTTGCATCTGTAATGTATGAATTGAATCTGCAATTTTCAATGTTGATTGTTGAACCACTTCCACTTTCAATTAAATGTTCAAATACTTGCTTGGCTTCTAGGAAAGTGTATTTGTCATTTCCCAATTTGTAAGTTCATTATCTGTTATTGGGGTGTTTGTGGGTTTTTGTTCTAAATCCAACATCATTCTCCTGTTTAGGAGTGAAAATTTGGTGGAACCGTGGCTCAAAAAGGAAACGCTACTTTTGTTCTTGTGCTTGTTTTGGATTATGTTTGTTTGCTAGTTGAATAATAGGAATTTGTGCCTTTTTTTTCAGTCTCTGACTCTCTGGTTCTTTCTATAAATTTCGTGGTATTTAATGTTTTATCCTTACAATTCTTGTGAACTCTCACAGTGAAGAAGTTTGTTCCTTGTGATTTGTCAGAGACATTTTGTTGTTGGCTATAATTTACTTTTGTATCACTGTTTTTCTCATTGCTTGGTGCAGTGGCACTCCAAGTCAAAGTTTATCCCGTGCTCTATCTCTAATCATAGGCAAGGCAACTTAACTGATTGTGCAACTAATCAGAAAACACTATGCAGTTTACTACGATCTCAAGCTAGATGCTGCATGTTTAATGAGATGAGTATTCTAGACTACTTTTCAAGCTACTTCAAAATAACAACATAATCTATCCATCCTCTAAAGAGGCTTATGAAGAAGACATTTTTCACGCCTCAAGTGTTGTAAATTTATCATCTAATTCTCTCTTTTGTGTTTAACTTTCTGTCTCACCTCTAGTTTTTATTTATTTTCAATAATATGCTAATTTCATAATACATATTAATGTCCATACTTGGTAATGTCTTCAATCAAAATTTTCATGGGAATGGTTGGAATGCAGTACCAAACCCTCCCCACTTGTGATAACATTACAAGTAAAGAATAAAGATAAGCAAATTTCACAACAACAAAAAAAATCCAAATTAGGAAATCAGGGTATAAAAGTTCATATTCAATAGATCTAACCATGGGGACAAATTACATGGTCCGGTTGTGTTTGGAAGAAAATAATTGTAAAATGTACCCCACGCCTCACACTTTAAAATTGCAATCACAATCAAAATGTTTCTTTTAATTTGCATTAAAAGTTAGAGTCCCTTTTCTACCTCCTCTCCCATTCTCGGCTGTGGAGACTTGCTCAACCCACCGCCACCACCCACCGCGTGCATTCCCCTTCTTTGTTTGTGATATCTTTTGCCCTTTGAGCAAAGAAAGACCTAGAAGTTCTAGTTCCTCTCTCTTTATTTTGCCACCTTGGCACATCTTTCTCTGCAACTCTAGCTCCATCTTCCTTTTCTCCTTTGTCATGGAGGTTGTGGACACCAAATCTCCCCTGCTACTTAACCACTCATCAGAAAACCCAAATCTCCAACTTCCCTTTTCTCCTTCCTCTTCCCTGAGAAATCATTAGTTCATGTGTAAAGAGCCTAATTCTTTGAACCCAAAGTAAATTGAATCATGGGTTTTATCTAAAAATACCAATTTAATTAATTTGACTGGGCCTGTATGTTGCTATAGCAGCACTATAATTTCATAATTTTCTTTTACACTTCAAAGAGTATGTCATTATTGTTCGTTATGTGCTTTCTAAGATTAAGGGTGCCTTTGTTTTAGAATTACTTTTTTCATTTAAAAAAATCATTTTTCGTGTAATGAGAATATCAAAGACTTTAGTTTTCAATTTTTTTTTATAGAAGCTAAAAGAGTAGGTTTTGAAAAAAAAATCAATTTTTAGCTTTTTAATTAAATATAAAAAATTTTAAATTTCATAATCATTTTCTTTCAAAATCTAAAACAAATGCACCCTAAGTTCAATGTGTTTAGAATGTCTAAAAATAGAAGTAATTTGATTTGTAAATCATTTCTTGTGTTTTAAAAAATAAGAACTGATTTGATTTGCAAATCCATGAGATTTGCTTCTTTTGTTCTTAAATCCTATCAAATTTGATGGGATTTTGATGGAATTGATTTGATTTTAAAAGCTAGGAACAAATCAAATTAAATCAATTCCATTTTTTAACCATTCCAAACACAATTTAATATATTTTACACAAAAAAATTGATTTCTAAATCAAGTCAATTCCATTTCCTATATAATCATTCTAAATATAAGATTTAACTTATAAATCAAATCATTTCAAATCAAATCATATAATTTTTATTTTTTTATGATCCCACACACTACCTAAGTTAATTTAGCCCAGTTTTTGGAATAACCATGTGCTAGAATCTGAGGTGAGTGCAAAAGCTACAGTGGATATGGTTTAGTAGGTGAATAAAAAGGACATTTATGAGAGAGAAATAGTGGTTGTCGCGGTGGAGAGAGAGGTTGAGCAGGATGTTTACCAAAGCTGAAGTGGTGGGTGGAGCAGGTCTCCATAGCCAAGAAGGGAGAGAGGAGGTACTCTGACTTTAAATGCAAATTTAAAGAAACAGAGACTATGCTTGCAATTTTAAAAAGTCGGATGCGGGTACATTTTACAATTATTTTTTAGCACCATGACATGGTCCCAACCACAACTAGACCATGTAATCTGTCACCTCTAACCATTATAGCAAGCATACGCAGAAAACAAAAACACGAAGAATGGTGAAGGATAATTTGGTCCCTCTATTTGATGGTCCAGTTATTTTTCTTCTAAAATTACCAAGCAACCTTTATATGTAATCGAACCACTTTCTAGATACTATTGTCGACATCACCACCGCCATCACTCATCCTACAAGATCACCTTCACTCACTCTGTGATCTCTCACCGTCACTCACTGATTATTGAGGACTAATTTGTCAAATTTTACATGGAGGGAATAACCTTTCGAATGTATTTTTATCTGGCATGGACCTTTACGGAAAAACAAGCGGTATTGAAGGCTGAAGCTAAAGCAGGAGCATTGGTGGTTGCTTGGTAAAGGTTAACTAATAATGGAGAAGAAGCTGAATCTGCTTTATACTAGCACTGTTGGTGTTTTCTCTGCTATTTCTTTATGGTAAAAATCAAAATCATCTCCTCTAATTGCAACAACAATTCAATCAACTCTTTCTCAAATGCTGAGGTGTTCCTTTATATTATTTTGGCTTTAGTTATCTTTTGGTGGTTTCTTCTTGTACTAAAACTGGATTCAAGCTTCCCAATGGTATGTTGACTTCTGAGCTTTGACAACTATAAAAAAAAAAGGGTGTGAATTTCCCTCAAGGTGCCGTACAGGCATACACAGGGAGAGAAAAAAAAATTATGAAACTGATATTTAGGGTTTTGAATGATTATGATGAGAGAATCTTGAAGAGATTGGAAGTGGTGGTGGTGGTTTTTTGGGGGCTGGGAGGATTTTTTTTTAACAGGTACGTATCAATAGTGGAGGTGACAGGTAAGGGAGCTGGTGAGTGCTGACCAGTGAGGATGGCAACAGTGGATGGTGCATGGTGAATGAGGTGAAGGGTTGGTTAGTGTTGAGGGATAATTTTATCTTTTGAAAATTATTATTTAATCTTTAATTTTATATAAATATTAAATCTTTAAATCTAAATTGTTAAAATAATATCTAACAATAAAGAATAGAAGATCATGCAATCATCCAAAGCTAGTATAGGAGCAAATTATCTGCCACAATGAAGAATAATATGTATTTTTTTCTAACGGTTGAAAGCCGATGAAAGATAATTTAGTCCATTAGTTTTTGAGTGTTTGATGGCCCTCTAATTTTTGCCATAAATTTACCAAATGACCTTTAGATTTTGTCAATTTTTTTTCTTTTAACCCTTCCTTGCTCCCATCCCGGCATCTCCCATTCACCACTGCATCATGACTCATTGTCCATCAACCATCATGACTCATCCATATAAGACCACCATCATCAATCCCTCAACCATGAACCAATCAAGCATTAGTTATTATTCAACGATGATGAATAACGGACCACGCTCATCCTTTTTTTCTTCTTCTTATTCTGGATTTTTCCCTATGATGATGGCAACCCATTATGATTAAGCAACCTGCAGACATTCATACGGAGATAAATCAAATAAAAAAGCAAGAAAAATGTTCACTTTGTTGAAATGTTTCATGTTTTCAATTTTTTTAATTTGGTGAGAACTGATTTTTTGTTGGATTGAATGATTGAGTGACCTTTCAATTAATCCATTTTCATGAAAGATTGTAACTTTGCAACAATCACCCCTTCTCTTATAATCTAAACTCATCCAAACAACTTTAGTCTTTCAAACTCCTCAACCTTCTCTCAGATCACCTCAGATCGATGGAAAAATAGTGTCACAACTTCAATTCCAACAACCACCTCTAAGAGATCCATGATATACTACATGTTAATGATGGTGGTTGGGTGGGCTGGTAGGGCGGTTCGGTTGAAGTGGCGGTGGTGGTCCAGGCGGCCACAGTGGAGGAGGATATCCTTCTTATATTGACCATGGCCAGGTGAATGATAGTAATGACTGATGAGTGTGGATGAGAAGGGAAGTCAGATGGGTTAATTTTGTAATTTCAAAAATAATTATTTTATTTTATTATTTTATATAAATATTATAATTTTATATAATTAATATATTTTAAAATCTAAACCGTTCAAATATAATCTAATGGTGATGAATAATGTATCATGAAAAAATCCAGAACCTTACAAACTTTCATTCCAAAATGAAAATTGTTTCTTGGAATGTTAGAGGTTTGACGGAAAAGGGTAAGGTAAGTGTGTTTGGAAGCTTATAAAGGAGAGAGATGACTTTGTCAGTGTAGTGGAAGAAAAAGGGGAAAAAAGCCTAGATAGATGTCAAAATGATGAAAGATATCTTGATCTCTTTAAATATTAGAAATTATATAAATGTAGAATATCTGTGTACATAATAATAATAATAATAATAATAATAATAATAATATACTTTTTATGGTGATTTTTCGATACCCTTATAAAATTCAAGGGTACCTGGACTTTGTAATTATTTGTGGTTAAGAATAAGTCAAGTGTTCTCGCTAATCAAGTATTTTGAAATCTATCAAATCACAACCCTTCATTACATAAAGGGTACTAGTACCCCTTTGCGTCCCTAATATCCCAAAAATAGGTGTCATTAGGAGGTCAAGTCTAAGCTATAAAAGTGTTAGATAAAGCTTGAGAGAGATTCAAATGCCCTATATATGTAGTTCCCAAAGGAAAAATAAATTATAAATTTATAATGAATTTTGTACATAAATGTTTTTCTATGCTAATATTCAATTATTATTTGAATTTGATATTTATTCTTTTTGTGAAATCTAATATTCAGTTGTGATATCACGTTTGAATTTTTTTAAAACTTTGAAAATATTATCTTATTAAATCTATTATATCTAATATGTTTATAAGTACCATTGATATTTATATTTGTATTAGTATTATATATTATATATTTTATTGGAAAATATTTTCTATTCGATGAATTGTAATGATATTTATTTGAAGATATTAAATATTATTTATATTTAACATGTATTATGAATATGATTTGTTACATATTATAGAGAATTATTAGATATTATATAAGAAGCTATCGATGATTAAATTAAGTATGAAATTTATTGATTTGTGAATTATTATTATTATATAAAACAGAAAACCTTGAATTGTTGCAATGAGAACACATGCATATTGTGTCACCATTGTGCGGACGTGGATCGCTTGGGTTTTTTGTTTTATAATCCTAGTATATATTTGGCACATTATAATACTCCTAACTATTTTTTCTAAGAACCCTAGCTTCCCAAGGATTTTTTCCTAGAGAGGAAAATGTGGTTTCTCTCAATTTCTTGATTAATCTCTTTCAAGTGATCTTCATAGAATTTAGCCAGTTCTTCCCTTTTTATCTAGTCTGTGAGTTTGGGTACTATTAGGCATGATTTTTTCACAACATTCTTCCTCCCTACCATCCCAAACTCAGTTTAAGTGATAAAATCAAATTGTTTATGTTTTTATTATATTGTTTGGCAGTTACCAGTTTCATTCTTGCTCCCTAAGGTCAAGTTGTTAGTGAAAGTGCACTCCCGACTACCAACGGTGAGTGGGTAGTTGCTCATGGCTATACATTAGCTGTTAAAAGTACTTTATAAATTGATTATTATCGCTATTATTATGAAAATCGTATTTTGGAAAACTCATGGGACCATTGTTTGTTGCATGATTGTCAAAAGGTGTCACCAGTTAAGTCATATGATATTTCGAGAATATATGATTTTATATGGCGTGATATGAATCTTCTCATTAGAAATAGGTTGATAGTTATCATGATTTTACAATTAAAAGTATTATTTAATTATCAGATATAAATAGCAGGCAAGACATCATAGAACAACTTTACGAATATTAGAAAATATTATTATTATCTATTTAGCATATATAACCTAACTAGTTACTATAAAACAGTTAAGAAGATAAAATAGTTCATAACTATTTAATAGTTACCATATGAATAGCAGTTAAATAGAAAGGACAATTGCATTGTTATGCAAATTTCAATTATATATATAGAGCAATACTAATATTAGAACTCAATTAAACAACTAATACAATGCCCAATTAAAATAAGAAATAGTAATGTTTAGCATGATAAAATTTAGCCAGTTGATAGAGAGTAGCTAACAACTAAGTTATATAAACAGATTAGTACATACTTATTATGTATTGTAGGAATAACAGCCAAAATAATAAGAATGACCTAAGTAACAATTAGAGTTTAATTAATAGTTATTAAGCAACATGATAGGACACAATCAATTAATAAAAATTAATTAATAGTTTTAATCTTTACAACTAAATTATGAATTAATTATTAAAGCATAAAAAGTGTTCAGGATAGCAAGATTAGCTTTAGTTTCATGGATATCAGTTAACTATTATCAGTTTTAAGATTAATTTATTTATATAGTATTAGAGAACCCAATATTTTCCTGCAATAAATAAATAGGTGAATGATAATTCATAGGTAAAGAATAATTAAAGGTTCACAATTATTGTCATTATTGTTATTAGTATTGCTATTATTATTGCAAGTGGATTAGTAGATAGTATGGCACAAACAGTTTTACGACGAATATTACAGTAAATTGTTATTTCATTATAGCAAGCAATAATACAAGAAATAAGTTACAATATTTGAATTTATTATTGATTCAATTAGTTCTATATGTTGAGATTAGTATAGAATTACAGCATGTTTTGGAAAAGTCGTTAACTTGGTACACTGCCTCAGAAGACGGTGACCAAGCGGCCATGAAGGTAGTCTTATGAGATGTTAACTTGGCAGACTAGCCCAAGGAGGTGGTATACCAAGCGGCCATAGAGGCAATCCCATAAGACTTTAACCTTGGCATACTTGGCTGCATGGAGACGGTATGTCAAGCGATCATGGAGAGGCTTTTCAAAAACCAGAGAAGTTCAGGACCTAGTAAGGTGCCCAAATAGAACATGATTATTTACAGCAATTATTATTATTATGTGTATATATATATATATATATATATATATATATATATATATATATATATATTCATCATGTTTTGAATATTGTTATTTATGATTCAATATATCACATGATACTATCCTATCAGGACAATCTCATATGTAATTAAATATTTATGATGCGAGTAAATATTTATTAAATATGAATTCAGTTTTAAGTTAATTCCCTTTAAGTTGGATGTTATGTAGTTAAGACAGGAATCGAATTGAATGTATATAAATATCATTGTAATTATATAATTATTTACATGTCCATGTTGTATGTATTATTATTATGTAGTTCTTTGTTGTCCCATGTAAGTTGTGGTGGCTATCTATTGAGTTTTGATGAACTCACCCTTCCTTTTTCCTCTCCTTTACAATTACATTGTAGACTCAGTTACCATTCAGACCTCAATAGCTTTGCAGCTGTCAGTGGTGATCTTCACTATAGTGAAGTTTGAATTAGGATCATGTTAGAATAGAGTGCTCTAGTAGTGTGCAGGTAGGATAATCAAACATCATTTAGTATGCATGATTATTTTAAGGTTATGTTATTTTGTTATAATGATATGATATGTAATTTTTCCATGAACAAGATTTAAGATTGTTTTGGAATGATTTGAAAAAATTAAATATTTTATGTATCTTATGAATAAAGTTTTCAAGTAATTTTGAGGAATTTATTTATTTATTTATTTTTATAATTTATTATGAACATTAATTTAGTAATGTACTATGCATGATTGCATGAAATAAACTTTATAAGGCTTCCATAGGGGACAACATCCTTTATGTAATGCACGATTTTTGGTAACAGTATTGAAACAAAAACCCTTTTTTATTTGTAAGATTTAATTACTCTGAGTCTTATAATTTCACTCAATTTCCAATCACCTCTACAATTTAAAAATTTTTAATTAGATCCCTATATTATATAAAAATTTACAATTAAATCCCTGTGAATAATAACAGTTAAAAAAAAAATGGAGTACTCCTAGTTTTTTGTAACAGAATACTCCGTTTTTGGTCTGAAACCAGACTGGCTTAGAACATTCAGATTATATCATATCGTGCTTTTGGTCGTGAGCGTGCTACATTTAGGTTGACCCGTATCGATCCAATTGACTTTTGGACTGGATGGGATCAGAGTCACACTAAAGCACTTGGAATTGCCATGTTGATGCCCCAATCTAGTTTTTATGGGCTTTAGCTACAGGTTAAGTGGACTAGTAAATTGATCCTTTTTTTTTTTAACTGACTATGACAAAGAAATTATTTATACTGACTCGCAATTAATAGAAATCTAAGAGGTGACAAATCATGCAAGATAATAATTCATATGATAAGTATTCACCATGTTTTATCACTTTCTTAAAACTCTATTAATTAACAGTGTAAATTACTTTACTTATTTTATTTTTTTTCGTATATAGAAATTAAACTTATGTTTTCGTCATAACTTAAAATTTTGTTCTTATATAAAATTATCTATTTAAAAATTTTATATAACATTTATTTATTTTTTCAGTTATACCCTTTATTGAATGAATGAGCGAGACGTAGTAGTGGAAGAGAGAGAGTAAATGAGAATTGAAAATAAATAATTAAAAAATATAGATAATTAATATTAATGGTATTATTATAAAATGCATCAAAATTTTGTTAACAATTAAACAGTTTCAATTATTTTCTTAATTCAAGTGTATATTTAAAATTGGACAGTTATTTTCAATAAGAGGAAGTATTTAATATTTTGAATGAATGGTTGAGATTAATTTGGATTAATTTTTTAATATAAAAATTGGTTCTTACACTTTAATAATTACATAATAATTGTTACTCAAGTGGCCTCAATAACTTAAGAGGGGTGAATTAAGTTTTAAATTTTTCTAAATTTTTGTTGACTCTAACATCCTTTAAAACTTAACTGAAAGATTATGATGCAACTTACTAACATGAGTGATGTAATGCAAACAATGTATGTGCTTAACAACAAAGAGTGTGTAAGACAATGTAAAGAGCTTGTGCAAATGTAAAAAGGTTAAGGGAAGAATAATGTAAACTCAGGATTTTTATACTAGCTTAGTCACAATCTTGGTCCTATTGGTCCCCAAGTTAATGTCTGAGAGTTCTACTATCTCTTGAAGTCTTTCTCTTACAATTCTTGAACACTCACACACCCTTAGGATACCACACATTTATATTGAATCTCACAAAATCCCAAAAGGATGCCTCACTCTCTCTAAAATAGAAAATTAGGAGGATCTACAGCACTTCTATAGTGAATAATACAACTTGAATCACTAAGAAAGGTTTCAAAGGGAATAAATTCTTCTGCCCACAAAACTTGATAAAACTTTTTGTACACAAGTGAATGATTGATAGGAAATTGATTGGAATTATTAAGTGTCTAAAACTAATCGAAGACTAGGTATTTATAAGCTATAGAAATATGTGTAACATTTGGTTTCAATCCCTGAAGATATGACTAATCCTGGAAAAGTCATCATTTTCTAGATTTTGTTGATGTTAATTGATTAAAGGTCCATGTTATTCAATTAACACGCTGCGATATTTGAAATTTTGAACATTGAAGCTGTGTTAATCGATTAATGAAACATGTTAATCGATTAATACTATATAAAATTCAACTCTGCATGTCTCAACTCGCTTTATTTCATTAAGGCTATGCTATAATCGATTAATTTAGCCCAAAAAACATAGTTTTGATTTGTAAACATGTTTAAATGATTGGCTTTCCAAGTTAACCGTTCTAACTAAACAAATTAACATATTTCAAGTAAAATATGCTCACAACATTTATGAAAACAATTTTAAAATTTTAATTTACAATTTATCAAAAATTGTGGCTAAAAAACTTACCAATTGAAAACCTTCATACAGATTAAAATCTAACTCTTGATGAAACTTATTTTCCTTGCTCTTTGAACTTGTTCCTTACAACTTGAACTCAATCAATTGGATTCTATACTTTGTTTTGCAATTCAAGGTGATCCTTTTAGCATCATTAAAACACCTACAACATGTACATTCACAATAATGCATAATTGACCAAAAGTTGTAATTTTAAAAATTTGGGAACTTGGCGCTGACCAAGACATTCTCCTTCCACAACATTATACTCCTCATCTTCAGCAACTACAAGATCTTATTAAGCATGGATCTATCGTATTCACAAAGTTCCCAAAATTCTCATTATATTTCGGTGTTCACAAGTGCAAACTCAATATAACTAACTCAATTTATTATTTCAGTTGACCAAAATTCTTAATTGAATATTGTTATTGATAATTGTAAGTTTTTGAAAGATTTAAAAACAGAAAATATATGAGGATAAAAGAAAAAATTTGAAGAATATTTGAAAGAAAGATCAAATTCGAAAAATATCAAAAAGGAAATATGAAAGAGATTTAATTTGTTAAATATTTATCTAAAATAAGAACTTATGAATTTATTAGTGATATGGGTTAAGTGTGAAATTTGTTGATTATCATGTAAATTATTATGAATAATAAATTCTTATATATTGAGAATTATTTGAGACATGAGTAGGAAATAAAATTGACAGATTGAAAGATATAGTTGACAATGATGAGGGAAACATTGATGATGACAAAAATGATAAGGCTAATATGGACTTGACTTGATGATGAGAGATAGAGATAGAGTTTGTAACTCTGCTTTTAAAAGTTGCATTATTGTTGGAGGGTTTCAAATTTTTTCATAAAAGTTGTGTTTGCATCTTTGTCCACAAAAGATGTATTGATGAGAAGGTTTATAGCATTGCCTATCCAATTTGCATTGTCTATAAGATTTGTAATTTTGTCCATAAAAATTGCACTTGTAAGAGGCTTTGTAACTTTGTCCTTATAAGTTGTATTAGAGGATGGTTTGTAACTTTCTTGACAAAAGTTTGTTAGGTTTGAGAGAGATTTTTAAAATTATTGATTATAATTTTGAAATAAATCTAGTTGATTAATTTATAAAGCCGTAAATTTAGACAATAAAAATTGAAGCATATTAATTTTTTTTGTATTATTTTATGTTGTTTGATAGATTTGCAAGATGAGGGAACTTCCCAACACTCAAAAGTCATGGACCAACAATCATTCTCTACTACAACAATCACACTTTTATTCAACAATTGCTTTACCATTTAACACAGATAGTACTATTATAGCGACATTTAACACTCAAATTCATGACCAACAATAATTCCGTACCAAACAATCACACGAGAAAAGAAAAATAAAATGTTCACAGGTAGTACTATTATAGTGACACTGAATAATAACAGCTTTAATAAATAAGCCCCATTCTAATTCGTAAAATCAATAGGAAATTCTTGAATCTCGTCTATCCAAGGGTTGTTCTCCTTGGCTGGATCAATGGTTCGCAGGGCACACCACACAGCACTGTTGCACTTGAATCCTGACCCAAATCCAATCTGCCATATCCGATCACCTTTTTTCACTCTTCCCTTGGCCTCACAATATGCTAATTCATACCACACAGAACTGCTTGATGTATTACCATACCTATAAAGAGTCATTCTAGAAGGCTCCATATGCCAATCACTGAGTTCAAGGACTTTTTGCACCTCATCTTGCACTGCTTTTCCTCCGGTATGAATGCAAAAGTGCTCAAAAGCTAGTTTAAAATTAGGAGTATAAGACTTTACCCTTTTCAAAAAGGACTTTTTGGCAACTAAATTTGCCACAAATTTTAGTTGTTCCATTAAGGGTAGGACATACATCCCTAGAGTTGAGATGTTAGCCTTAAGGGCTTCTCCAGCTGAACTCATTATACCTTTGGAAAGTGCAACACCTGTAACACCTTGTTCATCCTCTTTTTGCATGATACTATTGTAGCAATGATCTTGGGAACCTTTGTGGGTGCGTACAATGTGTTTGAGATGATACTTAGAATGATTATACTCAGAAGGAACGTTGGAGAGCAAGATTGCTGCGCCACCCAAGCGAAAGAGGCAATTGGAAACTAGCATGGACCGGTTGTTTCCAAAATACAAGCCATCATTAATGTTTTCAGTGCTCGCAACTAAGGCATAAGAATTGGAATGTACCTAGATATGTGAAACAAGAACGAAAACAAGGACAACAAATAAAAACGAGGGATCAATTATGAGCAATGATTTGAAAAGCATGTTTTTTTAACATCTGAAATGAGTTTTGAGCCTATTATCCTATGATAACCTATGCATACCTGTCACCACTAGCCCATTTATAGTGGCTTAAAAAGCACTTTGTTTTTGGTGTAAAAAAAAAAGCACTTTGTTTGATTTTAAATGTTTCATGACATTTGAAAATTTATAAATCCAAAGCATTCAATTCAATCAAAATCAAAATTAAATATAAATAAAAAATCAATCTAAAGATATTGAAAACTTTCTTTATATTAATATTTTAGTTTTTATTTTTTAAAATAATAAATTATATTTGAACTCATTCCTTCTTGTCAGACTCACAAAAAATCAAGGAAACATTAATTGAAGGGTACATATAATAGTACTCTTATAAAATAATTTGCTTTTTTTTGGTAATATAAAATAATTTGCTTTGGATGTTTTAACCTAATATTTTTAATATTAAATTTATTAGTTCGGTTTCCTAAATAAAATAAAACCAATCTAATCTAAAATCATTTTAATTTAATTATTTAGATCTATTAATTTTTGTTTTTTTTCTTGAAATAAGTTCAAACTAAATCATCAATACACCTACGATTTACAAGACAAAATTATTAACCTTAAAAGTATGTTTGATTGGGGAATAAAAATGAAGATAAAAACTTTCTAAATAAGCTTTATACATAATTTTATTGTTTACACGTAAAACTTATCTGAAACTTTTACCAACATTTTTCTTCCCAACCAAATGTATCATAAAAGTAAAATTGAGAAACATATGCTTAAATTCTCATAAAAAGAGCTCATATTCTTAAATTTCAATATTATTGATAGTCAACTCACATGAGAGGCTATCCTATGAATAAGGTGATGAACTACCTGTAAGAGTTGTTGAGCAATGTCCAAGGCTATTAGTCCAGCACTGCAGCCCATGCCACTTAGATTATAGCTCATAATGTCGTGCTTAAGCTTGTAATGGTTGACAACCATTGAACTGATGGATGGTGTTGGATTGAATATGCAGCAATTAGTCACAAGAATTCCTATGTCCTTTGCCTTGACTTTTGTTTTCAACAAAAGCTCATCAATGGCACCAAATATCACAGATTCTGTCTCCTTCCTTGCCTCAGCTAAGCACAGTTTTGGAGGGATCTCCAAGAGAGCCTCAGGTGCATAAGTCTTCTCACCAAATCCAGACCTTTCCAGAATCTTCCTTTCAAAATCTAAGCTTTCATCTCGAAATTTCCCTGTAGACTTCGTTACCTCCATGAACCTCTCCGTAGTACACATGCATGCAGGATCAGGCTTGTAACAAGCAAAATCCACTAGATATACCTCCTTTCTTTGGGAGGTGATCATGTGGTAAAGTTTGGCTGATGATGCTAACAAGCCACACCATATTAAAAGTGAAATCTCATGAGACATCACTAAGTGGCTTACGTGAATTAAGAAGTCTTGAATGATTGTGAGGGAATTAAGGTATGACATAGCAAGAACTAATAAGGCTGCAAATGGCACAAGAAAGACAATCATGTTGTTGGATACGTATCGGATATACCATCTTGTCTCTGAAAGCTTCCCAATTTATACAACTAGGCGTGTAATGAAGATGTATGAATGCTTGAATTATTCATTGTATCCGTATCGGATACGTAGGATGTAGGAAACTTTACAAATGTTTTGAGACACTTTTAATTATATTTTACAAGTTTTTGCTTTAATTTTTTAAAGAAAAAATAACACATATTCAAGAAAATTTAGGATATCAAGTTACATGTTATTTATTATTTTCGGAAGTTTAGTTTTACCCGATCTAAAGTTTGAGAGGGTATAGTGTATCAATAATTTAATAACAAACAAAAATTTGACAGAAGGGTTAAAATGCATATTTAGAAAACATTATCTGTTGATTTGGACGGTTTTAAAGTTTTGCATACAAAGTGCACAAAGCCAATAGTTATGGGATAAAATACAATTTTCCCTTTTTTGAATTCTTATGCCTATGCAGAAATTCTATAATGTGAAAAACAATAATTAAAAGAGTTTAATTTCTACGTATGAACAGGATAAAATTTTTTTTACCACTGTCATATAATTAAATTATCTTATTTGGATAACTTTTCAAATAGTGAATACAAGACTCAACAATTTTTACTGATATAATAATATATGATTAGAGTCAACTACTTTTGT
Source organism: Dalbergia oliveri (assembly GCA_030441495.1). Taxonomy (NCBI): domain Eukaryota; kingdom Viridiplantae; phylum Streptophyta; class Magnoliopsida; order Fabales; family Fabaceae; genus Dalbergia; species Dalbergia oliveri. The sequence goes on from JAMLFY010000007.1 coordinate 22,379,689, forward strand.
CTTTTACATCTTTGGCGGATAGAAATTAAAATCACAAGAATTTATGCTGACGTTAAAATATTTATTCCTCTTTATCAATATTAGATTGATATTTGGATAATTACATGAACCTCCCTTAAGGTATATTAATATTACACCTATCATCTTTTAGTTTTTAATATTAGACTTACCTCCCTTAATTGTTCGTAAGTCAATACAACAAGATCCCTTATAAATTTAAAATGACTTTTATACTGTTAGCCTCATTCATCATCAATGCCCACCACCACCTCCACATTGTTTTGGATCAACTACTCCTTCTTCGTATTTTCTTTATTTCACCACATCTCTATCTCACGTATAACCTTTTCCATTCTATTCCACTCTACAGTTGCCCCTCTTTTTTATCCACTCTACTATTTCCTATCTTCACCCCTTTCCCTGCATCGAACCTGTTCTCCGCCCTTTTACAAAATAAAACAAGGGACCAATCAAGGAAGCAGTGGTGGATGCCAAACTCAAATCCCCTAAATTCTTTAATTACCTTGAACTCCTTTTGTCTTTATAAAGCAACAGACCTCAATCTAAATATAAGAGATAGACTTGTGAAACTTTTATGTGTAATACTCGGTTTTAAATAAAAAAGGTTAGAAAATTTTTTTGAATCAGGAAAGGTGTCAGTTACCTTATCTATTTAAATTTCGCTAAGTCTGGACCCTACACGCCCTTGGAGGGTTATATGATAGAGCTATATTATTGGGACCAAAAGTCCCGATAATTGTTCCCTAGAGAAAAATGAGTTGAAGAGTGATTTTTAACGAATTTTATGAAACCCTTAGTACTCCGTTTTTAGCTTACAAGTTTACAAAATCGTAAGATTTTTCGAATTTGAACTAAAACCCAAAAATTAGATTTTGATTTGTTAAAATTTTGATTTTTCTAATATTTTATTTGAATTCAAATAGGGGGTATTTTCTTATTTACATTTATGTTTTAAAGTTAATGGATATTAACTTAAAATTAAGAAATGTAAATATTATAGTGAGCGCTGAGCGCTCATGAGTACTACTTAGGGAACAGGAAGGTAGTGCAGCCTGCGCTCAACAAAAATATAAAAACCACCATTTCAGGGTTTAGACCATTCCAGGAACGCTCTCACACCCTTCTCCCCTTAAAACACAAATTCTTCACCTCTCAACCCCATTTTTTCACCATTTTGACTCCTAAAACTCCATTTTCCTCCAATTCTTTCAAGATTAACTTGGAATCTTCTATCATCTAAGCTTAAAGGTACGTTGTTCTCTTGGTTTTGTTTCATTTCCTTCAAGTTTTCTTGGGTTAAGGGAGGTTTCCCATGCTTCTCAAAAGAGAGAAGCTTTCCACCTTGTTAGAGAGGGATTTTTGAGGTTTTAAAAGTTAATCTAGAATTCTATTGCTCCTATGTCAGATAATGGAGTCATTCCTCTCCCAGGTCTGTCAGTGTGGTTTCGCATATTCCACCCCTCCAGGTGAGTGGGTTCACGTCTGTGACTCTTATGTTATGCATTAGAGTTATTTTCACGAAAATATGATTTAATGCTTGGTTTTAGAGAAATCCTATAAGGATTTGAGATTTCTCCTGGTTTATATGTTTGGAATTGCTGTTTTAGAGCATGAAATGTATTTTGATAAAAACTCATGGGACCATGTTTGTTATAATGGTTTTATATGGAATGGATGGTGTATGTAACTGTTAGAGGGTTTTATAATTGTTTACTGGATTTTGGAATTAATTTATGCTTATGTTATGGTTTTACACCAAGATATGAAGTTTAGAGAAAGATTGGAATTATGGTTTCAGTTTTTGGTAATTTCAGAATATGATATTGAGTTTTTCCTAGTTTATGAAAAGTTAATAATTTGAACTATGTTTGGAAGGTTGATCAAAATGTTTTAGAGCTTGAAAAGTATGTATACGTTTTAGATTTATGACCGAATATGAGGTTAGAGAAGAGAATGGAATTAAGAGTGCAAACTTTGCCATTTTGAAATAAGATATTGAGTTTTCTAGATTATGAAAATAAATTGAGGAAATGGTTTTGAATTATGAAAGTAATGACTTGAACATAGATATATAAAATGTTTTACAGTAGCTATAGAGAAACCTGTGTGTTAACGAGTAAACCTTAACCTTGGTACCAAGTATGCCTGGACCAAAGTATTGAGCAGGGACCTAGTTAAGTGTCCATTATTGTCACACTACGGCGATACGTAACGCCCAGATGTGATTAGAGATTTCAGAGAATTGAGTGTCACACTGGGACGATACGTATATGTAACTAAGATTTCAGAGAATTCATTGACACACTTGGGACGGCGATACGTAACGCCCAGATGTGTGTAGGATTACTGTTCTCTAAGGGCTATGTTATTATGAGTTTAATTTATACCAGCCATGAAAGTTAATTAATGAAATGGCTTTTGGAGCGACAAAGTAATCAATTGAAAGTATGAGAAAATTCATGATTTTAAGCTTATATGATTTAAAATAATAGAGAATAGATGAAATTACTTTTGAAATGGTAAAAGTATTAGTTGAATATATAAATACATATATAAAAGAAGAAAAGTGATTTCAGCAGAAGTGAATTAGAAAAATTATTTTATCGAAAGGATAATTTGAATATGTATGAATATACGTATAAAAGAGTTTATGGGATTTTAGATATGATTTTTGGTATATTACTATTTTATGATTTCATACATTGTTTCTTTGATGTCCCATGATAGGGGGTTTTAGGTGAGGGCTCACTTACTGAGTTTTGGGGACAAAACTCACCCCTCTTATTTTTCTCATTTTTACAGATAAAAATAATGGAGCAAATCCTATACAGCCATGGTAAAGTGTTAGATGGTAAGATTCACAGAGTGAGGCATTCCAATTTTATCTAGAGCATTCTAGGCAGTGCCAGGGGTTCTGGACCTAGGGTACAGTTAAGACTTTGAAATGTATTTCAAAGGTATTTCAATGGTATGGACGAAACTGTAATTTTGGACTAAACAAACATTATGAGGTTTTAAACATGATTATCTTGATTTAAACCATTTATCTAGAAGAAGTGAAACCATGTTTTAAATATACTTTTATAAACAGAGTATGAGTTTTTCAGATATGATTACAAAAAGGTGATTTGTATGTAGAAAAGAAATGTTTTCTATTTTTCATGGTTTTGAAAAAGAGCATACATACAAGAGGTAGTCACGGGTTTAGGCTACATGAGAATGGGGTTTCTCACGTGCCGGTCACGTGCTTAGATCGGGTCGTGACATTATGCGATGGTTATCATCGAAGATAAGAGTTGCTTCCTAGTCATGTGGAAGGCACTATAAAGGCGAGAATCACAAGTAGGGGTTTTTTGAATTTTTTTGGTTGGTATATATCATATTTTTTTGTTTGGTTTTGTAATATCCCAAAAGTGGATGCCTTTAGGAAGGTTTTGTCTAAACTTAGGAAGGGTTGGATAAAGCTTAAGAGATATTTAAATGCCCTAAAAAAAAGAGGTTGTATATCCAAAATAAATAAATTAAAAGAATAAATTAATATAAATCTCTATTTTAAATTTATGTGAAATAGTAAATCATGTAAAAATCTAGACTATCACAGAAAATATCAATTCCAAAAGGAGAAAATAAAATATAAAATTTATAATAATTTTATGCATCAATCTTTTTCTATGCCAATGTTTTGTTTTTATTTGAATTTAATATTTAATCTTTTTATGTAATATGATATTCAGTTTGTGATACGATGTTTAATTTTAAATTTTGAAAATATTATCTTATAAAATCTATTAGATCCAATATTGTTCATAATTATCATTGATTTTAATATTTGTATCAGTATTGTATTGTTAGAATTAGAAAAGATATAACATACTAAATTTTTCTTTTATCACATATACTCTTGATATATTAATTTTTATATCATTTCTAAGATTATTATTCATTTAGATATCTATCATTTATATTTATGGTGTAAATATCAATTAAGATTTAAGAATATATATATAATGTGTAAATTGTCAATTTGAGATTGGTTTCTTCCTTTTATTGGAGATTGTAATTATTCTATAAAAATTTTATTATTAGTATATATATATATATATATATATATATATATATATATATATATATATATATATATATATATATATATATATACAACTTTTGTAATAATGATGTTAGCATTAAGTATTTTATATTGATAATACATATAATATTTAGGCAATTATAAAATAGTCAAATACTTTCAAAAATATAAATATATAAAATTAAATGAATATGTTAGAAAATATGTTTCCATGTATACATATCAGTTTCATAAAAATTTGAAAACAGGCAAGTCAATAGTTGAAGATTTTCAAAGTGATTGATAGTTAACCAAAATCATAACCATTGTGATTTGAAAATGATTTTCAGGCATTACCGTGTTACAATGATACTTACTTGGAGATATTAGATATTATTTTTATAAAGAATTATTAGACATTTTAAAAAAGTTATTAATTATTAGAATTGAGTGTAAAATTTGTTCATCATGTAAATGATTATTATCATTATTATTATTGTTGTTGTTGTTGTTATTGTTATTATTATTTCAAAAGAGAAACAAGTACATAATGTGAATACACCAAGATATGTGTTATTTGTTTTAAAAACCTCATTAGCTTTTCATTATAGTATATATACAAATATATCTGATACAAAAGATAATTAAGAGATATGTTAGGGTAGTTTGAATTTGAAGTATCCAGCAAGTATTTGCAAAAGATATGATTAGATTTAATCTAGCTATTATCTTTATCTCATTGTTGCTTATATCACGCAATTAGTTAGGATATATACCTTTAATATAGTCTTGTTCTTATGTTGTCAAGTATGACTCCTGTTTAGTATTTTACAAATATCTTGAGTTGTAGATGTCTGATTGATGCAATTTTTGTAGCATTAGAAAGCTAACTTAATTATCTACAAGTGCTATTTCTAGCCTTGAGGCCAAATTCTAACCGTAGTGGGAGTTAAAGACTAAGGAAATGTTAAAATGAAAAAAGAAAAGAAATAAAAATGAAAATAAAATAAAATAAAATTTGTTAGTGCTATATTTCATCTCTTGGTATATATTTGGCACATTATATTACTCCTAAACATTCTTTTAAAAACCCTAGCCGCCCAAGGATTATTCCTTAGAGAGAAAGACAATTTATCTCAGTCATCTTCGATTAATTTCTTCGGAGGTGCTCTCATCCTCATCCTTATATGGTTATGAGTTTAGCAAATCTTTAGATCACTGTGGTATAGTTTTCTCTTCCCATTCAATTCCAAGTCATTCCTAATTCTTGTCTATAATTCCATGGTAGTTGAGAGTGTCATTCGTATTCGTCAATATCATGTAGGCAGTGGTTAGGCTTTCGGCAACGAACGGTGAGTGGGTTTAAGTTCATGACCATACTTTTGGTCATTATTAGTATTCTCCTAGCATTATATGAATTGTTTACAAAATTCTAGAATGACTTATGCTAAATACTTGCTTTCACGGATTATGCCAATTTTCAGAAAATTTATTATTTTTCACAGTTATCATGAAAACCTTATTTTAGAAAACTCATGGGATCATATTTGATACCTTGCATGTTATAGAATATCTTTTCTAGTTTATGAAATTATGAGACCTCAGTTTAATGTTTAAGTAGAAATATTTATTACCATATTTTCAGACTATGTATTTCCTACTAAGATTTTAGAACATCAGCTATGATTTATTGAAAGTGTTGAATAAAATATGATTCACAACAATTGTCAGATACATACTCTTTGGTTTCTAAAATCACTATGTCTACAAGCTGATGATCCCTTGGGCATGATTTTAGAGTGTCAGTTATGTTAAGTCAGATTGTTAGAATATAACAATTGTCAGATACATATTCTATTAGCTTCTGAAATCACTATGTTTATAAGCTGGTGATCCCTTGGGTATGATTTTAGAACTTCAGTTATGCTAAAGTCAAATTGTTAGAATTATATAAATTCATAGCTTTCAGATTTATCCAGTTTAATTGCAAGTGATTATTATTTTTAAGTAATTAGTGAAACAGATCAAGTTAACCAAGGATTGATCATTAACCTTGGTACCAAGTGGTCCGTGAGAGGACTAGCTTACCCACAATAAGGAACCCATGTGGTGTCCATTTATGGGACCTAGTTAGGTGCCCATTAGATTAGCCATTGGCTTAGATTCAGCTATTTAGCTTATTTATGTAGAATAATTCTTGTTTCTCTACTAATTATTGTCATGATTTCTAAATTGTTATTTCAGGATATATATATATATATATATATATATATATATATATATATATATATATCTAAATATTTTATCAGTTGCATGTATATGTTATGTATGTTATTGTTATCCCATGTGGATTGTGAGTGGAGGCTCGCTCATTAGTTTTGATGAACTCACCCTCTTCTTTTTCCTTTCCCTTACAGTTACTCCATCCATTATTATTAGACTTAGACTTGGTACCTTTGCAGCTTCTCAGTGGTGAGCTTCACTTTGTAGTGAAGTTTAAATTAGGATCATGTTAGAATAGAGTACTCCAGGAGTGTGCAGGCAAGGTCCTTGAACATCATTTATCATGCATGGTTATTTTTAAGTTATGTTATTTTATCATAATTATATTTTATGTGATTTCTTTCAGGAACATGATTTAAGATTGTTTATTTCGATTATGGATTTTGGAACGATTTGAAGAATTAAATATTTTATGTATTTTATGAATAAAGTTTTCAAGAAGTTTTGAGGAATTTATTTATTTAATTATTTATTTATTATTATAATTTATTATAAGCATTAATTTAGTAATTTTCTACGCATGGTTGTATGAAATTAATTTCAGAAAGTTTCCATAAAGGACAATATCCCTTATGTGCCGGTCACGATTTTTGGGTCGTGAAGGTTTATTGCCATGGAGGATTGGGGTGATTTTAGAGGGGTGAAGGTGGAAGAGAATGGAAGGAAGAAGAAAGTATAGGATAATATAGGAATTTTGAAAATTTATTTAAAAATAACGGAGGTAAATGTGACATTGAAAACTAGATGGAGGTAACTAATATTAACATACCTTGGGGAGATTCCTGTAATTTCCTCTTGACGCTTATATTTTTGCAATGAAACGGCTCAAAACTCTTAAAAGATAGCCATAATAGGACACCAGTTCATCTTTATATAAGCCCATCTTTATACTTAAATCCACTCGCACCACTTCAAAATCCCTTTTTTTAGTAGTGTCATATTATTTCAACAAAATTTCTAATTCTCTAATATTTGTATAAATTTGCAATTTCTGTATTTTATATAATTTTTTTAAAATTAAATTTCTTTCACATTAATTATTTGTTATTTTAGAATTTAATGAATTATTGATTATTGAAAAAATTACACAAATCTCTAGGTAATCTCTCAAGGTTTAGTGTACGTAATTATAGCCAACACCATTTTACTTTACAAAACTATCACTAACCTCCATTGAAGTTTACTTAAATTACACTGACCCCTATAGATACTATATCCTTAATTTAAGTAACAAAAAATATAATATTGAATACATACATGTTTATTAAGAATAAAATATTTTTTTATCACATGAAAATGAAACTTATAACTATAACTTATGATAAAAAAATAGATATTTTAGTTAATATATATGTCAAATATAATCAAAATATTATAATTTGTCATTAATAATTATGTATATATCTTATATTATCTTTCTTTGTCATATAAATTAATGAATTAGTATTCGAGGAAAGTCATGTAATTTTAGTATATCTCAAGGAAGGTTAGTGAAAATTTTTCAAAATAGAGGAGTACTAAATGTAATTACACTAAATCTCATAGGAGTGCTAGATCAATTAATGGTTCGTATGCACAGCACACATCACCATATATTGCATTTGAAAGTTAAATCCAGTGCAGGTCCTATGTGATCGCCATATTTAATTTTGGTTCCCGCGTGTTCAATGAGTTTTTCTTTGTTTGGTCGATGCATATTGGTCCCCCTCGTTGAGGTTTTTGCTTGCCATATCTGAACTAATCTTAACAAAAGTATGGATTTCTTTATAGGGTAGTTATACAGTGGTTAAATGCCCTGCAGAAATCATAATAATGATTCAACCACCTAATGCTTCACATTGTGGCCATGCGTTCCACCTAATACAAACCGCCCTACAAAATAATTATTATGGGTTTCCCTACAAAATAATTATTATGGGTTTTTAGGGTTTAGGGCGGTTTGTATTAGGTGGAACGCATGGCCACAATGTGAAGCATTGGGTGGTTGAATCATTATTATGATTTCTGCAGGGCATTTAACCACTGTAATAACTACCCTATAAAGAAATCCATACTTTTGTTAAGATTAGTTCAGATATGGCAAGCAAAAACCTCAACGAGGGGGACCAATATGCATCGACCAAACAAAGAAAAACTCATTGAACACGCGGGAACCAAAATTAAATATGGCCGATCACATAGGACCTGCACTGGATTTAACTTTCAAGTGCAATATATGGTGATGTGTGCTATGCTGTGCATACGTACGAACCATTAATTGATCTAGTACTCCTATGAGATTTAGTGTAATTACATTTAGTACTTCTCTATTTTGAAAAATTTTCACTAACCTTTCTTGAAATATACTAAAATTACACTAACTTCCTCTACTGATACTAATTCATTAATTTATATGACAAAGAAAGATAATATAAGATCTATACATAATTATTAATGAAAAATTATAATATTTTGATTATATTTGACATATATATTAACTAAAATATCTATTTTTTTTATCATAAGTTATAGTTATAAGTTTAATTTTCATGTGATAAAAAAATATTTTATTCTTAATAAATATGTATGTATTCAATATTATATTTTTTTGTTACTTAAATTAAGGATATAGTATCTATAGGGGTCAGTGTAATTTAAGTAAACTTCAATAGAGGTTAGTGATAGTTTTGTAAAGTAGAAGGGTGTTGGCTATAATTACTTACACTAAACCTTGAGAGAAATTACCTCGAGAGAGATTTGTGTAATTTTTTGAAAAATCAATAATTCATTAGAATTCTAAAATAACAAATAATTAATGTGAAAGAAAATTAATTTTTAAAAAAATTATATAAAATACAGAAATTGCAAATTTATACAAATATGAGAGAATTAGAAATTTTGTTGAAATAATATGACATGATCATTATTAACTTTTAGGTGAACAAATGACCTAATTATATCATTTTATTTTATTGTGTTAACAATTATTATAATTTTTTCTCAAGGGATTATATTTTTATATAACATTGGTTTACAACTTAAAGAGTGTTTTTTCTGTTGGGTTTGGGGATGTTTTGTTTGCTGAAAGTTAGTACATTGTTTATGGTATGTTTTGATACAAAGAGAAAATGAGAGTAAAGAAAATGAGTAGAAAGGAAATGGAAAGAAAAGAAAATTAAGAAAAAAATGTTTTTCTCTTTTATTGTTTGGATTAAAAAAATAAAAAGAAAATAATAAGAGAAAAAATAGAAATATGTAAAATGACATGTTTGTTTCACATTCAATGGTAGTGCCAATAAAAAGTAAAAGGTTAGTAAAATAAATCAATAAAACTATCAACATCTATCTTTTTAGTTTTCTCCACAAACTTTTGACGAAAAATTTTCTAGTGAGAGCCACAGGTACTTTTTTTTCTCTTCCCTGTTTTCGGTTGCTTTATTTTTTACCCTCAGTTTGGATCAGGGGAAAAGAGAGAGAAGAGAAAATTTATTGTGAGTCCCACTCCTAAAGTTGTTCACTCACACTTGGAAAGAAAATGGAATAATGAGAGTTTATAGTATAAAATTACTATTGTGTCCTTATCATCTCTTTTTCATATTATAAAACACAATTACATAAAAGTCATTACAAACTATCTCATTTTTTTTAACTTCTCATTTCTCATTTGTTCAAAAGTCGCCATCATAATGTGAACAAAATGAAACTATGTTTTTGCTGTAGAGAAACCAAGTATATGAAAATGATGTTTGAAGAATGAGATTTTTGCAGGGCATTTATAGTTAGTGCAACTGTCATAGAACCATGCAAGCTTGATGCATCATATGAGGACCCAGACATCATGCTCTACCACCTAACTTATACACAACACCTACGTAGCAAATATAGTCTTTTCGTATGAGGTTTAATATTACAGGTTGATAATAGGAATTAATATAATCTGCAAATATTGAAGCACTTTCTTATGAGTCTGTGTTGTGGAAGTAATAAGGTGGTGTGCACTAGAACAATTTTTAGAAATGATTAAAGTGTTTGAATTATTAAATGTGTTGGTTAATCGTTGTTGTGTGTGATTAATGGATCAATTGTTGTGGAAGGTCTGTCTACATTTTGTTCGTTTGAAATATAAACACAATTAAGGGAAGACTCCTACATATATTAGGAGAGATTCTATCGAAATTTTTCAATTAATTTGTTTGTTTGAAATTTAAACATAATTTAGTTGAGAGGATTCAAGGGTAGATGCAGCTATAGATGTAGCAGATGCAGCTCTAGTTGTAGCAGATGCACACCTATGATGAGATGATGCATGCGAGTAGCTCATCTCTTCCTCCTTAGGGTGTTCACTGGTTCGGGTAGATCCGTGAACTCGACCAATCCATTTGGGTATTTTGTCTTTAAAATATTTATCAATACTAATTATAGGGATAATGATAATAACCACCAGTACGGTAACAATAATAACAATAATAATAACCAAATGATCAAGTAAAAAATCAAAATTCTTTTATTTACAATGGAAATGAAAAATAAATTATTTTAATTTTAGTATTGTTGACAGAAATGAAAACTAATTTTTTTAGTATTTCTAATGACAAATTTTCGATGGAAATAAAAAATAATTTATGTGAAAAATTTATTATTTCTGATATAAGTACACTCGATATTTTTTAAAATAATAAACAACAAATTTTTATATAATATTATCGATGAAATAATATGAAATAATCATCGGTAATTTGTTCCGATGCGTTGATTTCCAATGGCTGAGTGTCGACGATAAGCCCGTTGGTAATATTATTTTTCATTGGATTTTTTTTAATTCGTTAGTAATATTGTATGTTTCTAGTAGTGACTTGGCCCATTAGGTTATTTGACACAAGGGATATGCTCCTATTTGCAATCATATACTGTTGCCCCATTAAGAATGTACTGTGGTAAAATTTGTTCGGTTAAGTTAAATAAATAAACAAAGTCAAGAAGCAAACCTACATTTGATCCCAAAAGAGTGTAAACGATTTTACTAAGGAGGGGAATCTATTCTTGGTTATGAGTTCTCCAAATACTATGTAACAATAAGCTTTGGACTAGGATTGAAGATGAAATTATGATTGATTAAAGATAATGAATAGTACAAATCAACAACAACACTAATGAACATGGAAACAAAAATAAAAAGTTGATGAACTACTTTACACTACGCCTAAAAGGTAAACTGAGATAAAAGTAAAAAAGTTGTGTGTATGTGACTTGTTGTGCCCTTCTTTGTTCCTCTTTTTTTATACTGATCTTGAAGTTATTGCGGGCTAAATAACCATCCGCGGTGTATGCAGTTGCCACGGCTTCGTTTGAATCTCTTGGGCAATTTGCTTCCCTTATGCAACTATTCTTGCTTTAATAACGACTTGTGACTATCACGGCACGCTCCCTCAAATAACCGTTCCCGCTTACCCTTAGTCACGGCTCGTCACTAATATAATACGCTCCCACTAGCACAACTGCTCCCAACTTACCTTACCATGGTTTACAAATGCCATGGTATCTCTTTAGCTGTTGTAACTGCCGTTCAACTTCATCGAAACACAACCTAAATCATGACAACACTTATCGGCCCAATTGCTTTTAACTACCTGACCAAGAATAAGCCCAATTACTTTAAACGACCCATTTTATTCTGGTGGTAACAGAATGACACATAAAAACCTATTGTATTGTGTGATAGAAGGAATTTCTCTCTCATAATCCTCTATTGGAATGCTTTCTTTGTTTTCTATGTGTCTTCTCTAACATGTGAGAATGCCTATAGATTATCAACTTCACCATTCGAGAACCCAAATGCCTAATCTCTTTATTATTATTGGCATTATTGTTGCATACGTCATATTAAAAAATAAAATGATTTTATAAAGTAAGAATTTTGTTGTTGTTTATTTTTTAGAATTGAAAAAAAATCCTGCATTAGTACCAAAAACAGCTACTAAAAAACATTGATTACAAAAAAGATCCTTGCAGCAAATGATTGGCATTTACAATAATATTTATTATACTTTTGCTTTTCATATTTCTCATTTACATGTTTCTTATCTTATAACAATCATGTAATTTATTTTTTGTTTCTTTTAAAAATGTTAAAGTGAATAATTTTTAATGCTACCATACAAGGTATAAAATATTTTATAAACTCATATAAGTTAATATAATCAATTGAAGTTTTATACTCAATTAATTTAGAGTTTAAATATTATAAATTCTTTTACGTTGTTATCTAATCAAATCATCTTGTTTGAATGATATTTCAATTAGTTGATATCAAAACTAGTGGTTGATGTGATAACATATTATTGAATGACAATATAAAACTTACAATGTTATTGATCAAAATCAAATCCATGAATTTTAAAAGAAGTTATCCACATATAATTTTGATGATTAAATATTACCTTATAAAAATAAAAGTAAGAATTATTAGGATTGCATACATCTAAAAGATAATTCTCTTTAAAATATTGAAATAAAGATTACCATTTAATATTCTGCTAAATAATTTTTAATTCAAGATACAAGTCTTTTTATTCTACTTTAAAATATTATAATTATTTATACATTAAATTATATTTTTATATAAAAATATCACTAAATATTTCTATTAAAATAATGAAAATGTAATTCTTTCTAATAGTAAACAAATTTGAAATTTAATTTTAATGAACCAATAGTATAAATTTTTTCATAATCATTCAATCATATATTGTCACAATATCTTATGAAGTTTGACTCTTACCTCACTACTTCAAAAATCATGTATATAGTAGGATTTGATTGGATGACAATAAAAAAAATTATATTATCAATATATTTAAATTAATCCATATATTTAAATATATTTATTATTTATTATTTAAATTTATTAAAATGAATAATATATAATTAATGTAATCCGTGCAATGCATGGGATAAACTATCTTGTTTTATAGTGACACTACGTTTATGGCTTTCTATAAGCAAATCCCTCTTAAATTTGCAACAATAATCAACCAAAACTAATTAATGCTTTTGTATTGCCCATCGGATTTATAATTTTCAACTCGAAGCTTAACACTTATCCTGATAACCCAATTAATTAACTGTATATTTTTAAAAATTTATTTTTAAACTTTGAAAATTGTATACTTAAGTTTTAATAATTAGTGTCTCGATCACTTTAGTTTGATGAACCTAACTTTTAAAATTTATTTCACTAACCCGAATTCTTATGTTGGATGAACCCAAATCAGAGTGGGAAAAAGTTTTTTTAGCTGGTTCCTTGGCTATCAGAAAATAGTACGACTGAACCACTTCCTTTCACAATGAAAAAAGAAAGAAAAAAGAAAAAGGGAAGGCTTCATTTTATTGGCATCATGACTGTGGCACTAAGCTAACCAAAAAAATGGCCATTTCAAATTCGCGGACCATTATTCATAAATTGATTTTTGATCTTTTTCATTCAACTTAGTCCTGCCTATAGTGTCAATGTATACTACTTACCTTTCAGTACACAAACCCCATTTAATAAAAGGAAATCAATGAATCTCATGCGGTCAAAGCTAGATAGGTTCCTTGATGCTGGATCAATTAATGGTTCGTATGCACAGCACAGCACAGCACACATCACCATATATTGAGCTTGATAGTTGAATCCATATTTAATTTGTTGACCCTTTCTGATCCTTCCATTGGCCACACGGTATGCTTGGCCCATACAAACTGCTTGACATGTTACCAAACCCACAAACAGTTATCCTCAAAGGCTCCACATACCATATTAATCCCCGTGTTTAAACTAGTGACACTTAATTCAAATGTCAAGTTTAAATACTTATGATTGACATTTAAGCTTTACGACCCGACTTGGAAACGTAACCGGCACGTGAGAAGTCTCATCCACATAAGCCTTCTAGGTGACGTATCTATCCAAATGCATAACTTATCATAATATAAAACTTAAAAGATGATTTTCTTCTAAATCAACAATCATTTCTCTATTTAAAACATAATGTTTGATTACATAGAACTGGGAATATTTAATATCAAGCTTTGAAAATCCCATTCTAATTCGTTTTGCAAATTTTAAAATCATAAACTATATAGCTGATCAAATACATAATCTAATCAAAACTAATAGTTGAAGTCCATACTTAAACTTTGGAAACACATAGGGAAATACGTAAACTTTAAAAAATAGTTACAGTATCTCAAAATACATGCGTGGCTAGAATCCTGGAAAACTACTGGAGCACTTCTACAACTAACAGAAGCCTAAACTAAGCCTTACAACAATGTAAAGCTCACCAAAATGAAACTGCAACTATCTACGTGATCGAACGACTTCTATCCAACTATGAGAGGAAGGGAGAGGGGTGAGTCAACTAAGTGAGTGTCAATGGACTAGAGTGAGCTCTCACCCATCACCTACATGGGACAACCAAGGATTATACAATATATAATATACATGCAGCAATTATAAACCATTTGATATTCATATGCGTAATTATATAGAAAAGATATCTCTATATTTATAAATTCATATAAAAGCATCTCTAGATTTTTACTCCTATGGGAAATCATTTTTCTTACACATAATGGCTCTTAAATCAAATATTCTCTTAAAAACATCAATAATCTCTAAAATATAAATAACACTCTAATAGAGAAACATGGATATTTGTTTACTAATTATATTATAATATATCCTCCAATTATGTATGTCAACCATAACATAACCAATCCTCTATGGGTGCCAACACGGGCTCCACCCTCAAGGTTTGTTACTTCCCCAGACACGGGCAGGAAGAACACGTGTTTTTTGCTCTAGGAGATTGCCCATAAGGACAACTTGGTACCAAGGTTAATGATCGTTTTTCCAGCGTTAACTAACTATTTGTTTCTCTATAGCTACGTCTAAACTAGTTTGACCAAAAAAGAAAACCATAGCTGAAAAGTGGGTGCTATTTCCCTGGCGAAGTAGAGCCACCAAATTCTTAGTATCCTGAGAGTTCTTGATTCATATAACTCTAACAATCGGACTTTAACATAACTATGGCTGTGAAAATCATGCCCAAGGGATCACCGCTTGTAGGCATTCCGATTTCAAGCCCAGAATATGTATTTGGCAGTTGCTATGAATCATACTGAATTCCATACCTCTTAGTACCATAAAATTGAAGTTCTAAATTCAAATCTTAAGATAACATAACTTTTCATATTTTTAATAAATCTAAAATCATAATTTTAAACATTGGGGTTCATACTCTTGTTTCACATTTCTCTAACTTATATAAATATCTTAACTAAATTTTCAAAAACATAGCTTGAAATCTTAAAACTCCAATATGTGGTGATATCAATAAACCCATAAAAATATATTCGGTAAAATAGCTATCTTGCTACCATATATATTTTCTTAATTAATCATTTCTCAAACATGTGAAACATTTTCCATAACACACAACATAGCAATCATGGTTCCATGGTTTTGTAAAACTCATTTCTTTCATGCAATCAACATAAATCATTATTTTTCTAACTAAACATAATCATGTAAAATCATTTTCTATACTTTTCTCATATCAAATTTCATGTTTAACAATCATAATGCAAGAATATACTCATAATGATAAAACTAATGCTATGAGATCAAACCCACTCACTTGGAGGGGAGGAAAATATGGCGTCAACACCAATATAGCTCCGTAGAGCGGGGATGACAACACCAACTGCCATAGAACAACCACAAACTCTAGATTAGACTCTAATCACCTCTAGAGAACTCTAATCTAACTCTAACAACATTGGGAGAGCATCCCCACTTGACAACAATGGAGACAAACGACAACCCATAACATGAGGAAAAAGATCATGGAAGAAACTAACATAAACCAACAACAATCACTCACCTTGATCTTAGAAGGAGAATGAATGATGTTGGATTGAGAGAGGAAGGGTGGGGAGAGAGTTTGGAAATGAGGGTTTCGGTTTGGGAGAGGGGAAGCCTGAGTTGGGCTGTTTTATAGGGGGTTAGGGCTCATTTATCAAAATTGCGTCGTTTTGCACTATGCTAACATTAGACACGTTCGCTGCAACGAACCTGGAGAAGTAAACACTCGCTCAGTGAACATAACTCACTAAGCGAGACTTCCTGCCAAATTTTGCAGCAATAGCACCCAACAGGCACCCTCCACTCAACACTCACTTATTTACATTTAATCATTTATTCTATTTCCCATTAACTTTAAAACATAAATGTAAATAAGGAAATACCCCCAATTTGGATTCAAATAAAATATAAAAAAAAAATCAAAACCTCAACCATTCAAAATCCAAATTTTGGGTTTTAGTCCAAATTCGGAAATCCTCAGTTTTCTAAACTCATGGTCCAAAAACGAAACATGTCAAGGTTTCATAAAATTCATTAAAAATCACTCTTCAACTCATTTTTCCTCTAGGAACAATTACTGAGACTTTTGATCCCAAGATTGTGACTCTAACATATAGCCCTCCAAAGAGGTGTAGGGTCCAACTTTGAGAAGTTCAGGAGCGTGGGTCCCGGAAACCCTAAGGCCGTACAGAACTTGTCTACTAACACGTGTACACCGGTATTCTAAAAGCCTTAGATAAATGTGAAACTTACATTTTAGTCATACATTTTAGAAAAAATCACAGTTTAGCTCCTTCTTGAACTACTTCCTTCATTTCAAAATAATGGCAAAAAATCAAACTATATCCATATTAAGAAAAACAAAAAAAAATCTTGATAAATGTAGAGAAAATTATACGAGTTGATAAAATTATCCTTATATAATCATTATTACTCATCTTGATAAATGTGTTGATTACTTAACAAATACATTTACACGAAGGGTATAATTGGAAGAAAAAAATTATTGTTACCTTAATATTGTAAATAACGATATTCTTAGACATGAAAAGTAAAAACTCGACGGTTATTATGAAACGAAGGGAGTATAAGTTATGGGCACTTTAATCACTAGACTTTTAAATATGTGCAGTTGGACCCTCTAAAATTTCTTGAATGTGCAAATTGATTATGCCATTAATTTTTCCATCAATTATTAACAAAAATATTACAAATTTATGAAAATTTAGGATATTGAGTTGCACGTTTAGAAAAATTCAGAGGAACCTAGTCTACCTACCCATTGGGAGCAGCCGTATAACGCCCCAATTTTTTTTTTGTCATATTTATATATTAATTAGGATTAATTGAGTTTAATTAGGAATTTATTGCCTCAATTAATTAGATAATGAATAATTGGCAAGTATATGGAGCCGTCGAGTATGATTCTTTCTATAGATTTGGTAATACATCAAGTAGTTTGTGTGGTATGAGTTAGCTTATTTTAATTTGTGGAATTATTGCGCTTATGGAAGGAGTAGAAAGGTTGAATAAATATGGCAGATTGCATTGGACCAAAAACAATTCATTAATCTATGAATTGATTTAGCCAAGAAGCCATGCACCTATGAGATTCATGACTTTTTTTTTTAAGGTTTAACATATTTTTGAAGTTATAAATATAAATTGTTTTGGTTTAAGCCCCTCTAACTTTTTTTGGTATATTGTTTTTTTAATATTATATTTTTGGTCTCCATTGTTAATATGCATGCACTATTAATTAAGTTGTGAAAAATAAAATTTTCAATATTAATAAGGATTAAATATATATTCTAAACTACTTGTAAAGATCTAAGTTTAGAACAAAGAGGCCATAAAACATAATATTATAAAAAAAAGGAGGGACCAAAAATAATTTTTTTTTAAAAGGGCTAATGTAATACCTCAGTCTACATGTCTCTAGTCAGGTTTAGAACGGCCTTAGAATCCATGGGATCCACCCATATCCCAAGACTTAGAACCACCAAAATAATGAAAAATGCAAAACAAGTTTGCTCCTCAGCATGCTCGCAGGCGAGCTAGCTCCCTCACCAGGCGAGGCTCACAAGCTTGCCAGGTGAACCCTTTCTTTTGGTAGGGTTCTAAATTCAGTGAGCATGCAAGGTGAGATTGAGAGCTTGCCAAGCAAAGTTGTTTTCTCCTGGATTAGTTCTAGAACTGTTGAGCTTGCCAAGTGAGGCTTATGAGCTTGCCAGGCGAGGGTTCTTGACATGGGAACCAAAATGACAGGTTTTTGGTTTCTGTACCCTAACTCTTAAAACCTTAACAACTCGGGTTTCCTCCCAAAAATAGAAACCCTTTCCGCCAGGCTCTCCAACCCTTTTTCTCTCAACCCTATTCAATCCTACCTCCTTGCTTCAAGCTCCAAGCTATGGATTTGTCTATGTTTTATGTTAGATTCTTCCTTTTCTTCCTCCTCCATGTTGTGGGTTTTGTTATGTTCTTCATTGTTGTCAAGTACGGGTGCTCCATCAATGTTCTTAGAGTTGGTTTAGAGGTTATCATTGACTATTTATGGGTTTTGTTGTCCTTATGGCAGACATTGGTGTCATCCCCCTTTCATGGAGCTCCTTGGTTGTTGACACCACTAGTTCTCCCCTCCAAGTGAGTGGGTTCAATCCTGTAACCTCTAATAATTTGGTCGTTATAAATATTTTCCTAGCTCTGTGGTTTAAATGCATGATTTTAGAGGCTATTTCAAAATGATTATAGAGTATTGTTGAATTTGTGAAGTTTATGAAATTATGGTTTCAAATGAGCATGAAATATTTGTATTAAGAAAACTCATAGGACCATTTTATTGCAAAAATGATTTTATGAACAGCCTAATTGTGAATATGAATATTTAGAGATGGTTAAACATCCAAGTGATTTCAAGAATAGCATATTTATGAAATGTTGCTTACAAAACTCAAAGTTAGAGCCTAGTTATAAAGTTTTAGAGAAAATATTTAGCTTTTTATGATTTTATGACTAGACGGTAACTATAGAGAAATAAACGGCGAATTAGCTGGAGCGATTGTTAACCTTGATACTAAGTTGTCCTTTAGAGGACAATCTCACCCCAAAGAAATCAGAGATGGAACCTACTTAGGTGTCCAATTTTGGGTCCTTTGAGGAACCCATAGAGTTCAGAGTAAATTCAGAGATTTATATTATTATGCCATATTTATTAAGCATAACCAAAGATCCCTGTTTATGTATTAGAGTAGTTTTATTTATGATTTCCAAGATTACTGATTTTGAGATAATATGTATGTAAATATGAAAATTATTTTAGAGCCATTATATTGTTTATTATGATTATATGTATGTTGTTGTTTGTCCCATGAAGGGGTTATGGGTGAGAATCTACTCACTGAATTTAGACGAAACTTACCCTCAGGTTTATATGATCCACTAACCTTTCTGAAGCAATAAATTCTTCTAATGCACTTATTTAATTTGGAAAGAAGCGATTAAATTTGAAATTGACTCAATTAAAAAAATGCAACACTTGGGTTTTATTAGATTTAACTCAGGAGCAAAACCTATAGGTTGTAAATGGATTTTTAAAAGAAAACATAACCTAGATGGAACAATAGAAAAATACAAAGCTAGATACAACCTGGCGGTATGTTGAACTTGGTCAAGAAAATAAAGTAAGCAAACTCATTAAGTCTTTATATGGCCTAAAGCAAGCACCTAAATATTGGCATGAGAAATTTGATCAAGCATTAATCTCTGATGGTTTTTCTATTATAGAAGTAGATACATGTGTGTGTATGAAACTGATAAATGTTGAATGTGTAATTATTTGCTTATATGTTGATGATATGCTTATTTACGGCATTACTTTTGAAGTTATAATTGAAACAAAGAATTTTCTTGCATCAAAATTTGATATGAGAGACATGGGTCAAGTAAGTGTGGTTTTGGCTGTTAAAGTCATAAGGAAGTGTGATGGTATAATATTATCACAAGATCAATATGTTGAAATTTTTTTGAAAAGGTTTGGACATTTTGATGTCAAATTTGTGAATACCCTTATGATGCTAGCACTCAATTAAAGAAAAATAAGGGTGAATTTGTTGCCGAATTTGTGTATGCATAAATTATTGGGAGTTTGATGCATTTGATGAATTTTACTCGACCTGAAATAACATATGCTATATCAGATTGAGTAGATATACACATAACCCAAACAATGATCATTGGGCCACATTGGCTAGATTGATGGAATATTTGAAAGGTACCATAAATTATGGTATTGAGTATAGTGGATATCCCGCTATTAGAAAGATATAGTGATAGTAATTGGATCTCAGATTAAGATGAGATTAAATCCACTAATGGTTGTGTTTATTTTGGGAGGTGGTGCCTTTACTTGGAAATTAGCTAAGCAAACAATTATTGCGAAGTCCACCATAGAATTAGAGGTTGAGTGATTATGTTTTTTTTTTATAGTAATATTCCTTTGGGAATAAAGCCAATGCCTCATGTGTCTTATGATAATAAAGTTGTAATAGCTTTTGCGAATAACAAGACATATAACTATTAAAATAGACACATTAGCCTGAGATATGAAGTGATAAAGCAGCTGCTAAAAGATGGATTTATATCAATTGATTATGTGAAATCAGAAGTGAATCTTGCAGATTCTCTAACTAAGCTTCTTGGGAGGAATTTTATAATTGCCACATCGATAGGAATAAGACTTAAGCCTATTTGAAAATTAACAATAACGGAACTGAACCTTTGTGAATAGAGATCCTAGGAAGAAACTTCATATGGGTAATAACAAGTCACTTGTTAATTCTTGTTAACACATTATACGTCCCTTCCTATGGTGTGAAAAATATGAGTTATGCTAGATTATATTTAAAGGTGTCAAAATGGGCTAGCCTATTTCGCCAAAAGCCGGCAAAAAAAGGGCGGGCATGGGCTAGCTTACCAAAATAAAATGGGTTGAAGGTTACCTTGCCACAAAAAAATAAAAAAATTCTAAAAAAAAATACTTTTTCATATTTTGATGAATTTAAAAAAAAATTTGTGAAAAATATTTTTATTTATGCATACCCAATTTTTCAAGGTCCATAATAACTATACACAAACTTTGACAAAAAAAGTTATTGTTAATAATAGTATTGTTTGTGAGTTATGACATGTTTTATTTTTAAGTTTTGACTTTGAGTGAATTGTGTCAACTATATAGTGTTAATGTGTTGGTGAGTGTACACATTTCTTTTTTTTTGTCACATGTTTCTTACTTTTCTACCAATAAATTGTGAATTTTCTGAAAAAAAAAAGATTTCGCTCACGAGCCAAGCCCGCCCCAACCCACATACACTCACGAATTAAGCGGACTAAAATTTTTTGATGGATTCAAAACTTCAACCTAACCCGCTAAAAAAGGCGGTTTTAGCGGACCAACCCGGCACACTCAGCGTATTGACATCTCTAATTGCATTTATGTGAGGGTAAGCTAAATGCTTTTAATGTATTTCATAGCCCTTATGGGTGGTATACAAAGTGCAATATACACTTGATAAAAATCACCTATATGGGTGTAGGAGTGTGGCTGCTCTTATGAGATTGTGGCTAAGTTTTGAGAGCACTCATGAAATACAAGGCATGTATGTGGCCGAAAAATGCAAAACAATGTTAATAGTAATGGTGATATGTTTTGAGGGTGTAAATATGATAAAAAAGGATGCTAAGTAATGGAAAAAAAGAAAAAAAATGTTTGGTTCATAGAAGTAGACAAGACTTCACTAACACATCGTAATTTAAAGTCCTTTCAATCTAGGTCTAGTTCATAGTCCAAACGACACAGATTCAAAGAATTTTCACTAATGTATAACCCATGTTTTATTTATTTTGTTAAAGACAAGAAAAACCTTTTGAAATTGGAGGGAGATAGTTGGTTTTTTTGAATTAAAATATATATTTCAAAAGGTTTATTTATATTTATTTATCTAATTATTTTTTACTTAGCAGATGAAGGTTTTAATTAGCTTAACCTTGAAATTAATTTAAACTAGTCGTTTACCGTGATGCATGGGATAATAATGAAAAATAATTTATTAACTATTATTGAAAATAAATAACAATTGATTTAAATATATCTTATAGAAATTGAGTATATAAACTTATTTTGAACATAAGTTAACAGTTAAATAATTAAATAAATGAACAAAATATAAATGAGTATGGATTTAAAATGAATCATTCTATTTTATATCTTATTTTAAATATCATGTTTATAAGGTTAAGAAAACCTCGATAGATGACCTTTAACTAACAATAAAAAAACCTATTTTATGAAAATTTTACACGCTTCGATAGTTAAAATTGATGAATAATGAAATAAAATAAGTGAATATATTTACAATATCACATACCATTAATATGGATGCAATGGGTATCTATGAGAGGGGATATGCCTCCTGCACTTGTCCCGTTTAGAATTTTGTCCCTCGTTACCATCCTCATCCCCATCATGGGTCTCTATTCCCTATTTCTTACAAGGATTTGAATCCTATTGGGTAATTGCGGATTTATTAAAAAAATTTCAAAATAAATTTGAAAAGTATTTTGATATTCAAAACATAAATATGCATAAGACTCATTTTCTTTCAAAATATTTGTCCACTTTCAAACAACTTCATATTTCAAAATATTTGTCAATTTCGCATTTCAATAAAGCATTAATTTATTTCTTCGAATACTATCCCCAATAAATTTCACATTTTCAAAGCATTCCATTTAATATTAGTGTGCTATATTAATTAATATGTAGGAATATATTTGTACATTCACTATATTTTACTCAATTACCAATGTCATTTATTATCTTTCTTAATATCTGTATTTGTCTAAAATGACATATATTTTGAAAGGAAGAGAGTAACAAATACTTCTAACGCAATATAATCCAAATTAAAAATGAAAATGCATACATAATGCAAATTCAATAAAGATAATAAAAAGAATGAATGCATAAATGAAAAATTGCTAGATCTCTATGGAGATCTCATTTATTGTCCCTATTCCATTTAACAAACGATGACTCCACCCCATCCTCGTCAAGACCAAATGTGTTCCTCGTTCTTGTCCTTTTTTGAGGTAATCCATGTGGGTACCTGTTTCAATAATTTTTTTAATCATCCTAGCCATTTATATATTTTTATTAAATTAAAATATTTGATTTATAAAAAACATAAAAATATACTTTATAATTAATAAAAACTAATGAATAAATTTAGTTTACATGATTTCAATTACATCTCATTTTCTTCTACATCATTTTAGTAAATATTCTCCAAATGAATGTTTTTAGGTTCTTCTATAACCATATACAAAATAAAAACCTCATTTCTCAGTAGTTATTGAGTCTATTATATTATCATAAATTATCTTTTAAATTTTATTCATTAAAAATAAATACCGTTTAAGATCATCAGGAAATTGCTCTCTGTCATATTCTAACTCTTCAGCTAAGAGATGACTTTGAAATTAATTGAGTGGCAAATTATTTGGGTATGACATGTGCTTAAACTCTTTCAAAGACCTTTCATTTGAAATAACTTTTCAATTTTAATAAAGATTAATTCTTTAGTTATGAACTTGGGATAGAAAGATATACAAAAAATAAAAGTTCTTTTTATGACATATGAAACTCTCACCTTATTCTCAAAAATGCAATATTTGTCTTTAAAATTATAAATATAATATTAAAATCATTGATAAAAAATTTAAATTATAATTTAAAACCTATATTAATTCTTTAATATATTTTTTCGGTCATATATGATTTCATCTTATAGTTCCCAAACATACTCTCATACAAATTGTGGCATGCTCATTGTGTTTGTCACTAATAATATAACAAAGAGTTTCCTTATGATTTTCAGGCACTAACTCAACAATTTCTTTTATACCTTCAATAAATTCATTGTTTAGGAAATGCATGAGAAATTTTTGATAAATTCTATTCATATATTAAGCTTAAAAAATGAAAAAAAAATAGTTTTCAATAACCTTAGCACATGAATTTATCATTTTTTTAAGGATAGTTTGAAAAAACTTAAAATGTGGTTAACTTGATAAATAAGGCTCAATTTTATATTAAATAAGGAAATTATAATTTCATAAACTTGGTCTTTGTCATTTTGAATTTAAGCCCTTTATAAATATATTAAAATATTTATTTGAATTTTATGAATATTAAAAATTAGCTTTTATCTTTATACATATTTTTAAAATTCTCTTTTAATTTTTATAAATGTCATTATGTAAAAGTGATAATTATCCGTGAAACCATAAATAGTTTTAAGATAAAACTGATAAACAATCATAGTGAATACTCTTATTATATAATGAGTAATTTACCTCATTTTAGTATATCAAGGCTAAATTTCTAGCTTATAATAAATATTATAAATTAACAAATATATTGATTTAAATATAATGGATCATATTACCGTATATATTTATATATATATATATATATATATATGTTATCACTTTATCAATAGGTACAAAAATTATATAGTAATTAATCAATATTATATATTAATTAATTAATTGATAATTAGGAGGAATATAAGTAAAGTAATACAACTTATTTGGTTTAAACTTTTTTCAACACTTATATTTTAAAAAATAAACTATATAATTTGAAATAACTTTGGTTATTTATTTATTTTATTTATCACTAATTATTTTAAATAACTCCAATATCTAAGGTTATCAAAATAATGTACAACATTTTTCATCATATAAATTTCAGCATAAATTATTCAGATATTAAAATGAATATTATGAATATTGAAATTATATAAATTAATGATAGTAAACTAATGATATATAATAATTATTATTATAATTTTTAAAAAATATCAATTATTAGAGTTATGAAATTCATGGGTTCTAAATTACGCTGGATGCTATACCTAGAAATCTCAATGGAGTGTTGAATATTAGTATTATTAATTTAATTAAATGCCAATAAGTTTTAAATATATTTGACTTTTGTAGTGCAATCCTGCTATTAAATGATGATGATTATTAATGATATTCTAATAATATATCATAATTACAGTTTTATTTTTTCAAAAAAAATAATTAATGGTTAATTTATTAAAAACTATGGCCCTAAATCATTCTCGTTGTAACACCTTGAAAACTTTCCCTCATAAAGTTCTTAAATATTAGTATTATAGATTATAGATTAATATTATAGATATTATAGTTTTGAAGAGGATTGTATATTACTAAATTTGATATTATTTTGATCAAAGAATATTATTCTTTCCAGATTTATATGATGAATATATGGGATAATTTTAATGCCAATGCATTAGCTTTAATAGCTATACATATTGGTTGTGATTTATCCTTTAAATCCTTTTTTAAAATCAAAACTGACCAATGTGCTCTGATTGCATTTTTTTTAATTACAATTATTAAATCAATTATTCTTTAAATATTTAAAGCAAAAACCATTGACACTGTTTCATTATATTAACATTATGGAGTCATTAAAATTGATACGTTGTGCTTATTCCCTATATATTAAAATCTAGTTTTTGATATGAAAAAACAGAATTGATTTTGTGAGCGATATACTATATACTACTAGCCTTGAGTTTTTGTTGTTTGGATATATTGCTATTTCATTGACTAGGTTATCAATCAGAGCATATTATCATTATAGTTCTTGAGTTTCAAGTTTACTAGAAGAGCCTACTGTATCCTTGGAAATTTATGCATAGTGATAAAATAATCCTTATGGATAGTAAATAGCACACCTCAAATTTAACAACCATCTTCTCTATTTGCTTATTTTATAGGATTTGAGCTTAATCTGAAAACACAACTATACATGAAAGTATGACTTAATGCACATTAACTTAAAATAAAATAAAAATAAATATGCAAAATTAATGAAGATGATAACAGAGTACTCTTAAAATTATTTTTAAAATCTCATAATTTATTTTGAATTCAAACGTTGCTTTTGATTTAATTCCAATTTAATTAATCTCTACAGTCATCAACAAGACAATAATAAAATATTGTACCATGTATATATTACATGCATTTAGAATACACTTTCCCAAATTAAACCTCTACATCTGTGTTATACTTTAATTTATATCACAGCCGTAAGTTAAAATTAAATGAGTATATGTTACCTTATAGAGTACATAATCAAAAACCACAAATCAAATAGGATTTGAATTCTCTAAAATAAATATCTTTAAAGTGATAAAGTGAGAATGTTTTCACCTTTGAATCAACTAATGGGTCCGACACATCATGCACTTTTTCAATCCAAAAATAGAAACACCCTCACGTTATCACGGATTTTCATTTTATAGAATTCAAATCCAACCAAATAACATATCTGTTTTGAGAGGTGATAAAAATTAAACACATTGCACAAGAGGCACAGCTTGGTTAAAGCATCGCCCCCATTGAAAGGTGCACCTCAGGTTCGAGCCTTCTAGCAGAGCTGGAGATGGCGCTGCCACCCCCACTAGGGGCGCGGGACAAAAAAGAAATTAAACACATTTATGTGATGCACCACAAACTTGTGATCTAGCTGTCAAGATTATAAGGAGTGTCGATTTATCAAATTACATGTGATGTATTGCAATAATAATTATTCTGCGATGAAATTAGTAAACAAATTTTATCTTTATGATACCCAAAAAAATCTATTTAATTTCAAAATTATATAGATAAAATTTTCTCATCTTTGAAATGCGTTCAAACATTTTTTAATTTAAAAAATTGTATTATTTTATTTATAAGATATCCTAAATAATTCTATTTAGTTATAGGATTACACATGTAAAATTTGGTTAATTCTAAAATGTTAATTAACCACATATATTTATAGCCTATTTCACCATATTTTATAATTTGGCTAAACAAAAAACTTATCACAGTGAATCACAGATAATTAGATATATTGATGCATATGGTAATCTTGACCATTACACTATAGGGCGGCCTTTGCCTCAAAATAAATCGTTTTCGAAAATAAAAATGTATTTTCGTTTAATTATCAGTAGTAAAAAATAACTTGAATTAATCTAAGTACAGTTCACTTATCATAAAAGAGAGTTTGCTTATCATAAAAGTAAAGTTGTTTGGGTATTTTTTTTTTTTTAATTCACGAGCCTCAAAATTTGAAACTTTATACACTTAAAATGAAAATAAATTTCGAAATGCTTAAATCAAATCAGCGTCTAATAAAAATGAACGTCAATAATTAAAGTGATGTCCAAAAAATATTAATGGCAAAATTTCATTTTCACGTACTAATAAACTTTTACTTACCCCAAAAGAAAAGTAGTAGTAAATTGTACTTTTCCTTTTCTTTTAAGTGATTATGTCATCCATAAGAGTGCATTTGAATGAGCCTTTATTTCCCCAAAATCATTTTTTTTCTTCTTAAAATATTATTTTTTGTATACTTAAATTTTCTAAAAAAATCAAAATTTTGAAAAATCAATTTTAAATTTGATTTTAAAAGGAAAACAAATAAGTTTTTTAAAAAATAATTTTTTTTGTTCATATATAAAATTTAAATTTTGATAATAACTTCTTAAAAAACATGTAAAATAAACGCACTCATAATCCTTAATTTTATTACAGAATTGATCTAATAAAACTAATCATTGTCCTCGACTCCTCGTATATCCAACTAAAGGCGTGGTTCCAGATTTTATTTGAGACACGTATCCATTATTTATGCATTGTCTCTTTCAGATGCGGTTGAGCCCCAATGATGGGACAAAATGGGGTACCGGTGAGAAAGTGCTACTTTAATGACTTTATTTTGCGGTTTGGTAAGTTAACTTTTTAATATATTAAATTGTATAGTTTCTTGAAAGTAATTATTTCTATAGAATAGAAAAAGGTATTAGATTTGTCTTATTTGTTCTTATGTGATATCATATTAACTTATAATTTATCTATTATTAAATAAAATATGGATTCTATTTGAATAATATTAACATCATATCCAGTAATAATTGAAGTATAAGTTGATATTGATCTCAAACTTCATAAATATAAATAATATTTTTCTTTATATTATTTGGTGGGACTCATATACTCTCCATTTCTAATGGATAGTCATTTTAGAAAAATCATTTTATTCTGTATATTGATTGATGCTTTAGTATTAAAATAATAAGACAATTTTTTAATTCAAGTTTTGTACATTTTGGAATAAGTGCATTTAGTGATTGTGTTGGGAGAGGGGAACTCCTCCAATTCAAATTAAATATTTTTTTTATTTTTTAGATATATTTATAAATCAATATATTTAGATGTGCATAGATACATTGATTTATGGATATACTTAAAAAATAAAAGAGATATTTAATTTAAAATGGAGGGAGTAGTATTAAATAAAAAGGATGTGAGTTTATCTAATTAGTGCTCTAAAGGCATTAGTTAAAGTTTCCAATAAAAGTAAATATACAAACTTGATGGTGGAACATATACCTTAAAACTTAAAAAACTAGTACTTTAACCCTTGTGTATGAGATGATAAGTAAAAAATAGTTTAAAACTTAGTAAATAATAAAATTAATTTATGACAGTTTTTTAAATTGACTAACAATAATAAATAATTAACAATGATATTCACGATTAAAAGTAATATATTACAAAGGATTAATTATATAGGATCTTTGTTTCAAATTTTGTTCTTCATATAACACCCTATATTATACAATATAAATATATATTAGTACTAAAGTATGTAAAGACTTGGCAATAAAATGTAATGAATGTGTTATATAATAAATTAAAGTAAATAAAAAAAATATAAACACATAGATTTATACTTAAGCTTTAAATCTTTTGAAACACCTCTAAATAAACAACATTTCTGGTTATATTGTAAGGTTGCCCATTGTCATCCAATATTGATATTTTCAAATCATTTGTTGATTTTACTCGTGAAATAGCCACATAAAGTTGTCCATGAGTGAAGATAAATTTGGATATAAACAATCCAACAAATCATAAAGATTGTCTTTGACTTTTACTAATGGTTATAGCAAAGTATAGAGTGATGACCGTGAATTGTCACCTTTGAAACTTGAGACATGCCTGTATTAGATTCATTTGAGATATGCAAATATTTTTCCAATTTTATTACCTGTTGTCACTACAATTGCTCCAATGACATTATTTCCCAAATCTTCAACTATTAATCATGTTTCATTACACAATCCAAAAGATTGATCAATGTTTCTTAACATCATAATTACGACTTCCTTCTTCAAAACTAATTGTGATTTGGAATGTTAGAACACTTAATCTCATTTAAAAACTCAGGAGTTATCTAATCTGCCTCATCGAAATGTTCATCTGCTATGCAATATGAATTACAACTCACATTCTCCTTTTCCTCACCAAGAATATGAGAAAGAATAATTAAATTCATTGACCATTTCAACTACCTCAAGGGTAGATGCGAGCAATGCTCTATCTTGAAAAAATGCATAGTTTTTTTTTAAAAAAAAAGGTTTAGTTTTTTTACCCATACAATGCACGGGACATATTTTATATTAAATTAATATATATAAATATTTTAAAATCTATGGAAAATGTAATTTTTTTTATAAATGTTTACAATTTTTTATATTTAAATAATAAGAATCATATATCAATAATTTAAAACAAAATTTTTTATATTATTATATCATTTTATACATAACATAGTTAATTAGAATCAACTTGAAAGTATTATTTATTATTTATTTTTCATTTTTTAAAAACTTAGGATTAACTAATTTAAAAAAATGGTATTTCCCTTTCTATCCCCTCAATTTGACCTCCTGATATGATTTAATAAATTCAAATTAAAGAAAATTTGCACAAAATATACAAATAAAATTTATTTATAATATACTTTTCCAAAATTTATAGAAATTCAATAATTAAAATAAAAATTATGTGCCTTTTCTTTTGTTGTATGTTCTTTAATATACTAATATTAGATATTAGATTTATAAACCAAAGTAAAGTATATTCATAATATTCTCTTAATAATTTTTTTTACTTGTAAGTTCACTAATATTTTTAAAAAATCTTAAATTATAAATAAATTTAATCTAAATTGATAAATTTAATTTATGAATAATTCATAAATAGTTGATAATCAATATTTACACATAATAATAAATGCAATTATTTTCTATTTTTAAATGATGATCAAACAATTGAAGAAAAAAACTAACCCCATTTTTTCTCTTACCCCTTTTAGTTAATGATTTCATTTCATCTCCCTCTTCCATTATATTCAACCATATAACTATTCAAATTGAAAAGGAACATATGTTATTTATGATATCTAGGAATATATATTAAGTTTAAAATATTCAGAATATGAAAATAAAATTCAATGCACTTAATTAGTAATTTAATATTTGATTTTGAATTGAAAATTTACAATATTGTAATTTTTTGTGAGAATTTTGTAGTTAG
This sequence comes from Dalbergia oliveri, assembly GCA_030441495.1. Lineage (NCBI taxonomy): Eukaryota > Viridiplantae > Streptophyta > Magnoliopsida > Fabales > Fabaceae > Dalbergia > Dalbergia oliveri. The sequence continues at coordinate 22,410,489 of JAMLFY010000007.1, forward strand.
TTTTTAAATATATATTTTTTAAAAGTATAAGTTTCAAGAAACACAGAGCATTTATTGGTTCTTAAAAATCATTTAGTCAATTTTTTATGCAGAAGAAAAAAAATGATTTATGATTGTCATGATATATAAAAAAAACTTATTTTTATACAAAAAATATTAAATTAAATGCCAAAAATAATTGAAATTGATTTATGACAAAAAAAAGGTTAAAAAATACTAATTTATCATCAATGATTGATATAATTGATATCTAATAATTAATTATGATTATTGTGATTGATATTTGTCAATTAAATCAAATGAATATAATTGACATCTCACAATAATTATGAAATTTTATTTTATTTTTTATATTTAAATATGAAATTTTGGATGTTTTGAGCTTTTTGGAAGGTTTGATGCTTAAAATCAAGTTGGTATTGATGTTTAGTAATCTTAAAATCACTATTATTTAAAGCAATACCAAAATGAGACATTTGATATGCCTCATCTTCTTCTAGCTTATTGAAAAATTTAAAAATCAATGTCCTTTTTTGATTGGGGCATGAATCTTTCCTCCTTTAAAAAAAAAGTGATATAGATTAATAAGTACATAGGTATAATAGAAATGAACAAAAAATGTGATACTTACATATTCGTCAATCAAAACTATTTCAATATGGAAGCTTTGAATTTCCAAAGTTAAGAATATGTCACTACCAAATAATCCTAACATGAAGACATGATGACTCTTTTACAGAATTTATCTATGCAACATGATACTGGTATATTACAACAACCATTAAGACTTGAAAACAAATAACACTAAGACGTTAAAAAGGATTAATAAGAATGTGAAGATTAAAATTAAAATATAAAGACAAAAATAGAAAAACTAACACAAATATTGATTTCCAATTAATATTATTATTTCGATAGCATAAAATTTACGATTGATAATTTGAGCAAGCACTGTCTAATAGCATAGGTATATTTGTGATTGATTTCTAATTTTTAATTATGATTGTCATATTTTATATTTTAGTACTCAAAAAGTAAGAGTTGATGTCCAAGCAATACGTATTGCCACAACACCAACCCTCAACCTGCATAGCATCTTGTTTTGCCTGTAATATATCTTAATAACATGTCCATAAACTTCCTCATGAGAAACAATACTTGTATAGTAAAGGGACATATGCCCCCACCAAAGTTTTAAAATTTTATAGAAGTATATAGATGTATATATATTTTGTCCCCCTACATTATTAAGTTTAATCCCACACTATGATAAAAGTTATATAAAACATCATCTTATATTTATTTAATATATTTGCCCCTATTATTGAAATTTCTGGATATCATGTAAAAAGTGGTTATCATCAACTAAGTTAGTCATAACATAGGGGATTACTTAGTAGGGCTCTTTATTAAGTGAATCACTTCAAAACAATGAACACAATATTTTCATAAAAGTAGAAATCATCTTAATGCAGTTACATTGTAGTGGATTCAAGGAAATATAAGCTTTTTTCTTTTTTTTTTAATAACTGAGAACAATAATTAGAAATTCTAGAGTACACCTTAGAAAATGATAAAAGCATCCCTATTTTGGAGTAAAATATTCTAAAAAAGGAAGCATAAAGAAAAACTATCAAATTAATTAAAAAAATGAAGAACTTGAGCCATACCTCTTCTATCATAGTTTATGAAACCACCTTGTTGCCACTATTTCCTAAATGAAGACATAATAAAAAGAGGAAGTAGTATAGCTAGTGAAGGAAACGACACAAATAAGATGAACTATTTATTATATAGGCATCTAAAATGAAAGAATGTGGAAAAAATTACAATTGAGAGGAAACAAATTTCAATTAAACACAACATAGTTCTCTCATCAATAATAATTGACAATAATAAAATTATAGTGTGGTAATAGGTAACTATTTGAATTTCAAATATACTATTGTTTCCATATATATAATGGGCATTGCTTGTAACTTTATATATATATATATATATATATATATATATATATATATATATATATAATATTTAAATTTAATTTGATAATGATTAATTTATTAGATTGTGATTGCTTGATCTTTTTATGTGTAAATTGATTATATTTACTAATTATGATAATATTATGTCATAATAAAATGATTTGATTAAATATTATAATAAATTGACTTAAATGTGCATAAATGATATATGTACAAAAAATATATATAGGATATGAATGTTTAGATTTTTTTTCAGAAAAAATTTTGACATATTAAATTATTGTTGAAAGAAAATTTGCTATGTGGCAAAGTTTTCCCTAGAATAGATTTTTAATTGTATTATAATTATTATATGATATGATTATAGGATATGAAGATACTAAATTGTGATTGTTAAATTAAAATTCAAAATATTCAAAATATGAAAATAACATTGATTTCACTTAATTTGAAATTAAAAATTTGATTTGGAATTGAAAATTTACACTTTTGTAATTTTTTTCTAAATATTTTGTAATAAGGTTTTAATATAATCTTTTGAAAAATATAAATTTTAAGAAAATGACATGTGACAGAGTATTTATTATCGTTTCTTCTTAAATATGATTTAATCAATTTTTTATGCATAAAGAATTTAAAAATTTACTTATTTATCATTGATGATGATATAATTGATATCTAATAATTAATTATGTTTTTTTGCTCATATATCTAAAATTGATTTTTACATGTAAAAGTTTAAATTACATACCAAAACTAATTGAAACTAATTTATGCACACAAAAATTTGAAAAAAATCCTTATTTATGATCAATGATCTATATAATTGATATCTAATAATTAATTAAGACACTATTATGATTGATATTTGTTAATTAAGTTTGATGAATATAATTGATATCTCATAATAATTAAGAAAATTTATTTTATTTTTTATTTTAAATATATATTTAATGTAGATTCATTTTGATTGTGGCACTTTGTCAATTAATTATGATATCATATTGAGTGGATTTTTTATCTTGGATCCTTTTTATTTTATTTTATTTTTAATTTTGAGTGGATTCTTTAATCCATTTATCCTCTTTTCATTTATCCTGACCATTCATCTGTTAATCTTTGTCATTTTGAATTCACCATTTAAATGGTCATTTGCCGTTATATTTATATCAAATGTATTCTAGGTGGTCCTTTAAACATATTTTAATGATATACTAAAAATGTTTATGTCATTACAATAGCAAAATGAAATTCACATATGTTTCTTTCTTATCATACTCTAAACTTTTTTTTTTAGCTCGTCCTTTACATTTGTTTATAACAAATTTTTGAATTCAAAATTTAAAATTCATTCTTTAATAATTATAGTGCAATTTTACTATTATATGCTGATAATAGGAAAATTGCACTACAATCTTCAATGATATTATAGTGATATATAATAATTACAGTTATTTTTTAAAATTATTAATTATTAAAGTTTTGAAATTTGCAGGTCCTAAATTAATCATTGCAGCATAATTTTACTATTGAATGTTAATAATCTTCAATGATATTATAATGATATATAATAATTATTAAAACTTTGAAAACTGTGGGCCCTAAATTACTCTGGAGGTGACACATGGAAAAGTTTCCTTTAAGTGAGTCTTAAATATTAGTATTATAGATTACACATTTTCAATAAAAAATTATAATTTTAATACCCTTAACCAATGCCTTAAAGACATTTCTTAGCAAAATCCAAAGGATATATAGTCATTTAGACTTGTTAATGGAAAAAATCTAGATCAATTAATTACTTTATTAATTCATGTGCCAATATCTTACTACTTTCGTATTAAATAACTGTCTAGGTTTAAATGCGCACTTGAATTAATGAAATAATTGGAAAAAAAATCAATGTTGGAAAGAGTTAAGAATAATTTACTAAATTGTTTTTCTTCCATTAATTTCTCTCTTTCTTCACTAATGAGTCAATAGTATTTAATAGGGGTGTTATTGAAAAGAAATAATTAATACTACTTAAATTTTTGAAATGGACAATTATTTGTAGGCAAAGAAAATTTTTGAAATTGAAAATTATTCAAGGATAGAGGATGTATCAATTAGGAATGGAGGAGTTATAATAGTTGTAACATTCTAATATTTAACCCAACACGTCTACGACGCATTCCATTTAATTATTAGTTATTACTCTTTTGTTTCAGCTTTATTTAAAATTCTTGAAAATACCTTAGTGAAAATACGGGTAAATTTTTTTTTTTTGGAACTTTAAAAGCAAAACATGAGCCGTGCATTCTGAACTACATTTCATCTTGAGCATGAACAATGAAGAAGATCACAAGACATAGGCATACATAGAGCACATAATCACATATCATGAACATGTAAGATTATATTTATATATATTATCAATAGATAATCATTCCATTTTGCATACCCAAAATATACATGAAAGAGTTATATCATGACCACCAACAAAGGTTGGACTCAAAATATACAGTCATCCCTAATATCCATAAAAGCAAATGTAAACTACAATCAGGCTACATAAAGGATCCTCCTCCTACTACTCCTCTTGGGGGCGCCTAGGATAGATAACCTCTAATAGACAAAAAGCAAAAGAAGGCTATCCTCTCTGCTATACGTGCACGGTACTCCAAGAGGTCCGGAACCAGCTCCTCCTCCTGTCGCTCTTGGGAAGGAGGAAGATAACGATCCAGCGGGCCAGCCCGCCAGGTGTGGCAAGACGGTGGGTAAGACGAACATGGGCACCTCGACGAGGTCGGGTGGCTCCTCCACGAGCAGGTGCAGCTCCTCTCATGGGCTATGTGACAGTAGCCTCCCCATCGCTACCAACCTCCATCATCATAGGAACGGTGGGGAGAACCATCAGGAGAGACCTGGGTGGGTGAATCCTCGATGGGTGGACCATGGCTAAGGGTGGCGAGGAGGTGTGGCACGTAGACCGGATGTCCTGGCAGCCAAAGCAGCAAAGGGAGTGTGGCACATCCGTCTCCACGCGGACGAGCACGCTAAAAAATGAGGTCGTCAGAAAATAGAGTAGCGGTGAAGAACCTAAGCTGGTGATCGGGTATGCAAAGGGACGCTCCATGAAGACAAAAGGTCAAACATCACATCGACCAACGAAGTGATATGTCTGGTGAGCAGCGTCGAAGTGCATCTCCCAGGTGGGAGCATCAATGAAGATCACGAAGGTTGTCATTGGCCTCTGAAGACGAGATGGAAAGAAAGAAGAAGGGATGGGAAACTTATATAAGAATCTCGGTAGGGTTTTCGCCTCCTAATGTGTATGTCATCATCTACATCCTCAGGAACCTGGGGTTTCATTATGAAATTAGTGGGCATTTATACTTTGGGTTCATTTATTAAGTTCTAAACACCGTTATCCGAGACCCGTACATTTTAGCATGAATCTCAATGCATGAGTGCAGCATATTAGATCGTGAATACATGTCAATGCCATAAACAAGATATAATAGGATCACCTTGAATGGACATAGCATAACAAATGCAATTTATTCCAACATAATTTATTCTTTTAGGTGACTTAAACTTCTTGTTCTCTTTTCCTTGGGGCCAACCTAATACTCTCCCTTTTGAGAGTTATAGGTTATGAGCTCATACCTAAACTAGTCGTCACTAGTCTACACTTATCTTCTTGATAAACTAAATTCCCGAACTCCGAGTGCGGATTAGGGGGCATAGGATCACCTTTCATAACCATTAATTCCTAGAGTCTAAAGGGTCATTTTTGGATCACCTCTTATAACCATTAATTCCTATAGTCTAGAGGATCATTTCCATATGTCTTTCGTCACCTTAATATTGGCATGTTAAATTAGAGATGCAATGTGAGCATGTAATCATAATTTATCATAAAACATATCTTGTTCAACAATTCTCATGGATCATGCATCTTAACTAATCAATCATAATCTCATCATGCCACAATGTCCTCATATCATTTATTCACATAAACATGTATTACATCTTTTGCACACATTCAATAAGCATATTGTCAATCATCATCTAATAGTATTAAACATGCTCCTACCCAGGATACCAAAGTCAAGGACCGAACTCAATTAATGCATATGCAATGCTCAACAAGATATACATATAAACAACATACTAGGTAATCATCATCCACATAAAGCAACACATAAGCATATAGGGTCACCAATCCATTTCATCTTGCTTAGAACACACATATTTGCATATTTGCATATTTGGGGTTCTGGTAATTCATTATAGGTGCTGGTAATCGATTACCAGAGTCAAAAACTTGTTCCGAGCTTAAAGAGCATCCTGGTAATCGATTACATGAGCATGGTAATCGATTACCTGGTTCGATTATATCAGCTGGTAATTGATTACTAGAACCAAAATCTTTCAAAGGACAATCCTGGTAATCGATTACATAGGCTGGTAATCAATTACCAGAATCCCGAATTCAAGAAATCAAAGTTTTAACACATTTCAAATTGCTCTTTTACTTCAAGGTCATTTTAGAACATCATTCTAACATTCCTTTTGAAATCAAATTCACATTTTTACAAATCAAAACCATCATTGTATCATGACTAAAACACATCCAATAGCCATGATCAAGATTTCCATTTTAAGATACAAGGGCAAGCCTTTGAGCTCTAGGGATTTAGATGATGACAAGAATAATAAACATGCCATGCAATAAGTGATGACTTGAAATATAAATATAATAAGCAAAACTTGGAATGTAAATATGAGAATGCAAGTTCATTTTTAAATCTTCAAAGTTTAGGTGATAACTTGAAATATAAACATGAAATGCAAGGCTAGAAATTTAAACATAGAAATGCAAGTCCATTTGTTTAGTCTTTAGGATGATGACTTCAAAATAAACATGATATGCAAAGTATTGAAATATAAATATGAGATGCAAGAGCTTGAAATATAAACATGATGCAAATTCATTTTTATATCTTGCAAGAGCTCATTTCAAGACTTTAAAGAATCAAACTCTCAACCCCAATCAATCTTAACCAAATGGAAATGAGCTTTAGAGTCTCTTGACACTATAGTTCCAAGAATCTCATTTGTCTAGACTCACCATCAAGCTTAAAGGAAAACCAACAAAAACAACCAACAATAATCCATTTTTCATATTCTTGTGAAAGCAAAGATCAAGCCTTGAGCTTTAGAGGTCCAACACATGATGGTTCCACAACCAAACATTAAGAAACCCTCATAATCAAGCTATGGCCTTGAACATCAAAGAAAGAAAAATAGTTCAAAAGAACCAACAACATTTCATCTTTACCATTCTTTAAAGCCAACAAAATAAACTAAAACTTGGGCTCTAGAGGTCAAACACATGATGGTTTCACAAACCACATCAAGATCTCTCATCATCAAGCCATGGTTTCCCATTATCCAACAACAACAAAAATTGGAAATGGAAAGAAAGAAAAAGGAAGATTCAAACTGAAAATGGGAAGAAGAACAACAACAACAATCCAATCATTCAATCATCATCAAAAATCCAAAAATGAAAGACAAGAAACAAGAGAAGGGACTCAAAACAAAATCCCTACCAAAGTTGTTTGTTTGATTGAAAAAGAGAAAACTTTATCTTGGAAATTGAAGGATTATGTTTTTTGTAAGTTGAGAAGAGGTTGAGAATGGTGGTGGAAGAGGAAGAAGAGAAAGCTTTGAGTTGAGAGAGAACAAAGAATTTTTGGCCAAACTTTTTTGAGCAAGATTGTCACCAAAAAAAAAAATGGTAAAGTGAGGATGTTTTTGTGTGTTTTGGTATTCATGAGAATTGAAATATGAAGGGAAAAATGGGGAGGAGGTCGCGGCCTTGCTTGGCCTTTGGGGTGAAAATTTTGCTTTTCATTTGTGTTAGGATGTGGATTTAGAGATAGATTTGATTAGGGAATGAGTTAGGAATTTGTAATTGGGTGTTTGGGTTTGTAATCATGTGCTTAAGGTTTGTCAAGACAAGATTAAGAGTGGCCTTGCATGTTTAGTTTGAATTAAAGTTCATTAGTTTGAAATTCAAACTCCAACATGTTTCCTTGATTTAAGGAATTAGAGAGAGAAATTACTATTTGGCTTGGAATGACATAATGCCTTTGATTAAGAAGGGAATTTGACTTTTCCTTAAGCAATCTTAAGCCTCAATTAACCTCAAAAAATTATTTAGACTCAAAATTAATAGATAAAATTAATTTATTTTTAATTAGAGCCTAATATAGCCCATATTTCTATAACCGTTAATTATGCTCGTTAAGCACCAAACACGGGTGAAACGTAAATTCACACAAGGACTCCTGGACCACCCGAACTTTCCAGATATCATGCAACACTCATTGTTATCATTTTCAAACTCCCAGGTGATGGCTGGGTTTATTCGTCACTTAATCCCGTTAAATTACCTCATGGGCAATTCGGTAATTAACGTATTGAAAAAACAGGAAATGAGTTTTTCATCTCTAATGCATCCATTACATATATAATCTCCTTCAAACACTAGACTAACCCCTCGATGATAGGAAACCGTCCTTTATTTCCAGGCAAAAATGACCTTAGGGGCATTTTGGTCATTTTTGCACTTAAGGAAAATAGGCATTACAATAATAGTTATTGATCCAAATATTATTAAAGTTTAATTAATCCGTCAATCCCTATAGTTTCCTGAATTTTCAATTAGGTCCCTATGTGAACACCCATTTTGTCCGGCCATTAAAACAAAAATCCAAAAATTTGTATAATTTGTATTTCCTTTATAGTTTTTCTTTATTCATTTATTTATCTCTTTTAAACAAAACAAAAAAGGGGGTTCAGCCCATTGTAATTCCTTATCCAGCCCATTTATTTCATTTCCTTTCTTTGTTAAAGCCCACAACTTGTTAGCCCTTGAATTAAAAAAAAGAAAGAAAGAAAAAAGAAAGGGAACGTTGGATTCCACTTTCTAGCGGTTCCCCAAAATGACAAAAATAATAAAATAAAAAAGAAAGAAACAGATGAGCAATGTCACGGCCTCCTCCTGCCAAATACATGTGAAAAAGTGTCGGGAGACACCATGATGCAAGTTTTCCTTCCTCATTGCAAATGACAAGTTTTCTTTCGTGGTGGATGAGCATACGAAAAACGGGAAGGGCTGAAGTCTAAAAAAGAAGAACACATTACAGACCGTAGCAAAAAAAAAAACCCAGATTTCATTCATTGATCACCATTTTCATCACTTGAGCCTTGAACTACCATCCCCCATCGGAACAACCCAACTTCCAAGCATCCATTTCCATCATCAGCAACAACAACATTACCATGACCACAATTGAAATACACATCATCACCTCACTCACAAACTATCTAGACAATACAAAAATCAATAGCAACATTTTCCCCAAATCATAACCACAACCACCATCACCATCCGCAACCCAACCAAAATCAAACCAGAAAGAAAAAAAACCCAACAGTAAATTGAACTAACAACACAATCCAGGAGCAAAAAAAGAAGAAAGAATAAGGTAAATAACGGAGAGTGACAGTATATCATCATCATACAAAAATTTAATAAAAAAGGAAGAGGAAAAGGGAGGAGGCCACGCGGTTCTCCCCCACCACCGCGGCCTCATATCATCATCATCCTCACAACCATCACCCTCAAAGAGATCCACCACCACCGCTTTGCCTTCCTTTTCCATCGCAAACACGGGCCACTCCTCTGCGGTACTTCTTCCACCCAACCCAGCCATCTCTTCAGTCTCTCCCTCACACCTCCGCCCAACAGGACGCCACATCGCGGAGGCTGCCCGCGCCGAACCGATCCACAAGGCCGCGCCTCCTGACCATCGCGCCACCACCACGAGCTCTCTCTCTCCCTTCGCTGCCAGTCGTGCACCGTCCAGCCAGCCTTCCTTCGCCGACCACCATGGCGCGTCGACCCAGTCCCTCGCCCCCAACCCTTTACTCCATGACCACCGCTCAAACCCATAGCCTTCTTTCCCTCGGTCTGCGCAAGTGCTCTCAACCTCATCGCCACCCTCGCGCGCCCCGGCCCCTTTCCCCTCATGCACCGCGCTCCCTCGTCCCCATCGCGGCGGTCATCCCCCCTTGCGGACCCTTTCTCCTTCTCTCTCTCTACATGAACTCTCTCGTTTCCCTTTCTCTATTTCTCCCTCTTGGTCTCTTCTTTCTTCAAATCCGTGAGTGTGTGTGTATGTGACAGAAGAGAGAGAGAGTCGTGTGATTGTGTGTGGGTGTGGGCAAGGTGGGTGGGTTTGGTTTAGGAGTGTGTGAGTGCATTAGTGTTAGTGAGTAGGAGTGTTGGTGTGTGCGTGTGTAAAAAAAAAAAAAGATAGAGAGAGCTATGTATTAGTGTATGTGAGTCTAATTAGGGAGCGTTGTTTGTTAATATTATTATTATTATTTTGGTTAAACTTGTTTTTATTTTATTGGATCAGAAATTGGGTTTGGGTTTATTTATATGATTGGTGTTTATTTTATTTTTAGTTTGGAATTTGTTTGGTTGGAGTTTGAGTCATTGTGTTTGGTTCAAAATAAATACTTGAATATCTTAATTTATTAAAAGAAAAGAATTTTAGATATGTTTTCCTAGCAATTATTTTAAATTATTTGAGTAGGGATTGAATAAACCGGTTTAAGAAGTGATCTAACTATTTGTTTTGATGTGTGGTGAATTTTGTATTAAAAGCCTTTAAAAATAAAAAACGATAAAAAGAAAATAGTGATTAGGACCTTCATTCTTAATTTATTTATTTTATACGTTTATGTGTTTTACTTAAGTTAAGTGTATAATTGTGTTTATGAATTAATTTTATTTTTTAAGTTTAATTCTCTTATATGCTTATGTATTTTGTTCAAATTAATTGTGTATTTATGAATTAACTTTATCAGTTCTCATTAAAGTTAGAATCTTGTTTTTTTAAAAAAGGGTTTTATTAATCTTGGGATTAAAATAAATACTTGGATATTTTGTTTTACTAAAAAAGGGTATTTGAGTTAATTGGTAAAATTGTAATTTTAAATAGGAAAACTGAGCCGTGACGGCTTGTTAATCCTATGCTTCGGAATATTTTAGTTGTGACAACTTGATATTATGAAGTCCTTTTTAAAAATAAAATTAATCAACTCACAAAATAGTTTATACAGAACTACGTGACTTTGAATTCCCCATTGCAGAGGATACGTAGGAGGCGAGATTTCGATCCTCAAGTCAAAATTAAATTTTCGTAATTTTTGTCTTATTTGTAAATTTTTTTTATGAGATATTTTATTTAATTTAAATAATCATTTCTCTAGGAAATATTTTATTTCAAATAAAAAAGTTAATTTAGCCGACGGCTTGTTAACTTTAATATCTGGACATCTGAGCGACAACTTGATGTTCCAAATTTTCTTTAAAAAGTATGTTCTCTTTTATATTTTATTTTACTTTTGTAAAAAATATCAAAATAATTTTTATCTTATTTGTAAATATTTATAATTCATAAGAGATTTTCATTTTCATATATTTAGTTTAAATTTGTTACTTATTTGTGAAATATTGTATTTTGAAAAAAATGTTAATTTAACCGTGACCGTTGTTAACACAGGATTTTGAACACTGGTGACAGCTTGGTGTTTCCTCAATTTATCTTTTGGAATTTTGTTGTAAATAAAAATATAAAAATGAATATTTTGAAAGGTTATTAATAATTTGCACAAATCAATTAAGTACCGTTAAGAGACGGTGTGTATTAGTGCGTAGGATTAAAACCCTACCCTTCCCTATGCATAACCGACTCCTAATTCAATCTGGTTTTAAAGACCATCTTTTTAATGAAACGGGTTTTTTCCATGTTTTTTCCAATTTAAATTTTGGTGGCGACTCCAATTTTAATTAACAACTTATTGTTCGCGTCGCGATCCCGGTTGCGACACCCTACATTTTAAAAGTTTTCAATTGAGTCCTATACTGAAAATAAATGCTTAATTGGGTCCCTACCCCATCATCCATTACAAAAATATTAGAATAAATAGAATATTCTCAGAATATTTTTCTATAATTTTATATTAAAAATAAATACAAACCCACCCCTTCCCTTTTCCCTCATGTTCCCCTTCCCTATCACCACCATCAACCCCAATGTAGAACCCACATTCCCCTCGAAGCGCAAGCACGATGATCCAGAACCCCTTGACACCTAAGACCCCTTAACAAAGCCCCTAAGCTCGCTACTTTGGACGACGACAATGACAACAACAACAACAATGAACCTAAGTCCAGAAATCAGACTGATTGTTCTGAACCTGGAAACGATGGCAACGAGCTCCAAAACGACGTCGATGATAAAGTAAAGAAGAAGGAGGTGATGACAAGAAGGAGGATGACGATGAGGAGGAGTCTAACGGCGAGGTTGAGGTAAACCCAAAGAAGGAAAAATGGAAACCCTTTCACAACATGAAGAAATAAGGTTCATGGCCTTTGGCTTTATAGCATTCATCCTTTGGCAGATCTGGAAAGGCAAGAATGAAAAAAAAAAAAACCTTATGATCTGGTCACCCAATTACCATTAGCCCCCCTAGCGCCCTCCTCGGGACCAAACCCTTAAATGCAATGTTGATGGAGCTTTCTGCAAGATCAGAAAAGTAGGATCAATGGCAGCTTTGATAAGAGATAAAGACCGGACCAAACCCTGAATTTGCTAAACGCATACCTATAGGTTCAAGCTTGATTGTTGCAGAAGCCATGCTCATGCGTGAAGGTCTCCCCTATGGTGTGTGATGGCCTCTATAGTTGGCAGCGGAGATCTTGAATGCCGCCAATCTGTTCTTCTGGTTTAATTTTTAATTTTTGAAATTTTCTTTCCTGGGAGTCATGGTGTTGATGGTGGGTGGAAGACTAATGTGATGGCGGTGACATATGGGTTGCAAATCTGAAGGAAGGTGTAGAAAGTGTTCTAGTTATGGTGGTTTGTGGTGGTGGGGGACGAGGGGTGGCAGCCATGGCCGCTCTACCAACAGGAGGGTGTTGTTAGTGGTAGTGGTGGAGGAATCGGCTATGGTAGGGTGGTCAGAGAAGGTGGTGGTGGGGAAGGGAACGGGAGGAAAAAGGGAAAGGGTGGATTTTTCTTTTTTCTTTTAATGTAAAATTATAGAAAAGGAATATTCTATATTCTATTTATTTTAACGTTTTTGTAACGGATGATAGGGTTACAACCAATTAATATTTATTTTCAATATAATGACCCAATTGAAAACTTTTAAAATATGGCCTAATTGAAAATTTAGTGAAACTATAGGGACTGACGGATTAATTAAACCTATTATTAATTATACACTTTCTCGCTTTGCATATCTTCTCATTTTAGACGAAGTTAAATTAGGAACGTGGATATGACTCCTCTAAAGTGAGAAGATTTGTAAAGTAATAAAGTGATGATGATTTAATTACGTTGGGATTATTTCATGAGACTCACATATAATAGTAGTTATTGACGGTATTACTTTCTTTGTCCACAAAATAAGTTATTTAAGATTATGCACAAGAATTAAGGTGTTGAATGGATCTCATACTTTTTTTAAAAAAATTAAAAGACAAAAATACTTATTATCACTCATCATAAATATCGAAATAAATTGATAAAAAAATTAATATTTTATTAAAATATATAGAAACGACTTATATTTTATATCTAGACAAAAAAAATAGAGTTTAATTTTGATGAATTAACAGCGTAAAATAGTTTTACATTGTCATCCAATCAAAACATTTAGTTTGAATGACTTTTTAGGTAGTGAGTATAAAAGTCAACTATCATGACTTATGTGACAATATATAATTGGATGATGTGTAAAATAGTTTGATGTCCGTGCATGACAATTAAATAAATAAAAAAAATCTAACAATGAGTTATATTTTCAAGTGGGAGTATTTCACAAGTGCATAATCCCAATAATAAAAGTATCGGTTAGTTCACAAGTGTGTGATCCGGCCACTATAAATATAGCTACCGGCTTCCAAGATTAATACACAAATCTAATTAGACGCTCTTCGCACCGAAAGTTAGCATAAAGATGGCGTCCAAACCTGGCATACTCACTGACTGGCCATGGAAGACTCTCGGGAATTTTAAGGTTTCATACTGTTTATTCTCTGATGAGCTTCAGAATTTTTTGTTTTTTAGGTCTTTCTCATATCAAAGGCAGCAGTAAATACCCCAAAAATAAAAAATAAATACTATCGTCACAATCGTAACTTTAAAGATCAAGCATTGATCGTAACGTAGAAAGCAATTGACCTGAAACTTTTTTTAATTTCTATTTGTTTTTTGTCTATGAATGGAATGGGTGAAAGTGGGTGATTTTGGCACCGTGGATTGCACACAGCACCTACTCTTTCCTAACGAAGGATCCAAAGGAGAGGGACCTTGGTTACTTTCTGTTCTTCCCAATTATGATGACGAGGATGTTACACGACCAAATTTGGATCACTCTTTCCCGCTATCGAACTGCCAAAGGCAAAAACAGAATCGTTGACAGGGGCACTGAGTTTGAACAAGTTGATCGAGAAAGCAATTGGTCAGTGCTTCAAAATTTAGCAAAAGGTTTTCATATTACCTTTAGTTTGAGAAATGATAATTGTGCGTACAAATATTAAACATAAACATCACATTGACCTCTCTTTAGTTTTGGTAAAAATAATAAAATTCACTTTAATTCTTCTTTATTTGTCCTAATGACACTAACCTTCTCATCAATTACCCATTACATGATAGAAGGGAAAATAGTATAATAATTTTACAAATTTAAATAAGAGTTTATCTAATAAATTCAATCGCCTCTGAATAAATTTCACAAACAAACGAGTGTCGGGTGAATTTTAACGCATCACAGGTTCAGTGTAATTTGCCCTTGAGCTTATGAAGCTCTTTCGCTTTTTAATTTTACTATTGGTCTTAACAAAATTAATGATGATGCATTTGCAGGGATGAACAGATATTGTTCTATGGACTCTTGTTTTACTTAGTTTACATGATAGTTCCAGAATGTTCAAACTTGCCATTGTGGAGAACAAATGGTGTGGTTTGGACGGCTCTGCTGCATGCGGGACCAGTGGAGTTTCTTTACTACTGGTTACAGTAGTTACACAGAGCACTTCATCACCACTTCCTTTACTCTCGTTACCATTCTCAACATCATTCTTCTATGGTTACAGAACCCATTACTTGTACGTTTTCATTAATCCCTTTTTTTCTTGTCTCCACTAATTTTCATTAATCGGTCTTTTTTAATAATAAAAAAAATCCTCGTGTAACACCGATGTTTCATGGGAAGGAAAAAAAAATATTTTTAGATATTCTTTTTCGTTTATCATAATATATTTAAGGATAAATAACATCAAATACTCTTGAGATTAAGAGATGTTGCACTCCATCCTATTCTTATGCAAAAATTATACTGCAACCCATTCTTATGAAAATTGACACTCCACTCCAATGGATTATGTCACTAATAGTTTCTCACTTAACCCATAGTTTACACATGAAGAAATTCCATTTTCAGCTTGAATTGGTTATTCACTCCCATGTCAATTCCATTTTAATATAAGCATTATTTTCTTTTTTTCCTTTCCTATTTTAGTATTAAATGAACATTTTATTTTTAGGATGAAAATCTTTTGTCTCTAAACTGTGTCTCATTCCCTGCCTCCCAAACATTCATTAGATTAGATTCATTACACTAGTAAGTTGCACACTTATATAAAATGAACTAATTGATTTTTCTCTAGGCCAGCTTGTGCCAACATATTTTAAAAACAATATGAATGTTTTAATATGCAAGCTAAAAATTTGCTATTAAAATATTTACATATTGTGTAAAATAATATTTATTTAATTATAAATCACACTCAATATTATTAAAATAGTCTTGAAAGAGAAAGTTAAAAACATGGTTTTCTTTAAGAATGTAAATGGGTTGGTTTGGATGAGGTTTGATTGAAAAATAAGTATGAACCAATCGAATTAAATTGAACTGGTTTGGTTTGAATTTTATTTTTTATTTTAACAAATATCAACCAAACTGATGCAATCAAGATCGGATTTGTAATTCGATTTGGATAATTGGGATAAAAGTAAGACATAAAGAATTATGTTTTAAAAAAAGTTTTAATCCATATAGCAACTAACAATCATGTACAATTTGGTTATCATATGCTTAATAATAGTGTAAATAGATAAATTCTTACAAATGTAAACAAAGATAATAAAAAAAGGACTGTAATACTTAAAATTTAAGTGCAATACTTTGAAAGTTTGGAAATAAAAATAATAGTTAATTGAGTTATTGGATTGGGTGTTTGGCAATCGCATTGAAAAATCATAAATCCGAAACTAAACTAATAATAATTGCTTCCAACTTAAAATGAACCAGCACGCAAATCAATGAAATTGGTTTGATTTGGATTTTTGGATTCATTAGATCAACCCATTCTAATTATACCCCTAATTTTATTTTTTTTGAAAAACTCTGAATTTACTATTATGTTTTTTAAAGTTAAAGTTGAAGTATTTCACCAAATACTAAATTTTCATATTTATTTTATAATTTGAATTATATATAAAAAATAAACTTAAAGTAAATTAAAAATGATATTATTTTAAAATTAAATACTATCAAATATATAATTAAATTTTAAATTATTATGAAAGCGGGAGGGGAAGTGAAGAGGCATACTTTCTTACTAATCCAAGATGAAATTAGCTAATTAAGGAAATGCGACAAACTATGGTTAGGGAACGATGAGTTTAATTAAAGAGATATTAGTGCCTTTAAAGTATCAAGGGGGTGGAGTCTCATATTTATAGAATAATGAGGTGGAGTGTAATAACTTTAAACCTCAAAAGTGTTTAGTGTTATTTAGCCTATATTTAAATAAATATATATGGAGTTTATTTTCTTTTTTAATGTATGGACTTTAATTTTAATGCATTGATAATATAAAAGAATATTATTTAATTATATATTTTTATATACAATAGACTCTTAATGTAGTGAATGATTGAGTTTAGGGTTTAGAGAAATGTTTGAATAATTGAGTCAGCCATTTTTATTAATGTTACAATATATAATCAGATATTTATATAAAATATTTTTATAATAGCTAGTGTATCAATATTTAATTTAGATGTGACAAGATTTTAAAGTGACATATAAGATATCCATTATGGGATTTGAATCCTCTAAAATGATGATCTTAGTTTACAAAGTAAAGTGATGAGTTTCATTCTTAGATTAACTGAGTGGAAAGGCTTCCATTTATAACTTTATCAATTAAAAGATAAAATTTTCTTAATTCTCATTTTAGAGGACCCAAATTCCAAGAAGTATAATCAAATATATAAATTGAGGTGGATCACTTAAAATTTGTAAATCCTATTTCACACAAGGCATGTTTCCAAAACTTAATCATGAGACATGGCAGTTATTGGTTTCTTTAATTTGCAGCTGTCATCCATCCGTTTGCAGAACACATAGCCTACTCTGCGCTATTCTCCATTCCAATGTATGCAACACTCATTATGAGGAAAGCATCCATAGCATCCATAGTTGGTTATGTCACGTATATTGACTTCATGAACAACATGGTCACTGCAACTTCGAGTTCATTCCAAAGGCTGTCTTCTCCATCTTTCCTTTCTAAAGTATCTCATGTATACGCCATCGTAAGATTGTATTCTATACCTCTTTCCTTTCCTTTAGTAGTGTAAAATAAACTCGTGCAAATATAATAATATATTAAATAAGGGTGAAAATTACATATCTCATTGATGTAATATAATTTTTACTCATACTTTTACTCTTCAGCCAAACATATACTAGATAGCAACAATTCTCTTGTATAAATATATTCTCTCTATCTTAAATTAAATATCATTTTAAAATTTATTTGTATGTTAAAATAATTATCACTTTAGAATTTTAATAAAATAATAATTAATTTTATCAATTTTATTCTTATTTGCATTCAAAAATTGCCTTTTTAATTTTTTTTAGTCGTCATAATTTTTTAAAGAAATCATGTTTATTCTTTTAAACTGAATATTTTTGAAAAATAATACTATTTAATACTACCTATGGTTTTAAATAAGTATCTAGTTTTAACTAAGCACATGGATTAAGACAATAATTTAAAATATTTTTATTTTAGATAAATTTAATTGACTGTATAAAATTATTATTACTGACATTTTTTTCCTATACTCTCTGTTTTCACTTATTCTCTCTCCTCCATTTGATAGAAGTATTAGCAAAAAAAAAAAAAAATTCTCTAAATAGACACTTATTTTGGGTCAAGTAAAATTTTTAAAATGGATACTTATTTTAAATCGGCTATAGTAATTTTCTTAGTTTCTGTACAATAATCATAAACGGCATTTAATTTGAAATAAAAAAGAGTATATTATTTCCTTCAATCAATGAATAAATGTTACATCCAAATGGAGGTTCTCACATATATTGAATAGAGTATTTAAATGTATAAATACAATTTTACAAGAAAAATTTTTAAGTGCTCTTGCAATTAAAGGAAAAATTTATTCTATTTTTTTCTATCATTCGACGGTTTATTTATTAAAATATACAATAAAGGTGAAAAAATCAAAGTAAATAGAGCAAAACATGACTTCTATAGTATACTTTAAAAAAATAAAAGCTCTCAATAATTACTCTTCTTGGATGTTGATGCATGGACCACATACAAGACAATCTTACATTTGTTTGATATTGAATAAAAATGTGGGCTTCTAGCCCGAAGTTTATTAAAAAATATATTAAATGAAAATGTCATTGATAAGTAATGTCCAACTGACTACTCCTAAATACCATCTATCGTATTCTTTGTTGGCGCTTTATCACATCACCTTTTAGAATTTAGACATTTAAAACATCATTTGACACGTGTTAAACATTTTCAATTATAAGTGCACTTCTATTGTGGTTCCCACCGCAATATAAATGCTAAATAACGATTTATATACTTACAATAGGCTGTGTTTATGCAAGAATTGTCCAAGAATTTCTATCTTTTTAGTTTTTGAAAACAAAATTATTAGTGAATCATACTACTTAAAATTTTTGTTAGAATAAAATGATACTATTATTTAATTTTAGATGATTAAATATTAACGCTTCGTTCGTTCGAATGATTCGATATTTGTTGTTCTTATATAAGATTTCAAGTTTGATTTTTGTGAACAAAGAACAATAACATTGTGAGAGTTTTACCTCATATATAATGGCTTGATCCGATTTGAGTCAAATTAATTACTTTTTGAACCAAAAAGAAAAAACAAAATTAGATAATTGAATGGTTCCGCCAGTTTAAATTGAGAGTGCCTAGTGTCATTCCTTTAAGTTAATGGTCACTCTCACTAATTAATAAACTTATTTATTTATTTCTCTAAAATATTATTCCTTTCTTTAATAGTTAAATTAAGAAAATATTTAGCATCGTATTTTTTTAAAAATAAATTATGTCAAAAAATTTTATATCACAGAAATAATTATTACAATTTAAAAGCAACCCATATTTATTATCATGAGAACGAAAAAAGTTTGGAAGATAAATTGTTTTAGTTCAGATATTTTTAAAGACATAATTTTCTTTTATACATTTATATTGTATCATTCTTTTGAAATAATCATATGAGAGGGAAATGTAATGAATTTTCATTATTTAAATATGTTTTTAATCCCTAAAAGTATAGGATTTTTTTATTTTAATCAATTTAAATTTTATTTTTGGCTTTTGGCCCCTTTATTTCATATATTTATTACCTATCGTTCTAAATTTTGGTTTTTATAACTATTTAAGAATATGTATGTAGTACTTATAAATATAGAAACTAAAATTTTAATTTCAATTTTTATAAGTATTTTAAAAATATTTTTTGGTCCTTATAAATATCTCACTTAACCACTAGCTAGGTTAATGCAACAAGAACCAGAAAACCAAAACATCAGCGAAAAAATTGGAGATCAAAAGTTAAGAATAAAGTTTAGAATGATTAAAACCAAAATGACCTATATTTATATTAACTAATTAAAGACATATTTGATCCAATTGTTATTAACATCTGAAATTTTGATTTCAAGGCTTGTATTTGCTTGTGAGGCCCTTGGGCTTTTATCCTCACCTCCCCTTCCCTTGGGGTGTTTCGGTGAGTGATTATCTAAAAAAATTAAAAAGAAAAATTGAAAGATTTGAAATTTAAAGGTAGATTTCCAGCTTATTCGTGTTAACAAACAAAATATATGATATCGCTCATATATTCTCTATAGAAACACTTGTTAACCAATGAAGAGAAGTAACTAACTATTATCCTACATGCATGGCAGGTTTCACTCACTGCATCACACCCAGTTTCGAACAAACTACTCACTATTCATGCCCTTATATGACTACATTTATGGAACCATGGACAAGACTTCAGACACCACATATGAAATGTCACTGAAAAAAGAAGAAGACTCACCTGATGTGGTGCACTTAACACACCTTACCACCCTTGATTCCATATATTTTCTAAGGTTGGGATTCGCTTCCTTAGCATCCAAACCCCAATCTTCAAAATGGTACCTATATTTGATGTGGCCAATCACTCTTTGGTCTGCTTTCATGACTTGCCTGTATGGTCGAACATTTGTTCTGGAGAGGAACAATTTCAAAATGCTCAATTTGCAATCATGGGTCATACCAAGATTCCATGCACAAGTAAGATTTAATTTTGGTAATACCTGTTTTTATTTATTAGGATTAAATTAATTAGTCAATTTACTATTAGTCAGTTAGATTTGTTAATGCTGACTCAGCATGATAGTTAGTTTGTTACAGATGTATCAGAATGGTTATTGACACATCTATATGTCTATTGCTACACTTTATTAGTGGCTTTTTCCTTAATATTCCTAAGCCACACCCTTATTTAAAGTTAACTATTTTTAAAATTTCTCAAAAAAAAATGATGTTATTTCCATTGATATTTTAAAAATAATTCTTAGTGGTTTTTTCCTAAAATGTCCTTAAATAATAATTACTCTAACTTTTTTTTCTGTTGTCACACCCTTATTTAAAGTTAACTATTTTTAAAATTTCCCAAAAAAAAAAACCATGACATTATTTTCATTGATATTTTAAAATAATTCTTAAATCAACTTGATCTAACAAATCTAGACATTTGCAAGTACACTGATAAATGAAGAAAATAAAAGATGATTTTAAAAATTATGGCTTAGATGGAAAATAGACATGAATGTCGATCATGAATTTCAAGATTTGTTATTTGAGTTGTTACAATGAAAGCTTGTGTAGAAATATTATTACTTTTCAAATTTTATATGAATTACTTAATTAAAAAAATTCAAATTTCGCTCTTTATCATATGCTTATTATATCTTAAACTTGTAATTTAATGCCAAAATTTATTTTTCAACCAAAAACTTATCCAATAACAAAGTCAAAAGTTAGAATTAATAGATGGGTAGATCATTATAATTTTACTTATTTTTTAATTAAGTCTCAATAGTTTAATTTTTTTTTCAATCAAATCACTACATTGTAAATAATTAAGTTGCTAAAGCAACTTATTGCTAAAATATTTAAATACATCAAACATATAAAGGTCTAACTAACTTCTACTGGGATTTGCACTTATCGAATAAAAAAATTTAAAATTTTATGTTTTATCATGCTAGGCTAGTTGGACAGTTGATTATATCAATTTTATAATGTAGAGACTCGATTAAAAGTTTTTAAATCATATAGACCTAATTAAAAGTTTGATAAAATTATAGATATCTTCAAATTTATTAAACTAACTTCTTATTAAAAAAACCACATATATTATTGTGAATACCATTTTGTTCGGCCCATAAAATAAAAATCTAAAAAATTGGCATATTTTCAAAGTTTAGCCCATTTATTGACCCATGTTGATAAATTTATTGTGTTTTATCCAAATTCAGTTTAGACCATGATTTTTAGGTTCATTTTTCTATTATCTTATATTTTAGTCTATGTGCATAAAAAATAAAAAAAAATAACAGAGAAGCAATGATTGTCACGGGCTCCTATCTATTCTTGCCAAACTATGCAAACACGAGAGGATAATGGGGAAGCATAATGAAAAGTAATAAAAGTGGTGGCACCATGATGGTGCTTGACTCCACTAATTGCATAATGACAATTTTCTTTCGGTGAAGAAGCGGGAACCAATTACAAGAGGAAAAGGAGCGTGAAAGAGGGGCAGGGAGTCATGGACTCCTAATTCTTGTTCCTTTCCAAAATGAAATATGGATTCGTGAGGCTATCATCATCATTTTGTTTTGCTGATAAGCTTTCTTTCGGTGATAAAGAGTCACGGAGAGTCTGAAGTGTGGAGGGGGGATTTTCTCGGACAAAAGAAATCACCATGATCAAGGGTACAAAGACAAGAAAAATTTTCCAAGCAAATCAGTAAGGAAAATTTCCAACACCCAAATTCAAACACAGCCAATAGAAACCAACAATCCCAGCAATATAATCCGGAGCAAGCAAAAAAAAGAAAGGGAAAGGGAGGAGGCCGCGCCTTCTTCCACTATCGCGGCCTCACATCATCATCATCCTCACATCACCACAAACCACTTCATCCCCCATCACCCTCACCACCATCTGCTCTTCGCTCTCCACGCAGCTCTTCCGCTCCGCCGCACCTCCCCCCGCACGCGCTTCAGATCCCAGCGGCGCGCGCACCACCACACCTCCATCCTTGCGAAGCACCACCGCCCAGGCGGATCTTCTTCCTTCTGCATACACAGTCGGCCTCCCCTCCAAGAACCACTTGATCCGCCTTCCCTGACCATGGCGCCTCCCACCGCATTGCAACACCGGTGCCGCCACGGCCATTTTCCCAGCCCACCGCTGCAAGCCGCGACAACACCAGCTCCCTTTTCCTCCTCTCAGCCGTCACACACCCTTCGCCACACGACCAAGACACCGCGGCGATCGGCCACGCCGGCCGGGTAGCGTTCCTTTCTCCTCAAGCGTGCGACTTCAGCCGACTATTCCCTCTTTGACCGCGACCTCTCGCTCCTCCTCTCTTCTCCGATTCTCTTCCCTCTCACTCTGTATTTCTATTTCATTTTCCTTTCTCTCTCTTGCTCTCTCTCTCCATCTATGTCTCTAACCCTTTCTCTCATTCTCTCTCTCCGTTTCTTTATTTCTCTCAGCATGAGTGTTTGATTGTATATGTGGAATGTGTAACATGAGTATGAGTGGGTGAGAATGTGTGAGAGAGTGTTGTGTTAACGAGGGTGCGTGTGTGCATATGTAAAAGAGAGAGAAAGTTGTGTGTAACGTGTATGTGATGATGGTGAGAGAGTCTTTGGTTTATTATTATTATTATTTTGGTTAGACTTATTTTTATCTCATTGGATCAGAAATAGATTTTGATTGTTTGAGTTTATTTGCATGATTTGTGTTTATTTTGTTCTTAGTTGAAGTTTGTTTGATTTAAGTTTGAGTTATTATGTTTTAAAATGAACAAAAAATAAAATGGCTTAATTTAGTTTGGTTCAAAATAAATATTTGATTATGTTGATTTACTAAAAGAGAAGAGTTTGTAATATGTTTTTCCTAGCAATCTTTTCATTATTTGAGTGGGTTTAAATAAATTAGTTTAGGAAGTGATTTAATTATTTTTAAATACTTGATGAATTTTGTGTTAAAAGCTTTTAATAAAAAATTAAAAAAAATAGTAATTTGGGTCTTTGATTTGCTTTAAATTTTTAATCATTTTATGTTTTCACTGGAGTTAATAGTTTGTCTTTGAATTAATTTTGTTAGTTCATGATTGAAATTAGTGTTCATTAAAATAAATAAAAAATGGTTTTCTTTCCAATAAACAATAAAAAGGAATTTTTAAGAAAATGTTTAATCTGTGCAATGATCAATAACGATGGCTGAGTAGCAAATGTTACTTTCATTGTTATTCGAATCATAAGAGTTCATTGAGTAGCTTAATGCTAATTTGAATTCTATGCAATAACAGATTTCATGCTCCTTAATATAAAATTTGTTCTTTATAAATAATATCAACCAATACACAAATATTTTCTCAGAACTACGTGACTTTGAATTCTCCATTGGAAGATACGTAGGAGGCGATTCCAATCCCTGTCAAGTCAAAATGTAATATTTATAATTTTTGTCTTAATTGTAAATTTTTTATGAGTTTTTTTTTATGAGTTTCATTTAATTTTCATTTCTTTAGGAAATATTTTATTTCAAATAAAAAAGTTAAGTTAGCCGAGATGACTAGTTAACTCAGGATTTTTGGACACTGAGTTGTGATAGCTTGGTGTTCCTAAATTTCTTTCTTTTGTAATTTTCTTGTAAATAAAAAATATAATAAAATGAGTATTTTGAAAGGTTATTAATAATTTGCACAAATCAATTAAGGTCCTAGGACGGGTGTATTAGGGTGCGTGGACTAAAATCTTACCATTTTCTATGCATAACCGACTCCGAGCTAAGTCTGGTTTCAAAGACCAATTTTTTAATAAAACGGGTTTTTCCATGTTTTCCAAATTTAAATAAACTTGGTGGCGACTTTAATTTTAACAAACTCTTTCGCCGTCCCGTCACAATCCCGTTACAATTGTAATGTAAAATTTGCAAAAAAATTTAGAATATAAGGAATATAGCATGAGATTGAATAGGTGTGGCAATAGACAAATGGTTAGAATAATTATTAGTCAAGGACATTTTAGGAATACCGAAGAAAAATAAAACTAATAAGGTGTGGCAATAGATATAAAAGTGTAGCAATAGCCACTCGCCAGCTGTATATATATAAGTATATATAGACTTCTTGTATTGTTTTTCATAGTATCAATATCATATTGTTTCATTCAGCTTTCTACTCAATAGTTTCCCCAATCCAAGGCGAAAATTTTGTACATTAACATTATTATTTATGTTTTGATTTTTACAGTTCCTTGATAAATGTCAAACAGAAACAGTAAACAAACTGATAGAAGAAGCAATACTTCAGGCAGAGATGAGTGGAGTTAAGGTTCTAAGTTTAGGTCTTTTAAACCAGGCAAGTCCCATGTTTAGTATATCTGTGTGATTCATAGTTCTCTAAATTTTAATGAGAACTTTTCTCTCAACATATACTAATAAGTAATGTTGTATGTACCAGGAAAAAATACATATCTCCCATATATATTTTAATTTGAATTAGTAAATGAAAAAATCATTCAGTTATGCAAGCCCTCTAACCATGGAAACGGTTGGTAAACTATATATGTCACAATAAAGTACTGTTCAAATATTTGTCATAACTTGATTTGTAATCTTGATCATTACTGGTAGGCACGCTATCTTATAAATATTTTTGGAGACATTTCTTATGTATTAGTTAAAAAGGAGGAAAATCAGTAAAAAAAAAAAAGCTAAAAAGGAGGGAAATATTTAAGGATTGTAATTATGCTGTATGTATTTAAGGAATTGATGAGAGCATTATTTAATGGGTGCAGGAAGATAAGCTTAATAAATATGGTGAGCTTTACATCAAGATCTATCCCCAGCTTAAGACAAAGATTGTGGATGGCAGTAGCTTAGTTGTAGCTCTTGTTCTAATAGTATTCCCAAAGAAGCAACCCATGTTCTTCTTTGTGGTAAACTTACTAAGGTTTCCCATGCCATTGCAAATGCTTTATGTGAAAGGGGTACTAAGGTATGTTTAATTTGTGCAATCCTTAGAAACATGTCCCTGATGAAGATATCTTTATTTCTTTTTTAATTTGTTAATACCCCATTATAGCTAGCTAGAGCCAGCTGTTTCGATGATTGTTAAGTCATTGACTCCGATAAGTCCGATAGAAAGATGATTGTTTGCACACGAAGCATATCTATTCATTACTTTACTTGGTTTTAAATTACGTCTGCAATTGTGCTGCAATGCAAAAAATTGCTTAAAAAAAAAAATTAACAAGTGACTGCAATTGTCACTATGATGCATTTGTGGAAGGCAACATAATAATAATATTGTGGCTGCAATTATGGTTGTGCACTACAATCTATAATCATGTTCCTTTGTGAATATATATAGATAATAACTTTGGATACACTAGCTAATTGGAAGCTATAGGAGGTTTTTTTTGGTAAGGTTTAGACGAAATTATTTGAAAATAGTCTAGATTAATTAGCCAAACCTGATTAACTTACAACAACTTAAATAATCTTTAATTTCAAGGTAAACCATTCCGAAAAATTGAATTGACAATAGTCTTAGTAGTAGTAGTAGTAGTATTAGTATATATTTGGATGTACCAACGTATGTGGCTTCAAATTATAAGTGAGTCGGTATGGATATTTATTTTATAATTCTCAAATTTAAATTTTCTAAAAGAGTAATCAAGAGTTAGATTCTCATAAATTGGTCAAACTCCGCATAAAAACAACTAATCAAACTGATTTGAGTTTATTACTTGTCAAAATGTAGAAATCTTTTACTGCATATCCAATTCCATGGAATATATCGAAATCTAATTTTGCTGTCATATGCTTCTATGATGAATGAAATCCTTTCAGATTACAACAATGCACAAAAATGATTATGATATTCTTCAATCAGCGCTCTCCACTGAGTCCAAAAAGAACTTGCTTTTCCCGGAGCCTTTACAACAAAGGTACCCTTTTTACACTATTTACTTAAAAGATGCATCAAGATATCTTGGATTCGATTTCGTCAATTTTTGCAGGTATGGCTAGTGGGGACCAACTCAACAAGGCTGAACAAAAAAAGGCCTCAAAGGGA
This sequence comes from Dalbergia oliveri, assembly GCA_030441495.1. Taxonomy (NCBI): domain Eukaryota; kingdom Viridiplantae; phylum Streptophyta; class Magnoliopsida; order Fabales; family Fabaceae; genus Dalbergia; species Dalbergia oliveri. The sequence goes on from JAMLFY010000007.1 coordinate 22,437,361, forward strand.
TCGTTATTCATACCTTTCTTGCAATTCCCTCCAAAGAAACTGCGCAAAGATTGCTTCTACCATAACACACCATCCATGATAATTCCTCCTCTTTAGTCAATGTCCATTCTTGTGAGGTCAGTAGATACACTTCGACTTAAGAAGTAGACTCTTCAATTCACTATTCTTTCATGCATTTTGGTTCTAAAATTTCAAAATTAAATGAATTTTACGATATGAAACAGAATTGGCTGCCAAGAAGAGTGATTAGTGCATGGCGTGTCGCCGGAATATTACATGCTTTAGAAGGTTGGAATGTTAATGAGTGTGGAGACGTCATGTTTAGCATTGAAAAAGTATGGCAAGCAAGTCTTCAACATGGCTTTAGGCCGCTGGAGATTAATCCTTGCTTCAACCTGAAGGATTAATTAGCACTTCTATATATATATATATATATATATGATGCTTGTGATGTTAAAAAATGCAATATGTTATCATCAAAATATATATAGCTCTTTGTGATATTGTATTGGTTTATATATCGTGTTGTCTGTATACTAGTTGTGGCTTGCAATGTATGCAATGTAATAAAAAGTATCTTTAGTTAATGGAAATTATTATTATTATTATTATATGTGATACTTTTGAGAAAGTAGATGTAAGCGTTAATATTTTTCGTCTCGTTTGGCATCAAAAATTACGCAAATTAAAACTTAGAATTAGAATTGGACAATTCAATTTTAATTCTCATGTTTTGAGTAACAAGTAGATTTAAAATTAGAATTTCACAAAACAATTTCAAGAAATTTAAAAAGTACGAAGATGAAATTTTCTTAATTCCTAATATATATTTTATGAATTGCCAATCCCAAAACTTATTAAATATGTATATCCTTGTTAAAATCTATATAATTATTTCTTTTTCTCATTTTTTTAACAATCATGTTATAATTCTTTAGTAAACCCAAAATATAATAATAAATTTAATATTAAAAATATTAGGTTAAAACATCCAAATCAAATGATTTTAAAAGAGTACTATTTTATGTACCCTTTAATTAATGTTTTCTTGATTTGTTGTGAGTTTAACAGGAAGGAATTGAATGAGTTCAAATATAATTTCTTATTTTAAAAATTAAAAGCTAAAAAATTAATATAAATAAATTTTCAATAGTTTTTGTGAGTCTGACAAGAAGGGATATATGTCCTACCCTTAATGGAACAAGCACAATTTTTGGCAAATTTAGTTGCCAGAAAGTCCTTTTTAAAAAGGGTCAAGTCTAAACTCCTAATTTTAAACTAGCTTTTGAGCACTTTTGCATTCATACCGGACGAATGGGGCCTATTTATTAAAGCTGTTATTATTCAATGTCATTATAATAGCACTACGTGTGATAAATGATAAAGCAATTATTGAATAAAAGTATGCCATATAAATGGCCTCTTAACATTTGATTTTTCTTTTCTAGTGTGATTGTTGTGGTAGGGAATTATTGTTGGTCATGAATTCGAGTGTTAAATGTCGCTATATATAATAGTACCTATTTGTGTTAAATGATAAAGCAATTTTTTAATAAAAGTATGTGACATATAATAGCTTCTTTAACATTTGATTTTTCTTTCCTAGTGTGATTGTTGTCGTAGGGAATAATTGTTGGTCCATAACTTTTGAGTGTTGGGAAGTTCCCTCATCTTGCAAATCTATCAAACAATGTAAAATAATATAAAAAAATTAATGTGATTCAATTTTATTTTCTAAATCTATGGCTTCATAGATTAATCTAGTTGATTTATTTCAAAATTATAATCAGAATCTTAAAAATTCTCTCAAACCTAACAAACTTTTGTCAATAAAGTTGCAAATCATCATCCAATACAACTTATAAGGACAAATTGCAACTCTCTTACCAGTGCAACTTTTATGAACAAAATTACAAATCTTAATAGACAATGTTGTAAACCTTCTCATCAATACATCTTTTATGGACAAAGTTGCAACTATCTCTTCAAGACAACTTTTTTGAAAAAATTTGAAAACCCTCCAACAATAATGCAACTTTTAAAAGCAGAGTTACAAACTCTCTCATCATCAGGTCAAGTCCACGTTAGCCTTAATCTTTTTTGTCATCATCAATGTTTCCCTCATCATTATCAACTATATCTTTCAATCTTTCAATTTTATTTCCTACTCGTCTCAAATAATTCTCAATATATAAGAATTTATTATTCATATTAATTTACATGATAATCAACAAATTTCACAGTTAACCTATATCACTAATAAATCCATAAATTCTTATTTTAGATAAATATTTAACAACTTAAATCTATTTCATATTTCCCTCATTGATATTTTTTGAATTTGATTTTTCTTTCAAATATTCTTCAAATATTTTCCATTATCCTCATATATTTTCTGTTTTTAAATCTTTCAAAAGCATAAAACTATCAATAACAATCTTCAATTAAGAATTTTGGTCAACCCAAATAATAAATTGAGTTAGTTATATTGAGTTTGCACCTGTGAACACCGGAATATAATGAGAATGTTGGGAACTTTGTGAATATGACAGATCCATGCTTAATAAGATCTTGTTGTTGCTGAAGATGAGGAGTATAATGTTTTGGAAGGAAAGTGTTTTACTCAATGCCAAGTTTGCAACTTTTTAAAACATTTTAAAATTACAATTTTTGGTCAATTATGGGGTCATTATTGTGAATGTACATGATATAGATATTTTGATGATGCCAAAAGGATGATCTTGAATTACAAAACAAAGTATAGAATCCAATTGATCAAGTTCAAATTGCAAGGAACAAGTTCAAAGTGCAAGGAAAATAAGTTTCATCAAGAGTTAGATTTTAATGTGTACAAAGGTTTTCAATGGGTAAGTTCTTTAGCCATAGTTTTTGATAAACTGTAAATTGAAATTTTAAAATTATTTTCATAAATGTTCTTATCATATTTTACTTGAAATATGTTAATTTGCTTAGTTACAAGAGTTAACTTGAAAAGCCAATCATTTAAACATGTTTACAAATCAAAACAATGTTTTCTAGGCTAGATTAATTGATTATAGCATAGTCTTAATCAAATAAATTGAGTTGAGAAATGCAAATTTGAATTTTATATAGTATTAATCAATTAACATGGCTTCAATGTTCAAAATTTCAAATTCCACAACGTGTTAATTGATTGTGGCAATAAACCTTTCTTATTGAACTCTAAACCTAAACTATAAATCCTAAATCTAAACCTTTCTTAGTGATTCAAGTTGTATTATTCACTCTAAAAGTGTTGTAGATCCTTCTAATTTTCTATTTTAGACTATAAGAGGGTAAGACATCCTTTTGGGGTTTTGTGAGATTCAACACAAATGTGTGGTATCTCAAGGGTGTGTGAGTGCTTAAGGATTGTAAGAGGAAGATTTCAAGAGAGAGTGAAACTCTCAGGCATTGGCTTGAGGATTGGATATAGGACCAAGATTGTAGTCGAACTACTATAAAAATATTGAGTTTGCATTCTTCTTCCCTTGACCTTTTTACATTTACACAAGCTCTTTACATTGTCTTACACACTCTTTGTTGTTAAGCACATACATTATTTACATTAGATCACTCATGTTAGTAAGTTGTATTATAATCCTCCAAATAAGTTTTAAAACACGTTAGAGTCAACAAAAATTTAGAAAAGTTTGGAACTCAGTTCACCTCCTTTTGTGTTATTGAAGCCACTTGAGCAACAATTATTATGTAATTATTAAAGTGTAATAACCATTTTTTATATTAAAAAATTAATCCAAATTAATCTTAACCATTCATTCAAAATATTAAATATTTTCTTTTATTGGAAATAATTGTCCAATTTTGTGCACATATATTAAGGAAATAATTGAAAATGTTTAAATGTGAACAAAATTTTTGTATATTTTATAATAATACTATTAATACTAATAATTTAAGGCACTTGCATGCCTATCAATCTATATTTTTTTTACTTTTATAATTCCTTTCAATTTTTTAACTTATTTCATTTGTTTTTATAACTTTCTCCAACTCCCTTGCATCAAGGGTATTTTAAAAATAGAAATTTTGGACACTAAAGAGACTATTCCCTTTATAGTATAGATTAATTATCTATATTTTTTAATTATTCTTTTCAATTCTCATTTATCTCTCTTCCACCGCATCTCTCTCATTCATTCAATAAAGGGTATAACTGAAAAAAAATTAAATGGTATATAAAATTTTTTAAATGAATAATTATTAATATAAAAATAAAATTTTTAATTTGGATAGTTATTTTTAATGGGAGGGAGTAATGGCACCTGACCAAATCCAAAGGCAATGGATCAGTGATGGCTGCCGCGAAAAAATTCATTTTTTTTTTTTGTAGAAAGAAAAAAAGAAAAACTATGATGGTTCTTAATAAGGATGGTTTTTTTATTTTGTTCGGAAAGCAATGACGGTTTCCAAAGAGTTGCATTTTGATGTTATTGGGTTGGGTCCAACTACCTCATTTTGTTGGGCTTTAAGTTTTGTGCTTTTCCTTTCAAATCTTTATCACTTGATAAACTTTTGCTGCTCAAACCAAAAAAAAATTTTGCTGCCAATTTTTTGATAAAAAACTGTCGCTCATTTTTAAAAAAGTTACATTTATGACAAAAACATAAGTTTAATTTCTATATGCTAAAAATATAAAATAAGTAAAATAATTTACACTGTTAATTAATAGAATTTTAAGAAAGTGATAAAAAAATGGTGAATAGTTATCAGACTGAATTATTATCTTGTATGATTTGTCAACTGTTAAATTTCTATTAATTGCGAGTCAATATAAATAATTTCCTTGTCATAGTCACTATAAAAAAAAAGTCCACTTAGCCTGTAGCTATAGCCCATAAAAAACTAGATTCGGCTATCAACATGGCAATTCAGAGGTAATCCAATCGAGATTGGGCAATTCACAGTCTGGATTCAGACAAAAAAAACTAAAAAAGCTAGTCTGGAGTCTGGATTGACATCTAATCAACAATTTTTAAAATCGACCAAAAAGAAAGAAGAATTTTAAATATCTCCACCTTTGAATAAATTGTCCAATGTAAATTATAAAGTGTAATAATTAATTAATTATACTAAAATGCTTTTATCTTATAAAAACTGCATTGATTTCCCGGTATGTATTTGGTTCCATGTGTGTAAAATTGACTTTGGATTCAATTGATTCTGTCATAATCTATTTTAGTTAAAAGTGATTTTGAAATAAAGTGATTTATATTTGATATCTGCAATCATTTTAAATTGAGTACAACTAAACTTTAGTGCATGAAATATTTATATTTTAAGACTTTAATCCTCAAAATATAATTGTCTATGTTTAAGTCACTCAAAGCTTTGTATTATAACACTTAATTTCATTGTTACCATTTTTTGTTGGACTAAATTGTTATACAAATTTTTTTCTAATAAAATTACAATTGACGACGTGAAAAATTCAATTCTCAATTTTTGTAAAATCATTTTTATACATAAATATTTTTAAAATTTATAATTAATTTTATTTTTAATTTTAAATTATTTAATTAATCATATGATCAATAAAAAATTAAAGTTAATAAAAAAATATCTTAATAAAGATGTCTTAGATTTACAAATAAAAAGTGGTTTTTGTTTATACCTAAGGGGTTAGTACCCTTTATATAATCAAGGGTCATGATTTGAAAGATTTCAAAATACTTGGGTTAGTGAGACACAATCATTTTTCCCATAAATAATAAAAAGTATTGGTATCCTTGAATTTTATAGGAGTATCAAAAAACTCCCATAAAAAGTATATTATTATTATTATTATGTGTATAGGTATTCTACATTTATATAATTTCTAATATTTAAAAAGAGACCAAGATATCTTTTATCATTTTTTTAAGATAAAAAAATCTTTTATCATTTTGACATCTATCTAGCTCCTTTTTTTTTTTTTTTTCTACGACAACGACAAAGTCTAATACTCTCTCCTTTCCAAGCTTCCTAACACACCTACCTTACCCTTTCCCTTCAAACCTCTAACATTCCAAGAAACAATTATTATTTTGGAATGAAAGAGAGGCACACATGATCTCCCAATTCTCGGGCCTAACTTCCATCGACTCCATCGTCCTAGTATCTTCCTCTTCTTCTCCAATCTTGCCAAGTTCTTAGCCATTATATCATCCTCTTCATCCTTATACAAAACTAAATTGCATCCAGTGTCCATGTCTTTGTCGCTTCATCAACTGTTTCTTCACTAATCATTTAATTTCATTGTCATTGTGCACCAATTAGGATTGTATCTCAGCACCACTCCCTTCCATGGAGACCACTTGTTCACATGATTCAAGTCCCACATATTTTTTTTCTTTTGGTTTGACATATATCATAGCTTATTTATTTTTTTGAAGAGATATTCATTGAAAAGGGTCAATGCCCACAAGCAACTACACAAGAGGAGGAGATAATGAAAAAACAAAGAGGTAAAACCCCTAGTTGAGGAAAATAACAATCCAAAACAATTAGGACCAATCTTCAAGAACAATTTGTCACATTGACTCTAAACATAACACTAGCCTATAATAATAATCATATTCATAAAAAGGTATCATATAGCATATTAACCATAATTCTCACAAGACTTGAAAGCTTCCTCGCAACAAATAATCCATTTTCAAGGAGCATAGATTATACAGGTCTTCCTACTTTGCTCTCTGAGTTTTGTTTCCTGTTTAATCTTTCATACTCCAACCTTTTATATCCTTGTAGAAGTGTGACTATAACAAGCTTGATAAATACACAGATGCTAGAATAAGTATAGAAACAAATATCTCAACTAATCATCACTACTATAGGAAATTGATTTATCACTTGTCATGAGCTCAATAATTTGAAGTCGCAAAAAGTGTGAGCAATAAAATCCAATATGTGAGCTAATTCTCCTCCAATTCTACAATTGAAACACTACTACTATTAAGATAAGCTTGCGAGAAGGTAAATCAATCTAACCTCATCCAATGAGGAAGTGAGACACTAAACAACATAGAAAAGAAAAACACACAAAATTTAAAAAAAAAAGAAGAAATTGGTCGCCACCATCATGGAGGAGATCCTCCATGGGGCGACACCCTTTTTTGCTAGTGAATGTGGTGGTGTTATGGGTTGCACATGTCCCACATATTGGGATGAACAATTTGTGTTTCAGCCACAAACTTATTAGTTGACAATACTATATTTGCTCTGTCTTCCTTTAATTCTTGATTCTAACCTAGGCAAAGCTGACTAAGAGTTAGATACATGCATGTGTGGTTTGGATCACTTTTGGTGGCCCATTTATCCCTATTCAATATTAGTTTGAATTGCTTAGCCCACTCTACTTTGGAATCTTTTTGTTGAATTTTGTCCAAAATAAGAGACAATATCTTGAATTTACCATCAAAATCATTATTCTGAAAACCTTGGAGTAGATGGTTCAATTGATTGGATTTGGAATAAGAACCGATCCCTTGACCAATCAGTCAAAGCCAAAAATCAAATTTTAAAGAATTGATGAGACTGGGAAATAAATGATGTTACAACCAATCAACCCGATCAATTTTTTTAAAATGAAAATTTCATTTTCTCAAATTTAACAACACTTTTATGATAAAATATACTTAAAAATATACCTTTATTAGTGAAGCCGAGGATTATTGAACCTCTAAAATTCCTGAAAAGAGCCTTAAGTTAAAGTAACATATATGGAGAGTAGAAACTTTATATGATAAGCAATATGAGACTTGAATTGTTTATAATAGTCTAAAGAGTAAAAAAAAACTTATAATTTAAATAATATGGGACTTGAGTGCTTCATATTTCAATTTTTTACTTATATTGTTTAGTAGTTTTGTTTATTTTATAATATATAATTAATCATATATATATATATATATATATATATATATATATTCCTATTAAATTGCTTGAACCAATATTATATTCACTTGGATGACTTGTCCAGTTTTCACAACCTTGGATAAAATGATCATTTTCTTGTGGAACTCTAGTTCTATTAGGGTATATATCTTTGTGAGTTTGGATTTTAGAGTGGAGGGAAGGGGAATGAAGGATTTGTAATATAAAATTTTAAAAATTTACACTTCAAACATTTCCTTCCTTTGCCTTTCCTTCAAAAATCTAAACTTATAAATATACCCTTAAAGACTATGGATAATAAAACCTAATAGAAGATTTACATAAGTGTCATGGCTCGAGATGTAGTGGGTAGTTGATCTATGGTTCCAGAACATTCTCAGCAATAGCATGAGGTGCACACACTTGGCATCCTTTCCTGATATTGTCAAGTATATAGTAGTTTATTATTCTATCCATTTCACAATAACTATTAAAAACCAAATAATACACATATCAAGGAAAACAAAAAAACATCTTGGTAAATATAGAAAATCATATGAATTGACAAAACTATAATTGTCTAGTCATTATTACTTATATTGGTAAATATATTGAATACTTAACTAAAATATTTATATTAAGGGTATAAATCAAAGAAAAAATAATACTACCTAGATATTGTAAATAGATAGTTATTTTGAAACATAAAAAAGTAAAAAATCAAGAGTTTTTGTGAAATGGAATGAGCATTTTGGATTGATTGGAATTGGTACATTTCATAC